>CM032450.1:54506488-54776488 GCA_019049505.1 Pachyrhynchus sulphureomaculatus
TAGGTCAATGAATTTTTGACCCTCTAAGGGAGTCTTAGTACTAAAAAATATTGCAATTTCATCTATCATACTTGATTAATTTAATTACACTTAAACGAACCATTAATTCAAATATATATATAAAAAAAACAAATTTACAGATAAGTGCACTGAGTTTTAAACAAAACTTACAACTTGCATAATCAGATTTGAATTTTTTCTTCTTTTTTTTTAATTTTCCAAAAGTATATTTTTTACTATCAATTTGAAGGAACATACCATAGTAATACTGTGAGCACCCAAACGTGTAATATCACCTAAAAAGAAACTTGATTTATTTTAATTTATTAACTCTGGGAAAGCTCGATTCCAAGTGAAATTACAATAAATATTAGCTAAAACTAGCACAGTGTCAAATTTATACACATAATACGAGGTGCGTTTAAATTCTAAGGTCGCCAAATATTTTTTTCCAGACTAGGAGATACAAAAATGTGGTTAAGCTTAAAATACGCAGGTACTCGCTGTAAATGCGCGATACAGATGGCAGTATGGTATAGCGCATAGAGCTCTCGCTTAGCAGCCGTTAGAATGAGAAGCGTTTTTGATACCTAAAGTGGCGACGTTCAGTAGTTTTGCCACATGCATGGTGTACCTCCCATCAACATTCATCGTTAACTGAGTGACACATGAATTTAAAAAATGTGCGTTCGTGGGTCAAGAAAGAACCCAAAGAGCCTCAGACACGAACTAGCCAGACAAGTAACATGATAACGCGAGTGAACCAAGTTGTTATTGAGAACACCATCCTGCGTAAAGGCCCGAGAATGCGAACAATTTCCTCGATTACTGACCGATAAACACAAGGCTGGACGAGTGGCAATTTGGCAGGCGATATTGGCACGTGATGACAGCACGAATAGTGCTTTCTTTTCATCATCATGGATACCGTTTTTAGTCCCGAAACCAAACGGCAAAATGGTAGCAGCAGAGGGCACTGATAATTTGGTGTTCGAAAATACCTTTCTATTTAATTAATCATTACATTTTAAATAAATAAATCTAATAGAAATAATTTCTAGACTTACCATATAAGAAAAAACAAATACCCTAGCTAACGGGTAACGTCGTAAAAAAATGCCAGTCCTGACACTTATAGCATCCAACGTCGAATAGGCATGTTTGACTCTTCTCTTCAAGCCTGCATCATGAGGTGTGACTCTCATAAAATTTGGCACATACACGTTTTCTAGAAAAATAATATTTTCGTTTTAATTACAGAAAAATGAACTAGATTTCATATTTTAGCAAAATGAGACATAAAAATCCAGTGGCAAATAGGTACGCGAGATCCTTCTTGTTAACCTATTTTCACCTCTGGGTAATTTCAGTTAGGTGAGACCTACAGTTTAACATGGGATCTGAATCACACGATCGGCAGATGGTACTCTCGCCTCGTTATTTTACGGTTACGGGTTACCGTTTACCAGAAACCACAACTCATTAACTGTCAGTTTGACTTCCGAGAGACTCGAGAATAAAGACAACATTGTCAATTTTATGTAATCCCCCAACAGTGACATGCCCCCGTAATTTCTGTAACGACCTCTCGATCCTTTCAAATCTAACTTCAAAAATGCGTTTCACCCCAGTACACCGCGAGAGGGACACTGTCTTTATCATCGGTTTTTCTCTGTTCCTAGCAATGTCCCACAAGTAACATGCCTTTATAATAATGTTAGCATATTTTTCCTTAGTATTATTAATCATCAGATAACATTTTCTCTTAAACTGAGTGATTAAAAATTAATTGTAAAAGTATACTACTTAAAAACTTACCATCATTTGTCTCTTGGACATTAATAACTTTGACTCTATCTCTCTTTAATTCTGCAACAGTGTTCTTATATTCCACCTTAAACCAAAAATAACAATATCAATAAAAAAGAAGAAAAATAAAAGTAAAAATTGCTGCAATTATAAGCAAAACGTGGCACATGGTCACTACAATTTGACACTGTGTAATTAGTATATTCTAGTAGTTAATAAAAGAACTTGAACTTTAATTTTTATTGGATAGTGAGAAAACATTAAAAATTTAATTTCAACAATTACACAAACCTCTAATTTTTCCAACTGAAGTCTTAATGCATTTCTCTCAGTAGTAGTAGTTTCAAGAGTATTCTGTTTCAGCATTAAAGTTTGCGTTAAAGAACGTATTCTATTTTCATATGCTTCACCATCTAAATGTTCTGTTTTTCTCGACAAAGCAACTTTCAATTTCGAATGTTCCTCATTTTTAAGCCTTAGTTGGTCTTGAAGTTGAATTAGTTCTTGAGTTTTTAGTTGCAATTCCTAAAGGTAATAAATAATTTACTAAGAACCTCCCTTGCAAACAAATTATGAGACATTTCAAATTTCAGCCACATCCTATAACTGGCTGGTTGCAACTGGACATAGTAAAAAATTAAAATAACATTGGAATTTTTTAACTCTAAAACCCTGGATGTGAAAATGATATACAACATAATATATTTTCAGTAACCAGACCACTACCCCCTGTTCCCGGCCCTCTCTCACCCTCTATAAATATGACTACGATTATATCTTATATCACCAATTTCCTTTATTTGTCAATCAAAACAAGAGAAAAATTTAAATAATGTCAGTAAGAACCACCATTATGTCATCTCCAGAAGTGTCAGATATATATATATATATATATATATATATATATATATATATATATATATATATATATATATATATATATATATATATATATATATATATATATATATATATATATATATATATATATATATATATATATATATATATATATATATATATATATATATATATATATATATATATATATATATATATATATATATATATATATATATATATATATATATATATATATATATGAGGCTGGTTTGAAAAGTCCGTGCAAAAATAAAAACTACTTATGTGTTTGGGGTAAACCTTTTTTATTTTTCGACATAGTCTCCTTTTAGGCTTATACACTTCGTCCAACGATGTTCTAGTTTGTTGATCCCTTCCGAATAATAGGATTTGTCCAAGTCTGCAAAATATCCATTAGTGTCTGCAATCACCTCCTCGTTTAAATAAAATCTTTGTTCCGCCAGCCATTTCTTCAAATTGGGGAACAAATAGTAGTCCGAGTGAGCCAAGTCTGGAGAATAGGGGGGATGTGAAACGAGTTGGAATCCTATTTCCATTAATTTTGCGACCACAACTGCTGAGGTGTGTGCTGGTGCGTTGTCGTGATAGAAAAGGACTTTCTTGTGGGCCAATTGCGAGCGTCTTTCTTGCAGCTCGGTTTTTAAACGGTCCAATAACGATGAATAATATTCACCTGTAATAGTTTTACCCTTTTCCAGATAGTCGATGAGGATTATCCCTTGCGAATCCCAAAAGACAGTCGCCATAACCTTTCCGGCCGAAGGAACGGTCTTCGCCTTTTTTGGTGCAGATTCCCCCTTGGTAACCCATTGTTTAGATTGTTGTTTGGTCTTAGGAGTATAGTAATGTATCCATGTTTCATCCACAGTGACGAAATGACGCTTAAAGTCCTCCGGATTCTTCTGGAACAGCTGCAAACCATCCTTGCAACACTTCACACGATTCCGTTTCTGGTCAAGCGTAAGAAATCGCGGCACCCATCTTGCGGATAGCTTCCTCATGTCCAAATGTTTATGCAAAATATTATGTACCCGTTCAGTCGAGATGCCCACAGCACTAGCAATCTCACGCACCTTAACTCTTCTGTCATCCATCACCATATCATGGATTTGATCAATGATTTCTGGAGTCGTAACCTCCACAGGCCGTCCAGAACGTTCAGCGTCACTTGTGCCCATATGGCCAGTCCAAAAATTTTGAAACCACTTATAAACTGTTCTAATCGAAGGTGCAGAGTCACCATAATGTTTATCAAGCTTCTTTAGTCTCCTGAGGCGTTTTGCCTTTCATAAAGTAATGTTTAATCACCACACAAAATTCTTTTTCGTCCATTTCTTGAAAATCACTCGACTTCCTTGATTCACACGAATGCCAAACACAAAGAAATAGACCAATATGGCTGAAACTTGGTGTGCGTTCATTCAAGAGATGCTACTAACTAAACATGACCTCGATACGCGCCGGTGGTGCCATCTCTCGGACTTTGCACGGACTTTTCAAACCAGCCTCGTATATATTTATATATATATATATATATATATATATATATATATATATATATATATATATATATATATATATATATATATATATAAATATTAAGACTCTTTCAAATTATAACTAGTTTATTTACCTTAGTTTTCTGTACACAGTCTTCTTCTGTTATTGTCCTATATCTCTTTTCATTTAGCAGACTTTGCTCTAATGACTGATTCGATTGGTTAAGTCCCTGTTGTATAACTTGATGCTGCATTTGAAGAGACTGCATGTCATTTAAAAGCTTAATGTTCTTTTCTGTTAAGTCTTTAACTTTTTCTTGTTGAAATTCCAACTCTTTTCTAAAATATACACAATAAAATATAATAATGTTATTATTAATACAATTGATCGACAATTTTCTACTTGGTATTGAGGGTCCTCTGACAAAATTTACATTATGAACATATCTCAGAAAAGTCACCCATTCAAAATAATAAAAGGATGAACAATACTTTTACAAACATTCATCCATTTAAAATACATGATCTGATCTAAGAGTTGTTGACAAGGCCACACAACAAAAACGAGAAATAGATTCAGACCAATAGGTGGTAGCTACAAATGCTGCTTGACAAGTTTCACCTTCCTAACTTATTCAGGTTACTCTGTGAGTATGTATGCAATTATTAAAACAGCCTTTGGAAACGAAGCATTGAGTCATATACAAACTTTCGAGTGGTTTTCGCGATTTAACGCCGCCCAAACTTCGATGGAAAACACCAAACATTTTGAAAGACCTTCGACTGAAACTATGCCTGAAATCATCACCAAAATTGAACAAACCATCGGTGAAGACTATCAGAACATAGAAACTTAATCTCTTAAAATTGGAAATAATGAAAAAATAACATCGTTTTGCGATTCTTCATCCCTGAACCCCGAACAGGATATTTAACACAATATATATGCAAAGTAACCCCTTAAACTTTTCACAGAGTGTTTTAATACTCATTACTTACTTTAATTCTTCATTATATCTTGTAAAAATATTATCACTTTCCTCACTGGAAGCACTGGTTTGTTTCATAGTAATCAACTTCTCCTTTTCTTGTAAAATTCTTTGAGCTCTAGCAACATACTGTTCCTTTTCATTCTGAGCTAAGCTAAGCTGTTCATTTAATCTCTCAATCTGGAACTGCAAATTTGAATTTTCATTTCTCATCTCAGAGTATAAGTGTTGCATATTTAATAACTGTTTGTTGACATCTTGACTCTCTATTTCTAATGTAGCTAGCTTAGCTTGTAAGTTTTCCAATTCTTGATTGCCAATAAAACTGTCTATATAACTATTGTGTGATGAATTGGACGATGCTGTAGTGTGATTGCTTTTTAAGGTTTTTTCTGTAATATCTTCATTTATTATACTACCTAAAATATAGTTTACTATAAACTTTAACTGAAGGCTAAATGACAAATATATTTTTTTATGATCTGGAGACCCTAAAACACAATGAATCTCAAAGGATGACTTCTTCAAGAAAACAGATTTTTTTTAGCAAGGAACAAAAATATATTTTTCTGTACCTACCAGATTTCTGGTCCTCAGATATGGCTGCATAAATTACATCAATATTTTTTTCAGACCTATCTTCAGATACCTCTGGGGTATGAGATCTTGAGGATGATAATAGAAGTGGCACACTTGCAGGACGTATTATTGTAGGCCCTCTTGATTTCTCTGGCTCAAAATAATACTCTTGACCTCTTCTAAGGAAATAATTAAATAAAAAGTGCTGAAATAAAACTATCTTTAAAGCTGATAATGATGTATATTGCAGAAATAATATTTTAGGTAAATTAATTAAAAAGTAAGTCTGAAAATTTTAGTACAAAACTCGATTATAAAATACTTAAATGTCTTAAGACTCCTACAAAAATCTTAATTTAAAATTATCAATTTTAACCTAAAAATCTACGTTTTTATTTAAAAAATTCCCTATTTTTACTTCAGCATAGAAAAACATAAACCTACTCTTCGTCCTCGGTTGTATTCTGTTTATTTCCTTCGCTTAATACGGTGGCAGCATTCTGATCAATTTTATTCAGCAAGTTCTCAGCATGACCAGCTAAATTTTGTAGCCAGGCCATAATTTTATTAACAAAATCACAGTAATAATTTTCTTAAAAATATACAAAAAAATCATTTGCGCTGGCAACAAAAAATAGAGGTTAATTTTCTGTCACGACGACCTCGACAACATGGTGACGTCTTGTATTTGTTAGTAGCTATTGCTTAGAAGGACGAACTTTAAAATCGAAGAAAAACTTAAAGAAAACTAGTGAATATAAGCAAGATATTATGGTGGTAAATTTAGGGATTCAATTCATTACTTTAATGCATATTGGCAACTAACCCGAATCCCTTGTCTATAGCTTTATGCCTGTTATTTTTTGATACGTACATTTATTAAGACAAAGAGAAATATCGATCAATAACTTGAAAAAGCCGTCCCAATATAGGTATCTATCTATTGAAAATTCAGTTTCATATTTGCATCAATAGGTGGCAGCAATAGTCTGAAATAATTATTTGTGAAAGAGTAGGTCGTAAAAACCTTGAAAAAAATAAATACAAAAATTATAATAGAAGTCATTTAAAAAAATTATAGTTAAAGACAAAAAGATATAGATAAAATAAAAAAAATGTTCTAATCCTAAAAACGTACTACCCTCGTTTCACGAATTTACCTGCTATATCAGACATACGTTATACTAAAACTTTGCGTGTAAGACAAGAAAGAAACTATAAATGTATTTCTGATATATTTCAGCAATTGTAGGAAACATTCACTGGGCGAACGCCCCTAAAATTGAGGTTAGATGTTGTTGTTTTGGTATGAAAACTTTTTCTTAAAAAATTTAAAATTTAAAGTAGTTCAATTTTTGAATTGTATTCTTAATATTAGTATTATGTTATAGTTTATAAGTTTCGAGAGAATCGTTTTCAACACTTGGTAAGTATATTAAGAGTAATTATTTATACCAAGATTTCCTAAAAAGTGGAATTCACAAATATTAATTATACTATTACAAACATTTATTTAGTGCTATTGAAGGAGTCATCCTTTTTGTGAAAATGACGTTATTAAAAAGTTCCAGAATAATAATTGTCCTAATGCTCTATTTTAGAAAATTTATTTTAACTTTTAAAACAATATAATTATTATAGCATTTAATTTGTGTGGGAGTGGTGATAAAAAGCTACTGATACACCACAAGTAATTATGAACACAGTTGAACGAACCATTTAGAATATATGGACTTTGGAATAATATAGGAGGAGTAAACGAAATTACAAATTTGACATATATAATTAATTACCATCAAACTATTATATAAAAATATAATGTCTTGTCCACCCTTGGAGATGCCGACTACTACTTCCCTTTTATGTAACGACCTCAACGTTTTTAAAAATTGAGGCCTTCTACCGATTTTTCATTTTTTGTTGAGTAGCCACCATTTGAGTTAATTGTCTATATAACACAATTCTTCAGTTTATGAGAGTGGTGCAACATTTAAACATTTTTCTATTATCATTTCATTTCTCCATTATCATAACGGTATCTGTGCTCTTGAAAAACATTTACCTTCCTTAATTGTTCATTCACCATTTTATCAAGAATATATTGGGACTACATTGAAATTTCTAGTAGTTTTACATATATAATGTACCCTGTGTTGTAGCCAAGGGAAGAACCAAGGGGCATATGCTTCCCTCGACTCTTAGAAATCGGGCTTTGTACGGAGGTGTTCTTTATGTAAAAATATCATTGGTTTTCAAATTGAAGAGAGTACTTTGAAGTTCCACTGTAGGCAAACGTTCTTTTTTTGTAAAAGATTTCCCCTCCTTCGCCCCTGGTCACCCATTTTTAAACTGAGTGTAAGTTTTAAAAGTTTCTCTGGAGTTCCGTTCCTTCTTTTTCCGCACACGCGTCGCTTCTGTAGTTCTTGAGGGACTTCCCTGCAGTACATATGCTATGCCCATAAAAAAACACAAGCAGCCTTTGTATCCATGTGCCCACACCCTCATCTGTTAAACCATGTACAGTAATACCCCGCTTAGCGCGACCCCGTTACGCGCGGTTTCACTATAACGCGAATTTCAAATTTCGCGCTCATGTAGTCATTAACTTCTCTATGGTCGCGGGGGATCCCCGCTTTCTCTGAATATTCTCTTTGAAGAATTGGGAATTCCCTGTCCTTCGACTTTGTTCTATGGGGATTTCCTCGTTCGTTTCGTGTGTTCATTTGTTCCGTAATGTTAGTTCGGTCGGCTGGCAGTTTTGTTTTAATATTTATTGGAGATACATACATACATAATTTAACCCTACGTTAAAAATGCCGCCTGTAAAGAAAAAAGAGCGTAAAAGCGTCACTTTGGAATTGAAGATGAAAGTGTTAAGAAGAATGGAAAATGGAGGCAAAGCAACAATTGTTGGGAGAGATTTTGGACTCTCAGAATCGACTGTGAGAACGATTTATAAAAATCGGGAAAAAATTAAAATCTCCAGCGAAGGTTCAACACCTATAAGTGCAACAAAACTTTCTCGTTCGAGATCATCTATCTTAGAAAGAATGGAGAAATTACTGTCAGTCTGGATCGAAGATTTGAATAAGAAGAACACACCACTAAGTCAAGATCTCATATGCACAAAAGCAAAATCTTTGTATGAGATGCTGAAAACAAAAGAAGGAGAAGGGAGTGCCACTCCGACTTTTGCTGCCAGCAGAGGCTGGTTCCATCGGTTCAAGCAGCGTTCTAATCTTCACAATATCCACATAACAGGCGAGGCGGCCAGCGCGGACATTCAAGCTGCAGCTGAGTTTCCAGACAAGTTTCAAGACTTCGTTAGACGAGAGAAAATTCCTGCTTGTCTCATCTTCAATGTTGATGAGACCGCACTTTACTGGAAAAAAATGCCATCTCGAACATTCATTTCTAAGGAAGAACGTCAAGCCAGTGGTTTCAAAGCTGCGAAAGATCGACTAACACTTCTGCTGGGTGGTAATGCCACTGGTGATTTCAAACTGAAACCTTTACTAGTGTACCATTCAGAAAACACCCCGTGCAATGCGAGGCACAGACAAGACAAGTCTACCAGTTGTGTGGCGATCAAACAGAAAGGCGTGGGTTACACGGGAAATTTTTCAAGAATGGTATTCTAATAGTTTTTGCCCATCAGTCAAATCATACTGTGACAGAAATGGGCTTGAACCTAAAGTTATATTACTCTTAGACAATGCCCCAGGACATCCAACCTCACTTGATACGCCCAGAGACTTAAAAGTGTACGTAAAGTTCCTTCCACCAAACACTACGTCAATATTACAACCTATGGACCAGGGAGCAATAGCAAACTTCAAAGCTTATTACCATCGCTGCACTTTTAGCCAACTAATTCATGAAACTGACGGGGAAGGAAGACAGTCTATGCGAGAGTGGTGGAAGTCATACAACATTATGAAGTCTATTCACAACATAGAAGAGGCTTGGAAGGAAGTTAAAATGAGTTGTATGAATGGGGTGTGGCGTAATCTTTGGCCAGATGTAGTGGAAGCACCTAGAAGAATTGTCCAGATGCAGAGACAAGTGCTTGAAGACATTGCTGCAATGATTGAGGGGTCTGAACTTGAAGATGTCACGGTAGAAGATCTCGTAGAACTTGTAGCAACGCACGACGATCCTATTAGCAATGAAGATCTGATCGAGTTACAGAATAATCCTATCTACGATGAGGAAGAACAAGTAGAAGAGAAAGTTTTATCTTCAGGGGAAATACAAAATGCACTTTCAAAAAAATTTATTCAGGTTTGGACATATTGCAGAGTATAGACAATAATGATGACCGTGTCTTGACCGTGTGTCAAACAATTAAAAACAGTGTTGGGTGTTATGAACGTATTTTACAAGAACGTAAACAAAACGTTACCCAAAAGACAATAGATGTATTTTTCCGTAAAAAATAAGAGTATGTATTGCATAAAGTGTTCTTAGAATTAAAGTGATTGATTAAAATGATTTGTATTTTTTTGTATTAAATTTTGACTATGTTTAATCATAAACCTCGATATACGCGAATTTCAGTTAACGCGATTTTTTTCGGAACGTATCCCTCGCGTAAAGCGGGGTATTACTGTATATATATATATATATATATATATATATATATATATATATATATATATATATATATATATATATATATATGTATATACAGTGGAACCCGGTTATCCGAGGTAAAGTGGGGGGCACCCTCCTCAGATAACTGAAAACTCGGATAATCCGAATTTGCTTTTTATTCATTCAAAATATAAACACCAATACTTTAAACCGATGTATTAACGTTTTTACCATATAAATAAGTACATACATTATAAAACAGTGGAATAGGTATCTATGCGCTTCTGTTTCATATTGCATCTTCTTTTTCTCGCTGCAATGTTTCTCCATCTATTAAGAAGAAGCAAACGCTGGGGTTGCCTCTGGTTGTTGTTCGATATACCTCAAAGCTCTTTCCAAAGAAGCAAAACCTTCTTGATGAGAGATCTTAGTGGGAGACTGTTCATCCACCGCCGCTTCGTCATCGTCATCGTCATCTGATTTTTCGGTGCCCTGAAAGGCATTCGTTATTTCTTCAATACTCATTTCTTCTTCTAAATCATCTGCTGTAATCCATTCAACAACATCTTCTCTTGTTACATTTTCGCATCCTTTTAATTTTTGCATTAATTCAAATAAACTTTTTTCTTTTTCTTCTATCTCGCTGTCAAAATTTGAACAGGACATTTCTCCATGGCTTCTCAATTTCAAAGCTAATTCATTTAATGGAGTATCATCTTCACTGTCATTATAGTCCTCAAAATCAATAACTTTTGACCAAGATTTTTGAATAGTGGTAGTACGCACAGAATCCCAAGCTTGACTTACCCAGTAAATAACATTTTTCAGTGTAACCTTTCTCATCCCATTGATAATATCCTTCTTTTCTGTGTATTCTAACAGATGTTCAGGTTAGTTCAGCAGTTCAAAATTGCTTTAATAGGAAGACGGTTTCTGTTCAAAAATTTAGTCACAGATGGCACCAATTCTTCTCTAAACCAGTTAGTAAATAAGGTCGCATCCATCCATGCGCTCTTCTGACTTTTGTAAAAGACTGGTAGGGCTTTGGGTGAGATGTCTTTTAAAGCCCTTGGACGTGCAGACTTCCCAATCACCATCAGTGCGATTTTGTGCTTGCCAGATGCATTAGAACATACCATTATAGTTAATCTTTCCTTACTTCGTTTGTGCCCAGGAGCTGATTTTTCCTGTCGAGATGCCAATGTTTGTTATGGAAGCATTTTATAATTCAGGCCAGTTTCGTCACAGTTCTAAATTTGATCCCATGTGTATTCACAATCTTCGATTTGCTTTTTAAAGTTTTGCTTAAACTTCTCAATTGATGACACATCCGCAGAAAGTTTTTCACCACATACAGTCAGTTGTCGTACACCCTACCGTTTTTTCCAGCAGTTAAGCCATCCAGAACTGGCGGTAAACTGATCTATCTCTGGGAATTGCCTACTAATTATTATTGGTTTCTGTTGTAAAATTGGACCTGACAGAGGCACACCTTGTGATCTCTGTTGGTTAAACCACATGAATAAAGCTTCGTTAACCATCCGTATGAGGTTCAGCTTGTTACTCCACGTACAACGCTTTTCAAGCAGTCTTTTATATGGAGAACATCATCCCTTTGGAATAGTTTGCCTAGCGCTGTGTTTCCCACCGAGTACAATTTACAGCGATCCAAGAACAACATGAATCGCTTTTTTCCGCACACATGCCGCTCCTGGAACGCTTTAGGGACTTCCCTGCAGCACGTGTGCTAGACCCATAAAAAAAAACACTTTTCGTGCGGAGCTGACATTTTGAAATGAACACATTAAGTTATCTTTACTATTTTTTTCAAATACCTGATTGAGTCCGTCGAGTTGCCAACTTGAACCTCAGAAAGTTTCATTTTAAAATATTTAGTAATTTTCCCACTATCGCCGTTTATCTCGTTTGTTATTGAACTTTCCTCGTAATATGCAGTTTTTTAAAACAGTATTCTATAAGAGGCTTTTAAATTCTATGCCATAAACAAGTTCCTAAACAGAACAATACACAAATACTTTCGAATCGTCGCCCCTTTTCACGCTTTTAAACAATTAGACCGATTTTAAAATAACCCTTTTGGGGTTGATTTTTTTTGACAGTTATATTCGTATGAGTCGTGGTTGACAGAAGTAGATATTAATGTGTCTGTTATGACCACAATAAGTTTTAATTACACTTTTAATCCGTGCGAAATCGATTCGAATTGAATTTTAAAACGCACTAAAGCTTATTGTGTTTTTTTTTTTTCAGCACCGATCAAATGGATTTTAAGTTTTTTAAGAAACAATTTCAAATGATTCTTTGCAAGTAAATACTGCAAAATGAATTTTGTTCTGTTCTCAGTTGATTCCAGCTCGCCGAAAATAAGAGATTTATTCAATTTCGGTAGTTAATATTGACATCTGTGTTAACGTGTTACCAGTTTATCTGTAAATAGACAGCTTTTGAGTTACTCTTAGATGAAACCTGACATTTCTCTCTATATATTTCTGTTACAATCGAAAATAATGAAATAATAACATAATATTCAGACTCTGAGAATCTTGAAAAGAACGTATAACAAAATATATTCAGGGTAACCCCTTATAAGCTTCTTCCCGACTAAAACCCTAGAATTTTATTGTATACTTCAAGTAATATATGTGCACCAAATTTAAAATCGATATCTCATTTTTCGTGTCCTTCAAATTATTGGTAAAACAGGCAGAGGCACAGAGTAACAGACGAAAATTGGAAACTAAATACACTCCTGGACAAAATTAACGCAACAATATATTAAATCATACAAATCTCTATAATGAATTAATTTTAATAATTTTTTATGAACATTGGTTACACTAAAAGTTAGAAAAAACTTATTCGGATACTTTAAAAGTGAATTAGCTACCAAATTTCTCTATAATATTCGAATTAAAATTATTCTTAAGACCTAATAACAAAATCGTTGAAGTTATGTAATAATGAAAAAAATAAACTGGGACACTAGTAGCAAAATTAATGGTGTAACTGGGACACTAGTAGCGTGTGTTGCCTCCTCTACTTCGGATGACAGCGTTTATGCGCCTAGGCATGCTTCTAATTAAATTTTGGATAAAATCTTGAGGAATTTGCTTTTCAAGTTCCCTCAGGTTTTTAGGTGCAGGTATATGACGTTTCACATTTTTCTTAAGGTGATCCCATACATCATACATGTTCTATCGGATTCAGATCCGGGCTTTTTGGTGGCCATTGCATAATCGGTATATCAACTTGATTAAGATAATCGAGTACCTCCCTAGCCACGTTAGGTCGAGCGTTGTCTTGCATAAACAGGAAATTGGGCCCCACAAAATGACCGAAAGGCATCACATGTTCTATTACAATATTCTCAAGATAGTAGTCAGCATTCATGGATCTCGTACGGACAGGAACTAACTTTGTGCGAGCATCAAAGCAGATGCCACCCCAGAACATAACAGAGCGACCGTCGAATGGAATCCTTGCAGAGATATTGCAAGGAGCAAACCTCTCTCCTGGGCTTCGCCATACTCGCTCACGACCATCTGGATGTTTTAGACTAACCCTAGTTTCATCTGTGAAGAAAACTTGTTTCCAATCATCCATAGACCAGTTTTCGTGACTTCGAGCAAAACGTAACCTGGCAACTCTGTTCTCTCTAGTAAGCAAGGGTGCAGTGGCTGGTATCCTACTGTTTAATCCAGCTTCATTTAACCGTCTTCTAACTGTTTTAGAAGAAATTGTGACATTGCGAACAGCTTCGAGTTCGTTTCTTATTATAGAACTAGTGACAGTCCTGTTTCTTAAAGCATATTGTCTTATAAAACGTTCATCTAGGTCGCTAGTGCATCGTTTTCGCCCTTGCCCTAGCCTTCTAGAATAACTTCTTACTTCATTCAAGCGTCTTACCATACGACTTATTGTGGAACGATGTTTGCCTAACAAATTGGCAACATAACTCGGACAGTATCCCTCGTCCAATAAAACTGAGGCTCGCACTACCTCGTGTTCAGTTAAATTCCTTGTTCGATTCATTTTTCTAATTCTTCGGGGTCAAAAATAAAACAGTCTATCACAAAAACGTATTACTTTGAAAAAGGGAACAATTTATAAGCTTACTTTTAAAGAAAATCTATCGCATTATTACAGAAAATTGTTTATCTTCTAAAAAAATTCTTTAAAACTGTAAATCTAAACGAATTGTTTTGATTTCTGTCATGAACAACGAAACAAAATATGCATAGCCTACTATTCAAATACTCGATAAACTTTAAAACTGACATAAGAAAAAGATAAATTAATTCTCAGATTGTTGCGTTAATTTTTGTCCAGGAGTTTATATTTTGAAATATTTCTCACGTTTTGTGTTAAGTTATAGTTACTGGGATAAGTCCTTATGTGATAAAACGCTCGACGTACAAAAAGTAATATAGTTGCATAATCCTACAAGTGTTCGGCAACACACGTCTTTATTATTAAAGTAGGTTTGAAGGGTTCTTCACTGACCCAAGAGAGCCCAATGGGCCGTGTAACGGCAATAGAATTCCGGATGGACAGTGGTCATTTTACGCAATGTGCGATTTCGCCCCCATAATCGAAACTAAATAAAAATAAATAGTTGACATCTGGCTTCTTCACGCATCGTAAAGTGCACAATCACCCGATTGTTTTTGATCTTAAATCAATTTCGGTATACAAAAGTGACATTTTCATATTTCTGTTCGAAGTTAATATAGTCAATGCTGTTGTTATATGTAATTTATAATTTCATGAATTTATTATTGGAGGGAGCGAGAGAGAATACTACATGTAATGTCATATATAGAGACCGGATTATATGCAACATAAAAATCTTGAAATATGCATGCAAATATGCATGAAAAATCCTTAAAATATGCATGAAAAGGGTCAAAATATGCAATATTAAGTAATAATAAAAGTAGTAATTTTTAGTTTTTTATTTCAAAATCAGCATAAAAGTTATCGACGGTGTTTAAATTTAATTAACAAATATTTAACATTTTTTAAAATTATTTAACATTTGTATTCTTGTACACGTAAACAATAAGGTATTGTTCCAAATGTTGGGTAGTAAGATTGTGTCTTCGATCACTTAAAATATTTTTATAAGTGGAAAAAGACCGTTCCACATCCACCGAGGTAACTGGGCAGTATTTGAATTTGGGTGCTATGTTAGCACTTATTGTTTCTGGCAAAAATTCATCCGTCCCATTAATACGAGGCTGGTTTGAAAAGTCCGTGCAAAAATAAAAACTACTTATGTGTTTGGGGTAAACCTTTTAGGCTTATACACTTCGTCCAACGATGTTCTAGTTTGTTGATCCCTTCCGAATAATAGGATTTGTCCAAGTCTGCAAAATATCCATTAGTGTCTGCAATCACCTCCTCGTTTGAATAAAATCTTTGTCCCGCCAGCCATTTCTTCAAATTGGGAAACAAATAGTAGTCCGAGGGAGCCAAGTCTGGAGAATAGGGGGGATGTGAAACGAGTTGGAATCCTATTTCCATTAATTTTGCGACCACAACTGCTGAGGTGTGTGCTGGTGCGTTGTCGTGATGGAAAAGGATTTTCTTGTGGGCCAATCGCGGGCGTTTTTCTTGCAGCTCGGTTTTCAAACGGTCCAATAACGATGAATAATATTCACCTGTAATAGTTTTACCCTTTTCCAGATAGTCGATGAGGATTATCCCTTGCGAATCCCAAAAGACAGTCGCCATAACCTTTCCGACCGAAGGAACGGTCTTCGCCTTTTTTGGTGCAGATTCCCCCTTGGTAACCCATTGTTTAGATTGTTGTTTGGTCTCAGGAGTATAGTAATGTATCCATGTTTCATCAACAGTGACGAAACGACGCTTAAAGTCCTCCGGATTCTTCTGGAACAGCTGCAAACCATCTTTGCAACACTTCACACGATTCCGTTTTTGGTCAAGCGTGAGCAATCGCGGCACCCATCTTGCGGATAGCTTTCTCATGTCCATGTTTATGCCAAATATTATGTACCCGTTCAGTCGAGATGCCCACAGCACTAGCAATCTCACGCACCTTAACTCTTCTGTCATCCATCACCATATCATGGATTTGATCAATGATTTCTGGAGTCGTAACCTCCACAGGCCGTCCAGAACGTTCAGCGTCACTTGTGCCCATATGGCCAGTCCGAAAATTTTGAAACCACTTATAAACTGTTCTAATCGAAGGTGCAGAGTCACCATAATGTTTATCAAGCTTCTCTTTAGTCTCCTGAGGCGTTTTGCCTTTCATAAAGTAATGTTTAATCACCCACACGAAATTCTTTTTCGTCCATTTCTTGAAAATCACTCGACTTCCTTGATTCACACGAAGCCAAACACAAAGAAATAGACCAATATGGCTGAAACTTGGTGTGCGTTTGTTCAAGAGATGCTACTAACTAAACATGACCTCGATACGCGCCGGTGGTGCCATCTCTCGGACTTTGCACGGACTTTTCAAACCAGCCTCGTAAACCTATCAATTTGACACAAAGGTTCAAAGCCTGGGTTATTGCACAAAATGTTTTCAAACTTTTCTTTAGCTCTACGCGGAAATACATCTGGCAATGTGGAGTTTATTTGACGGATTTTATTCATTAACTGAATTGATTTGGTCAACGCCAAACCTCGAGTTTAATTATTTAATACCCGCAGGTATGTGGGAAAAGTGAGTACTAATCAAAGCTATGTTTTTTTAATATCAGAATCGTTAAATCCGCACACGTGTCGCTCCTGTAGCGCTTTAGGGACTTCCCTGTAGCACGTGTGCTAGACCCATAAAAAAAAAAAAAAAAAAAAAAAAAAAAAAAAAAAAAAAAAATGCTTCCTTGGATTGACGAACTGCCATAGTGTTTTGCACTATCGAAGTCATTTACTACACCTTTGATGGCCTCGAAATGTTCATTGTAAAATAGTACAGCTTCAATCCATGTTCCCCATCGAGTTACCACTGGTTCGGGAGGTAAAGGCACATTTGACAGTTTTTCTTTATAGGCGTTAGTGCGAGCAGGTGCCTTAAGAAACACTTTCTTTGCTGATGAAATCAGTTTATTTACATTTCCAAACGTGGATCGTACTTCTTCAGCGAGTCGATGGACTCCGTAAGCAAAGCACGTCACATGAATTAAATTTGGATAAAATACTTGGAGGACTTTGGCTGCCTTGATCATATAGGGAGCAGCATCTGAGAGAAATATAAACACTCTTTCATCTGTAGAAGATTCAGGAAATATTTTTTTAATACCCTCATTCACAAATCTGGCGATCGTAGAATGATTTATCTTGTCAAGTTCTTTGCAGGCCACCAAATAGGAAGAAGAAGGCTCTAATCTTAATGCACCTACAATTAAATTCGCAATATAGCGACCACAACTGTCGGTAGTTTCATCAGCTGAAATCCAAATAATGTCATCCTTAAGTTCATTACGTATTTCTTCCAGAACATGTTGGTAAATTGTTGGTATGCAATTTTTACGCAGTGTTGATTTCGTCTGATACTTTTGATTCAAGCAATATTTTCGCAGAAAATCTTTGAATGTAGGATTTGTAAGTTTGTTGAGAGGAATATTACTTGCAAGCAATGCTCCACATAAATCCATGCTAAAGTGTTTTTTTTGTTTGCCTATAGAAGTGGAATCACCGCTACTTGCTGCTGTTATAAGTTGTTGTCGTGGGCCTTTTTTTTGCAATCCTGCTATATGAAGACTCGTCTTGACATGCTGGTCAATTTGAAACTTTTTTGTGCACGAAACATTTTTCTCGCAAACTCGACAATATAAAACATTTCCGTCGTATGTAAATGTTCCAGGATAATCAGCTACCCACGTCCGCTTTTTTTTGCGGGTGGCATGGTACACGTTAAAAATTGCAAAAAGACTACACTGATGCAAATGCGTCAACAATAATGGTAAAACTGATATCTTGTTTTAAAATAAAAATTCGTCTTCGAGAAAATTGTTTATTTGATCCACGCTCAAACAAATATTCTCAGAAACTAACTACTTATCACTTAATATCCCGACCAAGAAACAAAGGAATAAAATACCGTCGTAATTTTGGGTATTCCCTTGGCATTATAACCTAATCGATGTTTAGACTATTGCAGGTAATGTTCCGGCGATAAGATCGGTTCCAGACGGCGACATTAACAATACCCTGAGCAATTCAATTGCCTAGTAATACCGAGAAATATTGTAAATATAGGGAAAATATGCATCATTACTAGATTTTGGGTAAAATATGCAATAATCGGTGAGAATGGTCTAAATATGCAAATGTATATGGAAATATGCAAATGCATATAAACGGGTCTCTAGTCATATACATGTAGATCCAGTATACGAGGCCCGTTTTTAAAGCAAGTATAGTTTTGATATCAAAAAAACTGGTCAAGTGCAAGTGGGACTTGCGCAATTAGTGTTCCGTACCGTGATTGCCTTCAAAATAAATTTTTTTTCAGTCTTCACAAGACACACCCCAACTGAGTTTTCAAAAAAGTTTGTGTCCAATATTTGTTAAATACTTATGTGGTTTCTGGGCAAAAGATTATAACAAGTGGTTTGTACAGACCTCTTCTGAAACTAACTTCACATCATTCAGGGAGTTTCGCAGAGACCGAAACAAATGATAGTCTAACGGCGCAAGGTCGGGCCTATATGGTGAATCCATTAAAACTTCCCAGCCAAGCTCTCTTAATCAAAGATATGTGTGGTCTAACGTTGTCACGGTGGAAGATGACACCCTTTCTGTTTACACGTTCCAGTCGATTTTTTCAATAGGTGGCATCAATCTTGTTTATTAGTCACAATAGAGTATAGATGGATCATTTGGATAGACTACAGCAGCTCTTGATTTATGATTCCCTTTCAATTCAACCAAACACATAGCATCACATTTTTTGGTGTCAATCAGGGCTTTACCATCGTTGGTGGAGTTTCATCCTTTTTCGACCACAGTTTTTTTCGCATATTATTGTCGTATGAGATCCACTTTTTATCACCCATTATCAACTGCTTCAAATTTCTTTACATTCCTACAGAGATTCCAGACAGAAATTCGATCGACTAAATTCTTTAACGTGAAATCATGTGGCACCCAAACATGGAGCTTCTCTTTGTAGCCAGCTTTCCCTATGTGGTATAAAACTGTTTGGTCATGGATATTTAATTCTTTGGTCATGCCATGTCTGCTAACATGCCGTTCTAGCTCAACTTGCGCAGCATTTCTTCGATAATTAACATTATGCGTGTTTTCCAGTTTTTGACCTTGATTTTTTTTTATATTTACTCACTTAATCCTTATGCCTTTCTACCCCTTGAGGAGTGTAAGGCCCGTGGAATTGAGTTATTTTATAACTGTCTTTTCCATATTTCCTTCTGTATCCTTCCATCCTATTTAAATTGCCGATTGCCTCTTTTGTTTCTTCTGTATTAGTTTCTTCTGTTTGTATGAGTTCTATATCTTGTTCCGGTATTATGTCTCTATGTTGATTTTTGTATGCTTTTCCCTCTAATTTGTTGCACCCATTTTCTTTCCTTTTTGTTTCAGTGATTCCTACATAGTGCCTTTGTTGTTCTTCTATCAGTTCATTCTCTTTTCCATTTATATCCCTATTATTCCGTGTTCTCAATCTAAAAACTAGATAATTATTTCCCATTTCTTTATTCCTATCTATTTCTTTGATTATTTTCTTATTTGTATTCCTTTTACTAGTCCTCTCTTCTGTGTCCTTTATCTTTGCCAGGGTCGTCGTCAATCTACCTATCTCTCGCTTTTTCTTAGTTTTTTGACTTAATGGTCGTATTCTTTATTTGTTCTTTCAGTTTTTCTTCCTTAATATCCCATTTATATTCTCTTCCTTCGATTACGATTTTTTGATATCCTATTTTCACCCTTTTTCCATTCTTTCTCTCATTCTCTGCTATATGCTTCAATTTCTTTTGAATTTTCGGTTCATCTTTTGTTAAATCGTTGTTTATATAAACTCTCTCTCTTAGGTTTTTTCAGTTTGTTTTTATTTTTCACTACAGCTTCCTTATCTCCCGTGTTTCCAAGTTCTATCTTGTATATAGTCACTCCTATTTTTATCACATCTTTAATCTGTACTTTTGTGTCCATACTCCTCTCCATAAAATGTTCTACACCCATTTTCAGATCTGGTTGGCTATTCGCTTCAAATCTCATTCCCGATATTACAATATTATTCCGTACGTTGTCTTTTTCCAGTCTACTTATCTTCAAATCCATACTTCTCATGTTTTCTCTAATTATCTTATTTTTCTCTTTCAATACTTCATTTTCCTTTGTTAGTTCTTCCAAAACCGTGTTTTTGAGGTGCCAACTTCAGAGTGGAAAAAATATTTCGAGAATTGGTTCGAACGCATGAAAATCTTAAGGGGGTCACTACCGAGGTCAATTTACATTGAAAAGTAAAACCCATTTTCTCAGCAACCGTTCATCCTATTTCAACGAAACTTTGCACACTTATTATTTATTATTATATAATTTAATGGGACTAAGGGTTTAAAGAAATAATTTAAATTACATTTTCTAGAAATTTTGAAAGTTCATGAATTTTATTTGTATGTTTTTGAATTGACGCGGTAAATTACCAGCTGTTTCGTTTGACATTTCCTTAGTCCGAACTGTAGACAGTGTTGCCATGGATATTAAAAAAAAAATAGCTCAATAACTTTTATAGTTTTGAAGATAATGGGGCAAATGTACAAAAAAGTCAATTTTTCAGGAGAGCCGAAAAACTAAAAAGTTGTAGTTTTGACTGCTTTTTTTGTTATAATCAACTTTTTTAAATTTATTTCTAGAGTGTTTTTTTTTGCAAAAACAAGTTCGGCAACACTGATTGTTTACAACAAAATGTTTTTTTTTCCAAATTTTTTTTTTTTTAGTTTTGTTTTGTTTGGTTATATTTTACGTGAGAGATTGTTTTTGTTTACATAGTTACAAATTTTTTTCCTGTTTTCTGTTACTATTGCTTCTTTGAATGGCGTGGTCTCTGCTGCGAGTACTGACTCAGGCAAAATAGTGAATATTGTGGTACTCTCCAAACACTGTCGTTGTCCACTAAAATTTCAGAATACACATAATGAAAATTGCATAGCCAATCATAGTGGTACCAATGGGGCTATGGAAGCAGCTGGTGCAGAGCAAATTTTCCTGAGGTCAATGGACAAATACAATGTGAGATATTCTCACTACTTAGGTGATGGAGACTCAAAGGGTTTCTTGAAGGTTGTAGAACAAAACCCTTACGGAGATAGTCTCTTAGTTCAGAAGTTAGAATGTATAGGACATGTACAAAAAAGGATGGGATCTAGACTCAGAAAGCTAAAAACTTCCTACACGTCCAAAAAACTGCAAGATGGAAAGCCGATAGGAGGAAAGGGCAGACTCACGGATGTGGCAATAAACGACATTCAAAAGTTTTATGGCTTAGCCATACGAAGAAACGTTGGCAGCTTGGCTGAGATGAAAAAAGCAGTATGGGCAGAATTTTTTCATCTCGGCTCAAACGACCAGAATCCGGCACACAATTTATGCAGCTTGGACTGGTGTAAGTTCCTCAAGGCCCAGGCAGAAAAAAAATTATATGAGCACTCAAAGCATTTTCATCTACCAAAAGTAGTAATGGAAATTTTGAAACCTGTCTTCAGGGACCTGGCGAATCCAGCCCTGTTAGAAAAATGTGTTCACGGTAAGACACAAAACACAAACGAAAGCTATAATAATGCATTGTGGGTTAGATGCCCAAAAAAAATATTTTTGTAGAGAAAAGCACACTAGAATTAGGTGCATATGATGCACTATGCTGCTTCAATGAAGGTAATATTTCCCGCTGCCGAGTACTTGAAAAACTTTTCATTGACCCTGGAAAATTTACAATTGCTGGGCTGATGAAGGAAGATGAACTGAGAATAGTGAAAGCCGAGAAAAAGACTTACAACAAGCATCGAAATGCGAGAGGCAAAAAATTTCAAGAGCAAGAAAAAGTTTAGAAGAAAAATTTAAGAAGTTAGAAAAAAAAGAAGGCCCGTCATATGAAGCGGGTTCATTTTAGTTAAAAAAAAGTATAACAAAATAATAAAATCTTATTATTACTTTTCAAAATATTATTGTAAAAATAAAGTTTTTTATTTGTATATAGTAAATAGTATTTCAAAATATTTTTGTAAAAATAAAGTCTTTTATTTGTATATAGTAAATAGTGTTATATAATTATTCCTAAGCATTGTTAATAAAAAGTGGGATAATAATAATAATAGTGAAAATAATAATAACTTCATAATGGGTGGAATGGGGTGGTATATTGAAAGGTGCGTAGTGCGAAGCTAGGCGAAGGCTGAGCGGGACTCATATCTTGGCGATACTGACTGATGGCTCATACCTTGACTACTTTATATAAAAATTTCAGGCACTTATACTCATCGTATAATTGTGGGGGTTGGATTGTTTTGTGCAGAAATGATTGTAGATTATAAAAATGGAAAAAAACGAAAAACGTATTTTTTTTCATTTTTCTCGGTAGTGACCCCCTTAAAGGCGAATATTTTGAGAAACGATAAAACGATTTGCACCAAAAGTTTTTTTTCATTCATTGTTTTTGGCAAAAATTAAAAGGGAGACCTCGTATAATACGATAAACAACTTTAATTAATATTCTTAATAGTCAAACATGTAAGGGCTTATTAGTTGAATGTTTTAGACTGATTCTATAATAGAATGTTCTAGAACAAGTTTAATTTGACTCCTTTTGACCTAGCACCATGAATGACATATTTCACAGGTAGGCTGAAAAGTTTTTGGTGTGACACATAGATGTCGCCCTTTTTAAAAAAATCCATATGGTTTTTATGAAGTACAAACCTTCAAACGATACGTGTCAAAATTTCATGACATTAAAATGATTAGTTTACAAGTTACAGTGGTTTTAGTGACGCTACTTTTGATATTTTCAAAACAATGGAAAAAATCGAAATTTCGTGTGTTGATCAAACACTGTTTTTTGATGGGGACTCTGCCCCTGGAAAATCACTCATCATTTAGTAGTATGATGAATTTAAAGAGGTCGTACAGGTACACATGATGCTGAACGCTCAGGACGCCCAAATGAGGTGGTTACACCGGAAAACATCAAAAAAATCCGCAAAATTGTTTTGAATGACCGTAAAGTGAAATTGCGTGAGATAGCTGACACCCTAAAGATGTCAAAAGAACGTGTTGGTCATACTTGGCATGAACATTTGGGCATGAGAAAGCTCTGTTCGAAATGGGTAGCGCGTTTGCTCACAGTGGACCAAAAACAATAACATGTTGATGATTCAGAGTGCTGTTTGGACCCGTTTCAGCGCAATAAAAAGGATTTTTTCATGCGATATGTGATAATGGATGAAACATGGATCCACCACTACACACCGCAAGCCACCTGAAGTGACCAAAGACACGACAGTCGGCTGGGAAGGTTTTGGCCTTTCTATTTTAAGATGCGCGTGGAATAATTTTCATCAACTATGCTGAAAAGGGAAAAACCATCAATAGCAAATATTATATAAAGTTATTGGTGCGTTTGAAGGCAGAAATCGCAAAAAATCGGCCCCAAATACACAAGAAAAAGTGCTCTTTCATCAAAATAATTCACTGTGTCACAAGTCAATAGTTACGATGGCAATATTGCATGTAAGTTCGAATTGCTTCCTTATCCACCATATTCTTCAGATTTGGCGACTATCATCTGTTTGCAGACCTCAAAAAAATGCTCGGGAGGAAGAGCTTTGGCTCCAATGAAGAAATTATCACCAAAACTGAGGCCTATTTTGTAGGCAAAGAAAAATCCTTCTACAAGAAAGGTATAGAAATGTTAAAATAGCGTTGGACTGATTGTATCGCTCTTGAAGGAGACTATGTTGATGAATAAAGTCAAATTTAAAAAAAAAATGTGTTTTAAGTAGCTAGACCAAACACTTTTCAGCCTACCGGTTATAATCAATTTTAATAGACTGTATAAAAATAAACACGTATTATTTTTTATTGCATTTTACCGCAAATAAATATTCATGATATAACCTAGTGTAGTATGCAAAACTTGATTTGTTTTCTATTCATAAATGCAAGTGGAGATTATCATTAACGATGCAGAGAACGAGTGTCAAATTAATTTAAGTAAACTGCTTCCCTTTGTGTTATTTTAATTAAAATGACCACTACTCATGAATTGATAAAATAAAATAAGAAGTATATCGGGGGTGGTGGAAGACGTATATATAAATATATAAATAAATATATATATATATATATATATATATATATATATATATATATATATATATATATATATACCAGGTGTACAAGTATGAAATGCTGATTTTTTTCTAAAAAACATGTTAAATTCGGAAGAATAATGAAAAGTGCGTTATTCAAAGTATGCTCCATCACTTATTATACATTTTTTTTTTTTTCCCATTTTTTTCGGGCAATTTGTGAATACCACGCCAGTAAAAATCTTCCCCTTTTGCTGCGAACCATTCATCGAGCCATTTTTTCACATCTTCGTTCGAACCAAAGCGCTGCTCAGCAAGTGCGTGACCTATCGATGCAAACAAGTGGTAATCGGAAGGAGCCAAGTCTGGTGAGTAAGCCGCATGGGGTAGAACTTCCCAGCTGAGTGCTTCCAACGTGTCGCGATCTGGTTTTGCCGTATGTAATGGAGCATTGTCATGAAGAAAAATGACTTTGGGTTGCCTCTTTCGGTATTCTGGCCTTTTTTCAAGCAGCGAACGGTTCAAATCGGTCAATTGTTGTTGGTAACGTTTAGTATTAACCGTTTCCCCAGGTTTTAACAGCTTATAATAGACCACGCCCTTCTGGTTCCACCAAACACCGAGCATCGTCTTTCTGCCAAAGCGATTCGGTCTTGCGGTGGATGTGGATGGTGCGCCTTGGTCTACCCACGCGCTTGGGATTCTCAAAATAAATCCACTTTTCATCCCCTGTAACTATACGATGCAAAAACGACTTCCTTTTGTACCGAGCGAGCAAAATGTCACACGTGTTTTTGCGCTTTTCCAGTTGCCTGTCGTTCAACTCATGTGATCCCATCTACCGGCTTCTGAATCTTTCCCATCTCTCTTAGCCGATTGGAAACAGCGTTGACTAACGCACAATTGCTCGGCGAGTTGTTTTTGTGTTTGCGAATCATCTTCGCCCAACAATGCTTGCAATTCCACATCTTCGTATTTTTTTGGCGGTTTTCCACGTTTCTTGTCTGCAACATTGAAGTCACCACTTCTGAAACGCCGCAACCATCATTCACACGTATCTTGCGATGGAGCATGTTCACCATAAGCTTCTCGAAGTAATCAGTATGATTCAACAGCAGTTTTCTTCAAATGAAAACAAAAAATTAATACTGTCCGCGAATGATCTTTGTTCGGTATAAATTTCGACATATTGAACACAACAACACAACACTATGCACACACTTTTCCAATTTATCACTAGTGCGCGTCTGAGACTTGTTGATGACACAGCAAAATCGCGCAGTGTCAAATCTTTATAGCACAAACTGCATTGGTGCATCATCTGTTGTCTGAAATCCGCATTTCATACTTGTACATCTGGCATATATATGTGGGTCATTCTTGTTAAACCGGACCCCCTCGCCAAGCTACAATTTGGAGCCACGTAGAGCGGCTTGCGCGGGCTCAAATTAAAGCCTAAAAACTCTACTTTTGAAGGCCGTTGGGCGATTTAGAAAATAAAATATTGTGCATGCGCAAAGAAATCATTGAGATTGAAGAAAGATAAGTAGAATACCATTTTTTTATAACCTCACTATACTATTATCTTTATTTTCGAAAAAGAAAAAAATGACCTCCCCCATAATTTTTTTTGGAAGTCTCGATCGCGAGTTACAACAGGTTTTGTTGGTGTAAAAATTCAAAATTCGAAAAATTGCTTGGAAAAATCAAAAGCAATTCATACGTATTCCTCATAGCAAAACAAAACTCCTTTGTTCTATGAACCTGAACTCTAAAGTGCGTTGCTTTCGAGAAAAAAATTCTGAATGTATTTTTTCATTTTTTTTTTCGAAAGCAGTGTACTCCAGGCCCCAGGTTTATAGGAAAAAAAGGATTTGTTATTCAATGAGGGGTTTATTTAATTTTTTTTTTGAATATTTCAAATGATTTTTCTAATTTTTTGCACAAACGAAAAAATCTAAAATTGAAGAATTGGCGCTAAACTTTTCCATGGAAGATTCCTATATGAAATTTTGACAAATTAAAATCGTGGATTTATTATATGTAGATTACGCCTATGCACAAATTACCGTCTATAATGATAAATGTCCCATGGCTACAATGACAGATTACACCTGTGGCACAGTTTATACAGTTGGTTCACTCGGGAAATGAAAAAATGCACTCAGAATTTTTTTCTCGAGAGCGACGCACTTTAGAATCCAGGTTCATGGAACAAGAAAGATTTGTTTTGCAATACGTATGAATTTTTTTAGATTTTTTCGAGCTATTTTCGAATTTTTGTACCAACGACACCTGTTGTAACTCGCAATTGAGAGTTCCAAAAAAAATCCACGAGGGGTAATTTTTTTGTTTTTCAAAAACAAAGATAACAATATAGTGAGGTTATAAAAAAAATCCATTCAAACTGTTTTCTTTCACTTTTAAAGATTTTTTTTGGGAAGCAGTCTCCTTTCGGGGACCTCTGCACATGCGCAATATTTTATTTTCAAAATCGCCCAGCAGTTTTCAAAACTAGAGTCTTTAAGTTTTAGTTCCGGATAAAGCGAACCAAATTTGGATGTTTTGTGTGCGTTTATAACGAACTTGCCACTCTCTGTGCTCAATGTCGCGCGGCTTGATCTAGGGAATTCACCGAAACTCGCTGGGAACCCCTATTCTATTTGTTTCCGCCGCATTGCTAGTTCGAGCAGTATTATTTTCAATTCACTTGTTGTGTTATGCGGTTCTAACGCATATTTAATCAAAGTAGCAAAGCCAATGTTTATAAGGCAGGGGACAGCGATTTTTCGCGATTTTTTAAAAATAATACGAAGAAAAGTGCGCGCAAGTATTACATTATATGTGTATTCTTTACTCGTATTTTCACAAGTTTCCATTTGACGCCACACTCGATGACCTAGTAAAAAATTTTTTTTTCACTTCCGATTTCATCCCCCAAAACTATACCCTTAAGTGAAAATTTAACTCTCAAAACTACATGGCTCTGATGAGGCCATCAATTCCTATATTATTACCAAATTTCGACTTTCTACGTCAAATAGTTTCGGAGAAAATCGGGTGTGATAGACAGACAGACAGACACCGAAGTGATCTTTATAAGTGTTCCGTACGGAACACTAAAAATAGTGAAAAATGATATTAGATTTTGTTTACTGTTTGTAACGAACTTCGGATATAGCGAACCATTTTTAGTGAGTTTTTGGAGTTCGTTATAAACGGACTTCCCTGTATATATATATATATATATATATATATATATATATATATATATATATATATATATATATGTATGTATGTATGTATGTATGTATGTATATAATTTGTTTTCCTTTTTTTGAACCTTTTTTCTTGCATATATACAAACTAGCCGGGCCCGCGGCTCCGCTCGCGTGGACTATCGTCACTGCTTTTTCCTTAATTTACCCAACGTAATAAAATATCTCCCATTATTTCCCCTTATCTCTCATATATTTCTCCTTATCTCCCATTATCTCTACATAATTTCGATTATCTAGGCTTAACTCTGCCCATCTCCCATTATTTCTCCTTATCTCCCATTATTTCTCCTTATCTCCCATTATCTCGCCTTATCTCCCATTATCTAGGCTTATCTCGACTTATCTCTCATTATTTCTCCTTATCTCCCATTATTTCTCCTTATCTCCCATTATCTCACCATAACTCCCATTATCTAGACTTATCTTTGCTTATCTCCCATTATTTCTCCTTATCTCCCATTATTTATATTTATCTCCCATTATCTCACCTTATCTCCCATTATCGAGCCTTATCTCGACTTATGTCCCATTATTTCTCCTTATCTCCCATTATCTAGGCTTATATCGAATTATATAGAACATATGTTTAAATTTATAAAAACACGTAAATCAAATAAGTGGTTCTCAAGTGATAAGCGCACTAACGGACAGACAGACTGACAGACAGAAAGACGTTGCATTTTATATATATTCTAGATAGAAGATAGATAACCTGGCCAGAGAACAAATGTATGAATTAAAAAAAAAACACGTAAATCGGATAAGGGATTCTCGAGTGATAAGCGCACTGACGGACAGACACACAGACAGAGCGACGTTGCATTCTATATATATTATATTCTTTGCTACATAATATTGTTCCATATTTAATGCTTTAGGCAGTGTATTGCAAGAGAACGCGCTAATGGCAACCTTTCTCCGACTTGATTCACTATTATCGTCACTGCTTATTCCTTATGTCACCTAACGTAATAAAATATATCCTATAACCTGGCCAGAGAACATATGTATGTTTAACAAAAAAGCACGTAAATCGGATAAGCGGTTCTCCAGTGATAAGCGCACTAACGGACAGACAGACAGACAGAGAGGCGTTGCATTTTATATATAATATAGATATTCTTTACTACATGATATTGTTCCATATTTAATAGTTTAGCATGTTAAAAAAAAAGCACGTAAATCGGATAAGTGGATCTCGAGGGATAAGCGCACTAATGGACAGACAGACAGAGAGTCGTTGCATTTTATATATATTATAGATATAGATTATTATTATTATTATGTAACCTGGCCAAAGAATATATGTATGAATTTAAAAAAAAAGACATTAATCGGATAAGTGTTTTTCGCGTGATAAACGCACTAATGGACAGACAGACAGACAGAGAGACATTGCATTTTATATATATTATAGATTATAGATATTCTCTGCTACATAATATTGTTCCATATTTAATGGTTTAGGCGGTGTATTGCAAGGCAACGCGCTAGCGGCGAACTTTTTTCCGACATCATTCCCTATTTTACGTCACTACTCATTCCTTATGCTTCCTATCGTAATAAAATATAGCCTATAACCTGGCCAGAGAACATATGTATGTTTAAAAAAAAAAGTACGTAAATCGGATAAGTGGTTCTCGAGTGATAAGCGCACTAACCGACAGACAGAGAGACGTTGCATTTTATATATATTATAGATAACCGAGGTAGAAAATAGAGCGAATGTCGTAAATAACTTCAGATGACAAAAGACCTACGTTTTTAAGTTTTTAAATATACTTAAGATGTTGACAAGAAGAATAATATATACGGATGTTTACACTATATTCAGATATTTATGACGTGCATGCAAAGGATCATTGATCGGACAATAGCTATATTATTATGTATTGTGTGTTCGCTATCGCATAAATTATTCCACTTTTACTTTCCTGGCTAATGGAAGTAATGTATTCGTAAAAAAAAAATCACCTTCCGAGATTTTTGCTTTTTTTCACGTTTAGGATTTCTAAATCACGAAAAATATAGTCACTCATTTTCGTCGCTCTTTCTGTCTGCGCGTTGACACAATAACTCTCGAACGAAATCAGATATCGATTTCAAATTTGGTACATATATAATTCTTGAAGTAGGAAAGGAACCTATAATTTTTAAGTGGTATCGGTTTAAGAGAAGGTGGCAAGAGTGAGGAAGTAGTCAACCAATTTTGTAGGGTTTCAGTAGTAGTACGAGAATATTTTCTGATTTTTATTGTTCCGTACGACGACTTCGGTGTCTGTCACGCCCGATTTTCTCCAAAACTATTTGTCATAGAAAGTTGAAATTTGGTAATAATATAGGAATTGATGGCCTCATTAGAGCAGTGTATTTTTGAAAGTTAAATTTTGACTTAAGGAGTTAGTTTTGGGGGGTGAAATCGGAAGTGAAAAAAAATTTTTTTTACTGGGTTATCGAGTGTGGTGTCAAATGAAAGCTTGTGAAAACACAAGTAAAAAATATATATACAATGTAATACTTGTGCACACTTTTCTTTGTATTATTCTTAAAAAATTGCGAAAAATCGCTGTCCCACTCACTATCTCGAAAAGTACTGATCCAAAAATTTTGAAAAAATTCTGGAATTTTCTCCACAGGGTGTAGATTGAACGAAAATTATCACGAGTGCATTATCTTTAATAATTTATCTGGTATATTAGTTTTCAGTAAAAATAGGAAACAAACTTTGTTGGGGTGTGTTTTGTGAAATCACTGATCATTTTATACCTCCGTAACAAAAATTTTTATTTCAGAAGCAATCAATGTACGGAACACTAATTGCACAAGTTCAACTTGCATTTGACCGGTTATTGGTTTTAGTAGTAAAATTGACGAGTTTCAGGGCACGTTATTAAAATCGTACTTTCCCGACTTATTTGTTATAGGTACGTTTTTTAAATATTTAGTTAACGTATTGCGTGACAAGTACTATCAATAAACACATTTTAATCATAATTACCTATAGTCATACATATAAAGGGTTAAAAGTTTTTTGCGAGGGGGGGTTGGAGGGGTTTCTTTGTATATATCTATAATATATATAAAATGCAACGTCTCTCTGTCTGTCTGTCTGTCTGTCCGTTAGTGCGCTTATCACTGGAGAACCACTTACCCGATTTACGTACTTTTTTTTTAAAACATACATATGTTCTCTAGCCAGGTTATAGGCTATATTTTATTACGATAGGTATCTTAAGGAATGAGCAGTGACGATAACAGTGAATGAAGTAGGAAAAAAGTTTGCCGCTAGCGCGTTCCCTTGCAATACACAGCCTAAACCATTAAATATGGAACAATATTATGTAGCAGAGAATATCTATATTCTATAATCTATAATATATATAAAATGTAATGTCTTTCTGTCTGACTGTCTGTCCATTAATGCGTTTATCACGCGAGAACCACTTATCCGATTTACGTGTCTTTTTTTAAATTCATACATATATTCTTCGGCCAGGTTATATAATAATAATAATAATAATAATCTATATCTATAATATATATAAAATGCAACGTCTCTCTGTCTGTCTATCTGTCCGTTAGTGCGCTTATCCCTGGAGAACCAATTATCCGATTTACGTGATTTTTTAAATTCATACATATGTTCTCTAACCAGGTTATAGATATATATGTTATTACATCTATAATATATATATAAAATGCAACGTATCTCTGTCTGTCTATCTGTCTGTTGATGCGCTTATTACTGGAGAACCACTTACCCGATTTACATACTTTTTTTTTAAACATACATATGTTCTCTGGCCAGGTTATCTATCTATAATATATATAAAATGCAACGTCTCTCTGTATGTCTATCTGTCTGTCTGTCCGTTAGTGCGTTACGTGCTTTTTTTAAAAATATACATATGTTCTCTGGCCAAGTTATAAGATATGTTTTATTGCATTAGGTAACATAAAGAATAAGCAATGACAATAATAGTGAATCAAGTCGAAAAAAAGGTTACCGTTAGCGCGTTCTCTTGCAATACACTGCCTAAACCATTAAGTATGGAACAATATCATGTTGCAAAGAATATAATATATATAAAATGTAACGTCTCTCTGTCTGTCTTTCCGTTAGTGCGCTTATCACTTGAGAACCACTTATCCGATTTACGTGTTTTTATAAATTTATACATATGTTCTATATAATTCGATATAAGCCTCGATAATGGGAGATAAGTTGAGATAATGGGAGATAAGTTTAAATAATGGGAGATAAGGAGAAATAATGGCAGATAAGCAGAGATAAGTCTAGATAATGGGACTTATGATGAGATAATAGGAGATAAGGAGAAATAATGGGAGATAAGGAGAAATATTGCGAGATAAGTCGAGGTAAGCCTAGATAATGGGAGATAAGGTGAGATAATGGGAGATAAGAAGAAATAATGGGAGATAAGGAGAAATAATGGGAGATGAGCAGAGATAAGCCTAGATAATGGAAATTATGTAGAGATAATGGGAGATAAGGAGAAATAATAGAGATATGGGGAAATAATGGCAGATATTTTGTTACGTTAGGTAACATAAGGAATAAGCAGTGACGATAGTAGTGAATCAAGTCCACGCGAGCGGAGCCGCGAGCACGGCTAGTCGGGTTATAAGTTCTTTTTAGAGCTCTTGGAGTCGATGTATCTGAAAACTATGTTATTTTCTTATTATTTCCAGTTTCAATGGAAGTTCTTAAATATTGAAATAAACAAGTTTTATTTCTAATTATTCTTTATAAAAATCCAATTTTAACCAATAATTATATCAATTCCTGTAAAAATCCAATTAACCCAGTAATTATAAAATCCGCAAACGCAAAATTTAACTGTTGCAGAGGGGTGCCTGGTGCTCTGAGGGTTACTTAAAAATCAACTCGCCAATAATAATTATTTGTCAGTGTTTTATGAGTCACGCTAATACCTTCTCGGCATATCAAAGTACCATGCTTCACAAAAGACTTTGAATCCACTGTGACGTCATTGGAGTGTGCCGAGCACGTGACTCCATCTATTCAATTGTTTCCGTTTCTACGACCAGCACGTGGCAAAAATGGCCGACTTTAATACTTTTAATATTTCGGCTTTGGGAATTTGGATGCGAAAAATTGGATAGTGCTTTATTAGATGTCGTGATATATATACAGTGCGAACTCGATAACCCGGACTAATTAAAACCGCGGTGATCCGAATTAGTAAATAATTCGAATTATGAAGCAGGACATTATTTATATTAAAAAACGAATCATTTAATACGAAACAACTAAAAAATAGTACATACATAGAATAATATTTAAAATAGAAGCATATCTTACCAAGTTTTATCTTATTTTGTAAAAAAAATTGTAATTTTTTGTTTGCTTGACCCTTCTCTGGTTCATCATAAAAGCAAGTTCTTTTAATCTTTGAAGTACAAGAACATCACTTAGAGGGATATCAGTTTCTTCTGCCCATCTCATGCACACATTGAAACTTTTAACTGCCTGGTCATTCTTCACAGTGTTCTTAACAGTCTGGTTTTTATTAGTATTTAACTCTGAACCTTCATTATCACTCTCGTGTTGTTCATCTGTATCATCTATGTCTTCCAGTGGTAACAAATCTTCATCATTTTCAAGCCAATTACATATTTCCACGTTCGTGAGATTCTGCTCAGTGAAAACATTCAGCACATCTGTTAAATATTTACGAATTAACCAAAAAAATACTAAAAGAAAAATTTCAGGCTTTACCTTTCATTTCTTCATTCGTGGAAAGCAAATTGTGCCGCAATTCACTCAGAAGAATCAGATCTTCAGCATCATATTCAGTGTCTGGGTTGGTATCTGCCACATAAGCCATAATTTTGTGCCAGCACTTTTTCAAGACTTTAGGGGATACGTTTTCCCATGAATTCCATAGTAGACATACAGCATCTTTTAGGTTTGGGGTTTTTAATAACCTAACAAGGTTCTCTTCATTATTTGATAAAATATGGGCTAAAAGACTTTTCCGATAGTCTGATTGCATTCTGGTCCATAGTGCAGTACAATTTGGTGGAAGAAATAATGTTGTAAACTGTCCATCCTCACTAGTCAGCTCTTCTATAGTTCCATGGCTCAAAGCGTTATCAACGATTAGCAGGGCTCTTTCAGGCAAGTTAAGACTTTTTAAATGACTTTTGACTTGACGAATAAAAGAATGATGAAACCAGTCTAAGAAAATTGCTGTAGTCATCCATGCATTGGCAGATGATTTGTACTCAACAGATATGTTCACATTTTTAAAAGCCCTCGGATTTTTTGCCTTTCCTATTACTAACAACTTTAATTTTTGTAATCCATTAGCATTGCAACATGCTAGAAAGGTAACGCGTTTTTTGTTTATTTTTCGACTTGGTGCGGTCTTTTCCTGAGAACGAACCAGCGTTTTTTCAGGCAACATTTTCCAATACAGAGCTGATTTATCTGCATTGTATACTTGAGTAGGTCCAAGGTTTAATTCTTCTATCTTATCTGCGAATAAAGTTAGGAAAAGATCGACGGCACTTTCATCATTGGATAATTTTTCGCCACAAACTTTTAAAGCACGCAGACCATGTCTTTTTCTGAAATTAGAAATCCAGCCTCTGCTAGCTCTAAAATTATCATTCCCGTAGGTTTCAGTGTAAAACTGTTTTGCTTTGCCTGATAAAATTTCGTAGGAAATTGGGACGTGCCTTGATCGTTGTGTGCAAACAAAATATTCGGCTTTTCGTAAGGTTTTCTGACGCCAGGACCGGAATTACATTTGGAAATTAATCTAAAAGAAGTTACATGTCCATAGTGAGTGTCCAAAATTATCTTTAAAATAAATCATATATACATACCTTTTGATTTTCCCTTGCTTCTTTTTTATATGCGAAATTGTGGATGTTCCTACTCCTTATTCATTTGCCAACACTTTTCCGCTTTCACCAAGAACTAGTCGTTCTAATAAGCTGAGTTAAACCACAATTGATTGAAAATGTTTCGGCTTTACGACCTTGCTCGTCAGTAGTATTTGAATATTTAAACCAGTTGTTGTTGTGTACATTAAAGTCACCCAGGATGGCAATTTCGGCATTTGGATTGCGGCAGTGGACTAAGTAATTAGCAAAGACCTGAAGATCAAATGGCGTCTAGTCATTTTGGAAAAATAACTATAGGTCGATAGAAATTCAAAAGCCCATATTTTATTATCATTTATTATTTTATTACGGTAAATTAGGCAACTCTCATATATCAAATGGTGTTCGAGTATGTAATGTGCTTATAGATTTTGTTCTTTGCACACACAATTGAAACCAATTGTTTTTGTTTGAGATCATGGATATACTTGTATACCAAAGTCGCTATAAGCGCCTTAAAGCAAAATTAAACACTTAACGACACTAGATGGCGATTATATACCATTAAATTCTACCAAAAATTCCCTTTTTAAAAAGGGCGCCCAGACTTCTTCAGTTCTTGAGTTTATTTCATGTAAACGGGAACTTCAGCTTTTGTTTGTATGCAATCAAATTGTCAGAAAACTTCAAATCTACCAATTAGAGCAGAAATTTTGCAATTCATGTCAAAGTAATATACACGCAGATAAGAAAAAATTATTAATATGCATCTAATACAAAACAAATATGTCACGAACTAGTTTGATCTCATGTTGCACTATGGTGCAAATCAATTCGTACGCAAGCAATCAATGTGAAAATCATTAAAGCAAATTTACTATAAGGCCAATAAAATGTCATTATTTCTGTTACCCTCGTGATAACTAACTAATAAAATTTAAACAAAATCACGTAAAATTACTGTACAAATCAGTGGCGTGTCAAATTCCGAAGCACGTTAAAGAAACCTTTGCTGGGAGAAAATCACGTCGCAAAGCGGCTCGCTTGGGCCCACGATAAGATACTAGAGTGGCTCTCACAATCGCCAGAAGCCAACCCTATTAAAAACGTTTGGTCCCTTGTAAAGAGAAAGCTCAGAGAAGAAACTCTGAGGACTTTGACTTAGTTGCCTCGCAAAATTCGAAAAATTTGGGGAGTATGCCGAAAACCTCGTCGACAGCATGCCTCGAAGATGTCAGGCATTTATTGATGCAGGAGGCGATTGGACAATTTACTAAGATAATTGCGGCGTTGTTAGCACACCAAAGAATACATTCATGGCAAGATCACTGTGTTTATTGGAAAACAAGATAGGTCGTGCCTCTTTCTCACAATTTTGAAAGTATAAAAAATTTCGAATAATGAATGTGTACTTATTCTATCTTAACCTTAGTTATAATAGGAATCCTATACTAACTTAACCTAGGAAACGTGTTTAGTATATACATGAGTTTCTTAATGCTTGGTCTTGGAAACTACCTTAGGCTAACTTAAACTAGGACATAACAATGACTTAAATTAGGACTATTTTAAACCTAACCTACAGTCCCTGGCCAAATTATTAGACGCACTGCAAGATTTCATGTAAAATATTAATTACCGAGTGATATTGTACCGATTTATTATTTTAAATTGATTTGTTTTTTATTTTTATATTATCCAATCAATTACCTATTTATTTGACATAAATAAAACAGCATTAATTTAGAAAAGCATAAGTTTATTAAGTTTTAAAGAAAAGTGAAATTAATGTTAGTAAAAGTCAATATTTAGTTGAGCCACCTTTAGCCGCTATCAAAGCTTTAATTCTGCGCGGCATGCTATCAATGCAAGATTGTACTGTCTCCTGCATTTGAGGATGATGATTCCACACATGAATAATCTTTTCTAGGAGCTGGGTTTTGTTGGTAATCACATCTTTAGCCACTTCTCTTTTCATCAGCTCCCACACATTTTCAATGGGCTATTACCCGGCCAATCCAACAGAGGGATATTTTTTTCTGCCAAAAAAGCTTTAACAGACCGAGCAGTGTGGCAGGGAGCTCCATCTTGCATGAAAGTGAATGGTTCCCCATTTGGAAACCATTCTCTGAGCTGCGGAATCAACCGATTTTGTAATACTTCTTTGTACTGATCTTGCCTCATTATTCCTTTGACGACGTACAGACGTCCAGTGCCCTTGCCGCTGATGACTGACCAAATCATCACTTTGGTGGGATGTTTAACCGTCGGGCACGACACAATCAGGATGAAACTTTTCTCCATGACGACGACGCACATACTGAGCTTTATTCTGCAAAATTTCGAATGTGCTTTCGTTACTGAAGCAGACCTGTCAAAAAAAAATGGGAAAAATATATAAACTTCCATGTTTATTTGCTTTATTTAACTGAAAATGATAATAATGTATCAATTATTGATTAAATTGCTGTATCTTACCGATCTCCAGAAGTCCACATCTTTGTTTTGCCATTGTTTGGCCCACTTCAGGCGCTTTGCTTTCATTGCAGCTGTTAACTTGGGCTTCCTGGCGGTGCGACAGGCCTTAAAATCTAATTCTTTCAATTTTCTTCGAACAGTGCGCTCAGAAGCATTTACGCTAGCATTCTGGAGTTGTGATTTTATTACCTTTTTGGTAGCAAATCTGTTTTCTACACAAATTTTCTTCAAACATCTCTCTGACCGTGGAGTGAAAATTGGTTTTCTACCGCATCTTTTCTTTCTTTTCGGGCTTAATCCCTTCCCTGACTCAATTTTCTTTTTTATGCGTCGTACACTAGCTTCAGAAACCTCCAATCTTCGTGATATTTCTCGGTTTGTAAATGTTTTCGCAATCACAAGGGCCTTCACTTCAGCTTTTTTACGTGGTGAAAGATCGCTTTTTCTACCCATAATGAAAATAGTCCAATTACTTTTTTAAAACACTGCATACAAAATAAACTAATAACTGAGTAGTATAAAACTGTTAAACAAACAATCACAGTCCATAAAGCCACAGAAACACGTCCGTACCTGACTCGATTCCGATCGCGACTGATACAGGTTTGTACTTATTTACGTTCATGTATCACTTTGTCAACACAGTGTTGCCATATGTTAAAAATAAATACAAATATGTAGTCTACAACAATTCTTTTAAATAAAAATCAATAATATTGTAGTTTAAATATACCATTATTGCATAAAAACTTTTAAGAAACATAAAATTACTAAAAAAAATACAGTGCGTCTAATAATTTGGCCAGGGACTGTAGAATGACAATCTTCTTGTCACGGCGGGCGAGGGGGGTCATCGTCTTCGTCCGAGAGCAGCAGAGGGTCCGACGGTCTCGGGGCTGGCGTGAGGTGGGAGTCGGAAGGCATCCGTGATGCACGGGTTGAGGTGCTGGGACGCCTTCTCGAGGAACTTCTGTTGAATTTCATGGCAAGAAATGCCCTCGAAACACATTTTTTTAAGAATACGAGCTGTCACGTTCTTACTTGACAGATGGTAATACAAAATTAATTTTTATTTTAAAGTAAAGTTTGAAACACCTAAACAAACAAATGAATGAAGGGAGACATCAAATAATAATAACCAAGGGATCGCAAAAACCAAGGAGATAAAGGAAGCTACAGAGAAATATTATTAAACACTATATGACACGAAAATATCGCCACCGCCCGGGAAAGAAGAAGGAAATAAAGTGTGGGTTCTGAAGAAATTCCCAATGTAACAACGGATGAAATAATGAACGCCCTACAATATATAACACAACAACAAAGAACCAGGAGACGATGAAATAACTATAGAAATGATAAAGTATGGAGGGGCAATGCAGTGTATGTTTGGGAGCGGAGCCCCAAACATGGGAGCAGTATTCCATAGTTGGTCGAATTTGAGCTTTGTAAAGAATTAACAGTTGTTGTGGAGTGTAAAGCTTTCTGGTTCGAAATAATATCCCTAACTTTTGAGATGCTATCCTTGTTATGTCTGCAACATGTTCACGCCAGGACATATTTGCTCCCAAATTAGCGCCCAACAAATTGAGTGTCGATGCTAGGAGAATGGAGTGCCCCGACATAACTATGTCGGGTTCAGAAACGTTAACTTTTTTAGCAAGAACTGCCGCCTGGATCTTTGTAGCATTAAATTCCACTTGGTTACTGTCACCGCAAGATAGAATTTCTTCCAGGTCTTTGTTAGAAGAGATAAGCGTACTGTCATCTGCAAAGCTGTAGATTGGATTTCCGGTTTTTTTCAACAGATGGAGCCTTGGGGCACACCGGCGTTAACAGTAAAGGTGTTAGAAAGAAATCCGTCGACTGCGACTCGTAAAAAACGCTCTCTGAGGAAACATGAGAGCCACAAACAGAACTTTTCAGACATACCATAAGAGCGTACCTTAGCCAATAGTCCATGGTGCCAAACACGGTCGAATGCCTTGGATATGTCAAGAGCAACCGCTCGAGATTCTCCGAAGTGTTCAATTGCGTTGTTCCAAACATGTGTTACATAAGTCAGAAGATCTCCTGTTGATCTATGTTTACGAAAGCCATATTGGTGATCGCTAATAATGTTGAATCCTTCAAGGTATTTTAGAAGATGCTGATTGACAGCCTTTTCCATGACTTTCGATATTATTGAAAGCAGTGCTACTGGTCGGTAGTTGTTTGGCAAGGTCTTCTTGCCTTTTTTAGGTATCGGCTGAACTGTGGCATTTTTCCAGCAGGAAGGAAATATTCCCTTTCTGTAGGATAGGTTGCAAAGTCTACAGAAAACTGGTGTTAATTCCCTTGCACAGTTTTTGAAAACTATGGCAGGTATTCCGTCAGCGCCAAAGGCTTTTTTGGTGTCTAGCTTCATTCAAATACGTTTTATGATACGCTGTCTGAAGACAACATCGGGCATCCTTGACTGCACTATAGGAATAAAGGTATTACGATTTATGGTGTCGGTAGGCAAGATATTTAGAAGCAACTTCTTCTTTGCATTTTCGGTCAAACCAAGGCTTGCCGTTAGAAGGACATTTCTTCGAAAATGGAATGTAAGCTTCCATACGAGCTAAGATAACATCGGAAACCTCCCTGGCGCAGTCAGATGGGTCGTCGGATCGAAAACAAACCTCTAACTAAGGGAAAGTTCGAAAATATTCCGTGTCGATCCGTATTCGATCAATATGTACTGCCGGTATTAACATATGGCACTGAAACCTGGGCTTTAAATAGAAGTTTAATAAATAAACTCCAGATAACTCAAAGAGCAATGGAGACGAGAATGCTAAATATTAGACTCCAAGATCGTACTCCTAACATCGAGATACGAAGAAGATCAAAAGTGACAGGTGTAATACAACTAATATGTACATATATTAAGGTGAAATTGGGCGGGGTATATCGCAAGGTGCATGATAACAGATGGACACGCCGTATAGTTGAATGGAAGCCTAGAGAACACAAAAGATGCGGAGGTAGACCATAGACAAGATGAACGGATGACATAAAAAGATTAGCAGGACACTATTGGATGCAAAAAGCAAATAACTTGGGTAGTACTCAGTATATATCACCACTACACCAAACACTTTATTTTTGCACTCGACGCGCGTTTCGCTAACCATGTTAGCTTCATCAGGAGCGATGATTGACTAAAGCTAAACTACAAATCTACCCTATTTATACTTAGCCTAACCCTTGAATTACTCAGGCAGAACTAATGGCATAGGCAAGGCCATCAGTTCCGGTCAAGTAACCAGAGGGGACTATAAGGAATAGGCCCTCTGTCTTTATTTAAACTACTTTTACATTTTATAATTTCCATGCTTTCGTATGCGTTCAACAATCTCCTATACGATACATTTTTTATTAATCTTAGATCTATCTGTTACTGTGTCCTTCCTATAGATATCAAATTTTAATCTATTATTATTTTTAATAATTAAAATATCTAGAAAAGGCAATTGTCCTTTGTTCTCAACTTCGTAAGTGAATTTAATGGAATCATACCGGCTATTTAATTTAGAAACAAAATCATCATTATTTGCTTTCTTTGTATCAAAATGTCTCCATACCATATAATCCGAAATATAGCAAGGGACTAAATAAGGTATTTAATAAGGTAGGCCTCACCTTAGTCTATAAGTCATCAGACAATCTGAGGAATATCTTAGGAAATCCCAAACATAAGATTCCTAATTGTGAGAAAAGTGGAATTTATGAAATTAGTTGTAATGATTGTGACAAAAAGTATGTTGGGCAAACTAGAAGGTCAGTTAAAACACAATTTAAAGAACATTTAGCACACTTAAAATACAATAAAACAGAAAAGTCTAGCATTGCCGAACATGCCCCTGAAGCTGATCATATTGTAACATTAGATAATCTAAGATTAATAAAAAATGTATCTGATAGGAGATTGTTGAAAGCATACGAAAGTATGGAAATTTTAAAATGTAAAAGTAGTTTAAATAAAGACACTGGGCCTATTCCTTCTAGTCCCCTCTACTGGTTACTTGACTGGAACTGATGGCCTTGCCTATGCCATTAGTTCCGCCTGAGTAATTCAAGGGTTAGGCTAAATATAAATAGGGTAGATTCGCTCCTGATGAAGCTAACATGGTTAGCGAAACGCGCGTCGAGTGCAAAAATAAAGTGTTTGGTGTAGTGGTGATATATACTGAGTAGTATCATTGTGCCAAAGAGTCCACATTCCCAACTTAATAACTTGGGTAGGCTTACGTCCGACTATGGAATAAGCTAATGATGATGATGATGAAACTTTTACAATTTCTTTGAATTGCTTAAGTGTAAAAATCAGTAATGGACGCAAGTGCTTAAATCCATTATAAAAAACCCTTTACGTTAATATGGTACTATTAATGTATTCACAAGAAAGGTAGCGGGCTTCCCCGAACTTCCAGAAGTGTGAGTAGTCCAATCCACTAGTGACGTTGCCACTAACGAGACTTTTTAGAAATGGTTATTTTTTTTTAATTACGAACTTTTCTTATATATGAACGGACGTGATCATGTTTGGTGAATGGCATTACCAACTTCTACCCCGAGTGTCACCCTAATAAATTACGCCACTGCCATTAAATATTACACTATTTTGCACAATCACATTAAACATTTTAATAGGTTACCTAATTTTATCTAAAATACATGAACGTGACGTTATCAATAGAATTACTGATTATCCGTCCCAAATTAAGAAACATAAAATTCATTTCGGTTTGACGTCAAAAGTATTAGCAATGGACTCGGATATCTTAAAAAGAATTACACTCCTGGACAAAATTAACGCAACAGTATATTAAATCATACAAATCTCTATAATGAATTAATTTTAATAATTTTTATGAACATTGGTTACACTAAAAGTTAGAAAAAACTTATTCGGATACTTTAAAAGTGAATTAGCTACCAAATTTCTCTACAAGATTCGAATTAAAATTATTCTTAAGACCTAATTACAAAATCGTTGAAACTATGTAATAATGAAAAAAATAAACTGGGACACTAGTAGCAAAATTAATGGTGTAACTGGGACACTAGTAGCGTGTGTTGCCTCCTCTACTTCGGATGACAGCGTTTATGCGCCTAGGCATGCTTCTAATTAAATTTTGGGTAAAATCTTGAGGAATTTGCTCCCATTCTGTGATAACTGCATTTTCAAGTTCCCTCAGGTTTCTAGGTCCAGGTATATGACGTTTCACATTTTTCTTGAGGTGATCCCATACATGTTCTATCGGATTCAGATCCGGGCTTTTTGGTGGCCATAATCGGTATATCAACTTGATTAAGATAATCGAGTACCTCCCTAGCCACGTGAGGTCGAGCGTTGTCTTGCATAAACAAGAAATTGGCCCCCACAAAATGACCGAAAGGCATCACATGTTCTATTACAATATTCTCAAGATAGTAGTCAGCATTCATGGATCTCGTACGGACAGGAACTAACTCTGTGCGAGCATCAAAGCAGATGCCACCCCAGAACATAACAAAGCCACCGCCGAATGGAATCCTTGCAGAGATATTGCAAGGAGCAAACCTCTCTCCTAGTCTTCGCCATACTCGCTCACGACCATCTGGATGTTTTAGACTAACCCTAGTTTCATCTGTGAAGAAAACTTGTTTCCAATCATCCACAGACCAGTTTTCGTGATTTCGAGCAAAACGTAACCTGGCAACTCTATTCTCCCTAGTAAGCAAGGGCGCAGTGGCTGGTCTCCTACTGTTTAATCCAGCTTCATTTAACCGTCTTCTAACTGTTTTAGAAGACATTGTGACATTGCGAACAGCTTCGAGTTCGTTTCTTATTATAGAACTAGCGACAGTCCTGTTTCTTAAAGCATATTGTCTTATAAAACGTTCATCTAGGTCACTAGTGCATTGTTTTCGCCCTTGCCCTAGCCTTCTAGAATAAGTTCCTACTTCATTCAAGCGTCTTACCATGCGACTTATTGTGGAACGATGTTTGCCTAACAAATTGGCACTACCTCGTGTTCAGTTAAATTCCTTGTTCGATTCATTTTTCTAATTCTTCGGGGTCAAAAATAAAACAGTCTAGCACAAAAACGTATTACTTTGAAAAAGGGAACAATTTATAAGCTTACTTTTAAAGAAAATCTATCGCATTATTACAGAAAATTGTTTATCTTCTAAAAAATTCTTTAAAACTGTAAATCTAAACGAATTGTTTTGATTTCTGTCATGAACAACGAAACAAAATATGCATAGCTTACTATTCAAATACTCGATAAACTTTAAAACTGACATAAGAAAAAGATAAATTAATTTTCAGATTGTTGCGTTAATTTTGTCCAGGAGTTTATTTTATCATTTGGTTATTGCTTAAAAAAGTTGATCTAATGATTGTAAAGTTTTTTAGTGCTATAAGATCACTTCGGTGTCTATCCATTTGTCACACTCGATTTTCTCCGACACTATTTGACATAGAAAGATGAAATTTCACACTAATATAGGAATTGATGGCCGTGTAGTTTTGAAAGTTAAATTTCAACTTAAAGGGTTAGTTTTGGGGAGTAAAATCGGAAGTGAAAAAAAAAAATTATCAGGTCATCGAGTGGGGTGTCAAATGAAAGCTTGTGAAAACATGAGTTCAATAATGTAATACTTGCGCACACTTTTCTTTGTATTATTTTAAAAAAATTTATCTCGAAAAGTAAGGGTTTGTTAGGAGTGGGAAGAACGATCGGTTGGCCTTGCCAGGTGCATTCATTAGTACCGCTCACGATAATGGAGCGAGACGTGCATTCTTCGATTGGAAAACGCGTCATTATTAAGTTTGTCTCTCGTGAAGGTGTGAAATCGACCGAAATTCTGGGGAGATTGACGGCACAGTTCGGGGATCAAACACTGTCGAGACCTGGTGTTTTCGCCTGGCATAAGGAGTCCATGAGTGGCCGTGAAGAGGTCGAAAATTAGAGCCGTGATCATCGTCCACGGACGAGCATTACCTAGAAGAACATTGGCACCATTCGTGACCTTATTGAGGGCGACCGACGTTTGACGATTTGCGAAATGTCTTCTAAAGTCGGAATAAGTTATCGGAGCACTCAAGCCATCATCACAAAAGACCTAGGATTCCGCAAAGTGTCTGCCCGATGGGTGCCTCGTCTTTTGACTGCAGAAAAGAAATTGGCACGTTTACAGATCTGTGACCGCCTCTCAACACAGTTTACGGAAGAAGGGGACGCATTTTTAAATTGCATCGTAACATATGATGGAATTTGGGGCCACCACTATACGCCCGAGTCAAAACAAGCCAGTATGGAGTGGCGAAAGAAGAATGAGACAGCCCCAGTGAAAGCCAAGACTCAGCTGTCAGCTGGCAGTGTGCTTGCAACTGTTGTCTTTGACCGGCGTGGCGTTTTGCACATTGATTTTTTGCAGGCACCATCAATGCGGCGTACTACTGCAACCTTTTGGATGAGGTTAAACTTGCTTATCGCCGCAAAAGACGTGACCAACAGATAAGAGACGTGATTCTTCTCCATGACAACGCTCGACCCCACACTGCAACTTTCACTCGCGAAAAATTGGAGAAAATAAGTTGGACAATATTTGATCACCCTTCCTACAGCCCTGACCCATCGCCCTGCGCTTTTTATCTCTTTGGGTCACTCAAAGAAGCGTTGGGAGGCCAACGATTTGATGACAACGCAGTGGAGGGCTTCGTGCGCAATTGTTTACTGACACAGCCCCCTTCCTTTTACAACGACGGTAACAAAAAGCTTCCGATACGCTGAAAAAAGTGTAGTTCCAAAGCAGGAGAGCATGTTGAAAAATGATATGTTCTTGGTGTATTTGTTATAGTAAGTCGGGGCACTCCATTCCTCTAACATCGTCACTCAATTTGTTGGGCGTTAATTTGGGAGCAAATATGTCCTGACATGAACATATTGCAGGCATAGCAATGAGAGCTTCTCAAAAGTTAGGAATAATATTTCGAACCAGAAAGCTTTACACTTCACAACAACTGTTAATTCTTTACAAAGCTCAAATTCGACCAACTATGGAATACTGCTCCCATGTTTGGGGCTCCGCTCCCAAACATACACTGCATGTGTTGGATTCTGTTCAGAGAAGAGCTGTTCGCCTGATTGGAGACCCGAAACTGACAGGCGGCATTGATTCGCTGGAACATCGAAGAACAGTTGGCGACTTGAGCCTATTCTACAAGTATTTTCTTGGAAAGTGTTCGAAAGATGTGGCCCGTTTAATTCCTTCCAGAGCGGTGCATGTTAGAAGTACACGTCACGGTAATACTTCACATCCGTATGAGGTTCAGCTTGTTACTCCTTGTACGACGCTTTTCAAGCAGTCATTTATATGGAGAACGTCATCCCTTGGGAATAATTTGCCCAAGAGTGTGTTTCCCATCGAGTATAATAGTATATATATATATATATATATATATATATATATATATATATATATATATATATATATACATATATATATATATATATATATATATATATATATATATATATATATATATATATATATATATATATGTCTGATTTTGTTATTTTTCTTTAACCCTGTATGTACCTGCATTTTCAAAAAGCATTTTATGGATTAAATATGTATAATTTTAACCAAACTGAACAAAAATTTTGAAAAAGACAATCTGAGCCGTCAATAATAAAAGGAAAGGATCACAATAAATTTTGGGAAGTTTCATTCTATAATTGACCTCCAAACCCAAGAAAATTGAAAAAGAAATATATATATATATATATATATATATATATATATATATATATATGTATATATATATATATATATATATATATATATATATATATATATATATATATATATGTTACAATAGAGGTTTCCACGGTTGATGGAATATAATACATTTAAATTCCGGGTTTCAATCCGTTCGTCTAACAATGAATTTGCACGGCGTTTCGCCAAAATCTGATTTGGCATTTTCAAGTGCTCCCGCTGCTGCTGCTACTCGATACTCTGATCTTGCTGCTGCTGCCGCTCGAAGCTAACTTAACGAAGAGTTAGCGGCAGCAGCAGCAAGATCACAGTATCGAGTAGAAGCGGGAGCACTTGAAAATGCCAAATGAGATTTTGGCGAAACGTCGTTCAAATTCGTTGTTAAACGAACGGATTGAAACCCGGAATTTTAATGTACTATATATATATATATATATATATATATATATATATATATATATATATATATATATATATTTATATATTTTATATATATATATTTTTATATATATATATATATATATATATATATATATATATATATATATATATATATATATATATATATATATTGAAATAAGCGACTCTCGAGTGATTTGGAAACACACCTAATACTTATTTTTATTAAATTTGAACATAGTTGAAAATCAGATAAATCACTGAACTACGTAGTTTTAAAAAGTAATGCTCCGCCATTGGTATAGCTGAGAAGAACATTTGAATGACTGAATGAGAGACAGAGAGGGAGACTTTTCAAAGGAATTTGAAAAGAGAAGATAAAACCATTGGAGAAATGTCGAAAGACAATATCTTTCATTTACGTCTTGGAGCGTGCTGCAAAAATAATTGTTTTTTTGTGAAATATTGGAAATTCATGTTTCCGAAGATTAGTGACAGTTAATTTATGTTAGAGTTTTCTTAATTAAACAAAACAGTAATATTTTTATGCTTCGTATTGGTACATTTTTTACTATACCAGGTATACAACAGATGGTGCACCAGTGCAGTTTGTGCTATAAAGATTTGACACTGCGCCATTTGTTGTGTCATCAAGAAGTGTCAGACGCGCACGAGTGTGTGCATAGTGTTGTGTTGTTGTGTTCAATATGTCGAAATTTATACCGAACAAAGATCATTCGAGGACAGTATTAATTTTTTGTTTTCATTTGAAGAAAACTGCTGTTGAATCATACCGATTACTTCGAGAAGCTTATGGTGAACATGCTCCATCGCAAGATACGTGTGAACGATGGTTTCGGCGTTTCAAAATTGGTGACTTCGATGTTGCAGACAAGGAGCCAAAAAAATACTAAGATGTGGAATTGCAAGCACTGTTGGACAAAGATGATTCGCAAACACAAAAACAACTCGCCGAGCAATTGGGCATTAGTCAACAAGCTGTTTCCAATCGGCTACGAGAGATGGGAAAGATGGGTACCACATGAGTTGAACGACAGGCAAATGGAAAAGCGCAAAAACACGTGTGAGATTCTCGTATAGTTACAGGGGATGAAAAGTGGTTTTATTTTGAGAATCCCAAGCGCAAAAAATCATGGGTAGACCCAGGCGCACCATCCACATCGACCGCAAAACCGAATCGCTTTGGCAGTAAGACGATGCTCTGGGTTTGGTGGGACCAGAGGGTTGTGGTCTATTATCAGCTGTTAAAACCTGGGTAAACGGTTAATACTAAACGTTACCAACAACAATTGACCGATTTGAACCGTTCGCTGCTTGAAAAAAGGCCAGAATACCCAAAGAGGCAACACAAAGTCATTTTTCTTCATGTCAATGCTCCATCATATACGGCAAAACCAGTTCGCGACACGTTGGAAGCACTCAGCTGGGAAGTTCTACCCATGCGGCTTATTCACCAGACTTGGCTCCTTCCGATTACCACTTGTTTGCATCGATGGGTCACGTACTTGCTGAGCAGCGCTTTGGTTCGTACGAAGATGTGAAAAAATGGCTCGATGAATGGTTCGCAGCAAAAGGGGAAGATTTTTACTGGCGTGGTATTCACAAATTGCCCGAAAGATGGGAAAAATGTGTAACAAGCGATGGAGCATACTTTGAATAAAGCACTTTTTATCATTCTTCCGAATTTAACATGTTTTTTTAGAAAAAAAAATCCGCATTTCATACTTGTACACCTGGTAAAGTTTGTGATTGTTATGAAGAAATAAACTGTTTTCTTATTTTGAAGCATGGAAATAATGAAATACTTAACCGATTGCAATAGTAGTAGGTAGTTTTCAATTCACCTTAGACAGACAGACAGCAGGAGATGTTTACGCGTTGTTATCCACGCGCCCTGTTTATCATTATCTTTCTTTAATTGTTTTTGATACAGAGATATATCAGTTTTAATATATTAAGCTGTTTTCGTATCACCGGGTATATAATGACTTCTAACAAATGATTAGCGATTTGTAAAATCTTAAAATTAAGTCGTATGTATTTTGTGACGGATTAACACGTTAATCAATATTATAAAAGCCACCAATTGGCATGTTTTATTACTTTGTTTTCTTCTTTGACGTTCGATTATCTTATTGTGAATCATGGACATCTGACATCTACGAAAGCTGAATAACTTGAAATTATTTAAATTTGCCTCATAAAGCACCGATAATTTGTAAAAAACAACACGTAGTGCGTTGGAATTTCGTTAATTTTATCTACAATTGTTGCTAAAAAAAGAGTGAATATTGTTTCATTCATTTATGGAATGATCGAGGGAAAAATACGATCATATATCGCCAACATTTAATCAAAATAGCTTGATATAAAAATAGGGTAAAATTGTCGTTTACATTTTTAGTGTTCCGTACGGAACACTTATAAGATCACTTCGGTGTCTGTCTGTCTGTCTGTCTGTCACACCCGATTTTCTCCGAAACTATTTGACATAGAAAGGTGAAATTTGGTAATAATATAGGAATTGATGGCCTCATCAGAGCCATGTAGTTTTGAGAATTAAATTTTGACTTAAGGGGTTAGTTTTGGGGGGTGAAGTCGGAAGTGAAAAAAAAAATTTTTTACTAGGTCATCGAGTGTGGTGTCAAATGAAAGCTTGTGAAAACACGAGTAAAAAATATACATATAATATTATACTTGCGCGCACTTTTCTTTGTATTATTTTTAAAAATTCGCGAAAAATCGCTGTCCCGGCCCTTATCTCGAAAAGTACTTATCAAAAAATTTCGAAAAAATTCTGGAATATTCTCCACGGGGTGTAGATTGAACGAAAATTATCACGAGTGCATTACCTTTAATAATTTATATGGTATATAAAAAAAACAAAAATTTCGAGGTCATCAGATTTCAGTAAAGATTGGAAACAAACTTTGTTGAAAACTCATTTGGGGTGTATTTTGTGAAGTCACTGATCATTTTATACCTCTGTAACATTCTTTTTTTATTTTAAAAGCAATCAACGTACGGAACACTAATTGCGCAAGTTTAAGTTGCACTTGACCGGTTATTTTTTTATCGTTCACCTCCCCGCCTAAGTAGGGGTTTTACCCTTTTTGGTGTTCCGTACGGAACACTTATAAGATCACTTCGGTGTCTGTCTGTCCGTCTGTCACACCCGATTTTCTCCGAAACTATTTGTCATAGAAAGTTGAAATTTGGTAACAATATAGGAATTGATGGCCTCATTAGAGCCATGTAGTTTTGAAAATTACATTTTGACTTAAGAGGTTAGTTTTGGGGAGTGAAATCGGAAGTGAAAAAAAAATTTTTTTACTAGGTAATCGAGTGTGATGTCAAATGAAAGCTTGTGAAAACACGAGTAAAAAGTATATGTATAATCTAATACTTTCGCGCGCTTTTCTTTGTATTACTTTTAAAAAATCGCGAAAAATCGCTGTCCACCCGCCTTATCTCGAAAAGTACTTTTTTTAAAAAAATTCTGGAATATTCTCCACGGGGTGTAGATTGAACGAAAATTATCACGAGTGCATTACCTGTAATAATTTATCTGGTATATAAAAAAATAACAGAAATTTCAAGGTCATAAATTTTCAGTAAAGATTGGAAATAAACTTTGTTGAAAACTCATTCGGGGTGTGTTTTGTGAAGTCACTGATGATTTTATACTTCCGTTACAACATTTTTTATTTTAAAAGCAATCAACGTACGGAACACCAATTGCGCAAGTTCAACTTGCACTTGACCGGTTATTTATATCCTAAGGATATCGGCGAGGATGTCGTAATACCCGTCAACGTCGTCCAAGTGCCGAAACATAAGGAAAAGTCACTCCGAAAGTTGAAAAACGAATCGTGTCTTTGTTTTCACAGGACCCGCAAATGACGCTGCCTCAAGGAGCGGCAAAATTAAGGTAATCGGGTTTGAATGTGCCCCATGAGACCATTCGACAACATCTTCCTGTGTCAAAAGTCAAATTCCGAAGCACGTTGAAGAAACCTTTGCCGGGCGTAAATTACGTCGCGAAGCGGCCCGCTTGAGCCCACGGTAAGATACTAGAGTGGCCCTTACAATCGCCGGTCGCCAATCTTATTGAAAACGTTTGGTCCCTTGTAAAGAGAAAGCTCAGAAGAAGGACTCGGAGGACTTTGACTCAGTTGTCTCATGAGATTCGAAAAATTTGCAGAGTATGCAGAAAATTATCGTCGACAGCATGTCTCGAAGATGTCAGGCGATTTATTGATGCAGGAGGCACACATTTTTTCAAGAGTACGAGCGGTCACGTTCTTAATTGACAGACTGTAACAATTATTCGTCTAGATGTCAAATAATGAAAATTGTAAGACAGGACTGCATACTGTCCCCCATCCTTGTTAACATTTATAGTGAGTTTATAACGAGACACATATTAGATCGATGAGAAGAGAGAATTAATATAAGTGGTCTCTTCGACTTAGTAACATTCGATATGCAGATGACACCCTATTGCTTGCAACAAGTTGAGAAGAGTTTTTGATTTTCATTGAAATATTTCTGAGTACCACTGAAGAATACGGTGTACCAATAAATAATAGCAAGACTAAAATTCTGATAGTCGATAGAGAAAATGATAACTTCCCCTAGAACAGATTGATGAATATAAGGTAGTTAGCAGCTTCACATACTTGGGAGCTTTGATCAAAACATCGGCAATCGTGAAGGTGAAATATATCGAAGAGTATAAATAGGTCGCACAGCTATGACTCAACTCACAAAACTTTGGAGGTCCAGGGTCATCAGCGGCAACATGAAAATAAATTTAGTAGAAACAGTTTTATTCTCTATATTCAGATATGCATCTGAAACTTGGACTATACGCACCGCTGATCGACGCCGTATAGACACGTTTGGAATGTGGTGCTGACGAAGGATGCTGAGGACTCTGTTTATAGCTCTGCGAACAAATTCTTCAGTAGTTAATGAGATGAAAACGAAACAGAGACTTTCCACCACAGTTTATGAAAGCATCCTAAAGTATTTTGGTCACATTACGCGTGCTGATAATATGGAGAAACTAGTGTTGCAGGGAAAACCAAATGGAAGGAGGCGACGCGGAAGATCACCTAGCCGCTGGATGGATACAACAAACAGCTAACAGACAACGTTGACATGTCACTATTACAAGCATTGCCAATAGACTAGATAACTAGGCATAACCACGCTATGTCTAACAAGACGATATTTAGACTAGAAGAGAAGGATATATACGAGGCTGGTTTGAAAAGTCCGTGCAAAGTCCGAGAGATGGCACCACCGGCGCGTATCGAGGTCATGTTTAGTTAGTAGCATCTCTTGAATGAACGCACACCAAGTTTCAGCCATATTGGTCTATTTCTTTGTGTTTGGCATTCGTGTGAATCAAGGAAGTCGAGTGATTTTCAAGAAATGGACGAAAAAGAATTTCGTGTGGTGATTAAACATTACTTTATGAAAGGCAAAACGCCTCAGGAGACTAAAGAGAAGCTTGATAAACATTATGGTGACTCTGCACCTTCGATTAGAACAGTTTATAAGTGGTTTCAAAATTTTCGGACTGGCCATATGGGCACAAGTGACGCTGAACGTTCTGGACGGCCTGTGGAGGTTACGACTCCAGAAATCATTGATCAAATCCATGATATGGTGATGGATGACAGAAGAGTTAAGGTGCGTGAGATTGCTAGTGCTGTGGGCATCTCGACTGAACGGGTACATAATATTTTGCATAAACATTTGGACATGAGAAAGCTATCCGCAAGATGGGTGCCGCGATTGCTCACGCTTGACCAAAAACGGAATCGTGTGAAGTGTTGCAAGGATGGTTTGCAGCTGTTCCAGAAGAATCCGGAGGACTTTAAGCGTCGTTTCGTCACTGTGGATGAAACATGGATACATTACTATATTTCTGAGACCAAACAACAATCTAAACAATGGGTTACCAAGGGGGAATCTGCATCAAAAAAGGCGAAGACCGTTCCTTCGGCGGAAAGGTTATGGCGACTGTCTTTTGGGATTCGCAAGGGATAATCCTCATCGACTATCTGGAAAAGGGTAAAACTATTACAGGTGAATATTATTCATCGTTATTGGACCGTTTGAAAACCGAGCTGCAAGAAAAACGCCCGCGATTGGCCCACAAGAAAGTCCTTTTCCATCACGACAACGCACCAGCAACCAGCAAACCAGCCTCGTACCTTCTAATCGTCCGTGAATTATCATCCCAACAAGTACACGAAAGTGCATTACCATGTTTTTTGTGTTCTGAAATGTGAAGAAAGGCAAAAATCCCTTTAGCGAGGGAATAAATAGCATAGCTTTTAATTACAATCTTCCAAAAATTATACAGGCCAGCATTTTTCAAACCCTGAGACCAAACTGTACTTTTCCGAAGGTTTTTGTTTCGCTGAATCCAATATATGGTGTCCCATTTAAAAGATCAAAGTTGACCTTGAAATGACCTTCAATGTATCATTTTGTTGCCCCTTCAAAACCCTCCAAATTTTGCCTGAAACTTTTTTTACTAAAAGTTGACATAAAACAATTAAGAAGGCTGGTACATTAAAATGAGACACCAGGTATGATAACAAATAAACAATGTTGCTACCAGAAAGGAAGAGTAGTACTTTCATATGCCGCAACGAATTTTGTGGAGAAAAATTAATTCGCGGTGTAATATAATCCCGAATATAGCGAAAAACCTTGTTTTTTGCATTTTTAGGTTAGGATATCTCAAAAACCTGATGTGATAGAGCAATTCTGAAGTCGGATTCGGATTAAACGCACCAAACACCTTTGGGAAAGTATACTCTGGTCTCAGAGTCTCGAGATTCGCCCAATTTTGTAGACCCGTGTTATTTTATCAGGAAGGGTAATAAAACTGACTACGAAATTAAGATTCAAAGTAGGAGTCCACAAAACCTTGAATAAACCAGCTTTAAGAAGCAACTATAAATATGGACCTCAGGATACAACCCTTAAAAACCCCACCACACTCCAAAACGAATCCATCGCCAAATATTTTAAAATTTGTCTTTAAAAAAAGTTTTCTGTATTGGTTTAAAACAACCGTCCTGTATAAACATACATATGTGTACGGAAATAAGTCCATATTTGTTATAATATGAAAGTGTAAATTGAACAATGACTTCTGTATATCGGGTTGATCGAAGAGAATAACTCGTTAAAAATTAACCAATCATCATCAACCGCTTTATCAATTCCGCGACGTTTTAGTTTAGTCGGATTCGGATTAAGCGCACCAAACACCTTTGGGAAAGTATACTCTGGTCTCAGAGTCTCGAGATTCGTCCAATTTTGTCGACCCGTGTTATTTTATCAGGAAGGGTAATAAAACTGACTACGAAATTAAGATTCAAAGTAGGAGTCCACAAAACCTTGAATAAACCAGCTTTAAGAAGCAACTATAAATATGGACCTCAGGATACAACCCTTAAAAACCCCACCACACTCCAAAACGAATCCATCGCCAAATATTTTAAAATTTGTCTTTAAAAAAAGTTTTCTGTATTGGTTTTTTAAAACAACCGTCCTGTATAAACATACATATGTGTACGGAAATAAGTCCATATTTGTTATAATATGAAAGTGTAATTGAACAATGACTTCTGTATATCGGGTTGATCGAAGAGAATAACTCGTTAAAAATTAACCAATCATCATCAACCGCTTTATCAATTCCGCGACGTTTTAGTTTAGTCGGATTCGGATTAAGCGCACCAAACACCTTTGGGAAAGTATACTCTGGTCTCAGAGTCTCGAGATTCGTCCAATTTTGTCGACCCGTGTTATTTTATCAGGAAGGGTAATAAAACTAACTACGAAATTAAGATTCAAAGTAGGAGTCCACAAAACCTTGAATAAACCAGCTTTAAGAAGCAACTATAAATATGGACTTCAGGATACAACCCTTAAAAACCCCACCACACTCCAAAACGAATCCATCTCCAAATATTTTAAAATTTGTCTTTAAAAATAGTTTTCTGTATTGGTTTAAAACAACCGTCCTGTATAAACATACATATGTGTACGGAAAATAAGTCCATATTTGTTATAATATGAAAGTGTAATTGAACAATGACTTCTGTATATCGGGTTGATCGAAGAGAATAACTCGTTAAAAATTAACCAATCATCATCAACCGATTTATCAATTCCGCGACGTTTTAGGTGAAGGAGTAGTAATTTTATATTGAATTATCGAATGTCACACCCTAATATAGTTTAGTGATTGATTGATTTTCAATCCTCTGTTAGAAAACCCCAGAATTTTAATTTAATTTTAGTTGGCGAATATATAGATTTATTGTATGGCGATATGTCAAGTGATAATTCTGTTTAAATATTATTATTATTATGGAAATAGAGACGATAGTCTGTAACGCTTCAATTACATCGCTCGCCAAAGGAAAATACTATTGAGTGATTGCAAAAGTTCGTGCTCGATTAGAAACCAAATCAAATACAACACATTTTCATGAAAAATGGTATTTATTAATCAATAACGTACTCTACATCATTTTCTATAACTGTCTCCCATCGTTTTGAATTCCTTCTTTGTAGAACCTGCGTGGTCTCTCTTCAAAGAAAGTCGTAAGATAGTTTTTGACTTTTATAGAATCAAATTTTTTGCCATTCAAATTATTTTGCAGAGAACGAAACAGATGAAAATTTGAAGGGGCAAGGTCAGGGGAATACGGCGGGTGCTGGGAAAATTTCCCATTTTAACTCCCTAAGTTTTTTGTAGTGTATATTGAGCGACATGTGATCTAGCGTTGTCAGGGCGAAAGAAGATGCCTTTTCGATTGACCAAATTTGGACGTTTTGCTTGGATATCAACATTGAGTTGCTCACAGTACTTTTCGGCAGTTATTGTTGGGCCTCGTGGAAAAACCTCGTAAAAAATTATTCCTCTGCAATCCTCCCGGACACATAACAACACTTTTATTGGATGCAGTTTAGTCTTTGCCATGGATTGTGCTTTTTCACTTCCATGCTTCCAACTTCTCTTTCTGGTTATATTGTTCTACACAACCTATTTTTCTTCGCTAGTTATGACTTGATTCAAGAAAGGTTCATTTTGTTGACGGGCAAGGAGAGAAATGGCTGTGAACACACGGTTTAGTTTGTTCCGTTCTGTAAAAACGTGCGGAACCCATATATCGACATTCGAAGTGTATCCAGGTTACTTGAAATGACGAAATGCAGCCGAATTGTCAACATTTAGTCTCTCAGCAATCTCATCAGTGGTAATCCGTGGATTATTATTCACTAAGTCACAGATAAAGTCATTGTTAATGCCGGAAGATCGCCCAGAGCGCAGTTTATCGTTTAGATTGAAGTCACCATTTCGAAATGGACCAAACCACTCTTTAACTGCCCTGAGACCAGGAGCATGATCCAAATAAACGTCTTGAATATTTTTTGTTACAATTCCAATACCCACTCCCTTTTTAAATTCATTTAACATAACATGACGAAAATGTAACTTTTCATTTTGAATATTAACTCTGCTCACAAATTAACTTAAATAAACTCTTTTTTTAAGGTTATGTTAACTCACGACGCATTTAGATGACTGTCAGTTAATAATATGATTATAAAAGAAACATCGGCACAGTGAAAAGTGCATGTTTCTGCCATTTATGAAAATCGGGCACTGCTTCGCGATTTTTTAAAATAATACAAGGAAAGGTGTGCGCAAGTATTACATTATATATATGAACTCGTGTTTTTACAAGCTATCATTTGACACCTCAGTCGATGACCTAGTAAATTTTGTTTTTCACTTCCGATTTCACACCCCGCAAAACTAACCCCTTAAGTCAAAATTTAACTTTCAAAACTACACGGCTCTGATAAGGCCATCAATTCTTATATTAGTACCAAATTTCAACTTTCTATCTCGAATAGTTTCGGAGAAAATCTGGTGTGACAGACAGACGGGCGGACAGACACCGAAGTGATCTTATAAGTGTTCCGTACGGAACACTAAACATAATAATCACTCTATTCCGTCGGTCGCGTCGGTCTGAAAATATATTTTTAATTTTTCGTCAGTAGGTGCGGGGATTAGAAGGATTGCTTTGTACATATCATATTATACATCCCTTTCATGGTTCTTGTAGTTGAACTATATGAAAATTGTTATCAGCTCATCTATAATATATATAAAATGCAACGTCTCTCAGTCTGTCTGTCTGTCCGTTAGTGCGCTTATCACTGGAGAACCACTTATCCGATTTACGTTGTTTTTTTTTTTTTTTAAACATACATATGTTCTCTGGCCAGGTTATAGGCTATATTTTATTACGATAGGTAGCATAAGGAATGAGCAGTGACGTAAAATAGTGAATGAAGTCGGAAAAAAGTTTGCCGCTAGCGCGTTCCCTTGCAATACCATTAAATATGGAACAATATTATGTAGCAGAGAATATCTATAATCTATAACCTATAATATATATAAAATGGAATGTCTCTCTGTCTGTCTGTCTGTCCATTAGTGCATTTATCACGCGAAAAACCACTTATCCGATTTACGTGTCTTTTTTTAAATTCATACATATATTCTTTGGCCAGGTTATATAATAATAATAATAATAATCTATATCCATAATATATATAAAATGCAACGTCTATCTGTCTGTCTGTTTGTCCGTTAGTGCGCTTATCACTTGAGAACCACTTATCCGATTTACGTGCTTTTTTTTAAACATGCTAAACCATTCATATGGAACAATATATAGCAAAGAATATCTATAATATATATAAAATGCAACGTCTCTCTCTGTCTGTCTGTCTGTCTGTCCATTAATGCGCTTATCACTGGAGAACCACTTATCCGATTTACGTGTTTTTTTTTAATTCATACATTTGTTTTCTGGCCTGTTATCTATAATCTTCTATCTAGAATATATATAAAATGCAACGTCTCTCTGTATGTCTGTCTGTCCGTTAGTGCGCTTATCACTTGAGAACCACTTATCCGATTTATGTGTTTTTTATAAATTTATATATATGTTGTATATAATTCAATGTAAGCCTAGATAATGGGAGATAAGATGAGATAATGAGAGATAAGGATAAATAATGGGAGATAAGTCGAGATAAGCCGCGATAATGGGAGATAAGGTAAGATAATGGGAGATAAGTATAAATAATGGAAGATAAGGAGAAATAATGGGAGATAAGCAGAGATAAGTCTAGATAATGGGAGTTATGGCGAGATAATGGGAGATAAGGAGAAATAATGGGAGATAAGGAGAAATATTGCGAGATAAGTCGAGATAAGCCTAGATAATGGGAAATAAGGAGAAATAATGGGAGATAAGGAGAAATAATGGAAGATGAGCAGAGAAAGAGAGTTGATGGAAATATATAGACATAATGGGAGATAAGGAGAAATATTGGGAGATAAGGGGAAATAATGGGAGATATTTTATTACGTTGGGTAACATAAGGAATAAGCAGTGACGATAGTAGTGAATCAAGACTACGCGAGCGGAGCCGCGGGCCCGGCTAGTTGTACATATGAAAGTAATGAAAAAATAAGGTAAAGCGCTTTCACCGTATATATTGTTTTATAGGTCTTTTTAAGGGTTCATTAGAGTTAAGAAATCTGAATATGTTATTTTTTCATTATTTTCAATTATATAATGTCAAATATATGAAGATTTAAAGGATGAAAAGAGGAGTTGAAGGAGTTTAGTCCGTATACATAGTTTTACACACTTTTTCAGGGTTATTGAGGTCAACGAATCTGAAAATTGTGTTATTTTTTCATTATTTTCCAGTTTAACAGCAATGTAGTATGTAGAGAAAACTGAGATGTGATTACAAGCAACCTCAAAAAATCATCAGCAGTATTATTTTTTAAAAAAATACAATTACATATTTATTAGTAATGGGTCCTTTTTTTGCTGCATATACCATAATTCTAAAATTTTGTGGGATACTATTTAGAAATAACATTGCGTTACCTACGAGTAAATGTTTATTAATTTTCATAAAAACGTCAATAAAATCGCAAATTATTAACTTTAAATGAATGTTTTAGCTCTGTAATCTCCATAAATTTATTTTGTATTTTCAAAAAATATATACTCTGACGTCAAATACATTTTTATTATTTGCTTATTTTGGCTATTGGCCACTATTAATTGCAGTTTTATTAGATAGATAGACAAATAAACTTTGTGTCCAAATAGAAACTGAACTCAATTATAATTTTTTAAATCATTTATTTAAATCCAGCAGTTAGACAGTAACAATCGTTTCAAGAAAGTTTCTGACGAGCGGTTGTACAAGGGCCGCCCTTTAAATTTTTACAAACGACCACTAGACGGCGCTATTAAAATGAAGCATTACCATTTTTGTAAAATTTGACATTTATTATTGTTAAAACAGTAGCAGCTCAGGAATTGGCCGTGTAGTTTGTTTACAGTGAGCGTTTAAAAAAAACGGTTTTGTGAACAAATAAAAATTTCACGGAAAGGTTTTCGTCGGAGGATTTTTTACGATTTTAGTAAAGACCTAACTCAACAACAATGCCTCGAATCGCTTCGTTCAACTTCAATCAGCGTGAAGGTCGACCAAAATCGGTTATTGTTCCAAAAAACATCGAAGCTGTGCGCAACATGATTGAAGAGGATCGGCATATGACTTACCGTGAGATTAAGGCATTTTTTTGATTTCACATTTAGCTGTGAAAAAGATCTGTTCCCGATATATTCGTACGAGCCGGAAACTAAGCAACAATCAACATGTTTGGGTGTATTCACCTGATTTATCGCCTAACGACTCTTTTTTGTTCCCGAATCTCAAAAAAACAATGCGTGAACAGCGATTTTCATCACCTCAAGAAGCTGTTGCATACTTCCAAAACCATGTTTTTCAGGTACCAAATTCAGAGTGGAAAAGATGTTTCGAGAATGGGTTTGAACGCATGCAAAAGTGTATAAATCTTATACACTTACTAGCCGTGCCCGCGGATCCGCTCGCGTGGACTTGATTCACTACTATCGTCACTTCTTATTCCTTATGTTACCTAACGTAATAAGATATCTGCCATTATTTCCCCTTATCTCCCATTATTTCTCCTTACCTCCCATTATCTCGACATAATTTCCGTTATCTACGCTTATCTCTGCTCATCTCCCATTATTTCTCCTTATCTCCCCTTATCTCACCTTATCTCCCATTATCTAGGCTTATCTCGACTTATCTCGCAATATTTCTCCTTATCTCCCATTATCTCACCATAACTCCCATTATCTAGACTTATCTCACCTTATCTCCCATTATCTTCTATCGAATTATATAGAACATATGTATAAATTTATAAAAACACGTAAATGGGATAAGTGGTTCTCAAGTGATAAGCGCACTAACGGACAGAGAGACAGACAGCGAGACGTTGCATTTTTTTATATATTATATTCTTTGCAACATGATATTGTTCCATATTTAATGGTTTAGGCAGTGTATTGCAAGAGAACGCGTTAACGGCAACCTTTCTCCGACTTGATTCACTATTATCGTCACTGCTTATTCTTTATGTTACCTAACGCAATAAAATATATCCTATAACTTGGCCAGAGAACATATGTATGTTTTTTTAAAAAAAGTACATAAATCGGATAAGTGGTTCTCCAGTGATAAGCGCATTAACATATATATATATATATATATATATATATATATATATATATATATATATATATATATATATTATATATATATATATTATACATGTAATAAAATATATATCTATAACCTGGTGAGAGAACATATGTATAAATTTAAAAAATCACGTAAATCTGATAAGTGGTTCTCGAGGGATAAGCGCACTAACGGACAGACAGAGAGACGTTGCATTTTATATATATTATAGACATAGAGTATTATTATTATATAAACTGACCAAACAATATATGTATGAATTTAAAAAAAGACACGTAAATCGGATAAGTGGTCCTCGCGTGATAAACGCACTAATGGACAGACAGACAGACAGAGAGACATTGCATTTTATATATATGTTATAGATTATAGATTATATAAATATTCTCTGCTACATAATATTGTTCTATCTTTAATGGTTTAGGCTATGTAGTGCAAGGGAACGCGCTAGCGGTAAACTATTTTCCGACTTCATTCACGATTATCGTCACTACTCATTCCTTATGCTACCTATCGTAAAAAAATATATCCTATAACCTGGCCAGAGAACATATGTATGTTTTAAAAAAAAAAAGTAATGTAAATCGGATAAGTGGTTCTCCAGTGGATAAGCGCACTAACGGACAGACAGACAGAGAGACGTTGCATTTTATATATATTATAGAAGAATTAATTTATATTTTTTCCGATTTACTATTTAGGGGGTTTAAAATTCCAATTTTGTATACTGATAGTCTGTAGACTCTGGCCAATTTGGAGAGAGATATATAATAATAAAATATAGAGTGCGGTAAAATAACCGAGTTTTTCCTGCTCTTTTCCCATTTTTGAATTGCGTGCAGCAGCAGGAGTTGACGACATCTTTGGAGTCATACGCGCTTATTCTCATCTGTGAGGAGTTTGTCTTTTTAAAAGTTGTAGAGCTGAAGATTAAGTTCCTTTTTACAATTCGCTACGCCTACTGGTCGCTAATGCCGACCTTATGAACTATTTTTCTCTCGGATTTTGGTCGACTCGCAATTTGATGACCTTTCTCTTAAGAAGTCGAGATGAAAATGTTGTTTTAATATTACCACAGGTCAAAGTTCTATTTTAATAAAGTACTAAGAGGAACACTAATCAAATTATAAATTAGCCATATAAATTTCATGATTTTTAATGATATGACAACAAAAAGATCAATTACTTATCATATTCTGCTGATTTTCGTTGCTTTATTGACAGCTTTATGCCAAAGTCCGAGTTAATATTTAAATGGAAACTGACGTTTTCGCGTTTACTTGAAAATCTTAATAATTAGGCGAGCGTATATACATTTATTTCAAATTTCTGAAATTAAAAACCAATATTTATGTTGAAATGTAAATATCGCACATAATATCTTGTAACCAGGTACACTACATGTGTATTCTCTAAAATTTATTATAAACTACGTATTCTCTAAAACATATTTCACAAAACTTATTTTGATTTTATTATAGTTAGGGAGCTGATTTTACTAATTGCTCCACACCTACTAAAAAATAATTATGCTTAAAATTTATTCATTCTCTTAACCAAGAATTAGCAAAAAAAATCTATGTTTTGTGATTGTCGCATAACATACCACAGTTTATTTGTAAACGCAACGCCACGCCGTCCAGGCTCACATCATGGGTTTTCCGACCCAGACAGATTGAAAAAAACCATATTACATCGGGAGGATTAAATTGTTTGCTATACTTGCCACCAGCTCTCTAACTATTAACTTTTCCACGAAAAAATATCTCACACTTTAGTGGGATTTGCTAAAAACCATATTGCTTTCAAAATACTGAATTTATCTTTTAAATTATGAACTTTAAGATAATATAGTGTAGTTCCAAGAAACTCATCTTGCCAACTTTTGGGACAGCTTGGAAGTATAATTTCTTGAAAGCTATTGGGTCAGTTTCTATTTTATTTTTCATCAATAAAATATTTCTGTATATACCTCCCTGATTCTCGGTGTGCTCGTTACCGATTCGGTAACGAAAACATACTGAACGTCTATATTTCAATGAAAACCCACCTGACTTGCTCCGCGCTCGCGCATCCTGTGCAAGTCAGGCACACCAAGAAAAAACGATACCGCACCGACGAATCAGGGAGTGGCCTTATGGAAAATATTACAGAATTTTTTAAAAATTTTTTGGTCAGTGGACAGGCTTTTTAGCCATTTTGTCAAAATAATACAAAGAAAAGTATTACATCATATATATATTTGAACTCGTATTTTCACAAGCTTTCATTTGACACCCCACTCGATGACCTGGTAATTTTTTTTTCACTTCCGATTTCACCCTCCAAAACTAACATATTAAGTCAAAATTTACGTTCCAAAACTGCATGACTCTGATTAGGCCATCAGCTCCTATATTTGGCCAAATTTCAATTTTCTATGTCAAATAATTTCGGACAAAATCGGGTGTGACAGACAGACGGACGGGCAGACAGACACCACATTATTTTTAATTATTTATTTTCAAATATATACGAGATTAATAAATTGGGGGAGTGCGTTAGAGGAGCAGGTTGTACATCCTTTTCATGGTTCTTGAATCTAAGAATCGTATTGATTCTTTTTTATTATTTGCAATTATTTATTATAAACATGTAAGGGGTGAATATAGTGGGGGTGAGATAAGTTTTTTCTTATATATCTTGTTATATGTAACTTTCAAGTATCTTAGAGTTTAGGAATCTGAAAAGTATGCAGTTTTTTTCATTATTTTCAATTATTTATGATCATACATATAAGGGGTTAATGAAGTGGAGGAGGATGTTGGAGAAATTGCTTCTTATTCATCGTGTTATACATCCTTTCCAGAGTTTTTGAGATTCTAGAAATTGTGTTATTTTTCATTATTTTCCATTGTTTGGTCAAACGTAGGTACCAGGAATTAATACGGTAGAGAAGAGGTTGGGACAAATTGTTTCCAGTATATTATTTTATTATTAAATTCAGAAGATCTTATAGAATTCCAAATGAATGTCGGATTAATAGGACCATTCTTATGTTTAAAAGGGAGATAAGAAAATACCTTCGAATTATAGAGGAATAAATCTGTTGAGTACCACACATAACGAACAAAATTAATAGTCTTACCTCCTTAGAGGACAAGCAACAAGGGTTCAGGTCAGGCAGATCCTGTACAGACACCGTTTTTGTCCTCAGACAAATATCGAAGAAGTCTGTTGAATAGAACAAGCCCGCCTATATATGTTTTATTGACCTGCAAAGGGCATTTGACCGTGTCCAACTGAAGGCTGTTTTATATCTCCTGTACAACAGGCAAATCCCATATAATATACTGGTATACTGGTACTGACGGCATTGAAATTAAAATGATATGCAATTGATGTTCATATATTGTACCCATTATTTTGCATCTGGTCAACAGTTGTATAGAAACCAAAACGTTTCCTGATCGGTGGAAAAGCTCGTTTTTACTCCCGATTCCAAAATCTTCCAACCCAAGTAAACTAAAAGACCTGCGACCCATAAGCATCTTACCAACTATGTCAAGATCCTTGAAAGAGTCCTAGTTGCTCAAATACGTAGATACATCAAAACCCATAACTTGTTACCATCAACACAATCAGGATTTCGCAAAGATCACAGTTGTACCACTGCTCTTCTAAAAGTGACCGATGACATCTTCAAGGCTACTGATCGTGGTGAGCTTACTGTGATTGTTCTGCTGGACTTCTCCAAAGCATTTGACAGACTAGATCATCATCTGCTTATTGCTATACTAAGATATCTTGGGTTTAGTGATGAGGCTTGTCTTATGATTGGGAGTTATCTTGCAGGAAGACTGCAGTGTGTAAAACTAAATGGACAAGAGTCCAAGCAATAAAAATCTGTAATGGTGTTCCACAGGGGTCTATCTTAGGGCCTCTGTTTTTCACTCTATATACATCTCAGCTTTGTACCTATCTTAAATATTCAGATTTACATCTTTATGCTGACGACTCACAAATCTACTTGTCTTTCAAGCCTGAACAAATTATTGAGGGTAATAATAAAATTAACGAGGTTCTTGCACTTTTGGTGAGTGTCTCCGAAAAACACTGTTTGGTACTAAACCCAAAAAAATGTCAGTTGATATTGTTTGGACGTACCGCTTGAAGAAAGCAATATTCTAACCATTTAAACATTATTGTAGGTACTGAGCCGCTAGAAAACTTGGATAATGCTAGGAACTTGGGTTTGATAATGGATATAGAGTTGAGATTCACAGCACATATAAATAATTGCATAAAAAAGGCGTTTACTAATCTTAAACTTATATATAGCCAGCGTCATTTATTAAATGTAAATTTGAAAAAAAACTATTATGCGATAGCTTAGTTTTGTCCCACTTCACATTTTGTGATACAGTGTATAGTCCCTGTCTCCTGGAATGGGTTGCTCGGCGTATTCAGCGGATTCAGAATTACTGTGTCAGGCTGATTGGTGGTATAAGAAAATATGATAGGGGTGTGACTGCAAAGATGAAAGAAGTTGGGTGGCGCTCCATGAAAGAAAGGAGACTTCTTCATAGTTTAGTATTATTTAATAAAATAATTTGTAAAATGCGCCCAAATTACATGTATCAAAAAATTTAATTTAGACATGTTGCTCATAAACCTAGACTCAAGGCATAAAACAACAAATATTACCACCCTTGCATAGAACAGCACAATATCAAAGATCATTCAGTTACCAGGTCTATAGCATTTATAATAAAGTTCCAGATAATTTAAAAAGTCTTAAAGGCTTGAAATTTAAAAATGAAATTGACAAAATTATATCATTATTTTTATAAATTGTTTTCTTATGTTTACATGATACATCCGAAATATGTTTGCAACAGTACATATATGCCCCATAATTATATATGATACATAAGTAATATAATAATTTTTAGGTTAGGATAGGTTAAGATAGGAAGCCAAGCTTCAACTTCGCCTTTTGTATATTATACAATAAAGTCATCATTATTATTATTATTTTTCTTTCTCACATTTGGTCAATGTGGTTCCATGTTTGGCTGACGGGCGCAAACCAAGTCAGCACAAACGCATTACCATTGTGTATTAAGGAATGACCTGACAATGTTACATGTTTTCAAAATCACTGACTTCTGAATGTTTTTGTGTATGTTTGTGTTGAGTCCTAATTGTACTAAGTGTGGTGTGAATGTTGTTGGTGTAAGGCCTGTGGCTGATATAATGAGGGGGACAATGATGACTTTTTCTTGTTTCCATAGCCTTTTTATTTCCGTTGCAAGGTCTGTGTATTTGGAAATTTTTTCTGTGTATTTCGTTTGGATGTTTGTGTCGTTGGGGACAGCTATGTCAATTAGATAGGTGACTTTTTCTTTTTTGCACTGAAAAGTAATATCGGGTCTATTGGCGGAGACTGTTTTATCTGTATGGATACTGATGTCCCAGTAGAGTTTGTAATCTTTATTTTCAAGTACGGATGTTGGTGTGTATTTGTAGTAGGGATCTGTGTTTTCTATGAGCTTGTATGTTGTGGCTAGTGCTTGGTGAACTACTTTTGCCGCTGAGTCATGTCTGACTGTGTATTTCGTTCCGGCTAATATTTTACATCCGCTTGTTATGTGTTCGATCGTTTCTTTCTGCTGGTGGCATTTTCTGCATCTGTCTTCTATAATTATTTTTATTATTATTATTATAATTAAGACTATAAATGATGTATACACAACGAACCAAATCCAAGTAAAGATAAACGGAGAACTTACTGGGAATGTTGTTCGACAGGGAGACTCACTGAGCCCCCTTCTCTTCAACATCATCATGAACGAAGTAATAAAAAAAGAGCCGCAAAAATAGCAGCGTGCCTAAACAACACGATATGGTGTAACAAAAACATAGGAATCGAAGCCAAATCGAGAATTTACAAAACAGCTATAAGACCTGTTATGACGTATACTGCGGAAACCAGGCCAGAAACATCGAAAACCAAAGGACTACTGGAATCAACAGAAATGAAAGTACTTCGCAGAATAGCTGGAAAGACAATTTTTAGATGGGGAGAGAAGTGAAGATATAAGAAATATGTATGTGTGGGGTAGAGGATATCAACGAGTGGGTGATGAGTCGGAGAGGAGAGTGGAATGAACACATTGTTAGGATGAAAGGTTAGGATAGGCCACAATTAGGACATAGGAGTGTGGACCGCCCTCGGAAGAGGTGGTGTGATGGTCTGAGTGTAGCGAAATAGTGGCGGGCAGGTGGATAAGATTGAACAGGCGATAAGCCTAAGTTAGAGGAAGAAGAAGAAACTGTTTTATACCTCTGTTTCAGTGTTCTTAGAGTCTACGAATCTAAATACAGTAGAACCCCGATTAACCGAGTCGCGATTATCCGGGCTCCGGATTAACCGAGCCAAACTAAGAACCTGATTATCCGAGATACACGCGTCTATGCTGCGTATTAACCGAGCTTCTAAAATATATATGTACATATTTCCATTTAAAATCGTCGGGGCCTTCGGGGAATCCCCCTGGCCCGTGTGAGGGGTTCCCCTATTTATGTTTTTGAACTCTTTCAGCATGTAAATTTGCGTGAATGCAGTGCGTGATAGCGTTTACTACGGAGAAGTACGAGTAAACTCACATAATTTATTTGGTTGGAGTTCTGGTAGTTAAGTTTAATTAACACGAACTACTTTGTTTGAATTTTTGTTTGTCGTATTAGAATGGAGCAAAACAAGCGTAAAAGAATCGTCGTTCCTATTGAAGAAAAATTAAAAGCCATCAGAAGAATTAAAACAGGAGAGACAATTAAAGTTGTTGCACGAGATTATGGAGTAGGTGAGGTAACAGTTGGAAATTGGAAAAAAAACCGCACAAAAATAGAAGAGTAGTGTATAAACCAAGCCTCCTCGTTCTCAGGAAGAAAATCAATGAAAACCTGCGACTATGAAAAGGTTAACGAAGCTTTATTCATGTGGTTTAACCAACAGAGATCAAAAGGTGTGCCTCTGTCAGGTCCAATTTTACAACAAAAAGCAATAATGATTAGTAGGCAATTCCCAGAGATAGATCAGTTTACCGCCAGTTCTGGATGGCTTGACCGCTGGAAAAAACGGTACGGTGTACGACAACTGACTGTATGTGGTGAAAAACTTTCTGCTGATGTGTCATCAATTCAGAAGTTTACGCAGACCTTTAAAAAGCAAATCGCAGATTGTGGATACACATGTGATCAAATTTACAACTGTGACGAAACTGGTCTGAATTATAAAATGCTTCCATCAAAAACATTGGCATCTCGACAGGAAAAATCAGCTCTTGGGCTCAAACGAAGTAAGGAAAGATTAACTATAATGGTATGTTCCAATGCATCTGGCAAGCACAAAATCCCACTGATGGTGATTGGCAAGTCTGCACGTCCAAGAGCTTTAAAAGACATCTCACCCAAATCCCTACCAGTCTATTACAAAAGTCAGAAGAGCGCATGAATGGATGCGACCTTATTTACTAACTGGTTTGAAGCCATCTGTGACTAAATTTTTGAACAGAAACCGTCTTCCTATTAAACCAATTTTGTTAATGGATAATGCCCCCTCTCACCCTGGAGAAGGACTTCATGTGGGCGAAATTGTTGTAAAATTTTTTTCTCCAAATGTAACCAGCATAATGCAACCAACGGATCAAGGCATCCTCGAAAACATTAAAAAAAATTATAGGCGTTTATATCTTGAACATCTGTTAGAATACACAGAAAAGGAGGATATTATCAATGGGATGAGAAAGGTTACACTGAAAAATGTTATTTACTGGGTAAGTCAAGCTTGAGATTCTGTGCGTACTACCACTATTCAAAAATCTTGGTCAAAAGTTATTAATTTTGAGGACTATAATGACAGTGAAGATGATACTCCATTAAATGAATTAGCTTTGAAATTGAGAAGCCATGGAGAAATGTCCTGTTCAAATTTTGACAGCGAGATAGAAGAAAATGAAAAAAGTTTATTTGAATTAATGCAAAAATTAAAAGGTTGCGAAAATGTGACAAGAGAAGATGTTGTTGAATGGATTACAGCAGATGATTTTGAAGAAATAACGCATGCCTTTCAGGAAACCGAAAAATCAGATGACGATGACGAAGCGGCGGTGGATGAACAGTCTCCCACTAAGATCTCTCATCAAGAAGGTTTTGCTTCTTTGGAAAAAGCTTTGAGGTATATCGAACAACAACCAGAGGCAACCCCACCGGATTTGCTTCTTCTTAATAGATGGAGAAACATTGCAACGAGAAAAAGAAGATGCAATATGAAACAGAAGCGCATATATACCTATTTCACTGTTTTATAATGTATGTACCTATTTATACGTTAAAAACGTTAATACATCGGTTTAAAGTATTGGTGTTTATTTTTTGAAAGAATAAAAAACAAATCCTAGTTTTCAGTTATCCGGGGAGGGTGCCCCCGACGTTACTTCGGATAATCGGGGTTCTACTGTATTGTGGTATTTTTTTATTATATTTGATTCTTTATATTGAAGTATATGACTTAGTAAGGTTACTAGGGATCTGAAAATTGTCATACTTTTTTTTCATTATTTTCAATTTTAACGGAAATAATATGTACAGATTCACCCAAGAGTACTCGAGTAAATCACTTACCGATTTATATACATACATACATACATACATATATATATAATATATATATATATATATATATATTTATATATTTATATATATATATATATATATATATATATATATATATATATATATATATAATGGTACACATCTTTTTTATTTCATATTAAGGGTAGAAAGGAAAGAGAAGGGGGTTAAATTTATTCGTGAGTAAGTCAAAATCAATGTTTATTCTAGAGCTGCGTATTTGCTAGGGAAGGACTAGGTAAAACCATTCCCAATTTTTTATAGAACAAAAAACACTATTCAAGCTTAATCTAAAATACTTTATTTTTTCATAAACGTCTACACAATCTTCTTATTTACAGAAAAAATAGTAAAAAATCACAGCCATTTCTTTAGACTTAAGAACGAGGAAAATAAATATCACACTCTCCACACACAAAACGCCTAACAGATTTTACTAGTTGTCCATTGTTGCTCAATAGTTTCGTTTAACTTATTTTCATTAATTTCGTTGTTGTTTTGAGGGCACGTACAGGGTGTTATTTCATAATCGAGGACAGTTATTTCTGTGCATATACTAGCTCTACCGAAGGATGATATGGAGTAAACTGAGCTGTGACGACATCTCTTTTTGTGATATTTATTTTGGAGGTGATCTGACAAACTTTTGAGAATCTGGAAGAAAAAAGAAAGATTATTATATATTGTATTACTATACTATGCATTTGGCTGGCTATAAATGAAGATAAGTTTATTAATTCACATCGTAAGGTTACAAAAAAAAGACATTTTTTATCCCATTTTTAGTCTGATATATTAATAATCAGGAATAAAACGACACTGTTTATTTAACACAAACATATTTTATAAAATGAAAATAGAATGCCTCTTATAAATGAGAACTCTTAACCTTAGAAAGTTTTATACTTAGACTGGTAAATAAAAAATATTTCATCACAAATAGAAAACCACCCATATTTTTTACAATGTTATTGTAGCCGAACATCTGTAAATTGTTATTATTTTTGTTCGAAATTCATTTATTATTATACCAAATTTGTTTAGTAAGTTGGCAGACAATTTTAAACAATTTTAATATGTGGACATATTTTTAACCATATTTAGGTAATAAAAATCCAAATGTTAGTAATATGTCTGGTATTCCACAGAATATGTATGACATTCTACAAAATATCTTTGGCATTCCATAAAATTCAGATGTGCTATTTCTAAGGTTTTGGTGTATCTATACAGAGCAAAATATAAAATTCAAAATAAATTTTTCAAGTAATTTCAGTCATAGATACCAAGTTAACAAGAACAAGATTGCGTGCTCATCTCTATATGTGAATATACATAAACAGTTAAATTTTAGACATATATATGTAGGTCATTGAGCTCTAAAATTCTCGATACCACGTTCTCTAATTTTTGTGTTGTATCCGTTCGACACCCTTCCACCTTGACGCTTTTGTACGACAAAAAGAAAGTAATAGAACAAAACAAAAATAATACCTCAGTATTGTAAAATAATTCGGATCGATCCGATCAATCGTATGTGACGATAAGAGGACTAAAATGTAAACTTAAACAATTTTAGAGTTCATATTTGTTGCGGATTATATATATATATATATATATATATATATATATATATATATATATATATATATATATATATATATATATATATATATATAATTTCTTCCAAAATCCTGTTTCAACAAAAAATCTTAAACAATGCTTAGCCGAACACTAGAAAATGTGTACGCAGTTAATCTGTGGGCTCTGAAATTTTTATTGGAGAACGAAATGTACACAAAGCTTAAATGGGAAATGTCTTCACAGTTCCGAGATTATCAAAACGAATCAAATCTAAAATCTACGAACGGTAGTGTTTTACTTATTGTTTAACTCTTGTAGAAGAATACCCCTTTAAAAAAATGTTCTACAAATGTAAACACATGAAAGTTCACCCTTTTATAGAGAGTGTTCTCTAGGCTAGAGCATTTTTTAACGAGATATTTTTTCCACAAGAGTTTAAACAATAAGCAAAATACTACCGTTCGCAGTTTTAAGATTCGATTCATTTTGATAATTTCGGTACTGTTAAAAAGTTTTGTGTACATTTCGTTTTCCAAAAAAAAATATTGGTGTATATAAATTATTTAAACACTGTCTCTGGAATTGGACTAAGCACTGTTCGATGTGTTCAAACAGTATTTTGCAAGAAGTAATTTATTTTAGTTAATGAAACCTTAAAACTCCTTTGAAAAATTCTCAATTGAAAAATGTTACCTGTAGAAATAGAATGTTCGTGATATAAAATAATATGCACCTTAAAATGTATCTAAAATAACTGCAAAAGGTGTTGTTACTGAAGGTACCCTTCAAGCTAAACTGCGTTATTAGGTCTATAAAATACGTGATCGAAGCTGGCAAACAATTTTTGAAACCGTTCCAACATGCCAGACTTAGGTGACCTCTTAATAAAGCAAAACCATTAATTTAACATGATTAAACTTAAAAAATAAGTAATAATTTACTCACTTTTAAACAATTTTCACCAGCACCAGCGAAAAATTTTCTCACAGACATCTTGAAAACGAAATGAAAATTACTCGTAAACAACGCTAGTTTCGATAATAAACTAAATCTTAACCACACAAAGCAGAATTTATACTAAAATCCGTAGCTCCAGCTCGAAGTATCAAATTATAATAAAAATAACGCTCGCCGCTTACCCAGTTTTGTTCGTTCGGAGTCCCGTCTTCCCCTCCTATCGGGTTTACGCGTTGCACTTGACTCCGTACCCTTATTTTAATTTCACATCCACCCTCTAATTTATTTAGTCGGTTAAACGGAATAAGGGAAGTGTAATTTTTGTTTCCCCACACTTGTGTTATCCGTTTCCTACTTTTTTCACACGATATTTATATGTGCGCGTACTTTCTTTTTAGTGTAAATAATATAGACTTTTCTTTTGTCTTATCGAATGACGGTAATAAAATAATACACGTAGCCAGATTAATATTATTGTTATCATTACTTCGAAGAGATTAACGGATAACAGCATATTGTTAATGTAATTTTACTGCCCCCGACGAATTAGCATCAGTCTTTCTTTCTACCCATCTATCTACCTATCTGTCTATAGAGACATGCTATCAGTAACGTAGCTACGGGGTTTTCTTTTGGGAAAAAAATGTTTACCCTCTCCCTCGGTCATCAATTTTTAAAGTAAGTTTTTATAGCTTCCCTGTAGGTAGGGGTTCTTTTTTTCGTTACCCACTACACTGTAGAATTGTGGGCGGTTCATCATAGACTATTAAGTATTTACCCTGGATTCATCATGAGAGCATACAGTGACTCTGAGGGCTTTTCCACAATTTTTTTTTACTTATGGGATCACCTCGGTGTCTGTCTGTCTGTCACACCCAGTGTCATAACTGGGCTCTTGAGCGCCAAGGGCAAGATGCGAATTTTGCGTCCCCTAAAGTGTCCCGTAAGTAGGTATTTTATAGAACAGAAGACAACAAAAATCACAGAAATAATGGAATTTACTGAAAAATGTACTTGTCTCGCTTTTTCGAATGAAACTTTATCAATGACATGACCTAAATGTATTTTTTTCGCAATTTCATATTCAGTTGAAGTTATAGCGAGATTGTTCAGACCTTCTTGGCCAACCTGCGATCGCAAATAATTAGTCTTCCGTACGGAACACTTATAATATGACTTCGGCGTCTGTCTGTCTGTCTGTTTGTCTGTCTGTCTGTCACACCCGATTTTCTCCGAAACTATTTGTTATAGAAAGTTGAAATTTGGTAATAATATAGGAATTGATGGCCTCATCAGAGCCATGTAGTTTTGAAAGTCAAATTTTGACTTAGGGGTTAATTTTGGGGGGGTGAAATTGAATGTGAAAAAAAAAATTTTTTTAGTAGGTCATCGAGTGTGGTGTCAAATGAAAGCTTGTGAAAACACGAGTAAAAAATATATATGTAATGTAATACTTGCGCACACTTTTCTTTGTATTATTTTTAAAAAATCGCGAAAAATCGCTGTCTCCCCCCATCTTATCTCGAAAAGTACTGATCAAAAAATTTTGAAAAAAATTTTTGAATATTCTCCGTGGGGTATAGATTGAACGAAAAACCTTTAATAATTTATCTGGTTTTATAAAAAAAAGCAAAAAGTTCAAAGTCATCAGTTTTCAGTAAAGATCGGAAACAAACTATTTAATTTAAATTATTTTAAAAGCAATCAACGTACGGAACACTAATTGTGCAAGTTCAACTTGCACTTGACCGGTTATTAGTGTTCCGTACGGAACACTTATAAGATCACTTCGGTCTCTGTCCGTCTGTCTTTCCGTCTGTCACACCCGTTTTTTCTCCGAAACTATTTGTCATAGAAAGTTGAAATTTGGTAATAATATAGGAATTGATGGCCTCATCAGAGCCATGTAGTTTTGAAAGTTAAATTTTGATTTAAGGGGTTAGTTTTGGGGGTGAAATCGGAAGTGAAAAAAATTTTTTTTTTACTAGGTAATCAAGTGTGGTGTCAAATGAAGGCTTGTGAAAACATGAGTAAAAAATATATAAATAATGGAATACTTGCGCGCACTTTTCTTTGTATTATTTTTAAAAAATCGCGAAAAATCGCTGTCCACCCGCCTTATCTCGGAAAGTACTTATCAAAAAATTTTGAAAAAATTCTGGAATATACTCCAGGGGGTGTAGATTGAACGAAAATTATCACAAGTGCGTTACCTTTAATAATTTTATCTGGTATATAAAAAAAAAAAAAATTTCAAGGTCGTCAATTTTCAGTAAAGATTGGAAATAAACTTTGTTGAAAACTCATTTGGGGGGGTATACCACCGTAACAACATTTTTTATTTTAAAAGCAATCAACGTACGGAACACTAATTGTGCAAGTTCAACTTGCACTTGACCGGTTATTTTTTTAATAATTTTAATTTGCTATCAGATGTCACCAATAGAATCAATATTAGTCAAAAAGCTATACCTTTATCGGGATAACTCGTCACTATACTATATTCTTCATGACAATTCAGAAAAACAATGTAGTCTGTATTTTTTAAATCGGGCAATAATAATTTTACTTGGTGCTTGTAACTTTCAATTTCCAAACATAACTCATTGGCATCTAAATCTTCTTTGTATTTTAATGCGAGATCAGCTGCGGATTTTTTTAGTTCTTCAGAGGAGATTGTCTGCAATGAAAATCCCGAAACCAAAATCAGAAGCTACAGCAACTAAATTTTGAAATCTCCAATCCATTTGCTGAATGAGTGTGTCCAGTACACAACAAAGCCGAATTTTAAACTATTGAAGTGGATTTATTGTGACGGCCTTTTGTACAGATGTTAATAATATATGACCAGTATTGTTGTTTCAGATTCTATTAGGCGCTATCGCCATTAATTGTGTGTTTTTATAGTATAAACTCTTGTTTAAATTTTGTGTAAGTGCCTTGTTAATGCGCCCCTTTAAGGTCTGCGCCTCTGGCAGCCGCCCTGTTGCTAGGCCCTAGCTACGACACTTGTCTCACCCGATTTTCTTCGAAACTATTTGGCATAGGAAGTTGAAATTTGCCACAAATACAAGAATTGATGGCGTAGTCGTAAGTTCGATTTTGACTTAAGAGGTTAGTTTTGGGGGGTGAAATCGGAAGTGAAAAAAAATTGTAAGAGGTGTCAAATGAAAGGCGGTGAAAACACAAGCTCGAAAATATATATCATATAATACTCGCACAAAATTTGTTTTTATATTGTTTTAAAAAAATTGGCAAAAATCGCTGTCCTCCCTTCTGCCTCTAAGGGTACTAAGTAAAAAATTTTGAAAAAATTCTAGAATATTCTTTATAAGGTGCAAACTGAATACACATACAGTGGAATTTCACTCAATTTAACAATTGATTTTTCACCAAAAGATCCCCTCCCAGCAGTGGAATCTAAGAAATTATACCCGATTTAAAGCTCCATAAATGGGTGGTACACATTTTTTCCAAAAATAAACCGACAATAAAAATTTTGTTTCTAGAGGGCCCACTTTGGCTAGGGAGTGACAAATGTCTTTTCTGACTCTCCCTTCGCTAGGAGATAGATCGTAATCAGATGCATATTTTTGCAGATAAACTGTAAAGAATATTAACTGTTTTTACAAAGCGCAATGTTACTGGGTTAATGTTAATTAGTCGTTGTTTTAAAACTAAAACGTTAATTCGGAATCCATAAATAAGTCCATAAAATGTAATTTATGGGAATGGGAAATTGAGGTATTAATTTTATGTTCCTGATTAAAGTTAACGTAAGCGATTAAGTATGAAATACAAAAATTGCCATCGTACTTAAAAAATTTTAATTTTATCTGATTTTAATTTTGTTACTTTCACATGTCATAGACTATAACTTTTCGAAAAATAAAAAAAAGTTGTAGCGCCATCTGCTGGAGTGGCAGCGGATAGCTATTTAATGACATTTCTTCCATTAGTTGCTTTTTTTTTATGGGTCTAGCACACGTGCTACAGGGAAGTCCCTAAAGCGCTACAGGAGCGACACGTGTGCGGAGAAGGCGATTCACGTTGTTCTTGAATCGCTGTAGATTGTACTCGGTGGGAAACACATTCCTGGGCAAATTATTCCAAAGGGATGATGTTCTCCATATAAAAGACTGCTTGAAAAGTGTTGTACGAGGAGTAACAAGTTGAACCTCATACGGATGTGAAGAATTAGCGCGACGTGTACTTCTAACATGCACCGCTCTGGGAAGAATTAAGCGGGCCACATCCTTCGAACACTTTCCATGAAAGTACTTGTAGAATAGGCTCAAGTCGCCAACCGTTCTTCGATGTTCCAGCGAATCAAGGCCAACGGTCAGTTCCGGGTCTCCAATCAGACGAACAACTCTTCTCTGAATAGAATCCAACAAATGCAGTGTATGTTTGGGAGCGGAGCTCCAAACATGGGAGCAGTATTCCAAAGTTGGTCGAATTTGAGCTTTGTAAAGAATTAACCGTTGTTGTGGAGTGTAAGGCTTTCTGGTTCGAAATAATATTCCCAACTTTTGAGAAGCTCTCCTTGCTATGCCTGCAACATGTTCATGCCAGGACATATTTGCTCCCAAATTAACGCCCAACAAACTGAGCGACGATGTTAGGGGAATGGAGTGCCCCGACATAACTATGTCGGGTTCAGCAACAGTCGGGTTAACTTTCTTAGAAAAAACTGCCACCTGGGTTTTTGTAGCGTTAAATTCCACTTGGTTACTGTCACCCCAAGATAGAATTTCTTCCAGGTCTTTGTTAAGTTTAACGACCTCCTCCTGCCTGCGGATATTCGTCTGAGTAGCCGATGTTCGAGCGTTCAAAGTGAATGAAGAGATAAGTGTACTGCAAAGCTGTAGACTGGATTCTCGGTCCTTTCCAGCAGATGTAAATGAGAAAAAGAGTAGGAGACAGTATGGAGCCTTGAGGTACTCCGGCGTTGATAGTGAAGGTGTTAGAAAGAAATCCGTCGACTGCCACTCGTAAAGAACGCTCTCTGAGGAAACATGAGAGCCACAAACAGAACTTTTCCGACATACCATAAGAACGTAGCTTAGCCAACAGCCCATCGTGCCAAACACGGTCGAATGCCTTGGATATGTCCAGAGCAACCGCTCGAGATTCTCCAAAGTGTTCAATTGCATTGTTCCAAACATGTGTTACATAAGTCAGAAGATCTCCTGTTGATCTATTTTTACGAAAGCCATATTGGTGATCGCTAATAATGTTGAATCCTTCAAGATATTTTAGAAGATGCTGATTGATAGCCTTTTCCATGACTTTCGATATTATTGAAAGCAGTGCGATTGGTCGGTAGTTATTTGGCAAGGTCTTCTTGCCTTTTTTAGGTATCGGCTGAACTGTAGCACATTTCCAGCAGGAAGGAAATATTCCCTTTCTGTAGGATAGGTTGAAAAGTCTACAGAAAACTAGTATTAGTTCCCTCGCACAGTTTTTAAGTACTATGGCAGGTATTCCGTCAGCGCCAGAAGCCTTTTTGGTGTCTAGCTTCATCAGAATACGCTTTATGATTCGCTGTCTGAAGACAACATCGGGCATCCTTGACTGCACTATGGGAATAGTAGGTGGTGTTTTTTCCTTGGAAATCGACAGTAGAATGTGAAGCAAGGAGTTCAGCCAACAAGTTCGCTTTCTCAACAGGTGTCGTTGCAATAGAATTATCTGGCCGTGTGAGTGGTGGTATGGTGGATTTGGTAAAATTTTGACTAACTGCCGTAGCGACCGACCAAAAGGACCTTGAATTGTCGGGACAAGCGAGAAGTTTGTTTCTGATCCGTTGATTGTGTACCTCCTTGGTTTCGTCGATAATTTCTTTGCATCTGTTCCTGGCACGAACAAATGTGTTACGATTTATGGTGTTAGGATTTTCACGCCATTGTCGGTATGCAAGATGTTTAGAAGCGATAGCTTCTTTGCATTTTCGGTCAAACCAAGGCTTGCCGTTGGAAGGACATTTGTTCGAAAAAGGGATGTAAGCCTCCATATCGGCCAAAATAACATCGGAAATCTCTCTGGCGCAGTCAGATGGGTCGTCGGATCGAAAACAAACGTCTAACCAAGGGAAAGTTCGAAAATATTCCATAAGATCTTCCCATTATAGCAGACTTGTAGTGCCAAATCTTGCGCGGTTTAGGCGCCTCTCTGTCATTGATTGGTAGAATACTCGATGTCGAAAGTAGTTTATGATCGGAAGTACCTAACGGCGGATTTTCGCTGACCGTGTAAATCTCCGGATTGGTGGTTAAAAAGAGATCAAGAAGACTGGCGAACTCTCCATCTCAATCAGGGATCCGTGTTGGTTCGTCAATAGGCTGAGTTAAGCCACAACTGATTGAAAATGATTCGGCTTCACGACCTTGTTCGTCGGTGGTATGTGAATGTGAATCTATACCCATTTTTATCCAGTCCAACGATCTGAACACATCTTCTATGCGAAGCTTTGGAGAAATTACATAACCTTGTCGAACTCCCCTTTTGATGGGTAAGTTATTTTCTCTTCTGTTAGCACTGTCACTGACATATTTCTGTATATACTGTGTATAAGTTGTCTGTATCTGTAGGCGATTCTACAGTTGTTAATTGCTTGTTCTACTCCTTATTGTTCAATGCAGTCAAACACCTTTCAAAAAATTCAAAAATAGCCTTTGTCGAGTGCATTTGCATAATTAATAATATTTACTTAATTTAATCGTATAAATTCCTTGTATTTGATAACTGACACAACGGTCTAACTACGGCATGTCTCCAAAAATCGCAAACATCTATACTATATATACTAATATGTGATAATTATTGAATGTATTTTTGAAACAAAAATCAAGATTTATTATTATTGAGCCAATAATAAGCGAACCAAATGTCAAACCAAAATAAATCGGAAAACATTGGTTTTATTATACATATCGTCGCTGGTGCGTAATTTCGTTTTGATTTATTAATTATATAGAAAATGTTTAGTGTATTAACGTTGTGTCATGGTCAGCAGAGCGAAAAAAAAGACATAAATTATCGAAATATGTATATTTCCCTATTCATAATGCACCATTTACATAAAAAAATTATACTGTCGGGGATATAATGGGAATAACTAAACATTTGGATAAAAGACCAAAATTAAAAATGAGCAGGGTCGGACAAAATCACATTTTACAGAATTTTCTTCTTTGAATTCTCTTGTTTCGATTTATAGATTCGGTTGTCGAAAAAATTCAAACATTTCTTTTTCCTACTCTAAATGATCAAATCAAATCAAATTTGTACCCTTTTGGCCAATGACATTTTGTCATCCTTCCCGTAGAACCATTATTCCACCACTGTAAAACTTTGCGATTTGTGAGTGAAAAACTGAGCCAAGTGATTTTCACAAACCTATTTTGAAGTCAATTTACACTATGAGTGCTGAGGTCGAAACAAATGGTAGCTTGATGGTGTTATATGAACCATCAAATCTTCCCTGCCCAGCTCCTCTTGTTGATCAATTCCGGGTGGTTACTCACAATCGCCCGCTGTAATCGGAGCGAACCATCTCTTGGCTATTATTTTTCATAGTCTCTTGAGCTTAAACATCACAAATGTTTTCACGAGCCTGTACAGCATTTTACCCTCTATCGTAGTAAAATTGCAAAATATAGCGAATTTTTCATTCATTTTCAAAACGTTGTAACTTTAGACCAAATCAATAAATACGACAACTTTTTTTCATTTGTTCTCTCAAATGTCAGCTTTCAAATGCATGTCAGCATGACCAGTTCCTATTAGTATTACTAAGATTATTCTTCTTTTTAAAGTGCCTATTCGGTTCAAATATTCGCAATCATTCTGGCTATTATTACTTTATCCACTTCAGCTCTGAAAACACCGGTAGTATTTGCTGAGAACCAATTTCGCAGGTTGTTTAGCCAGGAAATAAATCTGCGTCCTGCACTCCTTTTTCCAAATACCTTTCCTTGAAGTATTTGGTGTAGTAATCCATATCTGTGAGGATTTCTCATTATGTGTCCTAAATACTCCAATTTTCCTACTTTAAACAGTTTCCATAATTTCCAGTTTCTTGTTCATGCGACATAAGACATCCTTGTTGGCAATATTTTTATTTTTTTTTTATTGTTCACCTTCCCGTCTGAGTAGGGATTTTACCCTTTTTCACATTCTAAGGATATCGGCGAGGATGTCGTAATACCCGTAAGCGTTGTCCAAGTGCCGAAACATAAATTTTTGTATTTCACAGCATCTTTTAGAAAACGCGGTAGTGCTGCCTGGGACGTTATTGCATTTCTGCGAACAACTACTACCTATGTACGTGACCAGGCCAAATATACTTAAATAATTTAATAAATCAGTATACCGACGTGCGGTATTGAACCCTGGACCTTCTGCACCGTAAGCAAGGAGCCACGGGCCGCCACATAATATGGTCATTATAAGAAATTTTTAAAATTCGGCGATATAGCCCTAATTCCAAGTTTCTTAGAAGTAGCTTCATCGTCCAAGATTCCACACCATAAAGAAGGACACTGAAGACATAACAGCTTAAGAGTCTCATTTCGTGCTCAATTTTATTGCTGAGCTTTTATAACTCCGTACTCATGTTTATTTTCGGCCGATCCTGAATAGTATATTTTGTAATTTTCCATCCTACAATGACCTGAACCTGGCCATCTTACTTCGCTTATTCCCATAATGGATATGCCAACTCTTTTCACTTCTAGGATCGCATTATGAGCTTTTCCTGCCTGGTAAAAAGTTTTTACCTTCCAGGTGCATATTTTGATGTTTTTTAATTGTTTTCTGATTTAGCAGCGTTCAAAACTACCCCCCCTCCCCCCGAGATCCGATTAGGGGACTAGAGCCTCCGGAATTTTTCGCTCTGAACTTTACCATCATGATTTTAACTAGGTATATTCAATTTGAATCATTAATGCAGTAGTTTACTATTTCCTTCTGCATTTCTATGCCGTTGACGACTTATCTAGTTCATCCGCCTTTAAGGGCGATTTCTCATCCTGGGGACAACAGAGTGCCCTATAGTTTTGGTCCGCCTCAACTATTCGATTTCCTTGATACCACTGAGTAGCATTCCTCTATCCACTGCCCGGGTAGCGGATGGCGCCCAATGGAGGACTAGCAACCAAATATGGGATTACTATGATAGGCGACTTTAAAGCCACCTAGAGACAAAAAGACCTACCACTGTTTCGACAATCCATTATATATATATATATATATATATATATATATATATATATATATATATATATATATATATATATATACTCCTGGACAAAATTAACGCAACAATATATTAAATCATACAAATCTCTATAATGAATTAATTTTAATAATTTTTTATGAACATTGGTTACACTAAAAGTTAGAAAAAACTTATTCAGATACTTTAAAAGTGAATTAGCTACCAAATTTCTCTATAAGATTCGAATTAAAATGATTCTTAAGACCTAATAACAAAATCGTTGAAATTATGTAATAATGAAAAAAATAAACTGGGACACTAGTAGCAAAATTAATGGTGTAACTGGGACACTAGTAGCGTGTGTTGCCTCCTCTACTTCGGATGACAGCGTTTATGCGCCTAGGCATGCTTCTAATTAAATTTTGGATAAAATCTTGAGGAATTTGCTCCCATTCTGTGATAACTGCATTTTCAAGTTCCCTCAGGTTTCTAGGCGCAGGTATATGACGTTTCACATTTTTCTTAAGGTGATCCCACACATGTTCTATCGGATTCAGATCCGGGCTTTTTGGTGGCCATTGCATAATCGGTATATCAACTTGATTAAGATAATCGAGTACCTCCCTAGCCACGTGAGGTCGAGCGTTGTCTTGCATAAACAGGAAATTGGGCCCCACAAAATGACCGAAAGGCATCACATGTTCTATTACAATATTCTCAAGATAGTAGTCAGCATTCATGGATCTCATATGAACAGGAACTAACTCTGTGCGAGCATCAAAGCAGATGCCACCCCAGAACATAACAGAGCCACCGCCGAATGGAATCCTTGCAGAGATATTGCAAGGAGCAAACCTCTCTCCTGGTCTTCGCCATACTCGCTCACGACCATCTGGATGTTTTAGACTAACCCTAGTTTCATCTGTGAAGAAAACTTGTTTCCAATCCAGCTTCATTTAACCGTCTTCTAACTGTTTTAGAAGAAAATGTGATATTGCGAACAGCTTCGAGTTCGTTTCTTATTATAGAACTAGTGGCAGTTCTGTTTCTTAAAGCATATTGTCTTATTACACGTTCATCTAGGTCGCTAATGCGTCGTTTTCACCCTTGCCCTAGCCTTCTAGAATAAGTTCCTACTTCATTTAAGCGTCTTACCATACGACTTATTGTGGAACGATGTTTGCCTAACAAATTGGCAACATAACTCTGACAATATCCCTCGTCCAATAAAACTGAGGTTCGCACTACCTCGTGTTCAGTTAAATTCCTTGTTCGATTCATTTTTCTAATTCTTCGGGGTCGAAATGGACTACTTGCGACGATCCTGTGGAGTGGCCAGAGAACATATGTATGAATTAACAAAAAACACGTAAATCGGATGAGTGATTCTCGCCTGATAAGCACATTAACGGACAGACAAACAGGCAGACAGAGAGATATTGTATTTTATATATATTATAGTTAACCTGGCCAGAGAACATAGATATGAATTAAGAAAAAACACGTAAATCGGATAAGTGGTTTTCCAGTGAGAAATGCATTAACGGACAGACAGACATTGCATTTTATAGATATTATTATTCTTTGCTACATGATATTGTTCCATATGTAATGGTTTAGGTAGTGTATTGCAAGAGAACGCACTAGAGGCAAACTTTTTTCCGACTTGATTCACTATTATCGTTACTGCTTATTTCTTATGTTGCCTAACGTAATAAAATATATCCTATAACCTGGCTAGAGAGCATATGTATGTTTTTTAAAAAAAAGCACGTAAATTGGATAAGTGGTCCTCCAGTGATAAGCGCACTAACGGACAGACAGAGAGACATTGTATTTTATATATATTTAGCTTCTATATCTAAAATAATATTCCCAGCAACATCTACATGGATCTATGATCGAGAGTATTCCAAACTGTCTAACCAGATTTGTGAAAAGAAAATAAATAAGTATATAAATGAAGATGACAGTTTTTCCAGTAATTAATATAATAATTTCTGGAACAAATTGACACGTCTTAAAATAGAATGTTTCCAAATAAATATTTGTTCTAATTTTTATAAAAATATTTGGTTTTATAAAGCGATATTATTTTGTTCATGAAAGTTTTTTAAAAAGCATGTGGGAAATAACAATATGAGAAATATTCAGTATCGTTGTTTGAACCTTTGCTTATTATTAATTAAAAAGCTAATCCTCAGTCAAACATGTAAGAGATATGTAACGTTTGTGAGAAAACGAATACGAGGCTGGTTTGAAAAATCCGTGCAAAGTCCGAGAGATGGCACCACCGGCGCGTATCGAGGTCATATTTAGTTAGTAGCATCTCTTGAATGAACGCACACCAAGTTTCAGCCATATTGGTCTATTTCTTTGTGTTTGGCATTCGTGTGAATCAAGGAAGTCGAGTGATTTTCAAGAAATGGACGAAAAAGAATTTCGTGTGGTGATTAAACATTACTTTATGAAAGGCAAAACGCCTCAGGAGACTAAAGAGAAGCTTGATAAACATTATGGTGACTCTGCACCTTCGATTAGAACAGTTTATAAGTGGTTTCAAAATTTTCGGACTGGCCATATGGGCACAAGTAACGCTGAACGTTCTGGACGGCCTGTGGAGGTTACGAGTCCAGAAATCATTGATCAAATCCATGATATGGTGATGGATGACAGAAGAGTTAAGGTGCGTGAGATTGCTAGTGCTGTGGCCATCTCGACTGAACGGGTACATAATATTTTGCATAAACATTTGGACATGAGAAAGCTATCTGCAAGATGGGTGCCGCGATTGCTCACGCTTAACCAAAAACGGAATCGTGTGAAGTGTTGCAAGGATGGTTTGTAGCTGTTCCAGAAGAATCCGGAGGACTTTAAGCGTCGTTTCGTCACTGTGGATGAAACATGGATACATTACTATACTCCTGAGACCAAACAACAATCTAAACAATGGGTTACCAAGGGGGAATCTGCACCAAAAAAGGCGAAGACCGTTCCTTCGGCCGGAAAGGTTATGGCGAGTGTCTTTTGGGATTCGCAAGGGATAATCCTCATCGAATATCTGGAAAAGGGTAAAACTATTACAGGTGAATATTATTCATCGTTATTGGACCGTTTGGAAACCGAGCTGCAAGAAAAACGCCCGCGATTGGCCCACAAGAAAGTCCTTTTCCATCACGACAACGCACCAGCACACACCTCAGCAGTTGTGGTCGCAAAATTAATGGAAATAGGATTCCAACTCGTTTCACATTCCCCCTATTCTCCAGACTTGGCTCCCTCGGACTACTATTTGTTCCTCAATTTGAAGAAATGGCTGGCGGGACAAAGATTTTATTCAAACGAGGAGGTGATTGCAGACACTAATGGATATTTTGCAGACTTGGACAAATCCTATTATTCGGAAGGGATCAACAAACTAGAACATCGTTGGACGAAGTGTATAAGCCTAAAAGGAGACTATGTCGAAAAATAAAAAAGGTTTGCCCCAAACACATAAGTAGTTTTTATTTTTGCACGGACTTTTCAAACCAGCCTCGTATATACGTAACCTGTTACATATTTTTTTTAGGGTGGCAATTTACCAAGTGTTGGTGTTAACCAGGCTGTCAAATTTATTGACTTGTTCATTAAAATAGCATTTTTGTGATGTAACAATAACGCTCATTTAATCACCTGAGCTATTTTCTCAGATTAGTTTAGAATTATTATTTATTTTAGAATTAGTAATTGTTATGATTATTGTATTTTTTTAATTCAGAAAAAATAGGGATCACTAAGATTTTAGAGGAATTTGGAAAGAATTTATGACTTGTGCAATTACAACTAACGTCATAGGTGAATTTAATTACTAAAAATATTTTGATGTAATTATATGAATGTTGTGAATTATTTATTTATACTGACGTAGCCAGTATTCTTTTTCAAATTTATATTTACTGAAAAAGAGATAAAGTAGAAGAGAAAATCAGTAGCAATATTAAGGGGTTGGTAATAAATCCTTCGATACACTTTAAGAGACACCGACTGACTTTTTTCGTTATAGATGTTTCTTCAATCGCCTCTTTTAGTTTTCCGTACGAAACATTTATAAGATCACTTCGGTGTCGGTGTGATTTTCTCCGAAATTATTTGACATAGGACGTTGAAATTTGGCACTAATATGGCCCCATCAGAGCCGTGTAGTTTTGAAAGTTAAATTTTGACTTAAAGGGCTAGTTTTGGGGGGTGAAATCGGAAGTGAAAAAAAATTTTTTTTTACCAGATTATCGAGAGTTCAAAAATATAAAATACAGTGAAGCTCGTTTATAACGAACTTCACTAACGAAAAAATCAGTAAAAATGGTTCGCTATATCCGAAGTTCGTTACAAACAGTAAACAAAATCTAATATCATTTTTCACTACTTTTTTATTTAGATTCGGATTCTGTCTTTTTGTCAGAAGCGACCTCACGGATCCCTGATCGAGACGGGCAGTTCGCCAGTCTTCTTGATCTGTTTTTACCCACCAATCCGGAGATTTACACGGTCACCGTAAATCCGCCGTTAGGTTCTTCCGACCATAAACTGCTTTCTACATCAAGTATCCTGCCAATCAGTGACAGAGAGGCGCCTAGGCCGCGCAAGATTTGGCACTACAAATCTGCTAAATGGGAAGATCTCATGGATTATTTTCGAACTTTCCCTTGGATCGACGTTTGTTTTCGATCCGACAACCCATCTGACTGCGCCAGGGAGGTCTGCGATGTTATTTTGGCTGGTATGGAAGCTTACATCCCTTTTTCAAAGAAATGCCCCTCCAACGGCAAGCCTTGGTTTGACCGAAAATGCAAAGAAGCTGTTGCTTCTAAACATCTTGCCTACCGACAATGGCGTGAAAATCCTAACACCATAAATCGTAACACCTTTGTTCGTGCCCGGAACAGATGCAAAGGAATTATCGATGAAACCAAGGAGGCACACAATCAACGAATCAGAAACAAACTTCTTGCTTGTCCCAATAATTCCAGGTCCTTTTGGGCAGTCGCTATGGCCGTTAGCACCAAATCCACCATAACACCACTCACACGGCCAGATAATTCCGTTGCAACCACACCTGTTGAGAGAGCGAACTTGTTGGCTGAACTCTTTGCTTTACATTCTACTGTCGATTTCCAAGGAAAAACACCATCTACTATTCCCATATTGCGATCACCAATATGGCTTTCGTAAATATAGATCAACAGGAGATCTTCTGACTTATGTAAAACATGTCTGGAACAACGCAATTGAACACTTTGGAGAATCTCGAGCGGTTGCTCTTGACATATCCAAGGCATTCGACCGTGTTTGGCACGATGGACTGTTGGCTAAGTTACGCTCTTGTGGTGTGTCTAAAAAGTTCTGATTGTGGCTCTCATGTTTCCTCAGAGAGCATTCTTTATGAGTCGCGGTCGACGGATTTCTTTCTACCACCTTCACTATCAACGCCGGCGTGCCCAAGGCTCCATACTGTGTCCTACTCTGTTTCTCATTTACATTAACGATCTGCTGGAAAAGACCGGGAATCCAATCTACAGCTTTGCAGATGACAGTACGCTTGTCTCTTCATTCACTTTGAATGCTCGGACATCGGCTGCTCAGGCGATATCCGCAGGAGGTCGTTCAACTTAACAAAGACCTGGAAGAAATTCTATCTTGGGGTGACAGTAACCAAGTGGAATTTAACGCTACAAAAACGCAGGCGGCAGTTTTTTCTAAAAAAGTTAACGTTGCTGAACCCGACATGGTTATGTCGGGGCACTCTATTCCCCTAGCATCGTCGCTCAATTTGTTGGGCGTTAGTTTGGGAGCAAATATGTCTTGGCATGAACATGTTGCAGGCATAGCAAGGAGAACTTCTCAAAAGTTGGGAATATTATTTCGAACCAGAAAGCTTTACACTCCACAACAACTGTTACTTCTTTATAAAGCTCAATTCGACCAACTATGGAATACTGCTCCCATGTTTGGGACTCCGCTCCCAAACATACACTGCATTTGTTGGATTCTGTTCAGAGAAAAGCTGTTCGCCTGATTGGAGACGCGGAACTGACCGGCGGCCTTGATTCGCTGGAACATCGAAAAACGGTTGGCGACTTGAGTCTGTTCTACAGGTATTTTCATGGAAAGTGCTTGAAGGATGTAGCCCGCTTAATTCCTCCCAAAGCGGTGTATGTTAGAAATACACGTCGCGCTGGTGCTTCACATCCGTATGAGGTTCAGCTTGTTACTCTGCGTAGAACGCTTTTCAAGCAGTCTTTTATATGGAGAACATCATCCCTTTGGAATAATTTGCCCAGCGCTGTGTTTCCCACCGAGTACAACTCACCCCTTAAGTTAGAATTTAACTTTCAAAACTACACGGTTCTGATGAGGCCATAAATTCCTATATTAATGCCAAATTTCAACTTTCTATGTCAAATAGTTTCGAAAAAAATCTGGTGTGACAGACAGACGGACACCGAAGTGATCTTATAAGTGCTCCGTACGGAACACTAAAAAATAATAATGGTAGGAAATGAAAGATAAGAGAAGAGAAGAGAAAGATAAGAAAGATAAGCTTTAAGCATAAAGTATTTATATTTCATTTAAACATCCAGGTATAAAGAAAATAGTTATTGAAAACACAAAAATTCTAAATTACTCCAAGAAATTAAATAAATTACATACTCTTTTATTTTAAATATATTTTTTTAAATTACGATAAAACCAAAAAAAATAAACGCTGTTCTTAGCAAAATTTCTTGTTCTCTTACGTTGTGTTATTAGTTTTTCGATATCTTTTTTATTTTTCGAAATATTTGCAAAAAACTGAACTTTTTTTCGATTCAAGAAGAACGTGAATCGCTTTTTCCGCGCACATGCCGCTCCTGGAGCGCTTTAGGGACTTCCCTGAAGCACGTGTGCTAGACTCATAAAAAAAAAGATTAGGCGCTGCCGCTTAGAAAAATGAATAATAATAATTATTAAATTAAAACAAAACATTCAAAGGAAAACAAAACAACTCACACTAAAGTTATTATTATGTATGTTGGTACATATACGAGTATAAATGAAAACATTAAAATACGTAGTTTATACAATAAAATCAGTAATTTTCGTTGGTACAATTTTATTTGAAAAAAAATGGTGTTTCTATAATTGTCAAGGTCACAAAAACTACTCCATATATGTTCAGGAACTTCACGAGATTCCAAAAAATTGCAAGTTTCAGTTATTTTCTTAGTCATTTCTGAAATGGATGGAACCTAAATATTATCTCCTTCTCCAAGCTCGTCTTCGTCGTCACTATCGCTTAAAATCTTTCCAGAAGTCACTGAGGTCACAATTTGATCATTAGTTAATATTTCTCTCGTCATTATTGTTTATTATCAGCACATACATATTCTTCAAAATTAAAGTGATTAAACATCTTTTTAATCTCGATTTTTACTGTACTTTGTTGAATGTCATCATCTTAAACAAATTCTAGGCAATTAGTAGGATCTTCTCGATATTTTTCAATCCACTGAGTCAACAATAGCTCATTATCTGAGTCATATCTACATTCCTTCCTTAAAAATCTGCCATGTTTAAAACAGTTTGCAACGGTTTCTCTACAGACTCTTTGCCAAGCCATATTGATAAAGTTTATAGCGTCCAAGAGAGTTACAGAAAAAATGTTACGTTTATCGATTGTCTCTAACATCTTCATAAGTAAAATCTTTCTATAATGACATTTTAAAGAATTTATCACACCTTGATCCATAGGCTGGAGCTCTGCGCTTATGTTTGTAGGTATAAAAATCAATTATATTTGCTGTAGATCAACTTCAGGGTGCGCTGGATAGTTGTCCATCAGAAGTAATATTTTTCTGTTTGTGAATTTTGATTCTTTGTCCCAGTTCGTTATTAAAAATTTCTGATGTCATCCAGGCTTTACTGTTTGTTTTGTACTTTACTGGTAAATGTTTGTTTTTAAAACACCTGAGATTGGCGGACTTTCCTATCACCAACAATTTTCTTTTCTCTGTTCCAGACATATTTGCAGTTACCAACACCGTAATCCTTACTTTTGATAATTTTCCACCAGCACAATTCTCTTCGACAAACTTTAATGTCTTATCAGGCGTCATCTTGTAAAAGAAACACGTTTCATCCGCATTAAAAATGTCCACATATTCATAACTTCCTTGAATTTCTGGCCATACATCGGCCAACCACTGATCAACAACAGTCATATCCACTCCTACAGTTTTGCCTACTATCTTACCCCCACTAATATTATATCACTTTGTAAATCGTTCAATCCAACTTCTAGAATAGTTAAACTCGGTGTCCTCTATTTTCCTTCTCAATTCACTAGCTTTCTCTTGTAAAATATAGCCGGTAATAGGAACATGTTCATGTCATTTTTGACTAAACCATTTAAGGAGTCCTTTATCGACTTGGTCATGTGTAGATTTTCTTACTTTTTTACAACTAAAGTTTCTTTATGGTAGAAACCGTAGATTTAGTTAAATTCAACTGTTTGGAAACATCACTTTGTTCAAGTCCATTTTCTATTTTCCTTATAATATGGTGTTTGTCTTTTAAAGTAAACACTTTACGTTTTTGTGTACTCATTTTAAAATAAAAACTTAAACATTCACTTTACTACTTTGATCAAATATGCATTAGAACCGCATAACACAAGTGAACTGAAAATAATACTGCTCGAACTAGCGACGCGGCGGAAACAAATAGAATAGAAATTCCCTAGATCAAGTCGCGCGACATCGTGTACAGGGAGTGACAAGTTCGTTTTAAACGGACACAAAACATCCAAATGTGGTTCGCTTTATCCGGAAGTTCGTTATAACCGATAAAAATTTGCATTGGTCTCATGGAAGTTTTTTTGTACATTATAAAGTAGTTCGTTTTAACCGGAAACTCGCTCTAAACGGGTTCATTATAAGCAGACTTCACTGTATATAATGTAATACTTTCGCACACCTTTCTTTGTATTATTTTTAAAATATTATCAAAAATTGCTGTCTCTTTAAAACAAAATTTCACACGCAACAACCCGAACAAGCTAGCAATTTGAAACTTGCCACGAGGGACGTACCTACCGCCACCTAGAGATAGGAGTCGATACTATTTCGCGTTCTTACTATCGAGCTTTTGGACCGCATCACGTATTTACGAGGAAAGTAATTACTATATAAACGACTTCACCAATTTTATAAGGAAATCATAACAATAATAAGAATATTTGGAACATGACGATTTATTAACGTTTGCCCCCTCAACAGCTGTCAAATTTGAACGCCACTGATCAGTACGTGACATAGTTTTTACAAAAATTGGCTTGAGCTTTACGTTTGAAAATAGGAAAATCCTAGATACGGGCTGACCCAAAAAATACTTATACGCTAAAGATTACAAAGGTTGTATGATAAATACCTGGCCTTAACTAAAGATGGCGCTACTACTATTTAAAAAATTATACTTTTCGTCAACATAACCTTTCACAAGAGTCGCTGCGTGATTTAATTTGTAAGTGACAGCCATTTAAATAGAAGAACTTTTGTGATTTTACGACAATGGAAAAAATTGAATATCGAGCAGTGGTAAAATATTTGTTTTTGAAAAAGAAAACGAATGATGAGATAAAAACGGAATTTAGCGCAGTCTATGGGGACTCTGCACCTTCGTTATCGACCGTAAAATATTAGACAGCTGAATTCTAAAGGCGACCGTACTAGCATTTTTGATCAAGAACGTCCAGGTCATCTAAATGTGGTCACCACATCAAAAATGATTGAAAAAATTCACGATATAGTTATAAATGATCGGAGAGTGAAAGTGGGGGAGATTACTGAGACTGTGGGTATCTCAATTGAATGAGTGCAGTACATTTTAACAGCTCATTCAGATATGAGAACGCTTTCCACCATGAGTGCCGCGATTGTTCACAATTGGCAATAAACACGCACGTGTGTCAACTTCAAAAGTATGTTTGGCGATGTTAAAGCGCAATCGGAATGATTTTTGGCGTCAATTCATAACTGTTGACGAAACATGGATGCATCACAGCACACCAGAGACCAAAGAACAGTCCAAACAATGGATTTTCCGTGGCGAACCGACACCAAAGAAGGCCAAGGCAACTTTATCGGCCAACATGACTGAAGTATTTTGGGATGCACACGCACATAATCCACGTCGATTACATTGAAAAGGGCACAACGATGAATGGAGAGTATTATGTCACCTTATTGGATCGTTTCAACCATTCATCGTTTCACGTTTCAAAAATTCTCTTTCATCAAGACAGTGCACGCGTACATACTTGTGTCATCGCCATGGTAAAATTCCATGAGTTAGGATACGAATTACTTCCGCATCCACCATATTCGCTAGAGTTAGCCCGCAGTGATTGTTTCCTATTCCCCAATATAGAAAAATAGCTGGGTGGAAAAATATTTGGCCCAAACGATAAAATGACTGCTGAAACAAACGTCTATTTTGGAGGGTTGGAGAAATCGTATTTTTTAGATGGGATACAGAAGACAGAAAAACGTTGGACTATATATACCGAGCTAGAAGAAGACAATGTTGAAAAATAAAATAAATTTTACACATAAAAACGTTTTTTTTTCTTGTCAAGGCCAGGTACTTATCGTAAAACCCTCGTACATTGAATCAGAAATAATTATTATTGTTGTTATTTTATTCAATTTGGTGTAATCAAGGGATTCGGGAAGTATTTATGATTAATATAATGATTAAAGTGAACGTCATTAGCCAAATTATTTTACCAGAAATCTTTAACCATCATGTTATTTTACTTAAAAAATAAATTAGTCAATATTAATTAAAACGTGAAAAATTTTTATTTTCGATCAGTTATTTCCAGGACCCAATAACGAAAACAGCAGGTTTTATTTATTAAACGTGTTCCACGAAAAATGTTAGTGTTATTTTCATCCTTTTCTAACACGTTTATGAAAAGCGACATTATCTTACATGATGTTGCCTGTAGGAACTACATGAAGATTATAAGATAATGACTGTAACCTTACGAATTAAATATACTAACTACTCGCCCGTCCCTGTATATTATTGCGATTTACGTAACATATGAATAATATTTAATGCGAAATTAACTTGTGCAAATTTATTTATGTTTTACTTCCATAGACTATTCCCTGGGGCCCCGTCTATACGTCGTTTACATACTAGTCAAGGAGGACTTCGTAAATGCCCAGTAGGTATATTACTAATTTTCCACTCTGTTTCGTGGTATATTCTGCGCTAGTGGTTTAAAAAACTTGAGTCCTTAGTCCAAGTATCACAAATCAATATATTTTTTTATGGGTCTAGCACACGTACTACCGGGAAGTTCCTAAAGCCTTCGAGGAGCGGCATGTGTGCGGACAAAGCGATTCACGTTGTTCTTGAATCGCTGTAAATTGTACTCGGTGGGAAAACACAGCCCTGCGCAAATTATTCCAAAGGGCTGATGTTCTCCATATAAACGACTGCTTGAAAAGGGTTGTACGCGAAGTAACAAGCTGAACTTCATACGGATGTGAAGTATTAGCGCGACGTGTATTTCTAACATGCACTGCTCTGGGATTAATTAAGCGGGCTACATCCTTCGAACACTTTCCATAAAAATACTTGTAGAACAGACTCAAGTCGCCAACCGTTCTTCGATGTTTCCAGCGAATCAAGGCCGCCAGTCAGTTCCGGGTCTCCAGTCAGACTAACAGCTCTTCTTTGTATAGAATCCAACAAATGCAGTGTGCGTTTGGGAGCGGAGCCCCAAACATGGGAGCAGTATTCCATAGTTGGTCGAATTTGAGCTTTGTAAAGAATTAACAATTGTTGTGGAGTGTAAAGCTTTCTGGTTCGAAATAATATTCCTAACTTTTGAGAAGCTCTCCTTGCTATGCCTACAACATATTCATGTCAGGACATATTTGTTCCCAAATTAACGCCCAACAAATTGACTGACGATGTTAGGAGGATGGAGTGCCCCGACACGACTATGTCGAGTTCAGCAACGTTAACTTTTTTAGAAAAAACTGCCGCCTAGGTTTTTGTAGCGTTAAATTCCACTTGGGTACTCTCACCCCAAGATAGAATTTCTTCCAGGTCTTTGTTAAGTTGAACGACCTCCTGCTGTCTGCAGATATTCGCCTGGATAGCCGATGTACGAGCGTTCAAAGTGAATGAAGAGATAAGCGTACTGTCATCAGCAAAGCTGTATTTTGGATTCCCGGTCTGTTCCAGCAGATCGTTAATGCATTTTTTTTTTATATTTTATATAACAAATACTTTATAATGAAATATTAATTCTCAGGTCAGTCAATAAGTTTTGAAAGCATCACTTGAGCCAAATATTGAACACCGGTTTAAAGCTTCATCTCTCATATAAACAAACCCTAAATTTCAAGTCGGTCCGTCAAGTGTTTCATTGTGTATCAGCTGGTTAAAGTAGACGTGTTTGGGTATTTTTTATAAATGGAAAAAAAAATCGAATATTCTGCAGTGATAAAATTCTTTGTTTTGAAAGGTTTCTCGGCCACTGAAATCCATGGTGGTCGTACAAGCGTCAATGATGAGTCACTTTTAGGACGTCCAAAAACTGCAACAAATAAAGAAACTATTGTGCAAGTACAAGATATGGTAATGGAAGAGCGTCGATTAACCATGGATGATTTAGTTGAGGCTATAGGCATCTCACATGGATCAGTACATGAGATCTTAACTAATGTTTTGGGTATGAGAAAGCTATTCACAAGATGAGTGCCGCTAACATCGGAACAAAAACGCATTCAAGAGAAACATATAAAGAATAATACTCACGATAATAGAAAATTTTTAAAAGAAAGAACCTGCCTTAGTTGAAGCTAGATCCAAATTACCTTAAATATTACGAAGCTACTGGTAGCAGCCATAATAGTCTTTTACTTTTGCAGAAATTGAGAAGAATACCAGAAAAAGGGAGAGAAAAAAAATTGCCAATCTATTGAATAAATGTATAGATCAACTAAATATTTTGATGGAATGGAAGACATCGTATGTAAGCGATAAAAAAAGTGACTGAAAGGATCCTAGTAATAACTGCGAGCTAAGCGTCAAATGCTCACAAAACAAGTTATTTGGGAGAACAGTACGAAACTGCTAAAAAAAGATATCTGTGATGTGACTAGAGAGGTTCAAAGCAAGCGCTCTTACATTACCAAATACAACAATTTTGCGAAAACATACTTTAGTAAGTGGTAAAGAACAATACATAAAGCATTCATCGATTTAATAAAACCTCATGACACTTTTCCAAGAAATAAATTTTGAGAAGTACTAACAGAATCTAGACGTGCTACGTACTTAATCTGAATCATTTAAAGCTTTACGATCAAAATAGTGCTATTAATAAACAATATAACAACATGTAAGAACCAATAAAAACAACTAAACGCTTTAGGCAAGGTTGTAGTTATTAGTTATTGTATAGCTATGGTGGAATCAATATTACCATCTAAAGTCGTCACATCGTTACCCTTATCTTTACTGATTATCAGGTAGTTTTTGGCCATAGAGTTTATGGTAATAAGATTGTATGTACTCATTTTGTAAGTCGAGTTGTAACTGTGGATGAGAGTTGGGTTTACCAGTATCCTGAACTGTGACAATAAACTGCACAGTGGACTGAACCCGGTTATTCAGCTCCAAATCAACCAAAATAGTAGTGGGTTTTGTCCTTATACTACCAGGTGTACAAGTATGAAATGCGGATTTTTTTTCTAAAAAAACATGTTAAATTCGGAAGAATGATAAAAAGTGCTTTATTCAAAGTATGCTCCATCGCTTGTTATACATTTTTCCCATCTTTTGGGCAATTTGTGAATACCACGCCAGTAAAAATCTTCCCATTTTGCTGCGAACCATTCATCAAGCCATTTTTTCAGCCATTTTTTTCACATCTTCGTACGAACCAAAGCGCTGCTCAGCAAGTAGGTGACCCATCGATGCAAACAAGTGGTAATGGGAAGAAGCCAAGTCTGGTGAGTAAGCCGCATGGAGTAGAACTTCCCAGCTGAGTGCTTCCAACGTGTCGCGAACTGGTTTTGCCTTATGTGATGGAGCATTGTCATGAAGAAAAATGACTTTGTGTTGCCTCTTTCGGTATTCTGGCCTTTTTTCAAGCAGCGAACGTTCAAATCGGTCAATTGTTGTTGGTAACGTTTAGTATTAACCGTTTTCCCTAGGTTTTAACAGCTCATAATAGACCACGCCCAAGGTAACAAAGACATTGGCTATACAGTACACAAAAAATAAATAAATTACACATCACAAATTGAATATACAAAAAAAACCACAAACTTAAAAAAAAAACTATCTAGTTTGTATTTCGAAGTGCCCGACTTTCTTCTATATGCCGTATTGTTCGCGAATGTACTTCTATTAATTAAAACATTTCTTAACATCTGCAGAGGAACGCTATTTAGGATGTCTTATTGTACTACTCAGTATATATCACCACTACACCAAACACTTTATTTTTGCACTCGACGCGCGTTTCGCTAACCATGTTAGCTTCATCAGGAGCGATGATTGACTACTACTTTAATCTTCCGTTGTCTTTGCTAGGCCGAACAGTTTTGGAACGACCCTCGTAAAACAAGTAATGACATCATATTTTTGAATAATTTTTTAGTAGTTATAAGCTAATTATTTAATAGACTTTATACGAGGGTTGCGTGATAAGTACTTGGCATTAACAAGAAAAAAATATTTTTATGTAAAAATTTATTTTATTTTTCAACTTTTAGCTCGATACACTTAGTCCAACGTTTTTTCTATCTTTTGTATCCCATCTGAAAAATACGATTTCCCCCAACCATACAAAATGGATGTTTGCTTCAGCAATCATCTCATCAGATTCTTGTGAAAGGTTATGTTTAGGAAAAATATAATTTTGTAAATATTAGTAGCGTCATCTCTGGTCACGACCCGTACTTATCATACAACCCTCGTATTAAGTTTCATGAGTTTAAATAGTTAATAAAAAATCCGACAGTTAATTTAAGTTTTCGGAGTTAGTGGAGTACAATGTAAAGAATTTAATTATTCTGACTTTCCAACTGTCAGTATGTATTACTTTACTTGTCATCTAGTAACTAATAAGTTATAATTTACATACGATTCCCTATATCCCCATGACGCTGATTATTATTTGTAAAATAATCCAAATATAAGAAAAATTTATCCTCTTAGGGTTGACGTGACAGTCATTGAATAGCGAGTGGCGTGTGTGCGACCGTAGTCAAGCTTTCGTATCGCATGAGAGTCGACTTCACAAGTATTTCCCACGATTCACCCCAATCGTATCATTACAACCCCGTGCACCAGCGTAAAGGCAACTTTTTTGCATTTTCTCTTTTGCTTTTGTATCGGTTGTTTTCGCAGAAAATGCCCAAAAAGGGTTTATTTAGTTTGTTGTGACAGAGATTAGGTTTTATCTGTGGCGTGGGAGAGAGAATGTATTTTTTTTACCTACTAAATGCTACTGTGTAGTGTTTATTTATTTTCCATGCATGTCGTCTGGAATGTATGTAATATTTGCATAGATAAGGAGGCGTATTTACCTTATTACCGGAACTGACGTGAACGGGCAATGATCAATAACGGAAACTAACCTAACATTGATCGTCCATTATCAACAATGCCCGATTAATATTATAATAACCCTAGAGTGGGCGTTTTCGTAAGTGACTGTAAAATAACCCTTGTTCCATACAATTTCGTGAAAGTAGCTGAAGCGTGTCGTGCATTGTTCATTAAAAAATGTATTTATTTAAAAGTTTTTTACATCATTTCGTCGATAATCGCCTGGCATCTTCGGGCATACTTTCGACGAGATTTTCCTCATATTTTTGGAGCAAAGATTTCCAAATTGCCCGAATTTACCGTAACAGTTGCTTCACTGTGTACACGTTTTTACTACGAAGCTTCTGCTTGGTGTATGATCACACGTTCTCGACGGGGTTTGCTTCAGGCTACTGGGATGGCCAATCTAGTGTGACGATACCGGATTTCCCTTGACAATATTAAACAGAAGAGGACTTACAGTCTCCCTGCCTAATTCCAGATTCATAGTTGATTGGTTCTGTCATTCCTTCTGCTAATCTTGCGTCTACTTTTTTGTCTTTATATATATTCTCGATAGTTTTAATTAGGTCTAATGGGATGTTTCTGTTATATAATAGATGAATAACGTCTTCTATTGAGAGAGAGTCCCCCATATTTTAGTGTTCATTAGCTATTTGGTCTTGGCCGGGAGATTTACGGTTTTTAATCTTTCCTGTGCTTCTATTACGTCTGCTTCCGTTATATATGTTTCTTCGTTTATCGTTATCTCTGGTGTTTGGGGCAGTGTGATACCCTGTTCTCTTTTATATAATTGTGTAAAATATGTTATTCAGGTTTCTTTCTTGACGTGTGTATACTCTATTAGTTCTTTCATCTCAGTTCTCTGCTGTCTTATGAATCTCCAAATTTGTTTTTGTTGACCATAGGAGTCGGATTCTAATTTTCTTGTATATCTCTCCCAGTATTCCGTTTCTGTTCTTCTTACTAAGTCATGGGTTTCGGTTCGTATTCTTTTATATCTTTGGTAGGCTTCATAGGTCCTGATTGACCTTACTTTAGATAGTTTTCTTTCTTTTTGCACTGCATTTTTGTTCTCCATTTTTTATTTTTATCGACAGTTCTAGTCCCTAATGCCTCATATGCAGCTTCTAATACATTTTTTTTTATTTTTAACCAACCATCATCTATGTTATCATGGTCATTTATTTGATTCATTCTGATTTTTTCCTTTAGTACTTTTCTGGTACAGGTCTCTCGTTGATTATTCTTGTAGATTTTCTATTTTTATCTTTGTTTCCAGCTCCGTATTTGGTGTTGCTTTGTGTTTCTTATGTTCCACCTTAGTTTACACGTAACTAAATTATGACCACTTCCTACATTTGGTGATGTCAAGCTTTTTACGTCTAATATATGACGTTTTTTTTTATGGGTCTAGCACACGTGCTGCAGGGAAGAAGTCCCTAAAGCGCTACAGGAGCGATACGTGTGCGGAAAAAGCGATTCACGTTGTTCTTGAATCGCTGTAAATTGTTCTCGGTGGGAAACACAGTCCTGGGCAAATTATTCAAAAGGGATGATGTTCTCCATATAAAAGACTGCTGGAAAAGCGTTTGTACGAGGAGTAACAAGCTGAACCTCATGTGGATGTGAAGTATTAGCGCGTCGTGTACTTCTAACATGCACCGCTCTGGGAGGAATTAAGCGGGCCACATCCTTCGAACACTTTCCATGAAAATACTTGTAGAATAGGCTCAAGTCGCCAACCGTTCCTCTATGTTCCAGCAAATCAAGGCCGTCGGTCAGTTCCGGGTCTCCAATCAGACGAACAGCTCTTCTCTAAATAGAATCCAACAAATGCAGTGTATATTTTTGGGAGCGGAGCACCAAACATGGGAGCAGTATTCCATAGTTGGTCGAATTTGAGCTTTGTAAAGAATTAACAGTTGTTGGGTGTAAAGTTTTTTGGTTCGAAATAATATTCCCAACTTTCAAGAAGCTCTTCTTGCAACATGTTCATGCCAGGACATATTTGCTCCCAAATTAACGCCCAACAAATTGAGTAATGATGTTAGAGGAATGGAGTGTCCCGACATAACTATGTCGGGTTCAGCAACGTTAACTTTTTTAGAAAAAACTGCCGCCTGGGTTTTTTTGTAGCCTTAAATTCCACTTGGTTACTGTCACTCCCAAGATAAAATTTCTTCCAGGTCTTTGTTAAGTTGAACGACTTCCTGCTGTCTGCGGATATTCGTCTGAGTAGCCGATGTCCGAGCGTTCAAAGTAAATGAAGAGATAAGCGTACTGTCATTTGCAAAGCTGTAGATTGGATTCTCGGTCTTTTCCAGCAGATCGTTAATGTAAATGAGAAAAAGAGTAGGAGACAGTATGGAGCCTTGAGGTACACCGGCGTTGATAGTGAAGGTGTTAGAAAGAAATCCGTCGACTGCCACTCATAAAGAACGCTCTCTGAGGAAACATGAGAGCCACAAACAGAACTTTTCAGACATACCACAAGAGCCTAGCTTAGCCAACAGCCCATCGTGCCAAACACGGTCGAATGCCTTGGATATGTCAAGAACAACCGCTCGAGATTCTCCAAAGTGTTCAATTGCGTTATTCCAAACGTGTGTTACATAAGTCAGAAGATCTCCTGTTGATCTATTTTTACGAAAGCCATATTGATGATCGCTAATAATGTTGAATCCTTCAAGATATTTTAGAAGATGCTGATTTATAGCCTTTTCCATGACTTTCGATATTATTGAAAGCAGTGCGATTGGTCGGTAGTTATTTGGCAAGGTCTTCTTGTCTTTTTTTAGGTATCGGCTGAACTGTGACACATTTCCAGCAGGAAGGAAATATTCCCTTTCTGTAGGATAGGTTGAAAAGTCTACAGAAAACTAGTGTTAGTTCCCTCGCACAGTTTTTGAGAACTATAGCAGGTATTCCGTCAGCGCCAGAAGCCTTTTTGGTGTCTAGCTTCATTAAAATACGTTTTATGATACGCTGTCTGAAGACAATATCGGGCATCCCTGACTGCACTATGGAAATAGTAGGTGGTGTTTTTCCTTGGAAATCAACAGTAGAATGTGAAGCAAAGAGTTCAGCCAACAAGTTCGCTTTCTCAACAGGTGTCGTTGCAATAGCATTGTCTGGCCGTGTGAGTGGTGGTATGGTGGATTTGGTGAAATTTTGACTGACTGCCTTAGCGACTGACCAAAAGGACCTGGAATTGTTGGGAGAGGCGAGAAGTTTGTTTCGAATTCGTTGATTGTGTGCCTCCTTGGTTTCGTCGATAATTTCTTTGCATCTGTTTCTGGAACGAACAGAGGTATTACGGTTTATGGTGTTAGGATTTTCACGCCGTTGTCGGTAGGCAAGATGTTTAGAAGCAACAGCTTCTTTGCATTTTCGGTCAAACCAAGGTTTGGCGTTGGAAGGGCATTTCTTCGAAAAAGAGATGTAAGCCTCCATACCGGCCAAAATAACATCGGAAACCTCCCTGGCGCAGTCAAATGGGTCGTCGGATCGAACACAAACGTCTAACCAAGGGAAATATATATATTCCATGAGATCTTCCCATTTAGCAGATTTGTAGTGCCAAATCTTGCGCGGGTTTAGGCGCCTCTCTGTCTCTGATTGGTAGGATACTCTATGTCGAAAGTAGTTTATGGTCAGAAGAACCTAACGGCGGATTTACGCTGACCGTGTAAAACTTCGGATTGGTGGTTAAAAACAGATCAAGAAGACTGGCGAACTCCCCGTCTCGATCAGGGATCCGTGTTGGTTCGTCAATAAGCTGAGTTTAACCACAACTGATTGAAAATGATTCGGCTTCACGACCTTGCTCATCGGTAGTATTTGAATATTTAAGCCAGTTGATGTTGTGTACATTAAAGTCACCCAGGATGGCGTGGATGTATTACTCTGTTTGTTAGGACATAATCTGTCATTGATGTGTTACCTCTAGTGTTCTCGAATGTATATTTATATTGCTCCTTATATTCAAAGTATGTATTATTTATTCTCAACTCGTTTGTGCCGCAAAAATTTATCATAAGCTCTCCGGTGTCATTGTTTATGTTTTCATTAAATCTGTTTAACTTCTGGTATTACATCATTTCCAACTCTTGCATTATAGTCACCCATTATTATTATTGTTTCGTTGATTGATATCTCAACTATCATTTTCTGGAGTTCTTCATAGAATTGTTCCCTGTCTTTTTCGGTTTACAATTTCCAGGTGCATAAATTCCCACTACATTTGTATTTTTGTTGTTTATTTTTAGTTTAATCATTACTATTCTTTCCGATATGTACTGACACTTCATTATGTAGTTAATGTATTTATTCTTAATCATCAGGGCTACTCCTTCGTATGTCAAATATCAAATTCCGAAGCACGTGGAAGAAAACTTTGCTCAATGAAAATCACGTCGCGAAGCGGCTCGCTTAAACCCGCGACAAGATACTAGAGTAGCCCTCACAATCGCCGGACTCCAACCCTATTGAAAACATTTAGTCTCTTGTAAAGAGAAAGCTCAGAGGAAAGACTCTGAGGATTTTGACTCAGTTGTCTCTCGCGAAAAATTTGCAGGCAGAAAATCTCGTCGATACCATGCCTCGAAGATGTCAGGCGATGATTGATGTAAGAGGTGATCGGACAACTTACTAAGGTGATTGCGCCATTGTTAGCACACCAAAGAATACATCGATGGGAAAAAATGTACTCGAAGCACATTTTTTTAAGAATACTAGCGATCACGTTCTTACTTGACAGACTGTACATATACACGCTATAACGCCAATATGAAACCACCCTTTTTTAAACGATTTTAAATACACAGTTTCTAAAGTCTTACTGAAGAAGGTCGTGGTTACTTCCGCTTGAACATTTTCAGTTTTGTTTCATTGGCAAATGTAGTCGAAGAAACAGAAAGAAGTGAGAGTGTACTGAATCAAATGAATAGAGCGAATAACTCAACGCACAAACTTGGCTTTGCACAACAACGTTCCATGACTATTACAGATTATTTCAATGCCTGAATTGTTGCAAAGCTGTAGATTGGATTCCGGATCCTTTCCAGTAGATCGTGAACGTAAAAAATAAATAGAGTAGGAGACAGTATGGAACCTTGGAAGATACCGACGTTGATAACACAGCCCCACAAAAAAAAAGTGGGGTATACTTTTGATGCGATATATCAGATCCGTAGTATTTTTGCCCGCTGATCACGAATCTGACGTCAGAATATCGCCGTCACATCTCAATTTTTTTCTAACCTCAAAAAATAGGTAAAAATTAGTAAAAATTAAGAAAAATATACTCCTAAAAAATTGATTCAAGCTTTTTCATGAATCCAAAGATGTATTAATATGTATTCGAACACGCTAAGCTAATATTCATCGGTTGGATTAAGCCATACAGTTCTGTTTTCTTTCTAACCTCAATAAATCAGCAGATATAGTGCTTCTCTCGAATGCAAAAACGAATTCAAATTAAAATTCAACCGATCCTTACCAAATTTGGTACACGGGGATTTTTTGGGTCGCTGATCACGAATCTGAGGTTGGATTTGCAAAATTCAAGATGGCAGATGTTTTCGCGCCATTTTGAACGCCGAGAAAATTTATCGGTCGATTTTTATTCTTCTACCTGCATCCAGGGCACCTCCACGTGGTGACGGTGGGCAACGGTGTTACTCCACTAGCCGGCAGAGTCCCTGGATAACGGCTTCGATGCCGTCATGGCAGGTAGAAGAAAGAGAATTACGATGCAGGGACTCGGAAACCCAGTATCGGCGGTTGGTCAGGGTGGGAAAGCGGGCCCGCAGCCGTCGTCATCCAGCGACCGTAGTGTGGGTGACTTGGCTCATGTAGAGTATAATGCTACAAGAAAACGGTCTCACGGTACAAGGACTTTTCATAAGTGCGATAAAAACAGTGATTCATTTTGTTATATTTGCTGTCAACACGTATTGAGTAAAATGGGGTCACCGATAACGGATAAGATTAAAACCTTATATAAGGATTGTTTTAAAACATTGAAATACAGCACCAGGATACAGATTGGGTTCCCCACATCATTTACAGTTCTTGCAAAATAATGTTGTACATCAATAAGAAGGCGATTAAATATTCCAGACCAGCTATATGGAATAGACCATACAGTGAAAATGATTGCTACTTTTGTATGAATGTTGTATCTAGGCATAACCGAAAAAATAAAAGCACTATTACTTATAACGATGTTTCGACAGTAACAAGACCAACTAAACTAATTCCGCCTCCTGAACCACTTGATGCTGATGTTATGGAAACAAATGATTTCACCTTATCAGTTCATGCCGAAAACATTGAGACTGTCGAAAAAGATTCAAACATTGTTACTAATGAATATTCTAGTGACAACCTATCATATACTAGTGACACAGATAAAGAATTTCTACCATACAATCGTAAACCAGAACCAATACTCGTATCACAGTCAGAAGTTAGTGATCTAGTCAGAGATTTAGGTTTATCCAAAGATGGTTCAGAGCATCTTGCTTCCTTTTTAAAGAAAAGACATTTACTTAAGCCAGAAGCTACGATTTCTTATTATAGAAACAGAGATGAAGAATTTCGAAAATATTTAACAATGGACGAGGAATTGTCACTTTCATATTGTACCGATGTAAAAGGTCTAATGGATGAATTTCAGAATAACTCATACGATCCTGAAGAATGGAGACTGTTCATTGATTCTTCTAACCGGAGCATTAAGGCAGTTTTGCTGCATAATACCAACGTTTACGCTCCCATTCCGATTGCTCATTCCACAGTTATGGAAGAGCAATATGAAGCAGCTTTTGATAAAAATAAAATATGCTGATCATAACTGGAAAATTTGTGGAGATCTGAAAATTGTAACAATATTGCTTGGCCAACAGTCAGAGTTTACACTTTATCCCTGTTATAAATGTCTGTGGAATAGCAGCGACAGGGAACGTCATTATAAGAAAAAAATTTGGCCAACAAGAGAATCGTTCACTCCTGGTGAAAATAATGTATTGTTTCCACCATTGGTAGATCCAGGAAAAGTTCTTATTCCCCCACTTCACATTAAGCTTGGACTTATGAAGCAATTCACGAGAGCATTAGATACAAACGGCCCATGTTTCAAATATTTGCATAAAAAATTTCCGAAATTTTCTGAAGCTAAAATTGAGGCAGGCGTATTTGACGGGCCACAAATAAGAAAATTGTTTCAAGATTCATTATTTGTTACTAAAATGAATAAAGTTGAAAAAGCTGCTTGGCTTAGTTTTAAAGAAGTCGCAACAAACTTTTTGGGAAATAATAAAAGTCCTAAGTACAAAGAAATAGTCGAGAAAATGGTAAAAAATTTTCAAACATTAGGTTGCTTAATGAATCTAAAATTACATTTCCTGGACTCCCACATCGATGATTTCCCAGATAATCTTGGTGACTACAGTGAGGAGCAAGGGGAACGTTTTCACCAAGATCTGAAAATCATAGAAAATCGGTATCAAGGACGATGGGATGACCATATGCTAGCGGACTATTGCTGGTCGCTAAAAAGAGAAACAAGTCCTCAAAAGCGTTTGGGCAGAAAGCCTTTGAATAGGTCATTCGCGGAAAAAAGAACAAGATACAGCCAAAAAAAGGAAAGTTAGGCGCGGGTCTAACCTTCGCAATTCTAGGGCTTAAGGGTCTACTATTTGAGAGTATATGGTTTAAAAGTCCTGGTTTTGAGTTTATTGGGTCTCATTTTTAAAGTTACAGGGTTATTGAGGTCTGTTTTTTGAGGTTACAGGGTGTGGGAGTCTAAGGTTTCCGGGTTTAGGGTTTGAGGATTCCCCAACTGTATACCAAATTTGGTAGGAATCGGTTAGTTTTCAAAAATTTTGTCCGCCATCTTGGATCCGCCATTTTTGAATTTTGCAAATCCGACCTCATATTCATGATCAGAGAAGCACTATATCTGTCTGATTTATTGAGGTTAGAAAGAAAACAGAACTGTATGGCTTAATCCAACCGATGAATATTAGCTTAGCGTGTCCGAATACATATTAATACATCTTTGGATTCATGAAAAAGCTTGAATCAATTTTTTAGGAGTATATTTTTCTTAATTTTTACTATTTTTTACCTATTTTTGAGGTTAGAAAAAAATTGAGATGTGATGGCGATATTCTGACGTCAGATTCGTGATCAGCGGGCAAAAATACTACGGATCTCATATATCGCATCAAAAGTATACCCCACTTTTTTTTTTGTGGGGCTGTGTAATAAAGGTATTAGAAAAAAACCCATCAACTGTCACTCGCAAAATATACTCTATGAGGAAACGAGAGTCTTTGACAGTTCGACGTATTTCAAGCCCAGTAAAATAAATAAAAGAACATTGAAAAGTTAGGTTACAAAACAAACATGATCATGCATTGTATATGTGTTACACAAATATATTTTTTATATTTGCACATACCTAACAGTATTTCCTCATTACGACAAAACAAATGAAAATCACACTATTTCTTCTCAGTGCTGATGTTGTAATTTTTCACGTGAAATTTAACAATCAATTCATACTTAGGAGAAGGTTATGAAATATTAACCATCTAAAAAAATTACTCGTTATTCCGTGAACATGCAAATACCTTTAAAAAACTTTGTAATATATTAAAAGGAAAGCACTTAGTTTACTTAGTATTTATTAAAAGAGACTCGGTGAAGTGATTTACGCATTACTTCGCCCACAACCTCGCAGCCCAGAAAATATAGCTATCGCAGCAAAACGAAGCCGACTGGCTACACCAGACCGTTAAAATGTGCGTCCTGGAGTGCCTCAGAGATGCCGCGCAAATAGAAGTTGAATTATATCTAACAAAGATATGCGCGGTAGCTCGGAGGAAGTCTGCCAGTTGCCGAACTGAACTCGTCTTTCATTTGACGCCCCACTCGATGACCTGGTAAAATTTTTTTTTTATCACTTCCGATTTCACCCCCCAAATCTAACCCCCTAAGTCAAAATTTAACTTTCAAAACTACATCAATTCCTATATTATTACCAAATTTCAACTTTCTATGTCAAACAGTTTCGGAAAAAATCGGGTGTGACAGCCAGACGGACAGACAGACAGACACCGAACTCCGTAGGGAACACTACAGAAACTATTTTAAAGGCTTTTAACTAAATAATACAAAAAAATTGCGATTTATATATTTTTATTGTACTACTAAAATTTTTTTAGTGTTCCGTACGAAACACTTATAAGATCACTTCGGTGTCCGTCCGTCTGTCACACCCGATTTGCTCCGAAACTATTTCCCATAGAAAGTTGAAATTTGGTACTACTATAGGAATTGATGGCCTCGTCAGAGCGGTTAGTTTTGAAAGTTAAATTTTGTCTTAAGGAGTATAGCGAATAAAAATCCGTAAAAAAAATCGAATTTTTGAAAACTCTAGGTGTATGTAATCCCTCAAACAGACAAAATAGCTTCGGAGATATTTACAACGGAAACCTAAGGTCATACTTGACATACTATTTCTGTTAAAATTGAAAATAATGAGAAAATAACATAGTTTTTGAATTCCCCGACTTCAGTCACTTTAAAAAGGATCTCCAACACGATTTATACGAAACAACCCCTCTAACCCCCTCCCTCACACCTTCAACCACTTACATGTTTAACTGTAAATAATTATGCTGAAAATTTGTTTATTATTTCGTCGGAGACAACAGGAAAACTTTTCATAAAACTGTCGAAACTACACAAAATTTATCGGCTCCCCCTTCCCTTGAAACCATATATCGCTCAAAAATTATACGTCCCTTTGGTATTTCAAGCATTATATGTGTAGCAAATTTGAAATCGACATCTCATCTCGTTCGACGGTTTTCGTGACAACAAACAGATAGACGGATGAATTTTAGAAACTATGTTTTTCGTGATCTAAGGACCCTGAAACGTGAAGTCGTGCCATCATTTCAAGGGAAGATTTAAAAAAACGAGTAAAATAAAAGAAAAAGTTAATATTAATATTAAAGGAATTGAGATGATTTTCTAAAAAAATTGAGAAAGGGTCTTATCTTAACCAGAATTTGAACCCGAGACCTTCAGCATTCTAGACCGCTGTATATGCTTATAAAAATGATTCATAGGATCGTAATCTATAACCTCAAAAACACCCCATCACTAATTTTCGTTACAATCAGATTAAATGGGAAAGTGTTAAGTTTCTAGTCCGCCATATTTGATCCACCACGGTGAATTTATAAAGATGAATCATATATTCGTAATTTACAACCATGAAAGTCTCCCAATATCAATTTTGATTAAAATTGTGAATATTTAAGTATATAATTTACCATTTTGTGCCCGCCATTTTGATTTTTTAATATTACTTTATACCTTAAAACTATCCCTGTACAGCCCTTTAAACGACAGTGAAAACCGCATCGAAATCTATCCGGTAGTTACAGACAAAATCGTGGTTTAATGAAGAAGCTCCTTTTTTTAAAATTTTGATATTTCAAATATGACGTAACTATCTGATGTGGCATCTTCTATGAACATGCTTATCAGTTCAACTAATTCTTTAAAGCCTTACTAGGTGCCGCTAATGTGTATCTCTTATCATTTTTTTTGCAGTATTTTTTTATTATAAATATTATTTTCTAAAAAGCTAAAAACGAATCAGCACTATCGGTTCCACTTACTTTAAGGAAGTTACCAGGGTGAGTGAACATGGACATGTTTCGAAGATACCAATTTTCAACAAAGTATCTTCCTAACATGACCATGTTTTAATTCATGTTGGTAACTTTAAATTAATTAAGTTGGGTAGACAGCGTTGTTTCCTTTTAAAATCAATTTAAAACAAGATATTGTGCTTTATTGTGTCATTTTCTCTGGAACTACTGCATGGATTTAGTTGTGATTTCACTGTCTTAAAGAGTGTTTACAGGGATATTTTTAAGGTTTAAGATGCGATTAGAAATTTAAATCGGCGGACACAAAATAACAAACTACACCTGATTAGATAACACTGTGTGTAATTTTTTAAGTTATGGAAAAATAACCATATACGGACACCACTACGTGATAGTAGACCAAAAAAAAAAGACCCGTGTCTCCCAGTTTTTCCGAAAGTCATGCACTTTTTTTTTTATGGGCCCCCAAAGATTTGAGGCCTGGGTGTAATTTTTGCAAAAAACTCATCATATTCTGAGGCTCATATCTTGCAAACCATTCGGAATTTTAATTTACTTTCTGTGGCAAAGTTGTAGCCCTTGTCATAAGGAACAAAAATTGTGAACATTTAAAGTAAAAAAAACTTCATCTTCAAGATCAAAATAGCTAAAAACTGTAAAAAATTCGATTTTTTTTTTACCTTTTTTTCCCCGTTTAGGCCCATAGCTAGCAAACCGTTCAAAATTCAAGGAAACAATCAACTACAAAAATGTAGCTAAGATCTTAGTAAACAACTTTCTAGAATATATGAACTTCCTAGGAATGATTCTTAACACTGTTTAGGTAGCCGCAAAAGTGAAAATTTTCCCGAAAAATCTACTTTTTTAAAGTTTTTTGCGATTTTGATCTGGAAGATGAAATTTTTTGGATTTTATATGTTCACAATTTTTGTTCTTTATGACAAGAGCTACAACTTTGCTTCAAAAAGTAAATCAAAATTCCGAACGGTTTGCAAGATATGAGCCTGAGAATATGATCAGTTTTTTGCAAAAATGACACCGAGGCCCCAAATCTTTGGGGCCTCATAAAAAAAAATGCATTACTTGGGGCAAAACTGGGAGACACGGGTCTTTTTTTACCCGAGGCTCCCAGTTTTGGCCCAATTCATGTACTTTTTTTTATGAGGCCCCAAGGATTTGGGCCTCGGTGTCATTTTTGCAAAAAACTGATCATATTCTCAGGCTCATATCTTGCCAACCGTTTGGAATTTTGATTTACTTTCTGAAGCAAAGTTGTAGCTCTTGTCATAAAGAACAAAAATTGTGAGCATATAAAATCCAAAAAAATTTCATCTTCCAGATCAAAATCGCAAAAAACTTTAAAAAAGTAGATTTTTCGGGAAAATTTTCACTTTTGCGGCTACCTAAACAGTGTTAAGAATCATTCCTAGGAAGTTCATATATTCTAGAAAGTTGTTTACTAAGATCTTAGCTACATTTTTGTAGTTGATTGTTTCCTTGAATTTTGAACGGTTTGCTAGCTATGGGCCTAAACAGGGAAAAAAAGGTAAAAAAAATCGAATTTTTTACAGTTTTTTGCTATTTTGATCTTGAAGATGAAGTTTTTTTTACTTTAAATGTTCACAATTTTTGTTCCTTATGACAAGGGCTACAACTTTGCCACAGAAAGTAAATTAAAATTCCGAACGGTTTGCAAGATATGAGCCTCAGAATATGATGAGTTTTTTGCAAAAATTACACCCAGGCCTCAAATCTTTGGGGGCCCATAAAAAAAAAGTACATGACTTTCGGAAAAACTGGGAGACACGGGTCTTTTTTTTTTTTTTGGTCTATTATCACGTGGTGGTGTCCGTATATGGTTATTTTTTTTTCGTGTTGCACTGTGTAATTAACGTTAATACTTATTACCCGAAGATCTATATACCCCTACATACCGCTAAATAACAATAACCTCGTTTTATTTTCTAATGAATGGTGCTAATATAAGCAAATTTTCACGTCCTATTCATCCGATATTTTGGAGGTAATTGTGTTATTGATAATCAGTTACCAATTTCACCAAGGATGGCCTTTGCAAAATATTGACAAATATACTTGGAAATTCATAATCAGTTAGAATGTCAAGCCACGTCAGTCAAAATAAGTCATATAATTTGCAATATAAATATTTATTCTGTTGTAGATTTAATTGATTTTTGGGAAAATATTAACAGTTATTTACTTATCAAATGCAAGTTATGAAATTAATATTTGAAATGTATCCATTATCTTTCTCTGAATACTGTAGTTGAGATTGAAAATAAGGAAAAATAACTGGCCAAGTACAAGTCGGACTTGCAGTTAGTGTTCCGTACGTTGATTGCTTTTGAAATAAAAATTTTTATTACGGAGGTATAAAATGATCAGTGACATCACAAAACACACCCCAAACGAGTTTTCAACAAAGTTTGTTTCCGATCTTTGTTGAAAACTGATGTCCATGAAATTTATATATATATATATATATATATATATATATATATATATATATATATATATATATATATAGAGTAAAATCATTTTAGACTGGTTCCAAAAACCCTCGGCATCTAACAGATTTATCAACTTCTTTTCCAACCATCCCTCTAACCAAAAATTTAATACAGTTACAGCTATGAGAAACAGAATAACTCACATCAGTGACGAAAGCTTTTTACACACAAACTTAAAAAACTTTTTAATATCTTTCTCAATAACGGATTTCCAAAACACATTCTAAAAAGGATTATTTACAACTCCAATATTTATGATGGGCCCTTAGATGACAACAGTCACGAACCTAAATATATCAAACTACCATTTATACCCGAATTAACTAACAAAATAGTAAAAATTTTTAAAAAAGTTCCTCACCTAAGGATTGCAAAATATAATACCCTGAGTAATTGGACCCTGTTCAGTAAAGTTAAACAAAAAACTCCTCTTTTTTATAACAACAATATAGTATACAAGATATCCTGTCTAGATTGTAATGGTGTCTACATTGGACAAACATCTCAATGGCTCAAGCAGAGAGTAACACAGCACAGGAGTGATTGCTTAATAGGAAAGAACTTTTGTGCTGCAACGAACCATCATATATCAACGGGACACCAATTGGATTTTAAGAATGTAAAGATTCTGGAACAAGAAAACAATCACAAAAAACGCTTGTTCCCTGAGATGTGTCACATTAACAAAGAAACACATTCCATAAATTATAAGTTAGACACCAACAATTTGACTAATATATATTGTAATATTTTAAATAACTTAACATCATACAATTAATAATCATATCCTATTTACTAACAATGTACAAAATAACATTTTCTATACTGAACCACTGTTCAGATTTCTGAAGAAATAAACACAATAAATAACAACAGTGTCATTGCAGCCAGAGCCACAGTATGTTGTTTCGTCTTGTCTGTTCGTTGTTCTGTTAGTTATATATATTTAAATTGAATGTATTTTTTTTTGTGATACCTCTTCCAATGGAAGGAATACTTTGGTTGGTGAGTTTTTCCGTTTTGTAATATGATAAACTTACCAAAAGACTGCTTTGTCATTTTTTAGTTTTTAACTCCAGATGAAGCTGAAAAAATATAGCGAAATATAGAGTTTTTCTTTAACAACAAATAAGTATTTTATTCAAGACCGCTTTCCCCGAAATCTCTACACTTTCTTATATATATATATATATATATATATATATATATATATATATATATATATATATATATATATATATATATATACAGTAGAACCCCTATTAACCGAGTCGCGATTATCTGAACTCCGGATTAACCGAGCCAATCTAAGAACCTGATTAACCGAGGTACGCGCGTCTATGCTGCGTATTAAGCGAGCTTCTAAAATATGTATGTACATATTTCCATTTAAAATCGTCGGGGCCTTCGGGGAATCCCCCTGGGGTTCCTCTATTTATGTTTTTGGACTTTTTCAGCATGTAAATTTGCGTGAATGTAGTGCGTTATAGCGTTTACTACGGAGAAGCACGAGTATACTCACATAATTTATTTGGTTGGAGTTCTGGTAGTTAAGTGTAATTAATACGAACTGCTTTGTTTGAATTTTTGTTTGTCGTATTATAACGGAGCAAAACAAGCTTAAAAGAATCGTCGTTCCTATTGAAGAAAAATTAAAAGCCATCAGAAGAATTGAAGCAGGAGCGACAATTAAAGTTGTTGCACGAGATTATGGAATAGGTGAGGTAACAGTTGGAGATTGGAAAAGAAACCGCACAAAAATAGAAGAGTGGGGTATAAATCAAGCCTCCTCGTCCTCAGGAAGAAAATCAATGAAAACCGGCGACTATGAAAAGGTTAACGAAGCTTTATTCATGTGGTTTAACCAACAGAGATCAAAAGGTGTGCCTCTGTCAGGTCTAATTTTACAACAGAGAGCAATAATGATTAGTAGGCAATTCCCAGAGATAGATCAGTTTACCGCCAGTTCTGGATGGTTTAACTGCTGGAAAAAACGGTACGGTGTACGACAACTGACCGTGGTGAAAAACTTTCTGCTGATGTGTCATCAATTGAGAACACTCAGTATATATCACCACTACATCAAACACTTTATTTTTGCACTCGACGCGCGTTTCGCTAACCATGTTAGCTTCATCAGGAGCGATGATTGACAGCGATGAGCGATGAACAGTCAATCATCGCTCCTGATGAAGCTAACATGGTTAGCGAAACGCGCGTCGAGTGCAAAAATAAACTGTTTGGTGTAGTGGTGATATATACTGAGTAGTATCATTGTGCCAAAGATTCCACATTCCCAACTTAATCAATTGAGAAGTTTAAGCAGAACTTTAAAAAGCAAATCGAAGATTGTGGATACACATGTGATCAAATTTACAACTGTGACGAAACCGGTCTGAATTATAAAATGCTTCCATCAAAAACATTGGCATCTCGACAGGAAAAATCAGCTCCTGGGCACAAACGAAGTAAGGAAAGATTAACTATAATGGTATGTTCCAATGCATCTGGCAAACACAAAATCCCACTGATGGTGATTAGCAAGTCTGCGCGTCCAAGAGCTTTAAAAGACATCTCACCCAAAGCCCTACCAGTCTATTACAAAAGTCAGAAGAGCGCATGGATGGATGCGACCTTATTTACTAACTGGTTTGAAGAAGAGTTCGTGCCATCTGTGACTAAATTTTTGAACAGAAACCGTCTTCCTATTAAAGCAATTTTGTTAATGGATAATGACCCCTCTCACCCTGGAGAAGGACTTCATGTGGGCGAAATTGTAAATTTTTTTCCTCCAAATGTAACCAGCATAATGCAACCGATGGATCAAGGCATCCTCGAAAACATTTAAAAAAAAGATAGGCGTTTATATCTTGAACATCTGTTAGAATACACAGAAAAGGAGGATATTATCAATGGGATGAGAAAGGTTACACTGAAAAATGTTATTTACTGGGTAAGTTAAGCTTGGGAGTCTGTACGTGCTACCACTATTCAAAAATCTTGGTCAAAAGTTATTGATTTTCAGGACTATAATGACAGTGAAGATGATACTCCATTAAATGAATTAGCTTTGAAATTGAGAAGCCATGGAGAAATGTCCTGTTCAAATTTTGACAGCGAGATAGAAGAAAAAGAAAAAAGTTTATTTGAGTTAATGCAAAAATTAAAAGGTTGCGAAAATGTGACAAGAGAAGATGTTGTCGAATGGATTACAACAGATGATTTAGAAGAAGAAATGGGTATTGAAGAAATAACGAATGCCTTTCAGGAAACCGAAAAATCAGATGACGATGACGAAGCGGCGGTGGATGAACAGTCTCTCACTAAGATCTCTCATCAAGAAGGTTTTGCTTCTTTGGAAAAAGCTTTGAGGTATATCGAACAACAACGAGAGGCAACTCCAGCGGATTTGCTTCTTCTTAATAGATGGAGAAACATTGCAGCGAGAAAAAGAAGATGCAATATGAAACAGAAGCGCATAGATATCTATTTCACTGTTTTATGATGTATAGACCTATTTATATGTTAAAAACGTTAATACATCGGTTTAAAGTATTGGTGTTTATTTTTTGAATGAATAAAAAACAAATCCGAGTTTTTCAGTTATCCGAGGAGGGTGCCCCCCACGTTACCTCGGATAACCGGGGTTCTACTGTATGTATATATATATATATATATATATATATATATATATATATATATATATATATATATATATATATATATATATATATATTATAACAGGTCTAATATTAAAGGTAATGCACTCATGATAATTTTCGTTCAATCTACACCCTGTGGAGAATGTTCCAGAATTTTTTCAAAGTGTTTTGATCAGTACTTTTCGAGATTAAGGGGCAGCGATTTTTCGCAATTTCTTTAAAATAAATGTAGACAAATATTACATTATATATATTTTTGAACTCGTATTTTCACTTGATAACCTTGCTTCCGATTTTACCCCCCAAAACTAACCCATTAAATCAAAATTTAATTTTTAAAACTATATGGCTCTGATCTGGCCATCAATTCCTATATTGTTGCCAAATTTCTACTTTCTGTGTCAAATAGTTTCGGAGAAAAACAGACAGAGGGATAGACAGACAGACACCGAAGTGATCCTTTAAGTGTTCCGTACAGAACTCTAATAACTTGTGCTTCAAATTCCTCGACCTTAAAGACGTTGAAAATTACCTAAATATAATTTTTTTCATCTCAGAATAACAAAAGTTAAAATAATAACAGAGGTATACAAAAAAATCTTTATCTTTTAAGGGAGACCCATGTTTTCATAAGTATTTTTTTATGCTGAATCCAAAAAAATCATAAAAAAAGACATCCACCTTGAGATTTCTTCAGAAAACACACTTAAAGTTGCCAAAAATCTGTTTTACTAAATAGAATGTAAAACTGTACAATCATTAAAATTATGGAATAAATCTCTTATTTCGGACATCTTTAAATGTTCTAAATCTACATTTATTATAAAAACTTAAAAATATTGTTTTAGTGTTCATGTTTAACAAAAAACACGCATGCACCACCTTTAACTAAGCTACGTAGCAAAATGCTGTTTAAAGTAAATTTGTTAAACCGTTAAATTAAAAATTTGTTTTTAATTTTTATTAATATTGAACAAAACACTCGCTCGCTCAGTCACTCACTCACATTCCCCCATATTCACTCAATCAATTTATCCACAAAATTGACTTCTAAAACTGTCAAGGGATATACATTAGTCTCCATTTTGCAACCTGTTGTTCCTAAATAGTAAACGGATATTTTTTTTCAACACTAAACACTATTCCTCATGTTTTGATATCAAATTCGAATTTAAAACTTAAAAACTACCAGAAAAAAAATTCTTGTTTAGCTGTTGCCTTTATTTACTTAAAAAAGCATTTTAACAACCGTATAGCACCCTTGTAAGTGTTAAAAGAGAGTTTTTTTTATTGAAACTGAACATAAAACTTTATTTTTGATGTCAAGTCAGGATTAAGAACTTCAAAAAACACTGGAAATAATAGTTTTAACTAAGTTGGGAATGTGGAATCTTTGGCACAATGATACTACTCAGTATATATCACCACTACACCAAACACTTTATTTTTGAACTCGACGCGCGTTTCGCTAACCATGTTAGCTTCATCAGGAGCGATGATTGATTAAGGCTAAACTACAAATCTACCCTATTTATACTTAGTCTAACCCTTGAATTACTCAAGCGGAACTAATGACATAGGCAAGGCCATCAGTTATCATAGTTTTGTTCAATATTAATAAAAATTAAAAACATTATTTAGCGTTCCGTACGGAACACTTATAAGATGACTTCGGTGCCTGTCTGTCTATCTGTCACACCCGATTTGCTCTGTAACTCTTTGTCATAGAAAGTTGAAATTTGGTAATAATTTAGGAATTGATGGCCTCATCAGAGCCGTGTAGCTTTAAAAGTTAAATTTTGACTTAAAGAATTAGTTTTGGGGGGTGAAATCGGAAGTGAAAAAAAAATTTTTTTACTAGGTCATCGAGTGTGGTATCAAATGAAAGCTTGTGAAAACACGAGTAAAAATATTTATATATATATATATATATATATATATATATATATATATATATATATATATATAATATAATACTTGCGTACACTTTTCTTTGTATTATTTTTTTAAAAATCGCGGAAAATCGCTGTCCCCCCACCTTATCTCGAAAAGTACTGATCGAAAAATTTTGAAAAAATTCTGGAATATTCTCCACGGGGTGTAAATTGAACAAAAATTATCACGAGTGCATTACCTTTAATAATTTATCTGGTATATAAAAAAAAAACAAAAATTTCGAGGTCATCGGTTTTCAGTAAAGATTTATATATATATATGTATATATATATATATATATATATATATATATATATATATATATATATATATATATATATATATATATATATATTTCATGGTCATCAGTTTTCAACAAAGATCGGAAACAAACTTTGTTGAAAACTCATTTGGGGTGTGTTTTGTGAAATCACTGATCATTTTATACCACCGTAACAAAATTTGTTATTTTAAAATCATTCAACGTACGGAACACTAATTGCGCAAGTTCAACTTGCACTTGACCGGTTATTTTTAAATAATACAAAGAAAAGTGTGCGCGAGTATTACATAATACATATTTTTGAACCCATATTTTCACAAGCTTTCATTTGACACCGCATTCGGTGACCTGGTTAAAAAAAAATTAACTTTCAGAACTATACAGTTCTGGTCGGGCCATTAATTTGTGCCAAATTTCAACTTTCTGTGTCAAATAAGTTCGGAGAGTATCGGATGTGTCAGACGGACAGACAGACAGAAGGCCAGACACCAAAGTGATCTTATAAGTGTTCCGTACGGAACACTTGTAAGATGACTTCGGTGTCTATCTCTCCGTCTGCCCGTCTGTCACACCCGATTTTCTCCGAAACTATTTGTCGTAGAAAGTTGAAATTTGGTAATAATATGGGAATTGATGGCCTCATCAGAGCCGTGTAGTTAATTACGGGGGTGAAATCGGAAGTGAAAAAAATTTGTTACTAGGTCATCGCGTGGGGTGTATGAAAGCTTGTAAAAATACGCGTTCAAAAATACCTAATGTCTTCTTTGTATTATTTTGAAAAAATCGCTGCCTCCCCTCTATCTCAACAAGTACTGACCCAAAAGTTTGAAAAAATTCTGGAATATTCTCCACGGGGTGTACAGTCCCTGGCCAAATTATTAGACGCACTGCAAGATTTCATGTAAAATATTAATTACCGAGTGATATTGTACCGTTTTATTATTTTAAATTGATTTGTTTTTTATTTTTATATTATCCAATCAATTACCTATTTATTTGACATAAATAAAACAGCATTAATTTAGAAAAGCATAAGTTTATTAAGTTTTAAAGAAAAGTGAAATTAATGTTAGTAAAAGTCAATATTTAGTTGAGCCACCTTTAGCCGCTATCAAAGCTTTAATTCTGCGCGGCATGCTATCAATGCAAGATTGTACTGTCTCCTGCATTTGAGGATGATGATTCCACACATGAATAATCTTTTCTAGGAGCTGGGTTTTGTTGGTAATCACATCTTTAGCCACTTCTCTTTTCATCAGCTCCCACACATTTTCAATGGGGTTCATATCAGGGCTATTACCCGGCCAATCCAACAGAGGGATATTTTTTTCTGTCAAAAAAGCTTTAACAGACCGAGCAGTGTGGCAGGGAGCTCCATCTTGCATGAAAGTGAATGGTTCCCCATTTGGAAACCATTCTCTGAGCTGCGGAATCAATCGATTTTGTAATACTTCTTTGTACTGATCTTGCCTCATTATTCCTTTGACGACGTACGGACGTCCAGTGCCCTTGCCGCTGATGACTGACCAAATCATCACTTTGGTGGGATGTTTAACCGTCGGGACGACACAATCAGGATGAAACTTTTCTCCATGACGACGACGCACATACTGAGCTTTATTCTGCAAAATTTCGAATGTGCTTTCGTCACTGAAGCAGACCTGTCAAAAACAGGAAAAATATATAAACTTCCATGTTTATTTGCTTTATTTAACTGAAAATGATTATAATGTATCAATTATTGATTAAATTGCTGTATCTTACCGATCTCCAGAAGTCCACATCTTTGTCTTGCCATTGTTTGGCCCACTTCAGGCGCTTTGCTTTCATTGCAGCTGTTAACTTGGGCTTCCTGGCGGGGCGACAGGCCTTAAAATCTAATTCTTTCAATTTTCTTCGAACAGTGCGCTCAGAAGCATTTACGCTAGCATCCTGGAGTTATGATTTTATTACCTTTGTGGTAGCAAATCTGTTTTCTACACAAATTTTCTTCAAACATCTCTCTGACCGTGGAGTGAAAATTGGTTTTCTACCGCATCTTTTCTTTCTTTTCGGGCTTAATTCCTTCCCTGACTCAATTTTCTTTTTTATGCGTCGTACACTAGCTTCAGAAACCTCCAATCTTCGTGATATTTCTCGGTTTGTAAATGTTTTCGCAATCACAAGGGCCTTCACTTCAGCTTTTTTACGTGGTGAAAGATCGCCTTTTCTACCCATAATGAAAATAGTCCAATTATTTTTTTTAAAACACTGCATACAAAATAAACTAATAACTGAGTAGTATAAAACTGTTAAACAAACAATCCCAGTCCATAAAGCCACAGAAACACGTCCGTACCTGACTCGATTCCGATCGCGACTGATACAGGTTTGTAGTTGTTTACGTTCATGTATCACTTTGTCAACACAGTGTTGCCATATGTTAAAAATAAATACAAATATGTAGTCTACAACAATTCTTTTAAATAAAAATCAATAATATTGTAGTTTAAATATACCATTATTGCATAAAAACTCTTAAGAAACATAAAATTACTAAAAAAAATACAGTGCGTCTAATAATTTGGCCAGGGACTGTAGATTGAACGAAAATTATCACAAGTGCATTACCTTTAATAATTTATCTGGTATATAAAAAAAAAAACAAAAATTTCAAGGTCATAAATTTTCAGTGAAGATTGGAAGCAAACTTTGTTGAAAACTCATTTGGAGTGTGTTTTGTGAAGTCACTGATCGATCATTTTATACCTCCGTAACCAAATTTTTTATTTTTTAAGCAATCAACGTATGGAACACTAATTGTGCAAGTTCAACTTGCACTTGACTGGTTATTTAATTTAACATTTTGTTACGTAGCTTAGTTAAAGGTGGTGTATGCGTTTTTTTTTGTTAAACATGAACACTAAAACCTAACATTTTTTAGTTTTTATGATAAATGTAGATTTAGAACATTTAAAGATGTCCGAAATAATAGTTTTATTCCACAATTTTATCAATTGTACAGTTTTACATTTTATTCATTAAAATGGATTTGTGGCAACTTTAAGTGGGTTTTCTGAAAAAAACCTCACGGTGGGTGCCTTTTTTTATGATTTTTTTGGATTCTGTATAAAAAAATACTTAAGAAAACACGTGTCTCACTTAAAAGACGGACAATTTTTTTATTTTGTATACCTGTGTAATGGAAGGCTACAAAATAACTCTCCCACTCTCTTCAACCCCTTCTTCTTCCTTACAGTAACGATTAACGATGAAAATCCATCAGTTTAACAGCACTAATGAACTTCCGGTAATTCCCCGGCTAGCTCTTTGAATGTAAAAGAACACGTGCATAACCGTTCGTTGCATTTCAAATAACCGTCCTTTTAGTAATGGTGCTAAAACATACAAAAGTATATTTATACCAATATGAGCTTGACCCATGAAAAAGTAACTTAGATAGAGTCAGCATTACGAAAGTGTCGTAGTCACTGTCACGGTCACTGTGCGTAATTACTTTTTTTAGTTCCGTTTTTAAAAGAATTGTTATATCCGTGGAGAAATTACACTCCCAGGTTTTTACATTTCTTCAGGGTTTACAACAGATATGAAATATTGACACTTTTCCTTTCCGTTAGCTCCAGTCTGTCAAATCACTTCTCTATTATGATGCGCCAATATTCGTTCATTCATTCAACCGAACTATTGTGGACAGTGGTCATTCCATTATTGTCTTTTTTTTCACGGCTCATAGATTGCAGTGTGTAAAACGGGTTTTTACATTTAAATACACGTAAGGGTTGCATATAAGCTCTTATTTGCAAATCTTTTTATGGAGAGGCCTTTCGTATTATTCCAGTTTTTCTAGTTTTTATGTGTTGCCAAAAGTTCTTTCACAAAAGAATATTTTTAATGGCCTTAACAGGCTAAAGGGGTGAGTTATAAAAACTCATATTTCCACTGACCATTCATTATTTAGCTTTAACCCTGTTCATTCTTTTCTTAAGGGTAAAATAAAATTAATGAGGATATTTTAGATGTTTAAACTTTTGTAGCATTTTTCCAGTTATAACATACATATACATATGTTATATATATATATATATATATATATATATATATATATATATATATATATATAATAATTTTTCTGTTGAACCTTTTGTTTACATAAACTTGATTGGTTTTTCTTGGGTACTTAGGTTCTTTTGGAAAACACAAACTAGTTTATTTGACGTTTCGCCTTATTTTTTTTAGGCATTTTCAATAATTCTTTATTTTTTAATATTCATTCTAAAATCAGAAAACACAAGGTTAAAATCTTTTAAGTCAAATTACACTTTTAAAAACATATAGCATTTTTACGCACACTCGGACATTTAAAATATTACACCATAACAAAAATATAAACCAATTTACTAACGTGTATATACCCTGAAAGTCAACTATTTGTGTGTTTCTGAATTTCAAATTCTGTATTTCTTTCAGCATATCATGTCTCGTATTTTTTACTGATTTTTTTTAAAATTTTATTATCTATAATGGGTGTCTTAACGAAAAAACTATTATTGATGTTAAGTATATATACCATTTTGTATTATTAAGAGGATATGCATGCCAGCATGTTTATTTTTTAATTAAATTAGTCATATCTACACAAATTTAATTAAAAAATAAACATGCTGGCATGCATATCCTCTTAATAATACAAAATGGTATATATACTTAACATCAATAATAGTTTTTTCGTTAAGACACCCATTATAGATAATAAAATTTTAAAAAAATCAGTAAAAAATACGAGACATGATATGCTGAAAGAAATACAGAATTTGAAATTCAGAAACACACAAATAGTTGACTTTCAGGGTATATACACGTTAGAAAATTGGTTTATATTTTTGTTATGGTGTAATATTTTAAATGTCCGAGTGTGCGTAAAAATGCTATATGTTTTTAAAAGTGTAATTTGACTTAAAAGATTTTAACCTTGTGTTTTCTAATTTTAGAATGAATATTAAAAAATAAAGAATTTTTGAAAATGCCTAAAAAAATAAGGCGAAACGTCAAATAAACTAGTTTGTGTTTTCCAAAAGAACCTAAGTACCCAAAAAAAACCAATCAAGTATATATATATATATATATATATATATATATATATATATATATATATATATATATATATATATATATATATATATGTATATATATATATATATATATATATATATATATATATATATATATATATATATATATGTATATATATATATATATATATATATATATATATATATATATACAGCAGAACCCCGGTTATCCGAGGTAACGTGGGGGGCACCCTCCTCGGATAACTGAAAACTCGGATAATCCGGATTTTTTTTATTCATTCAAAAAATAAATACCAATACTTTAAACCGATGTATTAACGTTGTTAACATATAAATAGGTACATACATTATAAAACAGTGAAATAGGTATCTATGCGCTTCTGTTTCATATTACATCTTCCTTTTCTCGCTGCAATGTTTCTCCATCTATTAAGAAGAAGCAAATCCGCTGGGGTTGAGATCTTAGTGGGAGACTATTCGTCCACCGCCGCTTCGTCATCGTCATCTGATTTTTCGGTTTCCTGAAAGGCATTCGTTATTTCTTCAATACTATCTCTCTGCTGTAATCCATTCAACAACAACTTCTCTTGTCACATGCGAAAGCAACCTTTTAATTTTTGCATTAATTCAAATAAACTTTTTTCTTTCGCTGTCAAAATTTGAACAGGACATTTCTCCATGGCTTCTCAATTTCAAAGCTAATTCATTTAATGGAGTATCATCTTCACTGTCATTATAGTCCTCAAAATCAATAACTTTTGACCAAGATTTTTGAATAGTGGTAGTATGCACAGAATCCCAAGCTTGACTTACCCAGTAAATAACATTTTTCAGTGTAACCTTTCTCATCCCATTGATAATATCCTCCTTTTCTGTGTATTCTAACAGATGTTCAAGATATAACGCCTATAACTTTTTTTTAATGTTTTCGAGGATACCTTGATCCATTGGTTGCATTATGCTGGTTACATTTGGAGGAAAAAATTTTACAACAATTTCGCCCACATGAAGTTCTTCTCCAGGGTGAGAGGGAGCATTATCCATTAACAAAATTGCTTTAATAGGAAGACGGTTTCTGTTCAAAAATTTAGTCACAGATGGCACGAACTCTTCTTCAAACCAGTTAGTAAATAAGGTCGCATCCATCCATGCGCTCTTCTGACTTTTGTAATAGTAGGGCTTTGGGTGAGATGTCTTTTAAAGCTCTTGGACGTGCAGACTTGCCAATCACCATCAATGGGATTTTGTGCTTGCCAGATGCATTGTAACATACCATTATAGTTAATCTTTCGTTACTTCGTTTGCGCCTAGGAGCTGCATCCAAGGTTTCTAATGGCATCCTTGCTGTAAATGCCATATTTTTAAATTAATATGTTAGTGAATAGTGACTGTTTTATTTCAGTGTCGGTCTTTGTTGTGACAATTGTTATTTATGATCGTTCTTGTTAGATTAATTCGCACACTGCATTTTGTGCCCTGATGAAGGTCCCAACCTAGGACCGAAATATTGGCTAAATGAATATTGTGTGAACATCTGTTGTGCCCTTCGCCGAGTTCCCCAACTATTTTCATATCTTAGGATTTTATATATATATATATATATATATATATATATATATATATATATATATATATATATATATATGTATATATATATATATATATATATATATATATATATATATATATATATATATATATATTCAGTTCTTGGGATTTGGGTTCGTTTTATGAATATTTGGTATTCGAAATTAAACTTAAACTGACGTTTCACCCTTTGGTATAGGGCATTTTCATTTTTTTCTCTATTTCTACAAAATATACAAAATATAAAAATAAACTACATTTAGGTACACTAGTACAACACAAATTATTTATCACACACAACCATAAACTTTTTACATAAATTCTTAGTTCTATCTTTAAAAATTAAAATCACATGGGACCTACCTTCAATCTCACATATTTAATTTACTACTGAGAAGTCATAGTGGCATTCTTATGGATGTAGATTTTATTTTGTATTATTGATCTGTGATTTTCTTTTTAAATATTAATCAGGTAGTCTTTTTGTTAATACGTGTATATTAAGGACGAGTAAACACTTTAAAATATTACCTTATTAAATTTGTGTAAATATGGCTAATTCCTTTTATATCAGTTTTATCATTGACTGTAAATTTCCCATTTTTTTTTTAATTTCGATCATTTCTTTTATTGCAAGTTTTCCAATATTAATGTCCCTGTTTAAAATCTTTGTTTCATTAAAATTGAAATCATGTCCAAGTTCCGTTGTGTGTTTGTGAAGTGCCGTTGTTGCATTTTTTGTATACTTGTATCCAATGAGAAATTTGTAGAAATAGAGAAAAAAATGAAAATACCCTAAACCAAAGGGCGAAACGTCAACTAAAGTTTAATTTGGAATACCAAATATTCATAAAACGAACCCAACTCCCAAGAATTGAAAATAAATATTAATTGTTGATTCAAGAAAATTTTAAAGTATATATATATATATATATATATATATATATATATATATATATGTATGTATGTATGTATGTATGTATGTATGTATGTATGTATATATATATATATATATATATATATATATATATATATATATATATATATATATGTATGTATGTATGTATATATATATATATATATATATATATATATATATATATATATATATATATATATATATATATATATTAGAGTGACCGGATCTCATAGAGGGGGAAAAAAATGTCGGAATCTTGTTCGTCTGGACCCCCCACAAAACGATTCCCCTTATCCAGATATGTCCTGCAAGTTGTAAGTAAATGCCGAGCATTATATCCTGACGTTTCAAAAACTACTTTAACAAAAGCTCTAGAATAGATTAGATAACTATGTAAAATTATCAACTCATGTAGGTACTACGTCTGTATCTTTTCTGTGTCTGTTTTGTATGTATTATATACCTAATTTTTATATTTTAAAATAAAAAATGTCATTAGACTTATCCGTATTACTTGTTTTTTTTATTATATTTCTACTTTAAATTCAAAAATATACCAAAAAAAAAGCAAAATTTATCACTTAATAACAAAATATACGAAGCATGCTCCTAGTGGTACGAGGTCACGTTTTTGGGGCTAAAGGCTGTTGTAACTCGGTTTGACTTAAAATAACAACAATTATGTATAGAATATAAATTTTGAAGAACAACATTAGCTTTCCTTTGAGATATTAAGCGTGTTTCTATTATTTACCGTTCTGGAGTTATGGCTTCATATGTCAGCTTTTTGGCCAAAAATTTGGATTTTTTCAAACTTTGAGCGACGAGCGGCACGGCTTAACGTCGTTTAATCGAGCTCAAATTTCGGCTATTTCAATATCTGGAAAGGGGAATCGTTTTGTGGGGTCCAGACGAACAAAATTCCGACATTGATTTTTTGCGGTCACCCTAATATATATATATATATATATATATATATATATATATATATATATATATATATATATATATATATATGTATATATGTATATGTATATATCCAATTCAGTCCCAACGTACACGTATGTGTAAAAAACTTGTTTATATTGTTTTGAATATATTGAAATTTGAATTTCCCTCCTAAAATGTGTTTTACAAACTCTCTAAGGCCAGGATCACATCAACAAATCATTTGATAAACATCGATTTCAAATCCGACAATGATTTGAATAAAGAAGGAAGAGGTACTTGTAATGAAAACGTATAGGCTCTGAAATGAGTTAATAATAAAATAATTACCATGGCTTCAACGGCTCATGGTGCTGAGCCATTCTCTACGGCAAAGCGGTATTTAGAAGCACACAAGGCTTATTTAGATGTTCAAATGTCGAATGTTGTTAAGCAGTACAATACAAACATGAGAGGGGTGGATCTTCATAACCGATTAATGGCACACTACCGATCGTATCCTATAAGATGCTCAAGTGACCCGTAAGATTTTTAGAGCACTTCGTAGACATGGCTTGTGTCAACAGTTGCTTGACTTACAAGGAAATCTGTGAAAAGATAGGAGTTAGAAAGCAGGACGTGATGGACTTGCATTATTTTAAGATGCTAGTTGCTCAACTCCGTATTATTGATAAGGACGCACCTGTTGAATCAGATACAGACTCTGATGAGGATCATGAACCAGATCTAAAAGGACAAGCTGGGAGACCTGGAAGGGTTTCTCTACCTCTTCCTGCAGCAAGGGCAGAGCAGCCGCTCATCTCCCAGAACTTAAAAAGTGCTAAAAAATGCCACAATTCTGGATGCTCTGGAAGGACACGGATGCTTTGTGTAAGCTGATGCATTCATCTGTGCATTCTGAAAGACCGAAACTGTTTCTTAAAGTTCCATAGACAATAAGAAATATAAACTATCATTTTATTATTATTAATTTTTCCATTTTAATTCAAAACGTTTTTTGTGATAAATTTTATTCCTTCATAACTTAATATTTTAATTTATTTTGTATACTTTTTCGGTCCAATAAAAGTTTCAAAATCTATTTTTTAATAACTCTTGATTGTTTGATTTTTCCTAAATTTTCTGTCACAAAATGTTAAAGACGCAATATGCATATATGTGTGCAAATTATAGTTAATTAGCCAAAATTATTAAAAAATGAAAAACATCAAATTTAGCCTTAGACGACATCTCTGAACCCCCGAATGTTGATTTTACAAAAACGTTTTCGAAAACAGAGGATATATATACATATACATATATATATATATATATATATATATATATATATATATATATATATTTATACACAGTAAAGTCTATAACGAACCCGGTTATAACGACCTTCCGGTTAAAGCGAACCAAATTTGGATGTTTTGTGTCCGTTTATAACGAACTTGCCACTCCCTGTGCTCGATGTCGCGCGACTAGGGGATTCACCGAAACTCATTGGGAACCCATATTCTACTTGTTTCCGCCGCGACGCTGGTTTGAGCAGTATTATGTTCAATTCACTTCTTGTGTTATGCGGTTCTAATGCATATTTGATCAAAGTTGCAAAGTGAATGTTTAAGTTTTTATTTAAAAAGGAGTACACAAAAACGTAAAGCGTTTACTTTAAAAGACAAACACGATATTATAAGGAAAATAGAAAATGGAATTAAACAAAGTGATGTTTGCAAACAGTTGCATTTAACTAAATCTACGGTTTCTGCCATATGGAAGAAGAGGCAAGAAATCTTATCAATCTATGATAAAAGAAACTTTAGTTGTAAAAAAGTAAGAAAATCTACACCTGACCAAGTCGATAAAGGACTCCTTATGAATATGTGGACATTTTTAATGCGGATGAAACGGGTTTGTTTTACAAGATGACGCCTAATAAGACATTAAAGTTTGTCGGAGAGAATTGTGCTGATGAAAAATTATCAAAAGTAAGGATTACTGTGTTGATAACTGCAAATATGTCTGGAACAGAGAAAAGAAAATTTTTGTTGATAGAAAATTCCGCCAATGCCATGTATTTTAAAAACAGACATTTACCAGTAAAATACAAATCAAACAGTAAAGCCTGGATGACATCAGAAATTTTTAAAAACGAATTGATCGAATGGGACAAAGAATTAAAATTCACAAACAGAAAAATATTACTTTTGATTGACAACTGTCCAGCGCACCCTTAAGCTAATGTACAGCAAATATAATTGGTTTTTATGCCTCCAAACACAAGTGCAAAGCTCCAGCCTAGGGATCAAGGTGTGATACATTCTTTAAAATGTCATTATACGAGGCTGGTTTGAAAAGTCCGTGCAAAAATAAAAACTACTTATGTGTTTGGGGTAAACCTTTTTTATTTTTCGACATAGTCTCCTTTTAGGCTTATACACTTCGTCCAACGATGTTCTAGTTTGTTGATCCCTTCCGAATAATAGGATTTGTCCAAGTCTGCAAAATATCCATTAGTGTCTGCAATCACCTCCTCGTTTGAATAAAATCTTTGTCCCGCCAGCCATTTCTTCAAATTGGGGAACAAATAGTAGTCCGAGGGAGCCAAGTCTGGAGAATAGGGGGGATGTGAAACGAGTTGAATCCTATTTCCATTAATTTTGCGACCACAACTGCTGAGGTGTGTGCTGGTGCGTTGTCGTGATGGAAAAGGACTTTCTTGTGGGCCAATCGCGGGCGTTTTTCTTGCAGCTCGGTTTTCAAACGGTCCAATAACGATGAATAATATTCACCTGTAATAGTTTTACCCTTTTCCAGATAGTCGATGAGGATTATCCCTTGCGAATCCCATAAGACAGTCGCCATAACCTTTCCGGCCGAAGGAACGGTCTTCGCCTTTTTTGGTGCAGATTCCCCCTTGGTAACCCATTGCTTAGATTCTTGTTTGGTCTCAGGAGTATAGTAATGTATCCATGTTTCGTCCACAGTGACGAAACGACGCTTAAAGTCCTCCGGATTCTTCTGGAACAGCTGCAAACCATCCTTGCAACACTTCACACGATTCCGTTTTTGGTCAAGCGTGAGCAATCGCGGCACCCATCTTACGGATAGCTTTCTCATGTCCAAATGTTTATGCAAAATATTATGTACCCGTTCAGTCGAGATGCCCACAGCACTAGCAATCTCACGCACCTTAACTCTTCTGTCATCCATCACCATATCATGGATTTGATCAATGATTTCTGGAGTCGTAACCTCCACAGGCCGTCCAGAACATTCAGCGTCACTTGTGCCCATATGGCCAGTCCGAAAATTTTGAAACCACTTATAAACTGTTCTAATCGAAGGTGCAGAGTCACCATAATGTTTATCAAGCTTCTCTTTAGTCTCATGAGGCGTTTTGCCTTTCATAAAGTAATGTTTAATCACCACACGAAATTCTTTTTCGTCCATTTCTTGAAAATCACTCGACTTCCTTGATTCACACGAATGCCAAACACAAAGAAATAGACCAATATGGCTGAAACTTGGTGTGCGTTCATTCAAGAGATGCTACTAACTAAACATGACCTCGATACGCGCCGGTGGTGCCATCTCTCGGACTTTGCACGGACTTTTCAAACCAGCCATTATTACAGGTAATGCACCCGTGATAATTTTCGTTCAATCTACACCTCGTGGAGAATATTCCAGAATTTTTTCAAAATTTTTTGGTAAGTACTTTTCGAGATAAGGCGGGTGGACAGCGATTTTTCGCGATTTTTTAAAAATAATACAAAGAAAAGTGCGCGCAAGTATTACATTATATATATATTTTTTACTCGTGTCTTCACAAGCTTTCATTTGACACCACACTCGATTACCTAGTAAAAAAATTTTTTTTTCACTTCCGATTTCACCCCCCAAAACTAACCCCTTAAGTCAAAATTTAACTTTCAAAACTACATAGCTCTGATGAGGCCATCAATTCCTATATTATTACCAAATTTCAACTTTCTATGATAAATAGTTTCGGAGAAAATCGGGTGTGACAGACGGACAGACAGACGGACAGACACCGAAGTGATCTTATAAGTGTTCCGTACGGAACACTAAAAAGTAGTGAAAAATGATATCATATTTTGTTTACTGTTTGTAACGAACTTCGGATATAGCGAACCATTTTTAGTGATTTTTTGGAGTTTGTTATAAACGGACTTCTATATATATATATATATATATATATATATATATATATATATATATATATATATATATATATATATATATATATATATATATATTGTGGGTGTGGTTAGTGTATAGAAATTGATTTTTCTAAGCATTAGCGTCTAATCTAAATAAAAAAGTAGTGAAAATTGTGAAAATTGATATTAAATTTTGTTTACTTCGGATATAGCAAACCATTTTTAGTGACTTTTTGGAGTTCGTTATAAACGGACTTCACTGTATATATATATATATATATATATATATATATATATATATATATATATATATATATATATATACTTACCTACCTTTTAAGTTTTTACAAAAACAATGAAAGAAAAAAAATTTTTGGTACAAATCGTACAGTCTTTTCTGATAATGATTCATTACCAAAAGTTGAACGAACCGATTCGAGACATTCTTGTTGAGTTAAGCCCTTACTAACATCGTAAAAAAATCATCCAACGAAAACCTTCATGTGAAATTTTTCAAACGCCCACTGTAAACAAACTCCTCGGCCAATTTCTAAGCTGCCACTGTTTTAACAATAACAAATGTCAAATTTTACAGCAATGATAATGGCACATCTCAATAGCGCCTTCTAGTGGTCGTTTGTAAAAACTTAAAAGGCGACCCTCGTACACCCTAAACAATCAAATAAAGTAATTTTGCTATAATTTAAATTACATTTTAACTAAGTCTCTAAACTACATACTAAAAATACTTACTATTTACTAAATATAGACTAGGGCTCTTACAAGTGTTGAGGTTCAAACAATTTTGAGAACTTGACAGGGCTACAGCATCATATCTCTACATACAGTGTTAAAAAAAAGTTCAAAAGACAACCAAATCGTTTAGAAAAATATTTATTTCATCTCGTATCCAAAATCACATAAAGTTCACATGTAGTGTATTTATTATATAAAATCTTTACAAAAAATACATTGCCTTTCGGCAAATTTACCTAACCTAAAGGAAAATATATACAATAATAAATTTGAAAAAATATTAAAATTGTTAGGTACAGCAAATGACTAAAACCTCAACAGTACAAGTGCTTATCACTTTTGACCAGAAACTGTTACTAACTAAACCTATTTTTTTATTGTACCACTTTTTTCGTTCAGGACGTGCTGCTCTGGCTTATAAAAGCAGTTTTTTCATTACTTTATAACTTCTACGTTATACCATCACAAGATAATATTTTATAAAAAGACAAGGAGCGTAATGATATCGTTAGCACAGTAAACCCAATACAGTAGTGAAAGTGAGCTCCAAGTTGGTGGAGAGATTTTGACGCTGCGTGCGTCAACGGATCCCTCTTTCAAAACGGCCGCTCAGTGTTTACATCTGATCTCGGAATGTGTCTTTTGAAACGTATTGTCGATCGTTTCTTGATGTGACTGCACTTTATATGAATTTAAAGACAGAAGGAAGAGAGAGTTTGTATAAAAAGAGAATTAAAAACGTTTGTAAGTGAAGATCATCGAAAAGGTTGATAAACAATTTATATAATCATGGGGAAAGGAGGTTATTGTTGTGTCCATAGACACAGAGGATGGACTGAGCGTTCCGTATCCCACTGTGAAGTAAATACGGACGCAAAAGTGTAAGAGACAAAGCGAATGTGCGGCCAGTAGCTGTCTCTCTCTAGAATGCCGCTGAGCTACGGCGCTCTTGAAAATAATATTTCTTAAGTGTTCAGTTTGAACTAAAATCTGGTGGGAGCTTTTCTCGTCTTGAATTCCGTTTCGGGGTACTGCGCCTTGGTTATTACAGGCCTACAGAAAAGAGACAGGTATTGGCCGCACAGTCGCTTTGATTCTTTCTAGAGAGTGGTCAATTTTGTGAGGTTAATGCTCTATGCCTCTATGTCTATGGTTGTGCCGTTGACAGTTGTAAAATAATTCAAAAAGTACGCCGAGAGTGAGTTTCTTTTCTTTCCCAAAGATGTTGAAAGGTAAATGATTTAATTAAGGAATATCGATTGCGTAAGAAATCATTCGCGGATAAATAGACAATTTTTGGGTTATAGAGCAAATATTTGGCTTATAGCAACCAGACGCGTCATCAATTTGTGCAAAAATTATAATACGAGACTGGTTTGAAAAGTCCGTGCAAAGTCCGAGAGATGGCGCGTATCGAGGTCATGTTTAGTTAGTAGCATCTCTTGAATGAACGCACACCAAGTTTCAGCCATATTGGTCTATTTCTTTGTGTTTGGCATTCGTGTGAATCAAGGAAGTCGAGTGATTTTCAAGAAATGGACGAAAAAGAATTTCGTGTGGTGATTAAACAATACTTTATGAAAGGCAAAACGCCTTAGGAGACTAAAGAGAAGCTTGATAAACATTATGGTGACTCTGCACCTTCGATTAGAACAGTTTATAAGTGGTTTCAAAACTTTCGGACTGGCCATATGGGCACAAGTGACGCTGAACGTTCTGGACGACCTGTGGAGGTTACGACTCCAGAAATCATTGATCAAATCCATGATATGGTGATGGATGACAGAAGAGTTAAGGTGCGTGAGATTGCTAGTGCTGTGGGCATCTCGACTGAACGGGTACATAATATTTTGCATAAACATTTGGACATGAGAAAGCTATCCGCAAGATGGGTGCCGCGATTGCTCACGCTTGACCAAAAACGGAATCGTGTGAAGTGTTGCAAGGATGGTTTGCAGCTGTTCCAGAAGAATCCGGAGGACTTTAAGCGTCGTTTCGTCACTGTGGATGAAACATGGATACATTACTATACTCCTGAGACCAAACAACAATCTAAACAATGGGTTACTAAGGGGGAATCTGCACCAAAAAAGGCGAAGACCGTTCCTTCGGCCGGAAAGGTTATGGCGACTGTCTTTTGGGATTCGCAAGGGATAATCCTTATCGACTATCTGGAAAAGGGTAAAACGATTACAGGTGAATATTATTCATCGTTATTGGACCGTTTGAAAACCGAGCTGTAAGAAAAACGCCCGCGATTGTCCCACAAGAAAGTCCTTTTCCATCACGACAACGCACCAGCACACACCTCAGCAGTTGTGGTCGCAAAATTAATGGAAATAGGATTCCAACTCGTTTCACATCCCCCCTATTCTCCAGACTTGGCTCCCTCGGACTACTATTTGTTCCCCAATTTGAAGAAATGGCTGGCGGGACAAAGATTTTATTCAAACGAGGAGGTGATTGCAGACACTAATGGATATTTTGCAGACTTGGACAAATCCTATTATTCGGAAGGGATCAACAAACTAGAACATCGTTGGACGAAGTGTATAAGCCTAAAAGGAGACTATGTCGAAAAATAAAAAAGGTTTACCCCAACACACATAAGTAGTTTTTATTTTTGCAAAAAACGGCACGGACTTTTCAAACCAGCCTCGTACATGCGCCTCACATTTTTCTTAGAAAATTTTTAAAAATGATTTGAAAAATCGAGAAAATGCCATCCTGCCAAATTTTCACTTGCATTCATCTCTTTTCTAAAAAGCGCACCATTCTTTTTGTTAGTGTTCCGTACGGAACACTTATAAAATTACTTCGGTGTCTGTCTGTCCGTCTGTCTGTCTGTCTGTCCGTCTGTCACACCCGATTTGCTCCGAAACTATTTGTCATAGAAAGTTGAAATTTGGTAATATGTAATATAGGAATTGATGGCCTCATCAGAGCCATGTAGTTTTGAAAGTTAAATTTTGACTTAAGGGATTAGTTTTGGGGGTGAAATCGGAAGTGAAAAAAAAAATTTTTACTAGGTAATCAAGTGTGGTCTCAAATGAAAGCTTGTGAAAACACGAGTAAAATAAATAAATATATATATATATATATATATATATATATATATATATATATATATATATATATATATATATATAATGTATTACTTGCGCGCACTTTTCTTTGTATTATTTTTAAAAAATCGCGAAAAATCGCTGTCCACCCGCCTTATCTCGAGAAGTACTTATCAAAAAATTTTGAAAAAAATTCTGGAATATTCTCCACGGGATGTAGATTGAACGAAAATTATCACGAGTGCATTACCTGTAATAATTTATCTGGTATATAAAAAAAAAACAGAAATTTCAAGGTCATCAATTTTCAGTCAAGATTGGAAATAAACTTTGTTGAAAACTCATTTGGGGTGTGTTTTGTGAAATCACTGATCATTTTATACTTCCGTTACATCATTTTTTATTTTAAAAGAAATCAACGTACGGAACACTAATTGCACAAGTTCAACTTGCACTTGACCGGTTATTTTTTTTTTTTACTCATGCTGCATTAACATTTTATTAAATCAAAAAAAAAATTTCAAACATTCGTATAATATCCATGATTTTGGATGATAGAACTTTGCACAGTAACACTATTTCTATTTAAAATCTCCCGCTGGTCCCCCTTTTTAACATGGCGGACTACCACGTGACCTCTTGAAAACTGAGACCTGATTTTCCTATACGGTTACCCCTCAGTTTCGCTACTGCATTGGGTTTACTGTTTCATTAGACAACTTAGAATCCGGGCTTTAATTGACTTTGACTGGTTTCAAACTGACTGCAAAAGATTTTGGTAATACTAATGTGAATTTAATATATAGTAATAATAATATTAAATCTTAAATACAACAGGTTTTACCTGAAAGGTTGTTAATGTTTGATATAAATAAAAAAACTTCGTGTATGTAAAACTAATCTTATCGATGAACATCTTTGCAGTTGTTAAACTAAATTTTCAAAACCGTCTGGTTAATTAATACTTTTTAAACGCCATGCAGGTTTATCACAATAAAAAAAGTATACTGTAAGAGATATAGAGAGTACATACAATATATACCGAGTATTTTTTAAGTTGTGACAACTTTGTCTTCTAAATTGTGAATCATTTTTAATGACATATTGCGAGAGTAAGTATTGGTAGACAACTGTAAAGTCGTGTTGACACCGCAAAGAGGTTCATCTTTAAAAAATTTGACATCTTAAAAGAGCTTGGTTGCAGCTAAAAAACACTCAATCCGATTTACGCACACTTTTGTGAAAGTCAGTTATTAGTAACTTTAATTTTCAACTCTGTTTAAGTTGGAACTTTTTTTTTGGCGAAGTGATTTATTTTAGCGTGAAAGAAGTTTCAATTTAATACGCTCTGTATATGAAAAACGATTAAATTTTTGCAAATTCGTTTTTATTATCACAAATGTATATATTTTATATGATATAGTAATACGAGGTACAATCCAGAGGTTTCCAGACTAACGCTATATATAGCAAGAATGCGAAATATTATGGACTCGCGCCTACAGGTGGCGGTAGGTACATCCTTAACAATGCTCTGTAACAAGTTTCGACTTGCTAACTTGTTCAAGGTTTAATTGCGTATCTCAGTTATTTTTACAATGGCTACAAAAAAAAAGAGCAGCACGTGTGTATTAAATTTTGTTTTAAATTCGGAAAAAGTACTACTGAAACCTATGAAATGATTTGGGACGCATTTGGTCCCGGACGACCGTTGTGGGACAATTCTGAGCATCGCTGACCAAGTTTCTATTGGTTAGAACATGACCAAACCTTTGGCGGAAGAAAAGTTTTCTTCTGCATTACGACAATTTGCGGTTCATTCTGTACGCAGCAGTTTTTGGCGAAGAATTCCATGATGGTCTTCCCCGCGCCCTTTATTTGCCTGATTTAGCGCCCTGTGACTTTGGGCTGTTCCCCTATGTGAAGATGAAGTTAGAAGGTCACTGCTTTGAAACGGTAGAGTAGATACAACGAGAATCCCTGACGACGCTAAAAAGCAAAGACAGCATCGACCTCTAAAAAAATTTACGACCAGTGGAAAAAACTTTGAAGATAACGGAAGTCACAATTCCTAAAAGTAACTACTTCGTCAGTCCGAGAACTTATGAATCGCACCACATATACAAATAAGTATAAAAAATAGATTATTTTCTTTAAGGCATGTCGTGTAAGTCACTATAGGCACTAGAGGTAGGGAACTTAAAAATCTATTATTTGCTTTCTGATATTTTATATACATTAATAAGCCACTTCTGCACCCCAAGGCCTATAAGGCTTCATCCCTTGAGAAGTTGGTATACTTTGACTGCTATAATTTTGATGATGACCGGCAGAAGAAGGTATACCAAAAGAATTCACTGGTGGTGGGTAATTGTGGTGGGGGCTATAAGTTAGTGCAGATGACGTTGTAGTGGTTAAAGGGGTTAACAGTGAGGTTGAAGGTGGGGCTAACCTACTATCCGTAGGCGGAACTGGGGCTATGCTTTGTGCACAAGACGTTGAAATATCATAATGTCCTAAATCGGGATGCATATTTTGGTGATGAATTGGAGGTGGTAGAGGAGGAGGTTGGTGCGTATTCAATGAAGTATGATTTGGAGAAGGCAGAGGATTTAGTGTAGGAGGATATGCCTGAGGACTTCCATAGGTCCATGGTGTAGATGCAGCTTGTTTTAAAGCCAATTCTTTTTGGGCCGCACAGCATTGTAAGTGAGACGTAAGCCGGAGTCGCATAGGGTTTTGTGCATCCATTCCTTCGATTCTTTCGAGGTAACGGGTAACTTCTCCAAGGCATTCTCTGAAACCCATGCCGTGATAATCAACTGCGAATTTGTGAGGGTCAAAGGCGAGGGAGTCGAGTCCTGAAAAGAAAGAAAATATTTAATATGTTTAGTATTTACCAGGTATATAATGCTAATAATTTTGTAACCATTTACGGACAAATAAGATAAATATTGTCCTGTGCTATATAAAAAAATTAGCTAGTACGCTTCAGAAATATATTATCATTCAAAAATACAAATAATTTTGGGATAATTATATACATGTAATAATAGTTGTGACAAATTTTGTTATGTAATTGTTATAGAAGACCCATAAATCAAAATATTTACATATATTATCCAAAATAACTTGTAAGTAGTGAATTTGAAAAAGATATTTAAAAAAGTTACATCACATTCAAGTTTTAAATCTTCTTATAAAAAAAATCTGTAAATTTATATATCCAGAACATTCTTGATAAATATCGGAAATGGAAAGTAATTTTTGTGTTGGTCTTTTTTAGTGTTCCTTACGGAACACTTACGAGAAAACTTCGGTGTTTGTCTGTCTATCACACCCGATTTTCTCCAAAACTATTTGCCATAGAAAGTTGAAATTTAACATAAATATAAGAATTGATGGTGTAGTTTTGAAAGTTAAATTTTGACTTAAAGGTTTAGTTTTAGGGGGTGAAATCGGAAGTGAAAAAAAATTTCGTCATCGAGTGGTGTATCAATTGAAAGCTTGTGAAAGGTCAAAAATATATATGATCTAATACTTGCGCAAGTTTTTCTTTATATTATTAAAAAAAAACGGCCAAGTGTAAGTCGTATTTGCGCAATTAGTGTTCTGTACGATGATTTCTTTTAAAATAAAAAATTTTGTTACCCCAATAAAGTTTGTTTCCGATCTTTGTTGAAAACTGATGACCTTGAAATTTTTGGTTTTTTTTATATACCAGATAAATTTCTTAAAGGTAATAATTTTCGTTCAATCTACACCGTGTGGAGAATATTCCAGAATTTTTTCACAATTTTTTGGTTAGTACTTTTCGAGATAAGGGGTAGGGGAAAAGTAGGCGCAACTATTACATCATATAGATTTTTGAAATCACGTTTTTACAAGCTTTCATTTGACACCCCACTCGATGACCTGGTAATTATTTTTTTTTTTACTTTCGATTTCACTCCCCCAAAACTAACCCGGTAAGTCAAAATTCGACTTTCAAAACTACACAGCTCTGAAGGGACCATCAGTTCGTATATTAGCTCCAAATTTCAACTTTCTACGTCAAATAGTTTCAAAGAGAGGGTATGACATACGGATAGACGGAGAGACACCGAAGTGATCTTATAAGTATTCCATATAGAACACTAAAAATTACCAAAAATCGCTGTCTCCACTCTATCTCTAAGAGTACTAATCAAAAAATTTCGATAAAATTCTGAAATATTCTCCATAAGGTGTAAATTGAATGAAGAGTATCACAAGTGACAATTTTTTCATTGATTAATAAATTATCTGGTATATAAAAAAAACAAAAATTTCAAGTTTTCAACGAAGATCGGAAACAAACTTTTATGAAAACTCATTTAGGGTATGTGATCATTTTACACCTCTGTAACAAAATTTTGTTATTTCAAAAGCAATTACCGTACGGAAGATTAATTGCGCACGTCCGACTTACACTTGGCCGTTTTTTTTTTGGCTTGGGTAGTTCTGCCATATAGCCAGATACAGGATGTTATAAAAATAGTCTACACAAACTGAAAGTACCGAGTTTATGTAGAAAAATCGAGATGTTGAGTTTTGATTTCGAGAACTAACTGGCATGTTCGTACATTGTTTTATTTATTTATTCGTTTGTTCATATTTACTTGTTTTATATTGCAACACCTAGACGAAAAATAACATTGTTATTAATATATCTAATCTATGTATTAATATTGTAGTTACTCCTGAAGAAATTATCAAACGATAACGAAATATTGAGTAGTAAAGAAGAAAACGAGTTTTATTTACAGTCCGGACCGATTCTCGATAATCAAACACCATCTATATATATATATATATATATATATATATATATATATATATATATATATATATATATATATATATATATATACATATATACATATATACATATATATATATATATATATATATATATATATATATATATATATATATATATATATATATATACATATATATATATACAGGGTCCCCCATATGTATGGAATAATGATTCCACAGCATTTATTAATCAGCGTATCAAAAAAAATGTTTAAATAAAAGTTATAGGGTGTTATACGGCGCACATGCTGACGTTGACAATAAAATGTTTGGAAGTGTCAGTTCGAAGAAATTACGCCATCTTAAATTTTTTTGAAAGAAAAGCCCTGTATATTATTTTATTTTTGAGTCCTACTAGAAATTCTGGATATTATTTGTCTAACATACCATATGTTTAAATTGAACTGTTTTGGAATTATTGATATTTGAAATTAAGGAGATCAAATTATTTTTAGTGTTCCGTACGGAACACTTATAAGATCACTTCGGTGTCTGTCTGTCTGTCTGTCTGTCTGTCTGTCTGTCTGTCTGTCACACCCGATTTTCTCCGAAACTATTTGACATAGAAAGATGAAATTTGGTAATAATATAGGAATTGATGGCCTCATCAGAGCCATGTAGTTTTGAGAATTAAATTTTGACTTAAGGGGTTAGTTTTGGGGGGTGAAGTCGGAAGTGAAAAAAAAAATTTTTTACTAGGTCATCGAGTGTGGTGTCAAATGAAAGCTTGTGAAAACACGAGTAAAAATATATATATATAATATTATACTTGCGCTCACTTTTCTTTGTATTATTTTTAAAAATTCGCGAAAAATCGCTGTCCCGGGCCTTATCTCGATAAGTACTTATCAAAAAATTTCGAAAAAATTCTGGAATATTCTCCATGGGGTGTAGATTGACCGAAAATTATCACACCTTTAATAATTTATATGGTATACAAAAAAAACAAAAATTTCAAGGTCATCAGATTTCAGTAAAGATTGGAAACAAACTTTGTTGAAAACTCATTTGGATGTGTTTTGTGAAGTCACTGATCATTTTATACCACCGTTACATAAATTTTGACTTAAGGGTTTCGTTTTGAGGGGGTGAAATCGGAAGTGAAAAAAAATTTTTTTTACTAGGTCATCAAATGTGGTGTCAAATGAAAGCTTGTGAAAACACGAGTAAAATATATATATATAATGTAATACTTGCGCACACTTTTCTTCGTATTACTTTTAAAAAATCGCTGTCCCCCACCTTATCTCGAAAAGTACTGATCAAAAAATTTTGAAAAAATTCTGGAATATTCAGAAAATTATCATGAGTGCATTACCTTTAATAATTTATTTGGTATATAAAAAAAAAACAAATTTCAAGGTCACCAGTTTTCAGTAAAGATTGGAAACAAACTTTGTTGAAAACTCATTTGGGGTGTGTTTTGTGAAGTCACTTATACCACCCTAACAAAAAATTTTTATTTTAAAAACAATCAACGTACGGAACACTAATTGTGCAAGTTCAACTTGCACTTGACCGGTTTTTTTTTTTTTTTTTAAGCTGGCTTGTGTCAAACATTTACTGTGAGGTAATGACTTAACGCGTCAAAAAATGATTTATTGGCGAAAACATTTATTGCTGCACTTTGTGAAACTGTAATTTGGGCGATAGGCAGAAGAGGTGCTGTAGAATGGCCTGCAAGGAGTCCCAACCTTACGCCACCCGTTTTTTTTATGAGGTCATTTGAAAACCAAAGTTTACCGAAGTCGACCTGAAACTGTAGAAGCTTTACAACATATATATATATATATATATATATATATATATATATATATATATAATAGCAGCACGATTACAGTATAGAGTTAGCAGCAGCAGCAAGAGCACTTGAAAATGGCAAATGAGATTTTGGCGAAATGTCGTGCAAAGTTATCCTTAGACGAACGGATTGACGCTCGGAATTTTGATGTGTTGCATTCCACCATCCCTGGAAGTCTTTATTGTAATAGATACATTATTGCTTCCGAAATTCCTGACACCACTCAATCAATACTAATTATTTCCAATATCAAGACAAATTCTATCAACAAATAGAAGGGTGTGCCATGGGCTCTCCTATATCCTCAGTAATAGCTCAATTGGTTATGGAGCATTTAGAAGAAAGTGTTATAAATAATTTAGAGTACAACATACTATTTTTCAAAAGATTTGTGGATGATTGTTTATTGGCAGTTACAACAGATAACACTGATAAAGTCCTGCATGATTTCAGCAGTTTCCATCAAATATTGCAATTTACTTCAGAAATCGAAACAGTGGTGTCAGGAATTTCGGAAGCAATAATGTATCTATTTCATAAACCCAATCTAAAAGACAGTTCACAGGATCAAGCTCAACCACAAAAAATAAAGAAAAAAATGAAAATGCTCTAAACCAAAGGGCGAAACGTCAATTTAAGTTTCATTTAAATACGAAATATTCATAAAACGAACCCAAAGCCCAAGAATTGAAAACAAATATAAATTGATGGTTCAAGAAAATTTTTAAGTATTATATATATATTATATATATATATATATATAATATATATATATATATATTATATATATATATATATATATATATATAAAATTACTATTATTATTATCATTAAAAATAATAAATAAAACAAAACTAACTTGTCGCCTATTAAAAAAATGAATAGGTAAACATAAAATGCAGATTATTAGCAGGTGGAAAGAAATAAACGAAAAGGGTTAAATAGTGGCGTGGGAATAGGTGGCGATATGACGACGACGGTCGAACGACCAGCTGCGTATTAAACACCATTACTATTTGCCAGCCTCGTGGGAATTTTCTGAAAGCAATAAGGGCAACAGGTTTTCATACACAACCATATGTTTTACACCCCACACTTGGGAGTTGGTATGATTTCGTGAACCGGTGAGATTGTTTTTGATAAGCCTTTTTTACTGTTACAAGATTTAAAATTAACATTTAAAAAAAAAATGAAACATAATTTAAAGGCATTATGTAAATGGGTCATAATTTTAAAACAGATTTATAATATAACTGGAAATCAAATACTAGAGAAAATAAAATAACTGGTGAAGTGCAAGCTGAACTTGCGCAATTAGTGTTCCGTCCGTTGATTGCTTCTGAAATAAAAAATTTTGTTACGGAAGTATAAAAATACTGATCAGTGACTTCACAAAACACACCCCAAATGAGTTTTCAACAAAGTTTGACTGAAAACTGACGACCTCGAAATTATTAACTCTTGATAATTTTCGTTCAATCTACACCCCGTGGAGAATATGCCAGAATTTTTTCAAAATTTTTGGATCAATACATTTCGAGATAAAGGAGAGACACCGATTTTTCAAAATAATACAAAGAGCAGTGTACGCATGTAAAACATTATATATATTTTTGAACTCGTGCTTTCATTTGACACCCCACCCGATGACCTAGTAAATTTTTTTTTTTTAACTTCCGATTTCACCCCCAAAACTAAGTCAAAATTTAACTTTCAAAACTACACGGCTCTGATGAGACCATCAGTTTCTATGTTAGTACCAAATTTCCACTTTCTACGTCAAATAGTTTCGGAGAGAAAATCGGGTGTGACAGACGGACAGACAGACACCGAAATGATCTTATAAGTATTCCGTACGGAACACTAAAAACATCAATCAGTTCCAAGCCTCTTTCGTCAATTTTTTGCAAAACTAACAGAGATTGGTGAGCAGGTGCATTGTCTTGCAAAAACAGTACCTCTTACGAGGGTCGCCTTTTAAGTTTTTACAAACGACCACTAGATGGCGCTGTTGAGATGTGACATTACCATTGTTGTAAAATTTGACATTTGTTATTGTTAAAACAGTGGCAGCTCAGAAATTGGTCGAGTAGTTTGTTTGCAGTGAGCGTTTAAAAAAACAGTTTTGTGAACAAATATTCGTTCGCGAAGCACTTCTAAGAAAATGATCGCTTGTTTCTTTGGTTATACTGGACATGTTGCAACTATTGCTTTAGAGGATCGAGGAACAGTTAATGGTATACAACAATTTGTTTGCCAGAAGTCATCGATGAAATCAGAAAAAATAACCGAAAACATCGCATCTTTCTTCATCATGACAGCACGTCAAACAATTGATTATTTGAGGGAGAAAAACATCGAATTAATGTCTCATTGCCCGTATTCACCTGATTTATTGCCTAACGATTTCTTTTTGTTCCCGAATGAAAAAAAAATGCATGGACAGGGATTTTCATCACCTTACGAAGCTGTTCAATCCTTCCAACCAACTTCAGAGTGAAAAAAATGTTTCGAGAATTGGTTTCAACGCATGCAAAAGCGTATAATTATATATATATATATATATATTTATATATATATATATATATATATATATATATATATATATACGAGGCTGGTTTGAAAAGTCCGTGCAAAAATAAAAACTACTTATGTATTTGGGGTAAACCTTTTTTATTTTTCGACATAGTCTCCTTTTAGGCTTATACACTTCATCCAATGATGTTCTAGTTTGTTGATCCCTTCCGAATAATAGGATTTGTCCAAGTCTGCAAAATATCCATTAGTGTCTGCAATCACCTCCTCGTTTGAATAAAATCTTTGTCCCGCCAGCCATTTCTTCAAATTGGGGAACAAATAGTAGTCCGAGGGAGCCAAGTCTGGAGAATAGGGGGGATGTGAAACGAGTTGGAATCCTATTTCCATTAATTTTGCGACCACAACTGCTGAGGTGTGTGCTGGTGCGTTGTCGTGATGGAAAAGGACTTCCTTGTGGGCCAATCGCGGGCGTTTTTCTTGCAGCTCGATTTTCAAACGGTCCAATAACGATGAATAATATTCACCTGTAGTAGTTTTACCCTTTCCCAGATAGTCGATAAGAATTATCCCTTGCGAATCCCAAAAGACAGTCGCCATAACCTTTCCGGCCGAAGGAACGGTCTTCGCCTTTTTTGGTGCAGATTTCCCCTTGGTAACCCATTGTTTAGATTGTTGTTTGGTCTCAGGAGTATAGTAATATATCCATGTTTCATCCACAGTGACGAAACGACGCTTAAAGTCCTCCGGATTCTTCTGGAGCAGCTGCAAACCATCCTTGCAACACTTCACACGATTCCGTTTTTGGTCAAGCGTGAGCAATCGCGGCACCCATCTTGCGGATAGCTTTCTCATGTCCAAATGTTTATGCAAAATATTATGTACCCGTTCAGTCGAGATGCCCACAGCACTAGCAATCTCACGCACCTTAACTCTTCTGTCATCCATCACCATATCATGGATTTGATCAATGATTTCTGGAGTCGTAACCTCCACAGGCCGTCCAGAACGTTCAGCGTCACTTGTGCCAACATGACCAGTCCGAAAATTTTGAAACCACTTATAAACTGTTCTAATCGAAGGTGCAGAGTCACCATAATGTTTATCAAGCTTCTCTTTAGTCTCCTGAGGCGTTTTGCCTTTCATAAAGTAATGTTTAATCACTACACAAAATTCTTTTTCGTCTATTTCTTGAAAATCACTCGACTTCCTTGATTCACACGAATGCCAAACACAAAGAAATAGACCAATATGGCTGAAACTTGGTGTGCGTTCATTCAAGAGATGCTACTAACTAAACATGACCTCGATACGCGCCGGTGGTGCCATCTCTCGGACTTTGCACGGACTTTTCAAACCAGCCTCTGTAAGTAGTATTTCATCTTTGTCCTAAAGCACTAAAGCAAGAGTTTTTCTGCTCATTTCTGTAAGCGAAATCGACTGTTTCTTTCATCCACAGTTACCATCCAATCCAAAAAGCTAAATAAACTCTTTTCAAAATGGCTTTAAATCAACTTGGATGTTGTAACCCTCAATCGTTTTTAGTCCATGCTCAGATATTTAGGGATCCATAATTTTCTCATACCAAAAACAGAAGAGACAATTTGAAAAACACATTCGTATGAAATGTTCAGAGTCTCTGCTATACGTTTCAGCCCAATTCGTCTATTCTCCAAAATTATTTCGTGCAGAACCTCAACATTCTTTTGGATCTTTCAGCACGGTGTTCATCACTGATAAAGCTTCTTCCTCTCCTAAAATCTGCTACCCAATTTTTGATAGTGGCATAGGGAGGAGATTGTTCCTTCAGCGTCATTTCTTTAGTGGACAGTCCTTTTAAAAAGAGGTACTTTATCACCGATCGATATTCGATTTAACAAAATTGAAAATTTTTATCGGTCATATCTTCTCTAAAAATTCACTGTAAATGGCGGAATAAATTCTAGATATATTTACTAAAAGTCAAACTGCTATCCATGGCAACTACTTCTAATTTTGACAACATGAAGTGGACCAGACTAACTTGTTATCAATAGTGTAATAATTATATATATATATATATATATATATATATATATATATATATATATATATATATATATATATAAACTCCTGGACAAAATTAACGCAACAATCTGAAAATTAATTTATCTTTTTCTTCTTTCTCAGAAATCAAAACAATTCGTTTAGATTTACAGTTTTAAAGAATTTTTTAGAAGATAAACAATTTTCTGTAATAATGCGATAGATTTTCTTTAAAACTAAGCTTATAAATTGTTCCCTTTTTTAAAGTAATACGTTTTTGTGGTCGACTGTCTTATTTTTGACCCCGAAGAATTAGATAAATGAATCGAACAAGGAATTTAACTGAACACGAGGTAGTGCGAGCCTCAGTTTTATTGGACGAGGGATATTGTAAGAGTTATGTTGCCAATTTGTTAGGCAAACATCGTTTCACAATAAGTCGTATGGTAAGATCCTTGAATGCAGTAGGAACTTATTCTAGAAGGCTAGGGCAAGGGGCGAAAACGATGCACTAGCAACCTAGATGAACGTTTTATAAGAATGCTTTAAGAAACAGGACTGTTACTAGTTCTATAATAAGAAACGAGCTCGAAGCTGTTCGCAATGTCACAATTTCTTCTAAAACAGTTAGAAGACGGTTAAATGAAGCTGGATTAAACAGTAGGAGACCAGCCACTGCGCCCTTGCTTACTAGAGAGAACAGAGTTGCCAGGTTACGTTTTGCTCGAAATCACGAAAACTGGTTTGTCGATGATTGGAAACAAGTTTTCTTCACAGATGAAACTAGAGGTAGTCTAAAACATCCAGACGGTCGTGAGCGAGTATGGCGAACACCAGGAGAGAGGTTTGCTCCTTGCAATATATCTGCAAGGATTCCATTCGGCGGTGGCTCTGTTATGTTCTGGGGTGGCATCTGCTTTGATACTCGCACAGAGTTAGTTCCTGTCCGTACGAGATCCATGAATGCTGACTACTATCTTGAGAATATTGTAATAGAATATGTGATGCCTTTCGGTCATTTTGTGGGGCCCAATTTCATGTTTATGCAAGACAACGCTCAACCTCACGTGGCTAGGGAGGTACTCGATTATCTTAATCAAGTTGATATACCGATTATGCAATGGCCACCAAAAAGCCCGGATCTGAATCCGATAGAACATGTATGGGATCACCTTAAGAAAAATGTGAAACGTCATATACCTGCACCTAAAAACCTGAGGGAACTTGAAAAGCAAATTCCTCAAGATTTTATCCAAAATTTAATTAGAAGCATGCCTAGGCGCATAAACGCTGTCATCCGAAGTAGAAGAGGCAACACACGCTACTAGTGTCCCAGTTACACCATTAATTTTGCTACTAGTGTCCTAGTTTATTTTTTTCATTATTACATAACTTCAACGATTTTGTTATTAGGTCTTAAGAATAATTTTAATTCGAATCTTATAGAGAAATTTGGTAGCTAATTCACTTTTAAAGTATCCGAATAAGTTTTTTCTAACTTTTAGTGTAACCAATGTTCATAAAAAATTATTAAAATTAATTCATTATAGAGATTTGTATGATTTAATATATTGTTGCGTTAATTTTGTCCAGGAGTGTATGTGCACCAAATTTAAAATCGATATCTCATTTCGTGTCGTTCAAATTATTGGTAAAACAGGCAAAGGCACAGAGTAACAGACGAAAATTGGAAACTAAATATATTTTGCAATATTTCTCACGTTTTCGGTTAAGTTATAGTTACTGGGATAAGTCCTTATGTTTTTTTCTAACTTTTAGTGTAACCAATGTTCATAAAAATTATTAAAATTAGTTCATTATAGAGATTTGTATGATTTAATATGTTGTTGCGTTAATTTTGTCCAGTGGTGTATATATATATATATATATATATATATATATATATATATATATATATATATATATATATATATATATACATATACATATACATATTCTTGAACCATTAGTTACATTTTTAATTTCTCAAGGCATCACTTCGGTGTCTGTCCGTCCGTCACACCCGATTTTCTCCAAAACTATCTGACATATAAAGATAATTGATCGCCTAATTAGAGCCGTGGAGTTTTGAAAGTTAAACTATGACTTAACGGTTTAGGTTTGAGGGGGTAAAGTCGGAAATCAAAAAAAAAATTACCAGCTCATCAAGTGGGGTGTCAAAGCGTGTGAAAACACGAATTCAAAAATATATATGGCGTAATACTTACTTTCTTTGAATTATTTAAAAAAAGAAACAGCAAAAAATGGTCGCCCCCATTCTATCTCAAAAAGTACTGACCCAAAAACTTTCTCGAATATTCTCCATAAAGTGTAGATTGACAGAAAATTATCATGAGTGCAATAAATTTGATAATTTTTATGGTATTTAAAAATTTTTTCACCCTAAGAGCATGGGGTACATGATTTTTTTCCAAATTTTTTCACCCTAAGAGCATGACCCCGGGTACATGGTTTGTTTCAAAATTTTTTCACCCTAAGAGCATGATCCCGGGTACATGGTTTTTTTCCAAATTTTTTCACCCCACGAGCATGACCCCGGGTACATGGTTTTTTTCAAAACTTTTTCACCCCAAGAGCATGACCCCGGGTACATGGTTTTTTTCCAAATTTTTTCACCCTAAGAGCATGACCCCGGGTACATGGTTTTTTTCCAGATTTTTTCACCCCACGAGCATGACCCCGGGTACATGGTTTTTTTCCAGATTTTTTCACCCCACGAGCATGACCCCGAGTACATGGTTTTTTTCCAGATTTTTTCACCCTAATTTAAACTATTCGCCTTGACAATTGGAGAAGGTTCTTTATTGTACTTTTCAGCACATTACTTCTACCAAGTCTCGGGTTGCTGCTATACCGAAAGAATAATTTTATTTTATTTGTTTATACCTAAATAGATATGTAGATTGTAAATATTTGTTTTACACTTCCATTGCTCGATTTTGGATTAAGCTCGATTAATTTATTGGCAGGTATTAAGTAACTAACATACTATAACTAATATACAATTTTGATTAAGAAAAACGTGAAAATACATATTGGATCTTACGATATATACGTGTCAGGGACCTAATTAACTTAGCCTAGGTAAGGATTTTATTCTATTTTAAAAACCGTCACCTTACGGAACACTAATTGCGCAAGTCCAACCTGCACTTGGCCATTTTTTTTTTCTTAGGTTTCGGTTCGCTGGTTAACTTAAAAGATATGTTTGACGTTTCGCTCTGGTTTCAGAGCATGTTCAAAATTTTATTGTATACCGTTTAGATCTAAAAAACAATATCCTTGTCAAATGAGTTGTCAAAAAATTCATGTAAGTGTACTGTTTTTAGTGTTTCGTACGGAACATTTATAAGATCACTTCGTCGTCTGTCTGTCCGTCACACACGATTTTCTCCGAAACTATTTGTCATAGAAAGTTGAAATTTGGTACTAATATAGGAATTGATAGCCTCATCAGAGCCGTGCAGTTTTGAAAGCTAAATTTTGACTTAAGGGATTAGCTTTGGGGGGTGAAATCGGAAGTGAAAAAAAGATTTTTTACTAGGTCATCGAGTGTGGTGTCAAATGAAAGCTTGTGAAAACACGAGTAAAATATATATATATATATATATATATATATATATATATATATATATATATATAATGTAATACTTGCGCACACTTTTCTTTGTATCATTTTTAAGAAATCGCGAAAAATCGCTGTCCCTCCCCCTTATCTCGAAAATTACTGATCAGAAAATTGTGGAATATTCTCTACGGGGTGTAGATTGAACGAAAATTGCATTACCTTTAATAATTTTTCTGGTATATTAAAAAAAATAATAAAAAATTTCAAGGTCATCAGTTTTCAGTAAAGATTGGAAACAAACTTTGTTGAAAAGTCATTTGGGGTGTGTTTTGTGAAGTCACTGATCATTTTATACCTCCATAATAATTTTTTTTACTTTAAAAGCAATTAAAGTACGGAACACTAATTGCGCAAGTTCAACTTGCACTTGACCGGGTATTATTTTAGATGTAAATGGTGTAGAATAAAATTTTGAAAACGCTCTGAAACAAGGGCGAAATATTAAACATATATTTTAAGTTAACATGCTAACCTAAATTTAAGAAAATATATATTTATACATATGTAGCAATAGATAGCTTAGAAAACCAGGAGCTCGAGCCTAAATCCCAGTAGAGGTAAAACTTTTATAATTTTTTAAAAATTTCTTTTAAAGTAATTAATTTACAGGATGTCATTAAAATTGTATATTATATTAAAATCCGTGTATCTTTGTATCAAGAGTAATTGCAGAAAAATAATAATAAATAGCGCTCCTCTTTAATTAATAAAAAAATTTATCCTGATATTGTATAGCTTTTCAGCATGTCCGCAATAGTTATAATAAATAGACACGTTAAAAATATTTGTCCAGGATTTTGATAATAACCTGTCGTATGGTTGCAATGCTAAAACCAATAGTTTCTTATTTTATGTTATATATCTGAAGCTACTATCTTAGTACGAAGAATAATAAGAAAAGCAATAAAATTTTAAGGATAAATAGGAATAAAATCTTATTTACAACGTTCCATTAAAATTTCGTTACGTTGCTCCTCAATAATTTTCCTAACGTGCGAGCGATACTTAACAATATTACCAGACTAATATGCTATAATTTCACAACTTTTTACGACTGTACAGTAACGTGTTGTTTCATTCAATAGGTTATAGAATCGGAAATTCTAATGACTCTTGGCATTTGACTCTTAGCCATAAAATTCTTACCATAACAAATTGCTGTACGTGTTTAAAAAAAGGTTTAGGTTTCTACATAGTACCATAATACTTTGCTAATATGGTTCAAAAAAATCAAAAACTCGTAAACAAATTAGTTTCTAAATTATATACGTGGCGCGATGCAAAAGTTCCTAGAATAATGCTATGAAATCTGAAGAAGAAACTAGAAAATTGACAGAATATATCCCACAGACTCCTTTTTGTTAAATATATATTAGTTTTTTAAATTAAGATCTAATTTTAAAGCCTATCGTGACAATATGTCGGAAAAAAAACAACAGCAACAATTTGATTACTCTATTGTGTTCTACGATACATTTTCGACGAATGTATTACGATAAGTTCGTCAGTCAACAATAAAGCAAGATCCTACACTAATATGTATATATATATATATATATATATATATATATATATATATATATATATATATATATATATATATATATATATATATATATATATATATATTACTGACCTTTAGAGTGTAACATTTTTAAATGATCAACTGTCATCTGTAAAATCTCCGCCTTTTCTAATTTAGCAGAACCCTGTTTCTCGAAGGCACTCGGAACCAGTCTTTTTAATTCTGACAACGACATATTTATCCTATCGCGACGTTTCTTCTCGATCACTCCCCTGCGTTTCTTTCTTGACAGCATTTGACAACTGTCAGTGTCACCAGGGGAAGCACATCTGAAACAAGTACAATAATTTCTTTTAAGGATAAGGTTTTCGCAAATAAATAAATATATATGTGTATGTATATATATATATATATATATATATATATATATATATATATATAGAAATATAAAGAAACTAAAAGGATATTTGGACATCTTTTAATTAAAATCACTTGTGAAAACATCTCTGTATGAATGTCTGTTCACGGCTTTATGGACTTTTAAAATTGAATGGCTTTCAAGGGTGAATTGAATTGCATTTCATTGCCACACTTAAAATCAGTTAAGCATATAAGGGCTAATATTTATTTTTGTTGTCATACTACTTTATCTACGTAAAGCTGTGTCTACACTGAAAATTTTTTTAATGATGTCATAAGCAAATACAATTGTAATTAAAAATATAAAAAGGAAGGAATAAAATTTTTAAAAGTTATTTTTCACGTAGTATTTCAATAGTTTCTGTTATTTATACATAATAAATTTTTACTTCCTTCAAGAAGCATTTCACTACGCCGCATGGCGTCGAGATCACGAAAAAACTAGTCCAGTCGGTCGGTCTATCTGTCTTTTGGCCCGATAACTCGCGAACAAAAGGAAATATTGACTGCAGATTTGGTGCATATGTAATACTTGAAGTAGGAAAAGAATCTATAGGTTTTTAACTATATCATTTCAAGGTAAGAGAATGAAGGGTGTAGAGGTCATAAAATTTTGTATAGTTGTAATACTATTCTGTTAATTTTTTGATTTTTGTTTAGGATAATCAACAGATTTCAACTCAGTATATATCACCACTACACCAAACACTTTATTTTTGCACTCGACGCGCGTTTCGGTAACCATGTTAGCTTCATCAGGAGCGATGATTGACTATCATCGCTCCTGATGAAGCTAACATGGTTAGCGAAACGCGCGTCGAGTGCAAAAATAAAGTGTTTGGTGTAGTGGTGATATATACTGAGTAGTATCATTGTGCCAAGATTCCACATTCCCAACTTAGATTTCAAGCTAATTATTTATAGTTAAATATACAAGGCGAGTAGTTAGAGGGATTGCTTCGCATTGGTGAAATCCGGGATAATTATAAATATAACATTTCCAAAAATATAACATTTTAGCAAAAATATTATGTACAGGAAAATATCAGTTTTGAAATACTTGCTCTGCTCATCTTTTTCTTGTGATGTGTGTGTGTGGCACTCACTATTAAGTTTAAAATATTAGGTCGTAGTGCTCGGAATTAACTCATTTTTTACTGTGAACAAAATCAGGTCCAGTATTTATCTTAGAACTACCTATGCACTCAGGAAATAACACGTAAATCAGTTTAACGATTTTTTCTTCTATGGTATGTAATTATGCTAAAACGATAGTTTATGAATACGGTTTTTGACTTTTCAGTCTTTGTGGTACGACAAATTCAAGTCTAGAGGATATTTCATCGATATTTTTATAGATTTTTTAAATAAGGGTGCAGTAATTCAAAGTCTCGTTTAACTGAAAAAGTTCTACCATATAATTAATAGTCAAATTAAAGATATATATATATATATATATATATATATATATATATATATATATATATATATATATATATATATATACATATACCTGAGGAGAAGGGTAGTCTTAACCGACTAGTTAAACAGCAGTATTGTGTTCTTGAGGTAAGCGGTCTTTGGAAAAGAACTAAAAAGTTTTGGACACCTTTTTAGCTACGCCAAGCTTTCGAAAATATTTCATTTTCTTCATCAGGGCTACAATTATAGTAGAATGTCAGTATTTTTGAGATTAAAAGTAAAGAACAACCCTATTTTATATGTGACATATAAACTACTTACTGCTAGGTGGTGTGTTCACAAATTGTTGTTAGTGGGGGCACTTTATTGCACTTATTCATCAGAAAAAACAGGGAAAATACACAAGAAAACTCGACATATTCATCTCTGGGAAATATAATAAAATTCTACTTCATTTTGTTAGAAGAGTACAGAGAATTGTGTGGTCGCAAAATGATTTTAATTTTTAAAGGATTTTTTTGTTATGTTTTCTTGTCAGGGCAGTGTGTTTCTATCTTAGTTAAGTTGTGATTAATTTATATTTGAAAATAGAATGACGTTGACATTTTGTTTGATCGTTTTAAAGTTGAAGAATTAGTGAAAATTAGTGGGATTATTATCAAAGAGATATGTCAGATATATTGTAATGTAATATAAAGAGAGAAATCTCGGCAGGAGAATCTTTAGGGAGATGGTGAAAATCCACCTTCAACCGAACTCGATCAATAAAAAAACTGACATTGAGGATCTGAGTCTAATTTTCTCCAATTTATTACAAATAGGCAGTCAGAGTGAAAACTCTTACAATATATCTGACATATCTCTTTGATAATAATCCCACTAATTTTCACTAACTCTTCAACTTTAAAACGATCAAACAAAATGTCAACGTCATTCTGTTTTCAAATATAAATTAACCACAACTTAACTAAACGATAGAAACACACTGCCCTTAGCAAAATAACAAAAAAAATCCTTTAAAAATTAAAATCATTTTGCGACCACACAATTCTCTGTACTCTTCTAACAAAATGAAGTAGAATTTTGTTATATTTCCCAGAGATGAATATGTCGAGTCTTCTTGTGTTTTTTTCCTGTTTTTTCTGATGAATAAGTGTAATAAAGTGCCACCACTAACAACAATTTGTGAACACACCACTTAGCAGTAAGTACTTTAATGTTACATATAAAATAGGGTTTTTCTTTACTTTTAATCTCAAAAATACTGACATTCTACTATATAATTGTAGCGCTGATGAAGAAAATGAAATATTTTCGAAAGCTTGGCTAAAACGGTATCCAAAACTTTTTAGTTCTTTTCCAAAGACCGCTTACCCCAAGAACACAATACTGCTATATATATATATATATATATATATATATATATATATATATATATATATATATATATATATATATATTCCTATATATACCTATATATATATATATATATATATATATATATATATATATATATATATATATATATATACCTATATATACCTATATATACCTATATATACCTATATATACCTATATATACCTATATATACCTATATATACCTATATATACCTATATATACCTATATATACCTATATATACCTATATATACCTATATATACTTATATATACCTATATACAGGATGAAGTGTCAATCAGAAAATTTTGTATTTAAACTCTCTAGTTTATAATAAAAATTAAAACTTTTAGTTATGAGTTAATTGCGTTTCAATATCCAGAAAACAATGCAGAAAGATTTCCTTGCGCTTTTTCTAATTGGCAACAGATAACTTTAGGAAAAGAATTGTTTGGGAGATTGACAACATACTTTAACAAAAAAATGTGTCTAAAAAAAACTTACTGTTCTTTGGAAGATCGATCCTTCCGAATAAGCATCATCACAGTCACTTTCCGAAAGGGGCCTCTTGGTACCCCTTACCACCGGTTGCCAAGACGACGCGGAGTTCGACGACGTCGAGTATCCCCAATGCAATGGAGGATTTTGAGGCAAAGAATGGTCCATGGTCACTTGTCACAGTCGCGAAGAAGAAAAATTAAAAGTCGGAAGCGGACGCGTGTCAAAACGACCGTCGCTTGATAGGAGCGCGTGTGTTAACGGCGGTTAGTATGTGGAAAGTGTTTTTACCCTGTTGATCAACCGGCGGCCCTAGCGCCGTTCGGTCACGTTTTTTACCCCCACTTTTCATCCCCACCCGGTAGCGAGCTACGTCCACGCGACCGCCTCACCCTCGCTTTGTGGCACTCGGCTCCACCTGCGGTGTTGCCGTCGTGACGGGACAATGGGATAACGGGACTTGTGTGATGTATGTGTATGTCTTGAGGGTGAATATTGTTTTTAACCTGATGTAATGGACTTGATAAATAAATTGCTTAAAATCACAATTTGCCGATATTCACATTAAAAAATTTTGAGAAGCTAAGTTTTCTAAGGTTTAATAAATTGGCTATTTGATGATTTGCTAAAAATTCACCACGTATTCGTTGCCACGGCAACACAGCTCCGTGCTCTATCACTGTCTCTGTTTTCACTAAAGACTTACAATGGAGGCGCGTGTGAGCTCCACTAACCAAAATTTTCCCATTCGATTCCGATCTCGGCGCTAATTTCTGAACGATTGCGTGGGGTGGTTTGATTAGGTCACCACCACTAATAAGGGTTTTGTCGGATAGTCGGGTCTTAAACAATGGGACATGAGACATACATTTTCGCCTTAGTAGTTATTGGTTTCCTCAGCCCGTGGGAAATTTTACTTTATTGAGACGTTTCTTGAATATTAATTATACTTTTTTATTTCCCTTTCTAAGAGAAAAATCAACTTTCGAAGTTTTTAAATTTCTTCAGATTTCAGGGTACCGGAATTACGAAAGATATAGTTTCCAATTTCTGTCTCCCTGTTGCTGCGATAACTTCCACATGAAAGGATGTATCGATTTCAAATTTGATACACATTGGTATTTGAAGTAAGAACGGAATAGCTTTAAGTATACGAGGACTACAAGGACAATGAAAGAAAAAAAAAATTTGGTACAAAACCAAAAATGGTTATTGTTTCTCAAAATATTCGCCTTTTAAGATTTATAACATTTGCATGCGTTTAAACCCATTCTCGAAACATTTTTTCCACTCTGAAGTCGATACTTCAAAAACATGGTTTTGGAAGAATTCAACAGCTTCTTCAGGTGGTGAAAATGCTGTCCACGCATTTTTTTTGACATTCGGGAACAAAAAGAAGTCGTTAGGTAATAAATCAGGTGAATACGGGCAATGAGACGTTAATTCGATGTTTTTCTCCGTCAAATAATGAATTTTTTGACGTGCTGTATGAGAGCTGGCATTGTCATGATTAGTGACCGGATTATATCCAACATAAAAATCTTGAAATATGCATGCAAATATGCATGAAAAATGCTTAAAATACGAGTATGCATGAAAAGGGTCAAAATATGCAATATTAAATAATAATAAAAGTAGTAATTTTTTAGTCTTTTATTTCAAAATCAGCATAAAATTAACAAGTTATCGACGATGTTTAAATTTAATTAACAATTATTTAACATTTTTTAAAATTATTTAACATTTGTATTCTTGTACACGTAAACAATAAGGTATTGTTCCAAATGTTGGGTAGTAAGATTGTATCTTCAATTACTTAAAATATTTTTATAAGTGGAAAAAGACCGTTCCACATCCACTGAGGTAACTGGGCAGTATTTGAATTTGGGTGCTATGTTAGCACTTATTGTTCCTGGCAAAAGTTCACCTGTCCCATTAATAAAACTATCAATTTGACACAAAGGTTCAAAGCCTGGGTTAATGAACAAAATGTTTTCAAACTTTTCTTTAACTCTACGCGGGAATACATCTGTCAATGTGGAGTTTATTTGACGGATTTTATTCATTAACTGAATTAATTCGGTCAACGCCAAACCTCGAGTTTCAAGCTTTTTAATACCCGCAGGTATGTGGGAAAAGTGAGTGCTAATCAAAAGCTATGTTTTTTTTTTTAATATCAGAATCGTTAAAGGCTTCCTTGGATTGACGAACTACCATAGCCTCTGCACTATCGAAGTCATTTACTAAACCTTTGATGGCCTCGAAATGTTCATTGTAAAATAGTACAGCTTCAATCCGTGTTCCCCATTGAGTTACCACTAATTCGGGAGGTAAAGGCACATTTGGCAGTTTTTCTTTATAGGCGTTATTGCGAGCAGGTGCCTTAAGAAACACTTTCTTGGCTGATAAAATAATTTCCAAACGTGGATCGTACTTCTTCAACGAGTCGATGGACTCCGTGAGCAAAGCACGTCGCATGAATTAAATTTGGATAAAATACTTGGAGGACTTTGCAGAAGATTCAGGAAATATTTTTTTAATGCCCTCATTCACAAATCTGGCGATCGTAGAATGATTTGTCTTGTCAAGTTCTTTGCAGGCCCCCAAATAAGAAGAAGAAGGCTCTAATCTTAATGCACCCACAATTAAATTCGCAATATAGCGACCACAACTGTCGGTAGTTTCATCAGCTGAAATCCAAATAATGTCATCCTTAAGTTCATTACGTATTTCTTCCAGAACATGTTGGTAAATTGTTGGTATGTAATTTTTACGCAGTGTTGATTCGTCTGGTATTTTTTGATTCAAGCAATATTTTCGCAGAAAATCTTTGAATGTAGGATTTATAAGTTTGCGGAGAAGAATATTACTTGCAAGCAATGCTTCACATAAATCCATGCTAAAGTGGGTTTTTTGTTTGCCTATAGAAGTGGAATCACTGCTACTTGCTGCTGTTATAAGTTGTTATCGTGGGCCTTCTTTTTGCAATCCTGCGATATGAAGACTTGTCTTGACATGCTGGTCAATTTGAAACTTTTTTGTGCACGAAACATTTTTCTCGCAAACTCGACAATATAAAACATTCCCGTCGTATGTAAATGTTCCAGGATAATCAGCTACCCACGAAGAGACACTTTTTTTTGCGGGTGGCATGGTACACGTTAAACTCTAACACAATATACGTTAAAAATTGCAAAAAGACTACACTGATGCAAGCGCGTCAACAATAATGTTAAAACTGATATCTTGTTTTAAAATAAAAATTCGTCTTCGAGAAAATTGTTTATTTGATCCACGCTCAAACAAATATTCTTAGAAACTAACTACTTATCACTTAATATCCCGACCAAGAAACAAAGGAGTAAAATACCGTCGTAATTTTGGGTATTCTCTTGGCACTATAACCTAATCGATGTTTAGGACTATTGCAGGTAATGTTCGGGCGATAAGATCGGTTCCAGACGGCGACATTAACAATACCCTGAGCAATTCAATTGCCTAGTAATACCGAGAAATATTGTAAATATAGGGAAAATATGCAGCATTACTAGATTTTGGGTAAAAAATGCAATAATCGGTGAGAATGGTCTAAATATGCAAATGCATATAAAAATATGCAAATGCATATGAAAATATGCAAATGCATATAATCCGGTCTCTAGTCATGATGAATAATGATACGACATTTTCGTTTATTATTCCTGATTTCATCGATGACTTTCTGGCCAACAAATTGTTGTATATCATTCAGCATTAACTGTTCTTCGATACTCTAAAGTATTGGTTGTAACATTTTCAGTATAACCAAAAAAACAGGCGATCATTTTCTTGGAAATGCTTCGCAAATGAACTACTTTTGTTGGATTCGGTTCATCTTGGAACACCCAGACAGTTAATTGTTGCTTAGTTTCCGGCTCATACGAATATATCCAAGTTTCCACTCCTCTTACGATGTTGTATACGGATTTTGCATGTCATCGGTCGAATTTTTTGAGCATTTCCTTACACCAGTTGACACGGGTCTGTTTTTGAGTTTCGGTCAAATTATGCAGAATTTATCGGGAAACAGATCCCTTCACATCTACAGTCCCTGGCCAAATTATTAGACGCACTGTATTTTTTTTAGTAATTTTATGTTTCTTAAGAGTTTTTATGCAATAATGGTACATATATTTAAACTACAATATTATTGATTTTTATTCAAAAGAATTGTTGTAGACTACATATTTGTATTTATTTTTAACATATGGCAACACTGTGTTGACAAAGTGATACATGAACGTAAACAAGTACAAACCTGTATCAATCGCAATCGGAATCGAGTCAGATACGGACGTGTTTCTGTGGCTTTATGGACTGTGATTGTTTGTTTAACAGTTTTTATACTACTCAGTTATTAGTTTATTTTGTATGCAGTGTTTTAAAAAAGTAATTGGACTATTTTCATTATGGGTAGAAAAGGCGATCTTTCACCACGTAAAAAAGCTGAAGTGAAGGCCCTTGTGATGCGAAAAACATTTACAAACCGAGAAATATCACGAAGATTGAAGGTTTCTGAAGCTAGTGTACGACGCATAAAAAAGAAAATTGAGTCAGGGAAGGAATTAAGCCCGAAAAGAAAGAAAAGATGCGGTAGAAAACCAATTTTCACTCCACGGTCAGAGAGATGCTTGAAGAAAATTTGTGTAGAAAACAGATTTGCTACCACAAAGGTAATAAAATCACAACTCCAGGATGCTAGCGTAAATGCTTCTGAGCGCACTGTTCGAAGAAAATTGAAAGAATTAGATTTTAAGGCCTGTCGCCCCGCCAGGAAGCCCAAGTTAACAGCTGCAATGAAAGCAAAGCGCCTGAAGTGGGCCAAACAATGGCAAGACAAAGATGTGGACTTCTGGAGATCGGTAAGTTACAGCAATTTAATCAATAATTGATACATTATTATCATTTTCAGTTAAATAAAATAAAGCAAATAAACATGGAAGTTTATATATTTTTCCTATTTTTGATAGGTCTGCTTCAGTGACGAAAGCACATTCGAAATTTTGCAGAAATAAAGCTCAGTATGTGCGTCGTCGTCATGGAGAAAAGTTTCATCCTGATTGTGTCGTCCCGACGGTTTAAACATCCCACCAAAGTGATGATTTGGTCAGTCATCAGCGGCAAGGGCACTGGACGTCTGTACGTCGTCAAAGGAATAATGAGGCAAGATCAGTACAAAGAAGTATTACAAAATCGGTTGATTCCGCAGCTCAGAGAATGGTTTCCAAATGGGGAACCATTCACTTTCATGCAAGATGGAGCTTCCTGCCACACTGCTCGGTCTGTTAAAGCTTTTTTGGCAGAAAAAAATATCCCTCTGTTGGATTGGCCGGGTAATAGCCCATTGAAAATGTGTGGGAGCTGATGAAAAGAGAAGTGGCTAAAGATGTGATTACCAACAAAACCCAGCTCCTAGAAAAGTTTATTCATGTGTGGAATCAGCATCCTCAAATGCAGGAGACAGTACAATCTTGCATTGATAGCATGCCGCGCAGAATTAAAGGTTTGATAGCGGCTAAAGGTGGCTCAACTAAATATTGACTTTTACTAACATTAATTTCACTTTTTCTTTAAAACTTAATAAACTTATGCTTTTCTAAATTAATGCTGTTTTATTTATGTCAAATAAATAGGTAATTGATTGGATAATATAAAAATAAAAAACAAATCAGTTTAAAATAATAAAACGGTACAATATCACTCGGTAATTAATATTTTACATGAAATCTTGCAGTGCGTCTAATAATTTGGCCAGGGACTGTAAAATGTTCACGCAAAATCGAATATACTGCAGTCTTCGATATGCCTAAGGATGCCTCTATCTCACAGTAAGTCACATGTCGATCCTCTTCAATCATATTGCGCACAGCATCTATGTTTTTTGGAACAACAACCGATTTTAGTCGACCTTCACGAAATTCATCGGTGACGAACGCACGACCATGATGAAATTCTGCAAGCCAATCGCAAACAGTTTTTTCTGATGGTGATTCATTACTAAAAGTCGAATGAAGCGATTCGAGTCTTGGTTGTTGAGTTAGGCCTTTACTAAAATCATAAAAAAATCATCCAACGAAAACCTTTACGTGAAATTTCCATTTGTTCACAAAACTGTTTTTTTTAAACGCTCACTGTATGGTAAAAATGGTTCCAAGCAAACTCACTAGCTCTCAACCTAGGTAGCTAAACATGTCACTAGGTAAAAATTCAGAAGATAATCCTGTTAAGTTTTTGGGGCTTTATATTGATTGAGGGCTCTCCTTTAGATGCCATATTGCAAAACTCAGCTGAAGCCTATCAAAGGTAATTTATTTCATCCGAAAAATAAAACATTACTCAACAATGGAAACTGAAACTTGTCTACGTGGGCCTTTTCCATAGTCGACTAAATTATGCAATTTTATTATGGGGAAATACGGTTGATTGGCCAGTTACCTTTAAGCAGCAAAAGAGGGCTATAAGAGTCATCGTAAATGTGTCACAAAGGCAATCTTGCCGAGAATACTTTGGGCAATTAAAGATTATGACAGTGCCAGCATTGTATATTTACCAATGCCTGTCTTTTGTTAAAAATAACCTGGATTCCTTGACAACACATATCCACGATTATGAAACAAGAAATAAAAAAAAGATCATCATTCCTCGGCACAGGCTGACTGCAACCCGTAAGAGTTTTATTGTCTCTGCTGTAAAATTTTACAATCACCTTCCAGATAGTTTCAAAAGTCTATCCACACGTAAATTTGAACATGAAATAAAAAAACTATTAATATCAATACGCCCGTACAATTCCAGTGAGTACTTTGGGGCAATTTGAGTATGTATATTGTCTTTTATTATTGTCTGTTTGGTTATCGATTTTATTATTTTTTAATTCACTTACATATATAATTATTTTATTTTCAACTGTATTTGACGATGTGCAGATTAGGTTTGCTTAACATGATTTGTACAAGTTATTATGCAAATAAAGTATTAATATTTTACAAACTGCTCTGCCAATTTCTGAGCTGCCAGTGTTTTAACAATAACAAATGTTAAATTTTACAACAGTGGTAATGTCACATCTCAATAGCGCTATCTAGTAGTCGTTTGTAAAAACTTAAAAGTCGGCCCTTGTATCATGTAATATGTTTTTACTTCCCTTGTTAAAGGGATATGCCCGATATTATCTTCAGACAACGTGTCATAAAACTTAATTTAATGAAGCTACATACCAAATCTTTAAAACTGTTGTTTCGGATTTTCAAGCTGCTTTAGTAAGCATTGTGATTTTCACTCATCGATTTGACAGCAGCGGATCTTCGGATCAGGTGGCGACAATACGAGTAAATAGCAGAGAGACTGAGGAAATAGGAATAAAAAGAGGTGTTCGTCAGGGATGTGTTCTTTCCCCCGCTCCTGTTTAATCTATACTCTGAGCACATATTCCAGAAGGCCTTAGAGAATGCCACAGATGGTATCAAAGTTAATGGGAAAATCATTAACAACCTAAGGTACGCTGATGATACCGTTATTATAACAGATACAGCGGATGGACCTCAGCCTCTTAAGAACAATATATCGGGTCTTCCATTAAGGACTTGACAACTTTTTTTTGAAATAAAACGCAACCCATTTGAGGCATTTCGAAAATTTTACAATCGGCTTGAAGTACAATCAAAAACATTTATGTATGGAATTCGACTTCATTCATATGTCCACCACGGGCACGTTTGCAGCGGTCGATTCGTTGAACCCAATTTTCGATGACTCGGCCACACATTTCGACGGAAACGGCCGCTATCTCTCTTTCAATATTGGCTCTCAGCTCCTCTAACGACACAGGTTGTTAGCATAGACCAATGATTTAACGTACCCCCATAAAAAGAAGTCTAGAGGTGTTAAATCACACGATCTAGGCGGCCATTCGACGGGACCATTTCTCGATATAACACGTTCACCGAATTTAGATTGCAGTAAGTCGAGTTACACCCGCTGTGTGGCTTGTGGCGCCGTCTTGTTGAAACCACATATCATTAATGTCTAGCCCATGCAATTGATCAAAGAAATAACGTTGCAACATGCCTCTGTAGCGATCTGCATTGACTGTAACGTGACGGTTATTTTCATCAACGAAAAAAGAAACGGCCCAATGACACCACTGGCATGAAAACCGCACCAAACAGTAATTTTTTGTGGATAAAATATAAAGTGATGTTTCTTCAAGCACATGAGGGTTTTCACCTGACCAATAACGCATATTCTGTTTGGTGACGAAGCCGTTTATCCAAAAATGCGCTTCATCACTAAAGATGATTTTGCGATGAAATTGGTCATCTTCTTCCAACATTTCTAGAGCCCAATTCGAGAACGTACGTCGCTTCATATATTCGAGTGGCTTTAGTTCTTGAGTTAACTTTAACTTATAAGGGTGCAGGCCAAAATCCTTTCGCAAAATTCGCCATAGCGTGGTCTGAGCGATGCCCAATTCTTGAAAACGCCGTGATATCGACTGTTTTGGTTCGTTTGAGATGGACGCTTGAACGGCAGCAATATTCTGGCCACTTCGACCAACCCGTTGTCTCACTGGCACGGGAACATCTAGCAGCGAATATGTTAACTCAAATTTTTTCACAAGACTATGAATTACTTGTCTACTGAGACGAGAATTACGACCAAAAATTGGCGTTAACGCTCTTAAAGTTGCAGTCACCGACTCCAAATTTTGGTAGTAAATTTTAATTATTTGTGAACGTTGTTCGTTCGTGTACTTCACCATGATGAAAATGTTGACTTTACTGAATGTTTTGACGTTGACAGTTCGGTGATTGGCTTAAAGGTGCGTTCACAGTGAAATTTCAAAGTTGTCAAGTCCCAAATGGAAGACCCTTTATCTAGGGAAGGCGATATTTTAAGTATGAAAGTAAACATTAATAAAACAAAAGTAATGGTCATTTCAAGAACACCCGGGTTGCAAACAGATATTCGTGTTTACGATCAATTGATAGAACAAGTAAACAAATTTAAATACCCAGGGTGTTAGGTAACTAATGATTTGAATCCTGAAGTTGAGATACGAGTTTGCATTGAAATGGCAAAAGCGGCTTTTCTCAAAATGAGACACCTCCTCACAGACTCAACCCTTTCTTTAGATACTCGTTATCGTTTTGTAAAGGTCTGTATATATACAGATATATATCCAGTGCTTTTATATGGAGTTGAGGCCTGGACCTTGGGAATACGATCAATGAATCGTTTGGAGTGTTTCGAATTATGGGTCATGCGCAGAATATTGAAGATCTCTTGGACAGAGCGTCTTACTAATGAAGATGTACTTCGTCGAATTGGTAGAGATAGATAAAGAGATATAAGCCCCTGTATTACTGGAGAATTCGAGATTATGGGAGATAATGCGGAAAAATTACAGAAAAAGCAATATATAAGCCTTTATAATATGGGAAAGTTGGAGATCCTGGGAGATAAGGAGAAATATTTGGAGAATGGCTTGAATAATGATAGATAAAGAGATATAAGCCCCTGTATTATTGGAGAATTCGAGATTATGGGAGATAAGGCGAAATAATTAGAGATAATGCGAAAAAAAAAAAATTACAGAAAAAGCAATATATAAGCATTTATAATATGGGAAAGTTGGAGATCCTGGAGATAAGGAGAAATATTTTGAGAATGGCTTGAATAATGAGAGATAAAGAGATATAAGCCCCTGTATTACGGGAGAATTTAAGATTATGGGAGATAATGCGGAGAAATGACAGAAAATGCAATATATAAGCCTTTATAATAAGGGAAAGTTGGAGATCCTGGGAGATAAGGAGAAATATTTGGAGAATGGCTTGAATAATGATAGATAAAGAGATATAAGCCACTGTATTACTGGAGAATTCGAGATTATGGGAGATAAGGCGAAATAATTAGAGATAATGCGAAAAAATTACAGAAAAAGCAATATATAAGCATTTATAATATGGGAAAGTTGGAGATCCTGGGAGATAAGGAGAAATATTTTGAGAATGGCTTAAATAATGAGAGATAAAGAGATATAAGCACCTGTATTACGGGAGAATTTAAGATTATGGGAAATAATGCGGAGAAATGACAGAAAATGCAATATATAAGCCTTTATAATAAGGGAAAGTTGGAGATCCTGGGAGATAAGGAGAAATATTTGGAGAATGGCTTGAATAATGATAGATAAAGAGATATAAGCCCCTGTATTACTGGAGAATTCGAGATTATGGGAGATAAGGCGAAATAATTAGAGATAATGCGAAAAAATTACAGAAAAAAGCAATATATAAGCATTTATAATATGGGAAAGTTGGAGATCCTGGGAGATAAGGAGAAATATTTTGAGAATGGCTTAATAATGAGAGATAAAGAGATATAAGCCCCTGTATTACGGGAGAATTTAAGATTATGGGAAATAATGCGGAGAGAAATGACAGAAAACGCCAGATATAAGCCTTTATAATAAGGGAAAGTTGGAGATCGATCCTGGGAGATAAGGAGAAATATTTGGAGAATGGCTTGAATAATGATAGATAAAGAGATATAAGCCACTGTATTACGGGATATTGTCATTTATTAAAAGACAAAAAACTCGTTACTTGGGACACATTTATAGGGGTCCACGTTATTTACTGCTCCGGTTGTTGATGGAAAGGAAAATTGAAGGGAAAAGAAGTGTGGGGCGTCGAAAATGTTACTGGCTAAAAAATATACGAGATTGGACAGGTCTGGATACCCACACTTTATTAAGAATTGCCCAGGATAGGGAAGAATTCGCCGTGATTACAGCCCAACTTCAGTAATGGCGATGGCACTATAAGTTCAGTTCTTCTCTCAATCTGTCTTCTTGATCTGGGTTCATCGGTTCCCCATCGAAATTATTTAGACCAAAATTTTTACTTAAAAATAAGATACGTCGTGATCTTTTTTACGAATACAATACTTCCCTTCGGTAAGGTAAGTAAAAATAAACTTAAAATGGCACACACCGCCACGCGCCGTTACAAAACATTTAAATTTCCGCTCCAAAAAGTTCTCCGGCACGGATTTCAACTATCGGGGTGCCCACCTCGATTATTTTTTCTATTTTGTTTGAAATCGAAATCGGTCAATGGGTTCCACATACAATATGAGCGCGTGGCGACGGTGTGACGATTGAAGATTCATGTTTCCCACGTTTCCGACCCTTGCAAGAGACCATTTTACTCCCTTCTATGGCCGAGCGCCACCCCTGAATTACTAATCGGTTTTGTATCAAGTCAAAGAACTTCGATGAATGTATATCTGCTATAATACAGGACAGGGCTTAGAGTGGAATAGATAAGTATATACATAGAATTTAGAAGATATAGGTTTTTATTTCCCTCTCTTGTATTCGTAAGAAAAGAAATGGGGAAACTTTTTACGTCCCCCTTTGAGCCTGTAGGAAAGCTCTGGACAAAACTTGGGGTATGCAACCCAAGGTCGCACTGAGGATATATAGGGCGGTGCTATTGCCTAGATTAACGTATGCGGCAGTGATTTGGTGGCCCAGAATGGGCACGGTGGCGTCAAAGAACCTATTGCGCAGCCTACAGGGAAACTACCGTAGGGCGGCAGTGGGGGCTATGAGAACGATACCAACGGAGGCGCTAGAAGTAGCACTCTGTGTCCCACCACTGAATCAGTTCATCATCTACACGGCCAGACTACCAGCTTACAGACTAAAATGCCAAGGCGAATGGAGGAATGGGGACCAAGGACACTCAGGTCTGAAATTTCTCCAGGAACGTCCATTCGCCTTAAAACAAAATAGAATCATGAAAACAAAACAAGTGATTAAGTCTTTTGCTGTCCATATCCCTGAGAGGAGGGCACGCAAAAGCTCCTGAACAGGCCAAATACCGACATTTGGTATACTGACGGTTCGGGTGCTAATGGCCTCTTTGGGGCGGGAATCTTTTGCCATAAATTAAACCCCAGGGAAATTATACTCATGGGCAATATGGCTACGATTTTCCGAGGTGAGGTGTTAGCCATCCTCAGATGAGCGAAAATACAAATCTCGAAAGGGACAAATAATACGAAAATTTTAATCTGCTGCGACAGTAAAGCAGCTATACTAGCTCCTGCCAAATCCACCACGGACAGCTTGTTGATCAGGGAATGCGTGTAAGAACTAAACACGTTAGGAGGTAACAACGAGGTTACCTAATGTGGGGACCAGGCCACCAAGACATGTCTGAAAATGAAATAGCGGACGAAGTCGCCAAAAGAGGCACCTTAGAGGACCCGTCTGAACAGTTTTGTAGGAGTTCCATTCGCTTTCGGTAAGAACAAGATCAGGGAATGGTTGGAGAAAGAACACCAACTCTCTTGGACTGCAGACAGGCAGAACAAAGGAACTCTTGTCGATGTCAAAACAAAGGCTACGCCTGAGTATAGGACTCCTTACGGGACATGTGGCACTACACGCCCATTTATATAACCTCGAACTGGCTGAGCGGAAAACATGTCGACTGTGCGAGAGGGAAAGCGAGGACAGTATTCACATTTTGTGCGAATGTCCTGCACTAATGGTTATACAGATACTGGGGTCAACTATTCTGTGAACTCAAAGATCTACAAGAGGTCAGGGGAGTAGCCTATGTCTCTTGGCAGAAAATGCCGGACTAGGACTGCAACCCTGATTCGACAGTGGGGAGTCACAGAAGAACTTTTAGATCTAGGTGACATTAGGGACTCAAGGTACCACCCACTCTTTTTACTACTACTACTACTACTACTACTTACCCATTATTTTTTTTAGTGTTCCGTACGGAACATTTATAAGATCACTTCGGTGTCTGTCTGTCCCTCTGTCACACCCGATTTTCTCCGAAACTATTTAACATAGAAAGTTGAAATTTGGCACTAATATAGATTTTGATGGCCTCATCAGAGCCGCGTAGTTTTGAAAGTTAAATTTTGACTTAAGTGGTTAGTTTTGGGGGGTGAAATCGGAAGTGAAAAGAAATTTTTTTCACCACGTCATCGAGTGGGGTGTCAAATGAAAGCTTGTAAAAACACGAGTTCAGAAATATATATAATGTAATACTTGCACACACTTTCCTTTGTATAATTTTTAAAAAATTGTCCCCCCTTATCTCGAAAAGTACTGATCAAAAAAATTTGAAAAAATTCTGGAATATTCTCCACAGGGTGTAGATTGACCGAAAATTATAATGAGTTTTTAATCTGGTATATAAAAAAAAACAATAGTTTCAAAGTTATCAGTTTTCAGTAAAGATCGGAAAAAAAACTGTTGAAAAACACATTTGGAGTGTGTTTTGTGAAGTCACTGATCATTTTATACCTCCGTAACAAAAATGTTTATTTCATCAACGTACGGAGCACTAACTGCGCAAGTCCGACTTGCAGTTGGCCGGATATTTGCAAATATAATACATACACATACATACATACATACACGGACGCACACAAACTCATTTCTGTTAAGATTGAAAATAATATTATTTCCAGATTCCTCGACCCTGATAAGGACATACAGTCCGTGCCCAAATTATTAGACGCACTGTATTTTTTTTAGTAATTTTATGTTTCTTAAGAGTTTTTATGCAATAATGGTATATTTAAACTACAATATTATTGATTTTTATTTAAAAGAATTGTTGTAGACTACATATTTGTATTTATTTTTAACATATGGCAACACTGTGTTGACAAAGTGATACATGAACGTAAACAAGTACAAACCTGTATCAGTCGCGATCGGAATCGAGTCAGGTACGGACGTGTTTCTGTGGCTTTATGGACTGTGATTGTTTGTTTAACAGTTTTATACTACTCAGTTATTAGTTTATTTTGTATGCAGTGTTTTTAAAAAAGTAATTGGACTATTTTCATTATGGGTAGAAAAGGCGATCTTTCACCACGTAAAAAAGCTGAAGTGAAGGCCCTTGTGATTGCGAAAACATTTACAAACCGAGAAATATCACGAAGATTGGAGGTTTCTGAAGCTACTGTACGACGCATAAAAAAGAAAATTGAGTCAGGGAAGGAATTAAGCCCGAAAAGAAAGAAAAGATGCGGTAGAAAACCAATTTTCACTCCACGGTCAGAGAGATGTTTGAAGAAAATTTGTGTAGAAAACAGATTTGCTACCACAAAGGTAATAAAATCACAACTCCAGGATGCTAGCGTAAATGCTTCTGAGCGCACTGTTCGAAGAAAATTGAAAGAATTAGATTTTAAGGCCTGTCGCCCCGCCAGGAAGCCCAAGTTAACAGCTGCAATGAAAGCAAAGCGCCTGAAGTGGGCCAAACAATGGCAAGACAAAGATGTGGACTTCTGGAGATCGGTAAGATACAGCAATTTAATCAATAATTGATACATTATTATCATTTCAGTTAAATAAAGCAAATAAACATGGAAGTTTATATATTTTTCCTATTTTTTGACAGGTCTGCTTCAGTGACGAAAGCACATTCGAAATTTTGCAGAATAAAGCTCAGTATGTGCGTCGTCGTCATGGAGAAAAGTTTCATCCTGATTGTGTCGTCCCGACGGTTAAACATCCCGCCAAAGTGATGATTTGGTCAGTCATCAGCGGCAAGGGCACTGGACGTCTGTACGTCGTCAAAGGAATAATGAGGCAAGATCAGTACAAAGAAGTATTACAAAATCGGTTGATTCCGCAGCTCAGAGAATGGTTTCCAAATGGGGAACCATTCACTTTCATGCAAGATGGAGCTCCCTGCCACACTGCTCGGTCTGTTAAAGCTTTTTTGGCAGAAAAAAATATCCCTCTGTTGGATTGGCCGGGTATGAACCCCATTGAAAATGTGTGGGAGCTGATGAAAAGAGAAGTGGCTAAAGATGTGATTACCAACAAAACCCAGCTCCTAGAAAAGATTATTCATGTGTGGAATCATCATCCTCAAATGCAGGAGACAGTACAATCTTGCATTGATAGCATGCCGCGCAGAATTAAAGCTTTGATAGCGGCTAAAGGTGGCTCAACTAAATATTGACTTTTACTAACATTAATTTCACTTTTCTTTAAAACTTAATAAACTTATGCTTTTCTAAATTAATGCTGTTTTATTTATGTCAAATAAATAGGTAATTGATTGGATAATATAAAAATAAAAAACAAATCAATTTAAAATAATAAAACGGTACAATATCACTCGGTAATTAATATTTTACATGAAATCTTGCAGTGCGTCTAATAATTTGGCCAGGGACTGTATAACATATAACACGATATATTCAAGGCAACCTCTCTAACCTCCTTCCTGACCAATTTAAGCCCAAGATAAAGAGAATATATAAGAAACAGAGATACATATAAATTAAAATTAAAAAAAAAACCTAAACCAAAAAAGTTTAAATTTCAAAACATTTATGGTTTTAAAAACGCCGCTTTGTTGTTTTCTTGATTTTAATAATAACAAGAAAAGCAATAAAAGTTTAAGAATAAATAGAAATGAGAACTGATTTACAACCTTCTTATTAAAATGTCGTTATATGACACCCTCATAATGTTTCCGAACCTGCCAACCGTACCAAACCATACTACCCGAATAATGTGCAAGAATTTTACAACTCTTTGACGACTATACAAAAACGTGTTGTTTCATTTAATAGGTTATAGGATCGGAAATTATAATGACTAGTGCTATTTGACCCTCAGCCGTAAAACTAGAATCATAACAAATTGCTGTACGTGACTGAAAACAGATTTAGGTTACTTGGTAGTCTTTTGGTAACATGGTTTATATATAACATATATATATATATATATATATATATATATATATAATATATATATATATATATATATATATATATATATATATTAGGGTGTTTCATTTTTAGGCAATATTTTTTTTTCATCTGATATACCAGAAAATCTCATAGTTTATAGAAAATAAAAAATATTGCCGCCGGGTAAAAGGTTTCAAGTCGAACAGTGGCTTAGCTCTTTCAAAAATTCGATTTGCCATCTAAATAACACAGAAAAAAATTTTCTTTGTTTTAAATTGAATTTTTCACTGTTAAAAATTTTTTTTTTGAAAAATCCTTCTTACTGCTTTTGAAGGAAATTAAATTCTCTACAAAAATGTCCTTGAGGTCGAAACCGTTCAACCAGTTGTCTCGGAGTTATAGCCCGTCAAACATGAACATTTTTAAAAATAGACATTAAATTCCATTTAATCACCAGTTTATTACTTTTACATAAATAATTAAAATATATTTTACATTTTAGAGTATTGAAATTTATAATTTAACTATTGATTCGTTTTAATCCAGCAATCAAATTATTATTATTATTAATTAATTATAACTACTGTGAAATAATAACACTCATGTACGGAAATCATATTTTCACGCAAATTCGTACAGTTTCGCTAGTTTGATATTTTATTGAGATTGGCGCTGTTTCCTATTTTTATCGATCTCTGCGTTTTCGATCTATGATAACTGTCTATCTTTCATTTTTTTGGCTGATCTGCATAGATCAACATTAATTAACCTCAATGACATTGATTCAATATCATTGAGGTTAATTAATGTTGATCTATATTTAGTGCCAATCGATGCAAACCAGCCAAAAAATGAAAGATAGACAGTTATCATAGATCGAAAACACAGAAATCGATAAAAATAGGAAACAGCGCCAATCTCAATAAAATATCAAACTAGCGAAACTGTATGAATTTGCGTGAAAATATGATTTCCGTACATGACTGTTATTATTTCACAGTAGTTATAATTAATTAATAATAATAATAATTTGATGAGACAACTGGTTGTACGGTTTCGACCTCAAGGACATTTTTGTAGAGAATTTAATTTCCTTCAAAAGCTGTAAGAAGGATTTTTCAAAAAAAATTTTTTTAACAGTGAAAAATTCAATTAAAACAAAGAAAAATTTTTTTCTGTGTTATTTAGATGGCAAATCGAATTTTTGAAAGAGCTAAGCCACTGTTCGACTTGAAACCTTTTACCCGGCGGCAATATTTTTTATTTTCTATAAACTATGAGATTTTCTGGTATATCAGATGAAAAAAAAATATTGCCTAAAAATGAAACACCCTAATATTATATATATATATATATATATATATATATATATATATATATATATATATATATATATATATATATATATATATATAGTGAAGTCTGCTTATAACGAACCCGTTTATAGCGAATAACGAACCCGGTTCTTGGATATTCTAAAGGCTGCTATACACGCTCCGGTATACCTGCACAGGCAACCTGTGCAGGTATACCTCAACAGGTTTACCTGCACAGGTTAGGCCCCACACACGCAATGGCGAAACTGTGCAGTTCTGGTTTAAATTAATGCCGGAGCCGCGGGAGAGTGGACTACTAGCCTTTATAGCTCTTCATATAATAAATAATATAAACCACCAAAATATAAACGTTTTATGCAAACCTACTCTTTTAAAACCTCACTGAATAAAAAAACCGGTCAAGTGCAAGTTGAACTTGCACAATTAGTGTTCCGTACGTTGATTGTTTTTAAAATAAAAATTGTTATTAGGGTGGTATATAATGATCAGTGACTTCACAAAACACACCCCAAATGAGTTTTCAACAAAGTTTGTTTCCAATCTTTACTGAAAACTGGTGACCTTGAAATTTTGTTTTTTTTATATACCAAATAAATTATTAAAGGTAATGCACTCGTGATAATTTTCGTTCAATCTATACCCCGTGGAGGATATTCCAAAATTTTTTTGATCAGTACTTTTCGAGATAAGGTAGGGGACAGCGATTTTTTAAAAGTAATACGAAGAAAAGTGTGCGCAAGTATTACATTACACAGGGGAACAGCTGTTTTGGTGTCGAGGTTTTTTGAGCTGATTCTATATCAATTTGATGTCCTGAATTCAAATAACGTATTCATTTGTACCTAGGAGCTCAAATTTTTAAGATATACAATTTTAGAGAAATATAAGTTACATTATTGTAACTCAAATCCGTAAGTGTAGTAAACAAAAGTAGATACGAAATTTTTATTTTAGTTATACAAAATACAATATTATGTCGTACTTACAAACAAAAAAAAACATTGAAGAAATGAAATAGTCACTCAACACAGCGACATTCTTGAATGTTTTTTTAAACAGTCCCTTTTTAAACTCCAGCAGTAATCTGCCATCATGTGCATGTCCCATCTTCCTTGGTAGCGGTCCTCCATAACTTTAATATCTTGGTGAAATCTTTCACCTTGTTCCTCACTCATGTCTCCTAAATTTTCTGGAAAACGGTCTAAGTGGCTGTGTAAATAGTGTATTTTAATACTCATATTGCACGCTAAGGATTTGAAACTATTAAGCATCTTGTTAACCATTTCAACATAGTTTTGAGCTTTATGTTTACCTAGAAAATTTTCTACAACTGCAAACAAATGATGTCCAAGCTTCTCGTTCAACTTGATTCATTGAATTTATGAAGGCAGGATCCTTAATTAATTGTCTTATTTGTGGGCCGTCAAATATCCCTGCTTTGAGTTTTTCTGTGCTCAACTGATGCATTTTTACCCCTATATATGCAAAACAAGACCCATTCTTATCAAGAGCCTTTACAAATTGCTTCATTAAGCCCAACTTTATATGTAACGGAGGAAATATGATTTTTTTCTCTTTCAACCAAAGCGTCGTTAATGACATTCTTTTCCCCAACGTCCATGTTTTCTCTCTGAGGCCAATCTTTTCTAACCCAGTGGTGTGTTTTGTCCCTACTATCCCAGAGGCACAAGAAACACGGATATTTCGTGTAACCACTTTGCTGCCCAATAAGAAAGTTTACCATTTTTAAGTCTACACAAATCATCCATTGATGTTCGTAATACTTTATCTTCTGCAAGACCAAAGCTATGGTATTATATTCTTCTTTCAGTTTCGTTGAGTGAGCTAGTGGTATTGAACCATATTTATTCCCATTATGTAGAAGGACACATTTTAAACTTCGCTTTGAACTGTCAATAAATAGGCGCCAATCATCTGGAATATATTCCAGAAAGTCCCATTTCTTTCATGAATCCCCTAATTTCGTGACAAAATACAAGATTGTCTTCTTGAGAAAAGAATGGTAGCAGATCTTTTTCTCTTGTACGGTAAAAGGTAATTTTGGTTCCTTGTTCCAGTAAATTTTTGTCGTTCAACCTAGAAGCCAGTACTTCAGAAGCTTTTTTTTCGATAAATTGAGATCCCTGGTGAGATCATTTAATTCATTTTGATTGAAGCGTTGAGGAACTGATGACGTCCCCTCATAGTCACTGTTAGTTTCATTAGCATCAGAACTTTTATTAGCATCAGAAGAGCGATCAGAGGGAAAATATTCGTCATCAGAGATATGTGGTAGCTGATGAAATGTTGGAATCGGTATTTCATCTGAGTGCGGGATAGGGCGTATTGCCGAGTCTAAATTGGGATAAGTCCACTTACTGCGGTTATTTCGATTGATTCCATTAGTATTTACTAAACAGAAATAACAATCATTGAAGTGGTTTTTTGGTTCTCTCCAAACCATTGGTACGCCGAATTTTAGACATTTTCTTTTCCCGGTAGTCCACTGCCGTAAATGCTCTGTACAAGTTTTACATACGAGATGCGGGGCCCACGTTTTGTCCTGATCACCAAGCTTAACTCCAAAGTATCCAAGATACGCTCGCTTTACAAAGTCAGTATCCCGTGGGGGGGCGGGATAGAATATCTCCCCCGGTATGTTCTGCCTGTCGTAGGAGGCGACTTAAAGAACAGTCTAGATGGTAGATGCCCAGATCCCACCAGCATCGCCCGGTGTGATACCATCGCATCGGCTTAAGCTGCGTGAAGTTGCTTAACGTTTCGTGGCTGTGCCGATGTCCCGGACTGTGGGACCAAATAGCATGATGAGGCACCTGGATACAAAAAATTCCGGAGGTAAAATAGCCCCCCGTTCGGATCTCCGGGTGGGGGCTGGTTCAGGGGCGTCGACATGCAGAGAACAGAATTTCAAAATGGATTTTTGTAACATACGAGGTTTAAATTCGAACATAAATTCAGTGCACCAACACCTGCAATCAAATAAACCTCATGTACTCGCTCTCTGTGAAACTAAGGTCAGTTCATCGACCAGCACAGTAAACTATCTTTATCCTGGGTACGATTTCTATTCCCGATTTAGGCGTAACTTTGGAATCTGTCTTTATGTCAGAAGCGACCTCTCTTGCCAACGAGAAGAGGCTCTGGAGCCCCCAAACTTTGATGTTATGTGGTTAAAAATAACGACTCAACCAACCACAAGGTTCGTCTGTATCCTCTATCGACCACCAAGTGATACAAACTTTAGAACACTTTTCGCTTCTCTTGCAGACACCATAGATCATTTACAAATTAACTATCCAAATGCCGAAATTGCCATCCTGGGCGACTTTAATGTCCACAACATCAACTGGCTTAAATATTCAAATACTACCGACGAACAAGGTCGTGAAGCCGAATCATTTTCAATCAGTTGTGGCTTGACTCAGCTTATTGATGAACCAACACGGATCCCTGATCGAGACGGAGAGTTCGCCAGTCTTCTTGATCTGTTTTTAACCACCAATCCGGAGATTTACACGGTCAGCGTAAATCCACCGTTAGGTTCTTCCGACCATAAACTACTTTCGACATCGAGTATTCTACCAATCAGTGACAGAGAGGCGCCCAAACCGCGCAAGATTTGGCACTACAAATCTGCTAAATGGGAAGATCTCATGGAATATTTTCGAACTTTCCCTTGGTTGGACGTTTGTTTTCGATCCGACGACCCATCTGACTGCGCCAGAGAGGTTTCCGATGTTATTTTGGCCGGTATGGAGGCTTACATCCCTTTTTCGAAGAAATGCCCTTCCAACGGCAAGCCTTGGTTTGACCTAAAATGCAAAGAAGCTGTTGCTTCTAAACATCTTGCATACCGACAGTGGCGTGAAGATCCTAACACCATAAATCGTAACATCTTTGTTCGTGCCAGGAACAGATGCAAAGAAATTGTCGACGAAACCAAGGAGGTACACAATCAACGGATTAGAAACAAACTTCTCGCTTGTCCCGGCAATTCCAGGTCCTTTTGGTCGGTCGCTAAGGCAGTTAGTCAAAATTTCACCAAATCCACCATACCGCCACTCACACGGCCAGATAATTCTATTGCAACGAGACCTGTTGAGAAAGCGAACTTGTTGGCTGAACTCTTTGCTTCACATTCTACTGTCGATTTCCAAGGAAAAACACCACCTACTATTCCCATAGTGCAGTCGGGGATGCCCGATATTGTCTTCAGACAGCGTATCATAAAACGTATTTTGATGAAGCTAGACACCAAAAAGGCTTCAGGCGCTGACGGAATACCTGCCATAGTTCTCAAGAACTGTGCGAGGGAACTAACACCAGTTTTCTGTAGACTTTTCAACCTATCCTACAGAAAGGGAATATTTCCTTCCTGCTGGAAATGTGCCACAGTTCAGCCGATACCTAAAAAAGGCAAGAAGACCTTGCCAAATAACTACCGACCAATCGCACTACTCTCAATAATATCGAAAGTCATGGAAAAGGCTATCAATCAGCATCTTCTAAAATATCTTGAAGGATTCAACATTATTAGTGATCGCCAATATGGCTTTCGTAAAAATAGATCAACAGGAGATTTTCTGACTTATGTAACACATGTTTGGAACAGCGCAATTGAACACTTTGGAGAATCTCGAGCGGTTTGCTCTTGACATATCCAAGGCATTTGACCGTGTTTGGCACGATGGGCTGTTGGCTAAGCTACGTTCTTATGGTATGTCTGAAAAGTTCTGTTTGTGGCTCTCATGTTTCCTCAGAGAGCGTTCTTTACGAGTGGCAGTTGACGGATTTCTTTCTAACACCTTCACTATCAACGCCGGTGTGCCCCAAGGTTCCATACTGTCTCCTACTCTCTTCCTCATTTATATTAACGATCTGCTGGAAAAGACCGAGAATCCAATCTACAGCTTTGCAGATGACAGTACACTTATCTCTTCATTCACTTTGAACGCTCGGACATCGACTACTCAGACGAATATCCGCAGACAGCAGGAAGTCATTCAACTTAACAAAGACCTGGAAGAAATTCTATCTTGGGGTGACAGTAACCAAGTGGAATTTAACGCTACAAAAACCCAGGCGGCAGTTTTTTCTAAAAAAGTTAACGTTGCAGAACCCGACATAGTTATGTCGGGGCACTCCATCTCTCTAACATCGTCACTCAATCTGTTAGGCGTTAATTTGGGAGCAAATATGTCCTGGCATGAACATGTTGCAGGCATAGCAAGAAGAGCTTCTCAAAAGTTGGGAATATTGTTTCGAACCAGAAAGCTTTACACTCCACAACAACTGTTAATTCTTTACAAAGCTCAAATTCGACCAACTATGGAATACTGCTCCCATGTTTGGAGCTCCGCTCCCAAACATACACTGCATTTGTTGGATTCTATCCAGAGAAGAGCTGTGCGTCTGATTGGACACCCCGGAACTGACCGACGGCCTTGATTCGCTGGAACATCGAAGAGCGGTTGGCGACTTGAGCCTATTCTGCAAGTATTTTCATGGAAAGTGTTCGAAGGATGTGGCCCGTTTAATTCCTCCCAGAGCGGTGCATATTAGAGGTACGCGTCGCGCTAACGCTTCACATCCGTATGAGGTTCAGCTTGTTACTCCTCGTACAACGCTTTTCAAGCAGTCTTTTATATGGAGAACATCATACCTTTGGAATGGTTTACCCAGGACTGTGTTTCCCATCGTGTACAATCTACAGCGATTCAAGAACAACGTGAATCGCTTTCTCCGCACACGTGTCGCTCCTGTAGCGCTTTAGGGACTTCCCTGTAGCACGTGTGCTAGACCCATAAAAAAAAAAAAAAAAAAAAAAAATAGTTTGTCTGTTTTGTTGAAACATGTATTCTCCGCATATATAGCAAAACACATCAGGTTGATTTACACAACTTCTTCTTGAACTGGAACCTGAACTCATTTTAATTCTGTTCAATAACACAAAAACACTCTTTTCGTAACATAAAATAACACGCCGAATTCGATCTACTCTCATTAGTAAGAACGCACAAACTGACGAGACTTACCCGAGTTAGGTGATTAAAAGGGTCATTTCAGGTACCTGATAGGCAATGGTTCCACTATTTATAGGTTTACCTGGAATTTACTCAATTACAGACTGACAATAAAACCATTGTACCTACATTAAGGAATATATAATAACTTTAGAACTCTCATAAATGAATATACTGAATAAAAACCACATTGGTAGATAAGTTGATGTATCTAAAAAAGTAGAGCTGATAGAGAAAAACGGATTGCATGTATAGATTTAGCGTCCCAAATATAGTTAAAATCAGCTCTAAAATCCCAGGCACCAAAACAAAAATATATTTTTTTGTTGCCCTGTGTTATATATATATTTTTTACTCGTGTTTTCACAAGCTTTCATTTGACACCACACTCGATGACCTAGTAAAAAAAATTTTTTTCACTTCCGATTTAACCCCTCAAAACGAACCCCTTAAGTCAAAATTAATGTTACGGTGGTATAAAATGATTAGTGACTTCACAAAACACACCCCAAATGAGTTTTCAACAAAGTTTGTTTTCAATCTTTGCTGAATGACCTTGAAATTTTTGTTTTTTTTTTATATACAATATAAATTATTAAAGGTAATGCACTCGTGATAATTTTCGTTCAATCTACACCCCATGGAGAATATTCCAGAATTTTTTCGAAATTTTTTGATAAGTACTTTTCGAGATAAGGCCCGGGACAGCGATTTTTCGCGAATTTTTTAAAAATAATACAAAGAAAAGTGCGCGCAAGTATAATATTATATATATATTTTTTACTCGTGTTGTCACAAGCTTTCATTTGACACCACACTCGATGACCTAGTAAAAAATTTTTTTTTTCATTTCCGACTTCACCCCCCAAAACTAACCCCTTAAGTCAAAATTTAATTCTCAAAACTACATGGCTCTGATGAGGCCATCAATTCCTATATTATTACCAAATTTCACCTTTCTATGTCAAATAGTTTCGGAGAAAATCGGGTGTGACAGACAGACAGACAGACAGACACCGAAGTGATCTTATAAGTTTTCCGTACGGAACACTAAAAAGGATAAATATCATTGCGCATTCTTCTGCGCAACTCTGGCACAGGTAAAAATATGTTTTTCCATATTTACTCCGGTCGCCTGTACAGTTCAAGAAACCTGTACGGATTTTACAATACACTCTCCGGTTTACCTGCGCAGGTCTACCCAGCCATAAGGAATTAAACCTGCTGGTAAGTTCGGTTTCTCCAGTCAAACGAACAGCTCTCTTTAGGATAGAATCCAACAAATGCAGTATAGCAAAGCCTCAAAGATGCAAGCAGTATTCCATTATTTGTCGAATTTGAGCTCTGTACAGAATTAAAAGTTAATGTGGAGTGTAAAGCTTTCTAATACAAAATAATATTCCCAGCTCTCAAAAAGCTTTATTTGCTTGATTTTAGGAGGTCTAAATTTAATGCCAAAAATGCTTCAAATGATATTTCAGAAGATACTGATCAGAAAAAAGTTTCGGTTAAAAAAGGGTTTAAGGTCCAGTTATGGAAATTTCCCTAAACTTAGGCTTTACTATGAAACCTGTTTATATATAACGAACCCGATTATAACGACCTTCGGGAGAAAGTGAACCAAATTTGGATGTTTTGTGTCCGTTTATAACGAACTTGCCACTCCCTGTGCTGGATGTCGCGCGACTTGATCTAGGGAATTCACCGAAACTCGCTGGGACCTCCTATTCTACTTGTTTCCGCCGCGTCGCTAGTTCCAGCAGTATTATTTTCAGTTCACTTCTTGTGTTATGTGGTTCTAATGCATATTTGATCAAAGTAGCAAAGTTTTTATTTTAAAATAAGTACACAAAAACGTAAAGCGTTTACTTTAAAAGACGAACACGATATTAAAAAGAAAATAGAAAATGGAGTTAAACAAAGTGATGTTTGCAAACAGTTGAATTTAACTAAATCTGCGGTTTTTACCATATGGAAGAAGAGGCAAGAAATCTTATCAATCTATGATAAAAGAAACTTTAGTTGTAAAAAAGTAAGGAAATCTACACATAACCAAGTCGATAAAGGACTCCTTAAATGGTTTAGTCAAAAACGACATGAACATGTTCCTATTACCGGCCATACTTTACAAGAGAAAGCTAGTAAATTGGGAAGGAAAATAGAGAACACCGAGTTTAACTGTTCTAGAAATTGGATTGAACGATTTAAAAAGCGACATAATATTGGTGGGGGTAAGATAGTAGGAGAAACTGCAGGAGTGGATATGACTGTTGCTGATAAGTGGTTGGCCAATGTATGGCCGGAAATTCGAGAAAATTATGAATATGTGGACATTTTTAATGCGGATGAATCGGGTTTGTTTTACAAGATGACGCCTGACAAGACATTAAAGTTTGTCGGAGAGAATTGTGCTGGTGGAAAATTATCAAAAGTAAGGATTACTGTGTTGGTAACAGCAAATATGTCTGGAACAGAGAAAAGGAAGTTGTTGGTGATAGGAAAGTCCACCAATCCCAGGTATTTTAAAAACAAACATTTACCAGTAAAGTACAAATCAAACCGTAAAGCCTGGATGACATCAGAAATTTGTAAAAACGAACTGATCGAGTGGGACAAAGAATTAAAATTCACAAACAGAAAAATATTACGTTTGACTGACAACTGTCCAGCGCACCTTGAAGTTGATCTACAGCAGATAAAATTGGTTTTTATGCCTCCAAGCACAAGAGCAAAGCTCCAGCCTATAGATCAAGGTGTGATACATTCTTTAAAATGTCATAGAAAGATTTTACTTATGAAAATGTTAAAAACCGTCGATAAATGTGACATTTTTTCTGTAACTCTCTTGGACGCTATAAACTTTATCCATATGGCTTGGCAAAGAGTCAGTAGAGAAACCATTGCGAACTGTTTTAAGCATGACAGATTTTTAGGAAACGAATGGAGACATAACTCAGATGATGAGCTACCGTTGACTCAATGGATTAAAAACGTCGAGAAAATTCTACTGATTTTCTAGAATTTGTTTACGATGCTGACATTCAACAAAGTACAGTGGAAATCGAAATTAAAAAGATGTTTAATCACTTTAATTTTGAAGAATATGTATGTGCTGATAATGAATTAATGACGAGAGAAATATTAACTGATGATCAAATTGTGACATCAGTGACTTCTGGAAAGATCTTAAGCGATAATGACGACGAAGACGAGATTGGAGAAGGAGATAATATTTATGTTCCAACCATTTCAGACATTTTGCAAGAAGTAAAATCCTACTTAAATTTCCACTAAATATTTTATTTTTACCACCGTGACACAGCATTTAAAACATCCAACACACTTGGCAAATTTATAAAAAATAACAAAACTAAAACAGATAGAGACAATAGATCCGGAGTATACAAATTAAATTGTGGAAATTGCTCAAAAACATATATAGGTCAAACAGGAAGAACTTTTTCAAAAATAATAAAAGAACATGCTTCATCATACATCAATAGAAAAAAATAACTCAAATTACGCAAATCATTTAATTGAAAATAACCATCAATTCAACCCAAACCTTGAAATATTACATACTTGCACAAAGAGCCTGAAACTTAATTACCTAGAATCTTTACAAATAAACAAATTGAAAAATTCAGATTCCTTAATAAACGAACAATTAGACTTAAATAATTCACCATTACTAAATCTGTTTTAATTAGATTATTTTATTACCTGTCATAAATTGTGAATCAACCAATTATTATAGTAATTTTACCCTCATTTTGTAACAAACCGTCTGAAGAAGCTGTCGTACAGCGAAACATGATGTTAAAAATAAAAATTAAATTTCCACTAAATTTTTATTTTGTGTTTTACTTCTTGCAATACTTCTAGTTATGGATCTCCACTAAGTATCGGCTGAATCAATTCTTTTCAGAAATGTCTGAAACTCGCAATTTTTTGGTATCTCGTGAAGTTCCTGAACATATATGGAGTAGTTTTTGTGACCTTGACAATTATATAAACACCGTGTGTTTTTCAAGTAAAATTGTACAAACGAAAATTACTGATTTTATTGTATAAACTACGTATTTTAATGTTTTCGTTTATACTCGTATATGTACCAACATACATAATAATAACCTTAGTGTGACTTGTTTTATTCTCCTTTGAACGTTTTCTTTTAATTTCATAATCATTATTATTCATTTTTCTAAGCATTAGCGCCTAATCTAAATAAAAAAGTAGTGAAAAATGATATTAGAATTTGTTTTCTGTTTGTAACGAACTTCGGATATAACGAACCATTTTTAGTGATTTTTTTTGGAGTTCGTTATAAACGGACTTCACTGTATATGAATCAAAAAATGAAAATGATAGATAGAACACAACTTAAACACAAGAAAAATGCGTATATACATAAACTCGAAGAACATGAAATCAAAGAGGACACTTCGTTTCTCAACAAAATTAATAGAAAAAATCGTTCAGCGTATCGTAAAATTTGCGAAAGAAGCAGCTCTCAGGAGAAATATCAAAGAGGAAAAGCTCTCCAAAGAAACGGTCGAACTAATACAAAAACAAAAATCCATGAAACATGGCGGCATATGAATAACGATATAAGGAAATATATTAGAAGAGATACGTGTGTGTGTATATATATATATATATATATATATATATATATATATATATATATATATATAATATATATATATATATATATATATATATATATACATATATATATATATATATATGTATATATATATATATATATATATATATATATATATATATATATATATATATATATACTTAAATATAAAATTTGTTGGGGAACTTGGCCAATATTTTGGTCCTTGGTTGGGACCTTCTTCAGGGCAACAACTGAAAAGGAGAAATAATCTACTGAGAAAACTTGGGCAAAAATTAAATTATTCAAATTGTTACTATTATCAGTATTACTAATAAACTTATATAGAAGTAATATAAAATATAAGATGTAATATAAAAGAAAAACTCACATGAATAGTAAGAAGTAGAGTTAACATGAATGGCTATAATTAGCTTGTAACATAGAAACGACTAACAATCCATTAAAATAAACCCTGTAAACTAATACATAAAGTTAAAAAGATGAATTTTATAACAGAGATGTGTTTGGAAACCCTGGATGCCGAAACATTTTTAATTATTAATTAATTCACCCGAACCAACCACTTGTTGCCGGCGCCATGCACAAAATGCACACCAGTACGTCAATGAAATCCTGGAAGCACACGTTCTGCCCAAGCGTAGACGTTTGGGTAACCGCTTTATTCTCATGCAGGACAATACTCGTCCTCATACGACGCGGACGAGAAGTTTTCTTCTTGCAAACAACATAGTAACTCTCAATCACCCACCCATGAGTCCCGATAAATCCTATTAAAACATGTCTGGGACATGGTTGGGCGTCGAATGCGATGGGATTATCCCCAATTACATAGTCTCCGTCAATTAACCCAGATGCTTCTCCGAGTTTGGAGAGAAATTTTGCAACGAGAAATCCGGCAATGCATCAATATGGGAGATCGCTTGGAAGCGGTAATCAGTAACAGAGGCGGGAATACGCGGTTTTTTAAATTGTGATCCGCAGTCACACAAAAGTTATGGAATAAGTTTGGAGTCGAATTTCTAATCTTGTTGTTGATTTCCTTCCCTCTCCTCTGTGAATTTCAAGGTCGGATTCATCTTGATGAGGTTCAAATCTGGCAGTCCACACAATTCGGGCACCATCGTATATTTCCGTAGCGTCTTCGGTAATTTCCAGCAACCATGTAAAAAGTTCCATAACTCTGTAACAACAAAAAGAAAATAGTACTGAAAACCTGAACTTATGAATGTTAATGAGTAGTTACACAGTTGCAGTAAATATATAACTTATAGAACATACGTTTAAGAGATGGAGAAGAGTATGTAGAGGAATGGGAATACAGCTGATCGACGAAACAACGTTATATACACGTCTACATTTTACCGACGGTTAGATGGCTATTGCTCAGAACCAAGAGGACCTTCCATTTATGACGAGAAAACTGTTCGAATATTATAAAAATTGGGGTTTAACAGTAAATTGCAAGAAAAACAAATATTTGTGTACAGGAAAATCGCAGGAAAATAAATACCGGTGAGATCAATGATGTTTATCAAGAGTACATATATATATATATATATATATATATATATATATATATATATATATATATATATATATATATATATATATATATATATATATACATATATATATATATATATATATATATATATATATATAAAGACCTCATTTATAATGTAGTATTTAACAGCACAAGATGCACACCAGTGACAAAAGACAGTTGACAGAAATAAGGGACTTTTCTAAAAACCTAAAAACCGAAGTTGTAAACAACCGGAAGGAGAACTGGTCTAATGAAAAATATATAAATGGTCAAATAAAGAGAAGAAGAAATTACCAATTAAACGACCTTAAATCCGATAAGGAAATTCGGATCGAAAAAACAACCATGAATTTTGGGTCAAAAGGGGACAAAATATCTAGCAAAAGAGAACCAGATAAGGAGGGATAGTATGTTATATTAGCTCATTAATTAATTTATTTTATTTATTTATATAATTTATTTATATAATCTGTTTCCTTGGTTACTTGTTCCCAAGCGATTTTTGCAAAGTAAACTGCATCCAATGGCGTAATTTTCTTAATTAACTCAAAAGCTGTACCAGCAGTTTCAATGTTTACTATATATATATATATATATATATATATATATATATATATATATATATATATATATATATATATATATATATATATATATATAAATAAATTTTCTTTAAAAGAAACTACTCCCTTTAACCTTTCAAATCGATAAATATAAATTACTACCTGTAATGATAAGTATAAGAATTTACCGTTCTATCCCATATGTACAGTTACCTAATTCTGTACAGAATTCCCTTTCATTCTTCACCCTATTAAAAAACAAATTTACCGTAACATTACAGTAATATAAATAGTTGTGATTAAGGAAGATAGTCGACACAAAAATGCGGAAGGGCTTTTAAGGGACCTAACGGTGAATGATGTTTTGATCGATCATTTTTAGATAGATTTATCTGGTCTAAACAGCATATTGTGGCGGTAGTTCTTATAAAGAAATTTCTAAGTTAATTGAGAGAGAAATAAATAATTTTATATATAAATACAATTTTTTTTTAATGTCACTGTCTTTATTGATTTCTAAGCCTCTTTCTTATAATTTTGAAAGTATAAATATATAGTTTCTAATACTAAATGTAAACTTATTCTATGTTAACCTAAGTTCTTACAATAGGAATCCTATACTAACTTAACCTAGGAAATATGTTTGGTATATACATGAAGTTTCTTAAAGCTAGGACTTAGAACTAGGACTAAAACTACCTTAGACTAAGACTTAAACTAGGAAGAAACAAATTAGGACTAGTTTAAACTTATCCTAGAATGACATTCTTCTTGTCACGGCGGGCGAGGGGGGTCATCGTCTTTGTCCGAGAGGGGGTTTTTTTATTAACTTCTTTAACCAAAAACCAGAAACAAAAATCGTCATAATACTGTTAAAACAGTAACATACTGCAATAATACTATTAAAACTGTACATTATTTAACGATCTCCACACCTTACTCTTTCTGTTAGAATTGGAAATAATGAAAAAAAAATCGGCCAAGTCGGACTTGCGCAATTAATTTTCCGTTCGTTGATTGCTTTTAATATAAAAAAAAAATTTACCGAGGTATACAATGATCAGTGACTTCACAAAATACACCGCAAATGAGTTTTCAACAAACTTTGTTTCCGACTTTTGTTGAAAACTGATTACCTTGAAATTTTTGTTTTTTTATGTACCAAATGAATTATTAAAGGTAATGCACTCGTAAAAACTTCCGTTCAATCTACACTCCGTGGAGAATATTCCAGAATTTTTTCAACATTTTTTAATCAGTACTTTTCAAGATAGGGTGGGTGGACACGGCTTTTTTGTCAGTTTTTAAAATAATACAAAGAAAAGTGTGCGCAAGTATTACATTATGTGTAGTTTTCATTTAACACCCCACTGGATAACCTGGTAAAAAAAAACTAACCCTTTAAGTCAAAATTTAACTTTCAAAACTACACAGCTCTGATGGGGCCATCAATTCCTATATTAGTGCCAAATTTAAACTTTCTATGTCAAATATCTCCGGAGAAAATTGGATGTGACAGTCGGGCAGGCAGAGAAACGGACAGACACCGAAGTGATCTTATAAGTGTTCCGTACGGAATCCTAATAATACAATTTTCAGTACTTTAACTTCAAGAATCCTACAAAGGATATATGACACGATATAAAGGGTTTTTAGAGGTACTTTTTGTGATGGGGATTTAATTGCAGATTGCGCATGCGTCGTGTCAACTGAAGTGGCATTCCTGTTCAGTAGTGTTTGACAATTCATAATGGAAAGACTTAGCCCGGCACAGCGTCTACAAATTGTTCAACTTTATTACGAAAATGGGCGTTCTACGAGGAATGTGTATCGGGCGCTTAGAGCAACTTATGATCCACATAATCGGCCTACCGAACGCACAATTCTCTCTACCATCAATAAGTTTGAGACCCAATTTTCATTATTGGATAATGCTCGACCGAATAGACCACATCCAGCACGTAGTGAAGAAAATATAGGGGCGGTAGCGGAGAGTGTACGCGAGGACCGTGAAGTGTCGATTCGTCGCCGTTCTCAACAGCTTGGCCTGTCATATTCAACAACTTGGCGTATTTTACATAAGGATATTTCTTTAAAAGCATACAAAATTCAACTAGTGCAACAACTGAAGCCGACCGACCTTCCGAATCGTTTCCGTTTTAGTCGTTGGGCTCTTGACAAGCTTGCAGAAGATCCACTGTTTTCGAGAAAAATTTTGTTAACCGATGAGGCCCATTTTTGGCTTAATGGGTTCGTGAATAAACAAAATGCCCGTATTTGGGGTGATGAACAACCTGAAGAGGTTCAAGAGCTGCCATTAAATCCAGAAAAAACAACTGTTTGGTGTGGTTTATGGGCTGGTGGAATAATCGGTCCATATTTCTTCAAAACAGAGGCCGGCCGGAATGTTACTGTGAATGGTGACCGTTATCGCGCCATGATAACAGACTATTTGATGCCAGAAATTGAAGCCCGTGGTCTCGACGAAATTTGGTTCCAACAAGATGGCGCCACTTGCCATACAGCCCGTGAAACCATGGCTTTATTGCGAGAGCAATTCGGCGAATAGATCATTTCACGCTTTGGACCAGTGAATTGGCCGGCTAGATCATGTGACATCACACCTCTTGACTTTTTCCTTTGGGGCTATGTAAAGTCCAAAGTCTACATGGATAAGCCAGCTACAATTGAGGCATTGGAGGCCAATATTACTCGAGTCATTGGCCAAATACCACTCGAAATACTCACACGCGTCATTGAAAATTGGAACGTCAGAATGGACGTTGTTAACCGTAGTCGCGGACAACATTTGAAAGAAATTATCTTTAAGAAATAATTGTAAAGAATGGTTCTTTTATATGATAATAAAGATTATAAAATAAAATTGTTTTTATTCATTTTTTTTATTTAAAAAAAAGTACCTCTAAATGAATCACCCTTTATAAGGTTCGTTTCAACCTTAAATCAGAAGATTTCCAGCAATTGCAAATCGTGTTTATCGCGCATGTCTGTAAAATATTGACTTCTGATTGATTTTTATATGGATGATTGGAACAGCTGATAATTTACTTGACGTGTGAATAAATATAACCTAACAAACTTAGGCCGGTTGAATCTTTCAATCTTGCTTTGAATAACCATATTTTTTTTATTTACAAGGCTAACCATAAAAGTCAAAATGGATCTAGAAGGTATGTGACATGGTTAATGTGTAAATATATCCAACATAATATGTTAACGGTATAATTACTAAATCACTCCAAATGTTGGAATTTGTGAGATGTTCTCACGACTTTCGTGGTGTCCAAGCAACACAAGCCTTTTTAAAATACTTTTATTCAAAGTTTCCACTTGGTCGGATTATAGGTTATATTGCAAGCAAAATCAAAATATTTGCAATACGCATGCGCCAAATTATTGGTTAGAAGATAATCCGCAAACTGTTCTGATAGTTTTCAAACATGTTTGAATTTTAGTTGGAACATAAAACTAATAGTTTGCTAACCGTTAGTAACTTTGGTTGGAACGCAATTAACTTATTGCGCAGAATCCCGACTGTAAGAAACTGTTTCTGATGCGGGTTGGAACGAACCTATAGTATATGAAGGTACCCCTCTAACCCGCCTTTATTCGCCCTTGTAACCCCTTACATGTTTGTTTAACTGTTTGCAAATTAATATAATTATGGATAGGTTTGAGAAATCGCATCGTTTTCCGAAGAACCATTCCGAAAGCACTGCTACTTATTAAAAATTTAACGAATACATTTTTTATTTCAGTCTGTCAAACTCTGCTCGACTTTCCTCGTGAAACTTCGACAGACTCCCGCTGTTAAGTAACGCCGAATACTCAGTCGAATCAGGTTTTTTTACATGGTGGTGCGGAAAATATAAATTCCATCCCCGTCTTGAATATGTCGGGCGACGTCCAACCTCGGAAAAGAAAGGACAAGGAAAAAAAGAAACGAAAGGGTAAGAAAAATGTGAAAATTTTCTGTTTTATTTTTAGGATTTTCACCGCACAGGTTATGTGTGTCTGTGTGAGTGCGGCGCGGCGCGCTATTTATAAGCTCTTGGCACGTTGTTTACCTTTGTTGATTAGGAAATTACCAGTGTAATGTAATTACAGAAAGTAATTTTTGAAGCATGCCTCATTGGATTTTCTGTTTTTTATGAAAATTGCGCCTTGAAAGTTCAGTTCTTCACGTATCTGAAAAAAAACCTATTTTAATTTAAAGGCTATATATGTAGGTTGTTTTTTAAACTGAGGCATCTTTATCTGACTATATTTTCCTATGTTTTCAAAAACCTGTTTTTTTGTAAGTCATCGTAAATTATAGACAATAGACAATGTATTCATCTTTTCAGATACAAAAGTTGTAGATAAGACATGTCATCAAAGGGATGTATGATCCCATTTTAGGTAATATCAAAAATAATAAATAGAAAAAGAAATCTTACTATTAAACACATTAATACACAGTAAATACAAGATATAACAAAAAATATAACATACATATTTATAACAAACAAATTTATAACAAACATAATACATACTGAAGATGCTTTAATTAAGTAGGGATGTTAAAAAGAATAACATTCACACTCTGCCCAGCAGATAACTTTTAAATTCAGTTACAGAATAAAAAGTTTTACTTCTATAATATATATAAAATGCAACGTCTCTCTGTCTGTCTGTCCGTTAGTGCGCTTATCACTGGAGAACCACTTATCCGATTTACGTACTTTTTTTTTTTAAAACATACATATGTTCTCTGGCCAGGTTATAGGCTATATTTTATTACGATAGGTAGCATAGGGAATGAGCAGTGGCGATAATAGTGAATGAAGTCGGAAAAAAGTTTGCCACGCGTTCCCTTGCAATACACAGCATAAACCATTAAATTTGGAACAATATTATGTAGCAGAGAATATCTATAATCTATAATCTATAATATATACAAAATGCAATGTCTCTCTGTCTGTCTGTCTGTCCATTAGTGCGTTTATCACGCGAGAGAACCACTTATTCGATTTACGTGCCTTTTTTTAAATTCATACATATATTTTTGGCCAGGTTATATAGTAATAATAATAATTTATATTTATAATATATGTAAAATAGAACGTCTCTCTGTCTGTTTGTCTGTCCGTTAGTGCGCTTATCCCTCAAGAACCACTTATTCGATTCACGTGATTTTTTAAATTCATACATATGTTCTCTGACCAGGTTATAGATATATATTTTATCACATCTATAATATATATAAAATGCAACGTCTCTCTGTCTGTCTGTCCGTCCGTTAGTGCGCTTACCACGGGAGAACCACTTATCCGATTTACGTGCTTTTTTTTTTAAACATACATATGTTCTCTGGCCAGGTTATAGGCTATATTTTATTACGTTAGATAACATAAGGAATAAGCAGTGACGATAATAGTGAATCAAGTCTGAAAAAGTTTGCCGCTAGAGCGTTCTCTTGCAATACACTGCCTAAACCATTAAATATGGAACAATATCATGTAGCAAAGAATATCTGTAATATATATAAAATTCAACGTCTCTCTGTCTGTCCGTTAGTGCGCTTATCACTCGAGAACCACTTATCCGATTTACGTGTTTTTTTTTAATTCATACGTATGTTCTCTGGCCAGGTTATATAATAATAATAATAATCTATATAATATACCATATATAAAACGCAACGTCTCTGTGTCTATCCGTTAGTGTGCGTATCATTCGAGAACCACTCATCTGATTTACGTGATTTTTTTTTAATTCTTATTTTAATATATGTCAAAAAAAATCTATAAAATATATATAAAACTTAAAGTCTCTCTGTCTGTCTATCTATCCATTACTGTGCTTAGCACTCAAGAACCACTTATTCGATTTCCCTTTTTTTATAAAATACAAAGGCAATAAACAGAGACAAAATGCTAATATATAGGAAAAAAGATGGAAGTTTAGCAGTAAGCTTGGTAGAAAGACTGAATAGATGGGGGGAATACTTTAAAGAAACACTAAATGGAGATGAAAATGAGTTGAATGAGAAATAGGAAGCAAAATTAACTGAAGGGCAGGAGGGGACAAACAAACCCTGCAAAGAAGAAATAAGAAAAATACTCAGAACCCAAAAAAAATAAGGCCCCGGTTGGAAATTGTATAACAGCAGAACTGATCAAAGCTGGAGGAGTAGATCTGGAAAATGAAATATGCCGGTTGGTGCAAGAAATATGGGAAACAGAAAAGATGCCAGTGAGCTGGAGAGAGTCGCTCATTTGTCCAATATACAAAAAAGGAGAAAAAAACTATATGTGCTAATTATAGACCAATAGCCTTATTGTCGATGTAGTGTTGACTATCAAAAAAACAGACTAGCAGAGAAAGCCGAGTCTATTCTGTGAGAGTACCAGTGTGGATTCAGGAAAAATAGATCGGTTACAGACCAGATATTTTCGATTAAGCAAATCCAAGATAATAGCTTAAAACAAAATTTGGCACTACACTTGGTCTTTGTGGATTTCAGAGAAGCATATGACTCTATAAATAGAGGACTCTACAAGATAATGGAAGAACTAAAAATTCGAAGTAAATTGATTCGCATGGTGAGAATGACCCTGAATGACACAGAAAATAGAGTGTTGGTTGAGGGCAAAGTATCAGACAAGTTTAAGGTGAAGAGAGAATTAAGACAGGGGGATCCAGTGTCGACATGTCTATTTAATTTGGTAATAGAGAAGATAATCCGGGAGTCAGAAATAAAAACAAATGGAACGATATACCAACAAACCTGCCAATGCTTGGCCTATGCGGATGATGTAGCAGTAATTGCAAGAGCAAAAAGAACCTCAAAAAAGCCATAAGTAGGATAGTAGAAAGGAGAAGGATGAGAGGACTAAAGATAAATGAGGAAAAAACAAAATACATGGAAATTACAAAGAAGAAGGATAATAAAAATAACAAAAGTTTATATATAATAAACAACTTAGGGAAAAGATATACGTTTGCAAAAGTAGACAAATTTAATTATCTGGGAGTAACAATAACAAAGAGTGGACAAGAAAGGACGGAGATATAAGAAAGAATAGCGAAAGGACAGAGTTGTTTGGGGGCAATGAATCCAATATTGAAAACAAAGAATGTATCAAGAAAAGCAAAAGAAAGAATAAATACGACAGTTGTCAGACCCACGGTGACATATGGATGCGAAACGTGGAAACTGAATGCAAGAGAAAAGGAGACGTTAGAGGTATGGGAAAGGAAAGCTTTGAGAAGAATCTACGGAGGAAGGAAAGAAGAGGGACTGTGGAGAAGGCATTAAAATGCCTATATACAAAACCCCTTATAAGCCAAATCATAAGAAGCCAGCGATTAAAATAGTTGGGACACCTGAATGAAGGAAGAAAGACAGGCAAAGAAAGCCGTAATAAGAGGAGTGGTTGGAAGAAGAGGCAAGGGTAGACCTCGATCTTCATGGATTCAGGCAGTAAAGCAAGATCCGGAGTTGATGGAATCCCGCACTGGGAAAAGCTAAAAGGAGATAAAAAGAAGTGGAGACAAGTATGCAACCAAGCCATGGGCCTCTAAGGCCCCTTGAACTATATAATAATATAAACATAACGAATAAGCAGTGACGATAAAGGCGAATCAAGTCCACGCGAGCGGAGCCGCGGGCCCAGCTAGTAATAGTATAGTTTTTATTTGTTTTTTAAAACGTGCCATAGATTCAGTCCTTTTTACATTTTCCGGCAGTAAGTTAAATGGTCTGCAACCTAAGTAATGACTAGTTTTTTTAACATATTCATGATTGTGTTTTTCAATATAAAAATTTTCTCTATTTCGAGTCGGATAACGATGAAAAGATCTATGTGACATGAAGCTATCTTGATTTGATAGATATACATTAAGAGTTTATATATATAAATACTTGTAACTGTTAATATGTTTCTATTCTTAAAGACAGGATGCGTTAGTTATATTAGTCTCATGATTCGTTTTTGCATTACCAGCACTCTGTCCAGTTCCTGCGCACTTCCCCAAACCGCCAGACCATAGGACATACAGTCCCTGGCCAAATTATTAGACGCACTGCAAGATTTCATGTAAAATATTAATTACCGAGTGATATTGTACCGTTTTATTATTTTAAATTGATTTGTTTTTTATTTTTTATATTATCCAATCAATTACCTATTTATTTGACATAAATAAAACAGCATTAATTTAGAAAAGCATAAGTTTATTAAATTTTAAAGAAAAGTGAAATTAATGTTAGTAAAAGTCAATATTTAGTTGAGCCACCTTTAGCCGCTATCAAAGCTTTAATTCTGCGCGGCATGCTATCAATGCAAGATTGTACTGTCTCCTGCATTTGAGGATGATGATTCCACACATGAATAATCTTTTCTAGGAGCTGGGTTTTGTTGGTAATCACATCTTTAGCCACTTCTCTTTTCATCAGCTCCCACACATTTTCAATGGGGTTCATACCCGGCCAATCCAACAGAGGGATATTTTTTTCTGCCAAAAAAGCTTTAACAGACCGAGCAGTGTGGCAGGGAGCTCCATCTTGCATGAAAGTGAATGGTTCCCCATTTGGAAACCATTCTCTGAGCTGCGGAATCAACCGATTTTTTGTAATACTTCTTTGTACTGATCTTGCCTCATTATTCCTTTGACGACGTACAGACGTCCAGTGCCCTTGCCGCTGATGACTGACCAAATCATCACTTTGGTGGGATGTTTGACCGTCGGGACGACACAATCAGGATGAAACTTATCTCCATGACGACGACGCACATACTGAGCTTTATTCTGCAAAATTTCGAATGTGCTTTCGTCACTGAAGCAGACCTGTCAAAAATAGGAAAAATATATAAACTTCCATGTTTATTTGCTTTATTTAACTGAAAATGATAATAATGTATCAATTATTGATTAAATTGCTGTATCTTACCGATCTCCAGAAGTCCACATCTTTGTCTTGCCATTGTTTGGCCCACTTCAGGCGCTTTGCTTTCATTGCAGCTGTTAACTTGGGCTTCCTGGCGGGGCGACAGGCCTTAAAATCTAATTCTTTTAATTTTCTTCGAACAGTGCGCTCAGAAGCATTTACGCTAGCATCCTGGAGTTGTGATTTTATTACCTTTGTGGTAGCAAATCTGTTTTCTACACAAATTTTCTTCAAACATCTCTCTGACCGTGGAGTGAAAATTGGTTTTCTACCGCATCTTTTCTTTCTTTTCGGGCTTAATTCCTTCCCTAACTCAATTTTCTTTTTATGCGTCGTACACTAGCTTCAGAAACCTCCAATCTTCGTGATATTTCTCGGTTTGTAAATGTTTTCGCAATCACAAGGGCCTTCACTTCAGCTTTTTTACGTGGCGAAAGATCGCCTTTTCTACCCATAATGAAAATAGTCCAATTACTTTTTTAAAAACACTGCATACAAAATAAAACTAATAACTGAGTAGTATAAAACTGTTAAACAAACAATCACAGTCCATAAAGCCACAGAAACACGTCCGTACCTAACTCGATTCCGATCGCGACTGATACAGGTTTGTACTTCTTTACGTTCATGTATCACTTTGTCAACACAGTGTTGCCATATATTAAAAATAAATACAAATATGTAGTCTACAACAATTCTTTTAAATAAAAATCAATAATATTGTAGTTTAAATATACCATTATTGCATAAAAACTCTTAAGAAACATAAAATTACTAAAAAAAATACAGTGCGTCTAATAATTTGGCCAGGGACTGTAGCTGGGTACGCATTAGCGTAATAGACAGTTATGAGATTGGGAACACTTAATGAGTTTTTTAAAGATTTTATCATAAAAAAACATTTATTTAATCTTGAGAAAACGTCATCTATGTGCAAACTCCATTCGAGGTTAGAATCTATTATGATTCCTAAAAACTTTGAACTATGGCTAACAGGCAAATTCATATTATTAAATACAATATTTAGGTTTATTGGCTTGCGCATTTTTGTCTTAAATTCCATAGACACGGTCTTTGATAGATTTATTATAAGGTTATTCTTTTTACACCAGTTTGAGAACTCAGTCAATATTATTTTAATTTTTTTCTCTAAAAGTTTCTCATCTTTGGCTGAGATGACTATGGTCGTATCGTCAGCGAACATAAAAACGATTCCACATGAAATGTATTCAGGTAAGTCGTTTATGAACAACAAGAAAATTAGAGGACCTAAGACACTGCCTTGAGGGGTCCCTAAGTCACAGTTTGTCATTTGCGAAAAATATAAAATCGTATTTAATCCGACCAAGATAAATTGTATAGAATGTCACCACTTATTGGTAGTAGTAGTAGTAGAATGAGTGGGTGGTACCTTGAGTCCTTGGTGTCACCTAGATCTAAAAGTTCTTCTGTGACTCCCCACTAAGTCGAGTCAGGGTCGCAGTCCCAGTACGGCATTTTCTGCCAAGAGACATATGCTATTCACCCTCTTGTAGAACTTTGGGTTCACTTTTTACCATTAGTGTAGGACATTCGCACAGAATGTGAATACTGTCCTCGCTTTCTCCCTCGCACAGCCGACATGTTTTCCGCTCAGCCAGTTTGAGCTTATATAGATGAGCTTACAGTGCCACATGTCCCGTAAGAAGTCCACCACTTATTAAATACCGTTAGCATCTTGGCATCATGTTATCATTTCCGTATTTGATTAGTTACAGTTTGATCGACTCAAATCAATTTACGTCCTTACAGTATTATTCTGTCTCTTTCTGTTACACAAAAAATATATAGTGGCTCATCAGACGACGACCTTCCTTAAGTTTTGCTATTATATTTAAAACATTGAAAGTTCAAGACCAATTGACCATTCGGGCAATCACTAAAAGCCATATTCTAAATTAAACCAACTAACGTCTTTTGCAGTACATCACCTCTGTTTAGCAATAAATTACACACAATCTTAAAATTTTAGCCGGACTAGAAGAGGTGGTTTTAGACAGTAATATCGGCCTTCGACTGCCACTTTCGACATCGCCCACTTAAATGATTTATGTTGCTGTGACTAAACACTTGATTTTTGCACTGTACATGTCTTTCGCTAATCATTCTAGCATCATCAGAAGTGATGATTGGTGGTAAAGTGTCACTCCTGATGATGCCAGCATGTGAAGCTTATTTTAAAAAAATTACACGGCCGTTAGCACGTCAACTGCGCAACGGAATGAGATATCGATTTAAAATTTAGTAGACATATACTAATTAATGTAAGAAACTCCTACTCTCTTTCTTATTTATATTAACGATCTGCTGGAAAAGACCGGGAATCCAATCTATAGCTTTGCAGATGACAGTACGCTTATCTCTTCATTCACTTTGAACGCTCGAACATCGGACTGCTCAGGCGAATATTCGCAGACAGCAGGAAGTCATTCAACTTAACAAAGACCTGGAAGAAATTCTATCTTAGGGTGACAGTAACCAAGTGGAATTTAACGCTACAGAAACCCAGGCGGCAATTTTTTCTAAAAAAGTTCACATTGCTGAACCCGACATAGTTACGTCGGGGCACTCCATTCCCCTAGCATCGTCACTCAAATTGTTGGGCGTTAATTTGGGAGCAAATACGTCCTGGCATGAACATGTTGCAGGCTTCGGAAGGAGAGCTTCTTAAAAGTTGGGAATATTATTTCGAACCAGAAAGCTTTACACTCCACAACAACTGTTAATTCTTTACAAAGCTCAAATTCGACCAACTATGGAATACTGCTCCCATGTTTGGGGCTCCGCTCCCAAACATACACTGCATTTGTTGTATTCTGTTCAGAGAAGGGCTGTTCGTCTCATTGGAGACCTAGAACTGACCGGCGGCCTTGATTCTCTGGAACATCGAAGAACGGTTGGCGACTTAAGTCTATTCTACAACTATTTTCATGGAGAGTGTTCGAAGGATGTCTCTGGCTTAATTCCTCCCAGAGCGGTACATGTTAGAAGTACACGTCGCGCTGATACTTCACATCCGTATAAGGTTCAGCTTATTACTCCTCGTACAACGCTTTTCAAGCAGTCTCTTATACGGAGAACATCATCATTTTGGAATGGCTTACCCAGGACTGTGTTTCCCACCGAGTACAATTTTCAGCGATTCAAGAACAACGTGAATCGCTTTTTCCGCACATGTGTCGCTCCTGTAGCGCTTTAGGGACTTCCCTGCAGCATGTGTGCTAGACCCGTAAAAAAAATTATATTTTTGAGGTATGTGGCTTCAAGGATATGGTTGAAAAGTGTGGAAGTCGAATTGTATAGTTTCAATAGCATTTTGAATTTTTTTTTTTAATTTCAGACGATGATGGCTACACTCCTCTCAACGATGATGTTAATATTCATGTACACAAAGAAGGCGGCACAGGAGGAAATATTTGTGCAAAAATAGTTTTTTTCTTTCTTTTTTCGGCCCTGATAGTACTTATTGGCTTAATTATTAAAGAAAATCAAGGTCTTACTGAATGTAAGTAAATAAACAGTTTGTCAAGTAAGAACGTGTCCGCGATAATTCACTATTGGTAGCTGCAATTCTCTCGATTCAATAAAAATCGGCAGAGGGAACTTGTGTCTACGCCTCATTTTAGTAAAAGTATCGATCGATTCCGAACTTTCGTCGAAATCACGTAAAATCCAAAATGAGTTGTTCCGCGTCCGTTCGAGCCATTCTTTCTTTGTTCCCATCCATAGGGGCCTAAAATGGCACATTCCGCGGCTAAATATATTTAAAGTCGGTATCGTTTGTAAAGAAGTGGATAAATCGTTTTAACGAGACGAAAAACGTGGCTCAGTAGGCAAAATCACTCCTAAAGTGAAAAAACGAATCGTGTCTTTGTTTTCATGGGACCCAAAATTGACCCTGCGTCAAGGAGCGGCAAAATTAAGAAAATGGGGTTTGAATGTATCCCATGAGACCTTCCGACAACATCTTCGTGGTCCTGATGGCAAATTCCAAAGCACATTGAAGAAACCTTTGCTTACGTCACGAAGCAGCTCCCTTGGGCCCACGATAAAATACTAGAATGGCCCTCACAATCGCCGGACACGAAGCCTACTGAAAACGTTTGGTCCCTTGTAAAGAGAAAACTCAGAGGAAAAACTCTGAGGACTAATTTATCGCGAAATTCAAAAAATTTGCAGAGTATGCAGAAAATCGCGTCGACAGCATGCTTCGAAGATGGCTGGCGATTATTGATACGTTGTTAGACACCAATGAATACATTGATGACAAAAACATGTTCTCAGAATATATTTTTTCAAGAATACGCGCAGTAACGTTCTTACTTAATAGATTGTAAAAGACGAATAAAAAAAAACATTGAATTTATCATTGTGAAGTTGACTGTAAATAATTTTAGTGGAGGAAGTGGAATTAGAATCTCGTTACTCGCAGATATTCGAAGGATGGGTAGATAAGAGTGTCGACGAGCACGATGATGACCATTCACCAGAGTTATCACATGAAGACGACGATCATGATCAAGAAGAAGAAGACGAAGATCATTACGAATCTGAGGAAGATCAAGTAGACGAGACAGAGGAAGAACAATCCGAAGAAGCTGAAAAATGAAGAAGAAGAATCGACTCCTAGATCTGAAGAAGAAACAAATGAAGAGACTGACGAGGAGGAACAAGTACCTGAATCCGAAGAGGATAATATAGTTGAGGAAGATTTTAGCGAAGAAGTGGATGATCAGTCTGATTCTCAAGAAAAAGACAAAGAAGAAACTGAAGAGGCAGATGATGATAGTATAAGTGAAGCCGACAAGGATGATGATGACGATGGTGATGACGAACTCAAAGAAGTATATAAGTCCAAAGAACAAAGTAAAAAAGAAGATAGTGACGAAGATAAAAATGCCGACAAAGGTGAAGAAGATAAAGAAAAACCTGCTTCAAAGGAAAGTATACAAGATGTAAAGGAGGAATCTAAGGAAGTAAATTGTCTAAATACAAAAACAACTGTATAATGATTAAGTTTTATTCTGTTTTTAAAGGTGGAAAGTGAAAAGGAAACGTTAGAGGAGACAGTGGCAGAAAAAGAACAAGAACAGACTGGAACAGAAGAATCCGCACCACAAGGTTCTGGAGGTAAGTAAATAGCATTTAAAAATGAGTTAACTTGTATAGACCTTAAAACGTTAGTAACATTGACAATAATAATTGGTTTATCGCGATATATATGAATTATGTAAAAGAGTTAATGCAGTTATTTAATTGACAGTATTATTTAATAGTCAGATTATTATATCATTAATTAAAATATTTTTGAGACGACGGAATTTATCTCTTTTTTTTGTTGTGCTCTTAGGTATAAATAATAGAATCTTACTTTTATTTTCACCGAGACGACAACCTACAAAAAATATATATATATATTTTTTTAAATAGCCAAAAAAACAGCGTTTATTAGGAAACAAAACTAATCATTACAACTAAATATGGCATGATCTAAACCCAGAAATTAGGATTGTTTTTTTCATTTAAATAAGACTATATATATATATATATATATATATATATATATATATATATATATAATATATATATATATATACACATACACATATATATTTATACGGGGTGTTACGGAAATCGTTTCATCCATTGAAACCGGTAAATCCTTGCATGAAAAGCAATTGCAAAACAAGCAATAATGCATTTTTGTATAATGGTTGCTTTAAATAAATACGTCAAAACAATTGACTCGGATTTTGATAATGACCCACATTGTCGCAATGTTGCTATGTTTAAAATTAAAGGTTTTTTACTTCCTCATTTTTAAAAAGCTCCACACACAAACCATATTTGAAGTACCAAAGAAAATAACTTAACACTAACTGCCTAAAGCTGAAGTTTTTCACATACGTCAATAATCACTAGATTTTTAAACATTTCCTGCTTAACAGGTTGACTGCCGACCACTCCGATCGGAGTGCGTCGGGTCTCTTTCCCAACGCCGTCTACTCCGACCGGAGTTCGACATGCGTTCTTACGAAACGTTTTAGTATTCCATCGGCATTGTATATGAAACGTGTTTCTAGTGGTGGCATTGCTTAAAAACGCAAGTTCTAACAGGTGCTTAAGTGGTTCCGCGGATTTGCTTTTGGTTTGGTTGTAATCTGCCGTACAATATGGACAATCAACCTGGGCCTTCTGGTATTAAAAAAAGACATTGTAGTGATGAAAAAAAGGTATATGATAAGAAAAAGAAGCTAACTGACACTGAATTATTGCAGCTATTGGAAGAAAGCGGAGGTAGTAGTGACGAACATTACGTACCAGACACAGACGATAATGATGTAAATTCAAGCTCCGAGTCCGAAGAAGAGAATTTAATAGACCCTATTCGGCCACATCAAACACTTCCTAGCCTTGATGAGATAAAATGGAACGACAGAGGTGCGTTTTAAAACAAATTTTGTTCCCAGAAAACCCAGGAATTATTGGTGCAAATTCCAGGACAGGGTGCACCTATCGATTTTTTCGAAATGATCATTGATGATGATTTTTTACAAACTATTGTAGAACGAACGAACTCTTACGCAGTCGAGGTTTTGCTGCGCCCAGAAACAAGTACAAAATCACGTATTACTAATTTTTAAAGATCTTACTCTTGACGAACTAAAAATTTTTTTGGCCCTGTTACTTCACACTGGCACAATATCCTTGAGCCGTCTTAACGATTATTGGAAAACTGATCCGCTATTTAATCTACCTGTCTTTAGAAAATATATGTCAAGGAATAGATTTTTGCTTATCTTGAGGTGTTTGCATTTTACATCTCCAGATATGGATCCGGCAGATCGGCTAGGAAAGATTAGATTTGTGGCAGATTTTTTTAACAACAAGATGGGAGAAATTTACTATCCTGGAAGAGAGTTGTCTTTGGATGAAGCTATGGTACTTTATCGGGGTCGTCTCCAGTTTAAACAGTATATCAAGAATAAGCGTCATAAGTATGGTATGAAGTTATACATGCTGACAGAGCCTAATGGACTTATTTTGAAATTTCGTGTCTACGAAGGTGCGACAGATGTTCATGGTGGAAGCGGACATACTGAAAAGATTGTTTTACATTTATTGGAGGAAAAATTGGGTGTGGGACATGCTGTTTATCTAGACAATTTTTACAATAGTGTTAATTTAGCTAGGAAATTACTTCAACAAAATACATACTGCACTGGTACGCTGAGAGCTGAGAGGAAAGATAATCCGAAAGAGGTAATGAGTGCAAACTTAAAACGTGGTGAGAATAAATCTATGTTTTGCAATGGAGTGCATGTCGGAAAATGGCGCGATAAACGCAATGTTCAATACATTTCAACAGAATTTGGAAGCGAAATGGGCATTTTTAAAAACAAAAGAAATCAAGAATCTGAAAAACCTTCCGCAATCATTGGATATAATGCTTTTATGTCCGGTATAGATAGACAGGATCAAATGATGGCATATTATCCTTGCAGCCGTAAAAAACCATTCGGTGGTACAAAAAGTTATTCATGCATGTGCTGCAAATGAGCATGATAAACGCCTATTTTTTGTACAATAAATATTCGCGGTCTGACCAGTTACGATTATATGACTTCCGATTGGATGTCATAAGAAATTTACTAGCCAGACGACCAATTACTAATTTGCGGCAAATTCCTCCAGGCCAAATAAATGTCCACAGCATTAGCAAAGTAGAAAAAAAATTGTTAGTGAAAAAAAAAGGAACTAAAGAAACAAAAACGGGTAAGCAGAAAGGAATGCAAAGAATGCAGGAAAAATAAAATAAGAAAGCAAACAGTGTATGAATGCAAAATGTGCCCTGGACAACCAGGTTTTTGCCTTAATTGCTTTGAGGATTACCATAAAAATGTACAAAAATGATTTAGAAATAAATGTTTTGAGTTCATGAGTTCGATTTATTATTTCTTTACTTATTTTAATTGGACACTCCGATCGGAGTGTTCGGCATCTAGTAAAAATTTTCACTTGCAATGCCGATTACTCCGATCGGAGTGAAATTTTTTTTTTCTAATATTTTGAATGGCATATAAAAAAAACATATCCAAGACTCATTTTAATTCATATTTACCACAATAAAATAAAAAATATTTGGAAAAATCTTATCGGCGTCAACCACAAACTCAAAAATATAGATCGGCAGTCAACCTGTTAACTACAATTTAAATTGGCCGTTTTATTTAGTAAAATATTCTCGTATCGTTTTTAGGTGTTTTCCTTGCGATTCGCGAACGTGAACTGATTTACATTCCACTGCGCGGCACTCTGTGTGATGTTTCACACGTGATCGGAGATTACCATACGCATTTTCTTGATATTTAACTAATAAAATTATGCTATCGCCAAAATATATTATTTTTTTTTATAAAAAAATATTTCTAATCATACCATTAAGAAAAACTGAGTTGTTTCAGCAAAATACTTTTTAATCAAAGGTTATGTAATGGTAAAAACAGATGAACATTGAAACAGGCGGCAGGAGAGGGAAGTAAATAGAATTTTTCTTCAATATCATTCACGATTTTCATAACACTCTGGATATATATATATATATATATATATATATATATATATATATATATATATATATATATATATATATATATATATAGTCGACTCTCTATATAGTGAAAGACCAAAATGCAGTTTTACAATTGTTTCAAGTGCTTGCTTTATTAAATTTCCCCATATTGGTACGTAAAACTGCATTTTGGTCTTTCACTATATAGAGAGTCGACTATATATATATATATATATATATATATATATATATATATATATATATATATATATATATATATATATATATATATGTATATATGTATGTATATATTTTCTTATATACTTTACAGTTTGTTTAATGATGTTTTATGAACAAAAAGTTTTAAAAATGTATTCATAACACTGTTATAATAATCCACAAATTGAATTGAACATATTAATGAGACATCCTGTACAAAATAATGTTTTAAAACTTTGATTATGTAAGTCAGGAAATGCAACAGGAACGTGTTGTTTGAAGTTCGTCATTTTATATTTTCAGCGTGAATTTAGTTTATCAATATTTTAACAGTTAAAACAAAAAATGCGCGTTTGGTTTGAAGAGCCATTTTGAGATACAGTCGACACTGTTTATAGTGAAACTCTCTATAGTGAAAAACTCTTTATAGTGCAATTTTTTCAAGACCTAGAATATCTTACATACATAGCAATGTATACGGATTTTTTCTTTATATAGTGAAAAACTCTATAGTGAAATTTCTGTCAACATTTTGGTCTTTCACTATATAGAGAGTCGACTGTATTTGCTCTTTACGCACAGGTGTGGTTAGATTAATCGCACAGGACGATTATAGTCTTAAGTTTTTCTTCTTCTTATGCGCTTGGACTGTAACTGCAATTATTTTTACCACAGTAATACATTAACAAACAATTTATTATTTATTAAAGTGGTAATTTCCAAGAATGTACTTTCTCTCTGAAAAGACTCTGTTGAGGAGAGCATTCAAATAAGTAATTTAATATTCATGTATAAAATAATTCACAGGCAATTACCAGGCTATCTGAACAAATTTCTAATTCAGCGTTACGAGCTTCACCAGCACAATATAAGATCCAGATAGAGTATACCACAAAATCATTTTTGATGAGGTCATTGTTCCAGGAAGGAGTCAACTTTTTAATGCTCTCCCCAATGAGGCAAAAAATGCAAAAAATTTGTCAGAGTTTCGAAAACTGATTAGTGGTTCAATTAGACAAGAAATTGCATAATAACACATGGGCTGAAAAGTCCCGGGCCTAACAAAGAAAACACGGTTTTTTTGGTTCAAAATTAGCTTTATTCATCAACGTAATCTCCATCAAGAGCAACGCAATCATTCCAGCGCCGCTCTAACATTTCAATACCACTTTTGTAGAACGATTTATCTTTTGCCTCAAAATAGGCCTCAGTTTCAGCGATAACCTCTTCATTCGTGCGAAATTTCTTACCGGCGAGCATTTTTTTCAGGTCTGCGAACAGCCAGTAGTCACTGGGAGCCAAATCTGGCGAATACGGTGGATGTGGGAGCAATTCGAAGTTCAATTCATGTAGTTTTGCCATTGTTTTGATTGACTTGTGACACGGTGCGTTGTCTTGATGAAACAAAATTTTTTTCTTTGCCATATGCGGGGTCGTTTCTTTGCAATTTCGGCCTTCAAACGCTCCAATAACGCTATATAATATTCACTGTTGATGGTATTTCCTTTCTCAAGATAGTCGATGAATATTACACCACGCACATCCCAAAATACCGAGGCCATAACCTTTCCAGCCGATTGTTGTGCTTTCGGGCGCTTTGGACGAGGTTCACCAGTTGCTGTCCACTCAGATGACGATCGTTTTGATTCCGGAGTGAAGTGATGGATCCATGTTTCATCCATTGTCACATATCGACGCAAAAATTCCGGTTTGTTACGTTTAAACATGGCCAAACACTGCTCAGAATCATCAACACGTTCTTGTTTTTGATCAACAGTGAGCAAACGCGGCACCCACTTTGAACAGAGCTTTCTCATAGTCAAATGCTCATGCAATATAAAGCCAACACGTTCTTTTGATATCTTTACGATGTCAGCTATTTTTTTGATGTTTTCTGGTGTTACCGCCTCATTTGGACGTCCACTGCGTTCTGCATCATCGGTGTCTCTACGACCACGTTTTTGAAGTCAGCAAACCAACGTTTTATTGTTGTTTCTGATGGAGCGGAGTCCCCATAACACTTTTCAAGCCATTGCTTCGCTTGAACGGTATTTTTTCCCATCAAGAAGCAGTGTAAAATTAAAACACGAAATTGTTTTTGATCCATTGTTTTGAAAATAACAAAAGTAGCGTCACTATTAGCACAATAACTCACAAACTAATGAATAGAATATCATGAAATTTTAACAGCTGTCTTTTGAAGGTTAGTATTAACTGAAAAAAAAGGTGACTGCAATAAAACTAGCGCCATCTATTTGTTAGGCCCGGGACTTTTCAGCCCATGTGTTATGTTGTAAATTATAAATTTATATATGGTAATGTATTAGCTAGTAGTAAATAAAGTATTCATTCGTTCATTCAAGACACCGAATTGGTTGACCGTGGCAAACGCTGGATCGAATAATTGCCTGTATTTTATTTTTTATTTTATACATATTACAATACGCTCTATACTTATATGCTGTGCTTTTCAACATTTTCATTTACGGCCAAACAGGATTTCCTAAATATAACCTGAAAAATAAAATGGCGAACGTGGAACTGTTGTCAAATACAGATTTTTAACAAGAATATTTTTGCAGTGGCTAAAAAAATTGGCGTAGGAGTAGCCCTATTGACGGTAGCCTACAATGTCTTCTTTAAAAAAAGGAACCCCGGTCAGTAGTTGCATGATTTTTGTACATTTCGATATTTGGATGTTGATTTGCCCTGCTTTTCCAACTACTCTCAGCGACTAACATTGCATTTCCTGGTATTTTAAGCCTTCTTCATATTGATGCACAATTCAACAAAATAGATTAAACAGTTTCTATAATTATTTAATTCATTAATGTATTTTTTCAGAATAAACGATGTCATTATTTACATAGGACCACAAAAAAATTTTTTTGTCAATTTACTTTGATTACAATAGGTCTAGTTTATGTTTTTTTGGGCCGCTGATCACGAATCCTAGTCCGTGTTGGTTCATCACATCTGGATTTTGCATAAAATAGCCATAAAATTGGTAAAATTCGCCACATACCCGCCACATTTGGGGTCTGTAAGTATTACTTCAATGTTCCAAATAGGTTTTGCTGGCGACCATATTTTCTGCAGCGGTCAAGTGCCAAAATGCCTTGACGAAGAAATTCTATATTGCTAATGCAACCATGCTACCTCGTGCTATTGGCGATTCTGATCAAGATGAGAAAATGCAAAATATCATTTAACATCTGTCAAGTTTACTTTGGCAGCTGTCAAGTTTCTTTTGACAACTGTGAAGTTTACTTTGACTGCCGAAACTGTGAAAACAATGCGAATATTCTATTACATAGAAAAATCGTGTTACTATAATGGTTGGATTGGTTATAGTAAGGAGCCTAACATAATATGATAATTGACAGCACTGAAGTACACTTCAACAGCTGTCAAATGATGGACAAAGCTTGCAAACCCGTGAGAATTTTCTAAATCGTTGACAAGAATACTATGCCTTATGCTTTCATCGGCGCTGTTCCAGTCCTGATATCCACGCAAGATAATTGGCAGCTGCGAGTGTAATTTGGCAGCTGCGAGTGTAATTTGACTGCTGCCAAATGGCAGTCAACACTGTCATGATGATAGGGTTACTCTATTTCCTTGAAATTTCTGTATATTATATAATCTTGGTGGCTCTGGTAACCTTCCTAACATATAAAATATTATTTGACAACTCTTACGTGTACTTTGACAGCTAGCACTGCTGAACAGAACTGTCAAAGCCATGAGAATATTCTAAGTTTAGATCTTTGAGAAAAACACTACGCCTTATGCTTTCGTCGATTCTGTTCCAGTGCTGATATCCACGCAAGCTAATTGGCAGCTGCGAGGGTAATTTGACAGCTGTCAAATGGCAAATGAAACTGTCAAGTCAGGGCGAATAATCCGCCGAAAGGGTCAATATTCCTTATACTCTTGCCCCCTCTGTTTGCGATCCCTATTCCAACGAATTTCACAGCTGTTAAAAGAAACATTACCTAGACCTATGTAGTCGAAGCAAATTGGCAAAAAAAAAAAATTGTGGTCATGTGTTATATGTATGTAACTGTAATCGAATAGGTGGACAAACCTCACCTATTAATTTCTGGCTTTAACTTTAACTTGATTACTTTACGACTAACATATTTGCTTGTCAATAAGTTACCCTGATAGCCATGCTGAATCCAACTTTTATAAACTCTAGGGCCGGAATTCGTAGTCAATTTGAAGAAAAAGTTTGAGATGGCAAGGTTGTAGTGAAGTTGGCAGTAAATTCCTACGCAATTTGAGTACAACTTGACTACAAAAAACTGTACAAGTTATTGTATGTGTACAAAAGTTGGAGTACATATTGTAGTACAAGTTTGCCTACAACTTATATTCAATTACCAGCCGTAGATTTCGATCAACTTGTATCCAAATGTTGCTCACCAAACACTTACCGTAGCGTCAAATTGACGCTAAACAACAGATGACCAAGTTTTTGTAGTGCAACACTGGCTATCAGGGTACTTTATAATGGTCGTTAGCAGCTATTTTAACTAATACCATGTATACGTTCTAGATCAATATATATTGCCAACTTAAATCTTATCCCTGTGAAATCGTTCTAAATTAGCGGAAGAGACAGCAGCAGCACCGCCTGAAATAGTGGTAGGTAGTATATTCTCCTCATGCGTATATTCATAACGAAATTGGCGAGGGCCAACCTTTTTCAGACGGCTACAATATATATATGTATATATATATATATATATATATATATATATATATATATATATATATATATATATATATATATATATATATATATATATATGGATGTTTCGTGTAATGTATTGAAACCGGTAAATCCTTGAGTGAAGAGCAAATGCAGAAAAAAAATAATAAATACTGCTCTTCTCTAACTAGTAAGCGACTTGACCCTGAAGCATTATCGGTGTTTCACATGTACGCCAATGTTAGTAAACACAAACATCAAATACAATTAACTCGAATTTTGATAAGAACTTAGATGATCTCATTGTTACCATGCTTAAAACAGATTTTTAGTGTTCCGTACGGAACACTTATAAGATCACTTCGGTGTCTGTCTGTCCGTCTGTCACACCCGATTTTCTCGGAAACTATTTGACATAGAAAGTTGAAAGTTGGCACTAATATAGGAATTGATGGCCTCATCAGAGCCGTGTAGTTTTAAAAATTAAATTTTGGCTTAAAAGGTTGGTTTTGGGGGGTGAAAAAAAATTACCAGGTCATCTAGTGAGATGTCAAATGAAAGCTTGTGAAAACACGAGTTCAAAAATATGTATAATGTATTACTTGCGCACACTTTTTTTATATTATTTTTAAAAAATTGCCAAAAAATTTGAAAAAATCCTGGAATATTCTCCGATAACCGAAAATTATCACGAGTGCATTACCTTTAATGATTTATCTAGTATATAAAAAAGCAAAAATTTCAAGGTCAACAGTTTTCAACAAAAATTGGAAACAAACTTTGTTGAAAACTCATTTGTGATGTGTTTTGTGAAGTCATTGATGATTTTATACCTCCGTACCAAAAATTTTTATTTTAAAAGCAATCAACTTACGGAACACTAACTGCGCAAGTCCGACTTGCATTTAGGCCGATTATTTTTATTTTATATTATAACAAATTAAAACAAAATCACCTTTTTCACTTTAAAAAGTCGTAGAAATAAACCATATTTGAAGCTTGCTTTAAAAAGTTAATAAGTTCCCCATAATTGAATAGTTTTTGTACAAAAGCATCAATATGAAGGTATTGGCTTGATTGTAATGTCGCTTTTAATATCTAATGTATTTAAAAATGTCGTAGATGAGAATGCAAAAAAATGTTTTAAAATAATTCAGATCATGTGTAATCAAAACTTAAAATAGTTATAACTTCAATTACGAAGGTTAAGTGTTATTATAATGCCTTAGATAAACCTTTAAGTAGAACTTCGAGCGAAAAAGAACCCACTCCAGATCTTTCACGAAGGAATACTATCATACCACCACCAAGCCTTCAAGAGGTTGAAGCCGACTTACCGGAATTTGAAGGGGATGAAGAAGGTATTTCAAAATTTTAATAAAACCAAGAAACTAGTGGACGCCAATTCTCCGGTATCGGTTTAGTTTGCCGTCATCACCTACTCTCGGGAAAAGATTCGGTAATATGTCCAGTTTCTCATCAAAAATGATAACTTGTGAACAAAGCTAAACGCCCGCACTCGCTATAGAATGATGCCTCGCAGGCCCTAGCAGTTATCATTCCATTTAAAAATGGCGTCCTCAACTCCCATTTATTTTTGGGCATGCGTTAAATAAATTACTAAAAACAGCTTTCAGTTTCACTGAACCATTTCACATAAGGCAAGAAGTGATACCATTCAGTGGCGCCACAGTGTTGTCGGTAAACACGGTGGCACATCCAAGTGGCCCGTCTGGAAAATCTCTAGAATATTCTCGCATCATAACATGAACAAAATGCCTCATATGCACTAGTCTGTAAAACCATAGGACCGTTCAAGTTCTAGGCAGGCAGATTTCTAAACCTTTAGCTAGAAAAGTTGGCGTCCGTCAGAATCCCCAAAATTTCCTCCTGAATAATTTTCTTCTTGTATCACGGAAAATTTGAATATTTCTCTATACAACGAGCTGAATAAATCGCTATATTCGCACTACAACATTGTCACGAGAGAAAAAGGTCAACTTGAAACTGATCCCCTGTAAATCATGAAGTAGGTGATATCAAACAAAAATGCCGTATTAAGAGGTAGCTAGACAGTATTGTCTATTTTCGACTGTCGCTTTAATCTTGCCCACTTAAATGAATTCTAATGTAGTCTTGTTAGGCGACTATACATCTATTTACTGATAGAACCGTGGATACAATTTTATTTAAACATAGTATGAATTCAGAGGCGGAGATATTAGGTAAATAAAATATAAACTCGGAGATTACCCAAGTGACTATTTATTTATTTTTCGCTATGTTGCAGCAGTCTGACCGTGATATTTTAGAGATTGTGAGGAAAAGTGCTGGTGGAACCGTTAAATGTTTAAGCGATATTACTAAAAATGTATTTAATACAACGTCATATCCAGTGAAGCATAGACGCGATATGCCCTCCCCAGTACCTGCCTAGAAAAAATCATCTTCATAACGCTAATTTAAAAATTGATTAAGTTTTCGCTAAAAAATCACGCCCATTAACTCAAGTTGCCCTTCCTGCCCTTAGGACTTGGCTACGCCACTGATTTACTGTTTTACTATAACAGGACCTATAATTTATCTGTATTAATTATTAATATATAATTAATTAATTTATCTCTATTAAAAAAAAAGATTTCTTAAATTTTTTCTTCAAGAAATAAGTGAATAAAAACTACTTAAAGAACAAAAATAGTAATCATCACATTTAGCTCTGGGTGTACAGGGTGAATCAAAGATAGAGTAAAATGCATTATCTCATTTGTTTCGGGAATGATGAAAAGATGTTAAATACAATAGTTTTAGGGACAATTTCAATTTTTTAACAGAAATACTAGTTTTCAGTTTTCTAAAAAATTGCCAGTGGCGCCATTGTTTCTGAAGGTAGATTACTCATAATTGGTACGAGCGTTCTATAGAGATGAAAAAAAAGATATATGCAAAGAAATTTGAGTTAGATGCTACAGGGTGTTCAAAATAAATTTAACATTTCGACTATTTAAAATTGAAAAATTTCAAATTTTTTCAGCGGCACAACCTGTATATTATTATTTTTTCTGGTAGATTTTACAAAATCCTCCAACTTTTATTAAGTATGTCATATACCTATTTCTAATAGTTTTCGATTTATTTTGAATTTTTCAATTTTTACCCTTGTTTTTAATACACTTACGCTATAACATCATAGTTGCCAAGACAAAACAAAAATGTAGGCATTGTCAAATTTTGACATGTCTATTAAGCAAGTAAAAATAGTTTAATCTGTTATAGTAAGTGACGTATGAATTGAAAAAACTCAAAATAAATCGAAAACTATTAGAAATAGGTATATGACATGCTTAATAAAAGTTGGAGGGTTTTGTAAAATCTATCAGAAAAAAATAATAATATACAGGGTGTGATATTTAAAAAATTTGAGATTTTTCAATTTAAAATAGTCGAAATGTATAAATTTATTTTGAACACCCTGTAGCATCTAACTCAAATTTCTTTACATATTTCTTTTTTTTTTTCATCTCTATAGAACGCTCGTACCAATTATGAGTATTTCACCTTCAGAAACAATGGCACCACTGGCATTTTTTTACAAAACTGAAAACTAGTATTTTTTTAGAAAAATTGAAATATCAGCAAAGCTACTAAGTTTAGGTTAACATTACTAATAAAAAGTTATAAAATTTTACGCAGATTTTAAAAATAAATTAGAAAATTGAATGTTCCATTTAAAAAACATATGTTATATCGGCCACACTTTTTTAAAGTACCCTGTATACTCAAAAATAATTTTAAACTGTGCACCTTAACATTCCCTAAAACTATTGTATTTGACATTTTTTCGTCATTCCCGAAACAAATGAGATAATGAACTTTATTCTGTCTTTGACTCACCCTGTACAAATTGAGGCTAATAATGCTGGATACGCTGTATTTTCTGTTCAAGAGTTCACAACTCAATCGTAACACAAAATTTTAAAAAATCTTAAGAAAAATGTTGAAACGAATAACTTTTAAACTCGTTAAAAGTATATCGTGCCGTTTTTCCTTTGGCAAACATTTAATGTAAAAATTTGACTAATACACGTCATATTCCTTTTTCTCTATAATCAAAGGCTCGTAAAAGACAAGTTATGGTCACACTGCACACACTATATTTCTGATACTTGCCATATACAGTTTGCGAATAGGCTACAGAGTTTTTAAAAATCCTAGAATATTCCGACGAGGAATATAGTGACGAAGATAGCCGAAGCGAACACCGATCAGCGAGAGAAGACTATCAAGAATTAACATTGAACTACAAACGACTACGACCCGAGGGTAAATTGGATGAAGAAGATAGAAATTACGAAGAAGATGTTTTGGAACGGAATGATCGAGACGAAGAAGATGTGGAAGAAGAGATCGAAGATGAAGAGGAGGAATTGGATGAAGAGGAACTTGGCTACGAGTACGATGAAGACGAGGACGAAGAATTACTTAAACGACTTGAAGCGAAATATGGAAAATTGGGTCGAGGTAAATTCGAAAATTTAACGAATCTAAATATATAAATTTCATAATATTGGATCGGTTATTTAAATAATTTCAATTTCTGGGTTAAGACTAGCCATATATTGAGTTACATGAAACTTTATATTTTATTTTATCATATTTTTACCACGATTTCGGTGTATCAGAAGTGTCGTTCGCCCCATAATATTTTTCTTACCAATGTGAAAACATTTGTAGATGTAAATGTAGGCGAAGGACCAGAATCCGAATCGGATAAAGAAGATTATGAGTATGACAACATAACCAACAAAGAAGATTCTAAAATAAAAGAAGAGATCGATAAGGCACAAGAACAGTTAAACAAGGCAAGTACTCCTTTGCAATTTAAAATTGTTAAAATCAAAACGTTAACGTGGTTCTGAAGAGAGCAACGGAATTGACGGTTATGTAAAATTTTAATCTTGTTCCCAGTATCCCGTTTTCTTTCATTCACCATATAACCTAAAAATAAATGACGTGCCCTTTTTTCGACGGAAACCGCAGTATATACCTTTTTTCCCTCTCTCTCTCATTCTTCTACCTCTTACTTGTATCTCTTCTTATTTTTGTTCCTACGTACCTCCACGCAACGTTACCTCTTCCTACTCCATCTCCTATTTACTTACATTGAAATATATTATAAATGCCCTGAACGCATTCTAATGCAGTTTAGCTGTTGCGTGTAGTATTGGTCTTGGTCCCTTCTTCGTAATTTTGCATTTTTTTTGCTTCGCCATTAACTTCATTGGCGGAAATGGGCTTATAATCGTTGCATATTCGGATACTCAGGACTTTCTGAATTATATTAAGCTTGGGTAGCAAGTTTACCTTATTATTTGCTGCTATTTCCTAGCTAGGAGCTGCGTACAGTCTGTCAAGTAAGAACGTGTTCGCAAGAATTCATTTCTGGTGGATGCGATTCTAGCGATTCAACGACGCATTTTAGTAAAAGTATCAGTCGATTCCGAACTTTCGTCCAAATCATGTAAAATCCAAAACGAGTCACTTCTTTGCGCGTCGGTTCGAGACAGTCTTTCTTTGTTCCCATCCAAAGAGGCCTAAAATCACTCCTTTTGCGGCTTCTAACTATATTAAAAAGTCGGTATCGTTTGTGAAAAAGTGAGTAAATCACCAGACGAAAAATCTCGACGACTTGCCAAAACGTGGATCGCTAGGCAAAGTCACTCCGAAAGTCGAAAAACGAATCGTGTCTTTGTTTTCTCGGGACCCGAAATTGACCCTGCATCAAGGAGCGGCAAAATTAAGAAAATCGGGTTTGAATATGTCCCACGCTTGGACCCACAATAAGATATAGAGTGGCCCTCACACTCGCCTGACGTCAACCCTATTGAAAAGGTTTGGTCTCTTGTAAAGAGAAAGCTTAGAGAAAAGACTCTGAGGACTTTGACTTAGCGGTTTCGCGAGATTCGAAAAATTGGCAGAGTATGCCTGAAAACCTCGTCGACAGCATGCCTCAAAGATGCAAGGCGATTATTGATACAGGAGGCGATTGGACAACTTACTAAGATAATTGCGCGTTGTTAGCACACCAAAGAGTACATTGATGGCAAAAAATGTTCTAGAAGCACATTTTTTTTTCAAGAATACGAACGGTCACGTTCTTACTTGACAGACTGTATATTATTTGTGAGCGTATCGCACCTGCCAATGCTTATATAGATTTTTTATAGTATTTTGGTTACAGGAAAGTCGGTTAAACGTTCATTCCCATTTCAGTGCTCTCTTCAAACACATAAGTTAAAACACGTCAAAGATTGAAAGGAAAAAGAGACTAAAAATTTTTGAAAAACTTTCGTTTATTCCTTTTTTCTTTCTATCATCGGCGTGAGCTAATTTAATATAATTATATTTTTCAGGAGAAATAAATCAAAGTCTACAAATCTCCACATGCAAAGCTACAAATGATTCTAAAGCGCTATGCAAATTATTTTAATGTGTTTTTTGTTTTGTTTTAGTTAGCTGCGTGTGTTATTTTTCCTAAACGGAATGTTTTGGTGTTTAAAGTTCATTTGCACAAATATTTTTGGTACAATATTCACAAATGCGATAAAAGTGCATATAGAAAATTTTTGGTTCAATTTTTATTAATACTCCGCACCTCTGTTAATAAAAATTAACCAACTTTTAAGCGTAGATATAAGAAATAAGTTATTTAAGTTATATATACGTATTTATATACAAATACAAATAAGATTTTTTTTAAATATCTTTTAAGTTTTATTCGTTTCCCGTGTCATCTTCAATACTAAGTGTTTTGTTGTCACGGAAAAAAATAGTTTATTTTCTAATTCACAGCTTGATAGTTTTGATTGTCATCTGGTTTTGATGAAATGTATCTTAAACTACTGCTCGTTAATAGCTCTCACTATTAAACATAAAAAATTACCACTATTAACAAGTACTATGCTATTAACAGGGAAAGAAAAATAATCGATCGAGTCTTAAAACATAATTTGCTCAAAGTTTTTCCCTAGTCATGAACACATTTTACGTCGGAAAGGGAATCCTGCAATATCCTGCAATGTGATCTCACTTGTCCAGTCAATACAACTTGCAGAAACACATTGGATTAACAAATTATGTTGAGAATTTATTTTATTTTTTTTTTTTAAAGATATATTTCATTAAAATTTAAAATACCCCAATTTATCTATTAATTATAAGATGTGCTGATACCAGTTTGTATAGAAAATATGACGTGAATGTCTAAATTTTTTTTTTCGTTCAGTTTAGCCATAATATTACTATTAACAGTATTAAGTTTGAGGTTGTAAATTTGGAAAAAAGTATGATTTTTCTTCACGAAAAATTTAAGAAAATAAACTACATTTTTTCATTCAAATAAATTGTTTTCGCAAATTACAGTATAATATATCAAGCAAACAGCTTTTGCCTTTCACCCTTCCCGGATAATAATAATAACCTAAATTTAACAGCTTGTTTCACTAACATAACTTTCTTTTTTTTAACCAGAATGTCGCTTATGCTAACAAAATGTTTAAAATACTCGTCGAAAAATACCCTCTTTCCCCTCGTACACTCTATGGAAAAGCTAAGGCGTTAGATATTATGGCCGAAAAGGAACAGAGTAATGAATTGTTACAGCAAGCACTGAATTATTACATGCGAGCCTTAAATGCCCCGAATGTACCAGATGCCTTGTTTGTGATTGCCTCCGAGAGATATATCAATCGAGCTAGATTTATGGGTAAGTATCATTAGTGCTAGTACACGTTAAGCGCTGTGTCTACGCGGCGCACATACAGGTATTTGAACGATCTACGCGGCCAAAAGTCAAAAAATCAAAACACAAAATATTGCCAGGTAACCGACTACAAGAGACAGAGGACCCTTCCGATAGCAAAAGACAACCGCTTCCAACCCCACCCGTGCAGTCTTACCTATTTTATGTCAGTCGGAATTCGATCCTGTTACCTCGTGTACGTTATCAGTTCTCGGCGCTCTTAAAAATCATAATTGTGAAAGTGGAATTTTATGTCTATAAGTTCTAAAGTAGTGGAAAAAGTGATGGATTCTCAAAGTACAGGTATGTAACTATGTTATTTCATAAAACTTTTATCATTTACTTATTTGTGAGTCAACGTAAGGGACAGTAAAGAAAGGTCTTTTCCACGAGTATTATTTTGTAAAAAAAAAAAATGTTTTACTGTCGTTTTCATACTTCCCTGTTAGATCCGGTTATAATTTTGATAATATTCTAAAGTTGGTAGTTTCAGTAAATAATAAATCAAAAAAACTGGCCCCGGATAAGTCCGGATAAGATACATTTTGGGACTTTGAAAATTATTATTAATTTTATCAATTTTAACTTAACGATTCTTTGTTGTAGATTCACTCTGTACATCGGGAATGAAGGTTGTGACCCGGAAATACTTGTTTGACCGCACAATGAAAGAAAATTTACCTTATTTGGAAGACAAACTAAATTGCTTGAAAGAACAACTTTTGTCAACTGAAGGATATACACAAGAGCAAAAAGGAATTTTTCTCATTTTAAATCTTAAGTTAAACGTAGATGGATCAAAGCCCATAATAAGGAAGACATATTTGTTCAATACAGTAGTTCATGGCTAGAAGGAACCTTTGAAATTCCAGTGGTTGACAGTCTGCAAAATCGATCTGGTCGAACAATTGAGCGAGAGAAGTAAAAGAAGAAAGACGGTGGAGCTTCGTTATACCTTTGAAGAGGAGGTGATAGTGCATGCCGCGCAAGTCGAGTTGAGAAAAATGGGAAAGCGAGATACTTCAAATGTACTCAAAGAAATCATCACTACACCAACTCGGGCAACGAAATATGAAAAGGTGTATTATTGCACAAAATCATCAAAAAATAAAAGTAGCCCTTTGACTGTCAAGGAAGCAATCTAACTGTACATAGACGCAGATCTAACGAGAGAACAGTATGAAATCATAAGAAGGACGAACAAACATATTTTTCGGTGTTATAGCCTCCTACAAAAGGAAAAAAAAGTGTTTGTTACCTGCCACCAGAAGCGTGCAACACTAGTGCGGAAGCTCAATTACAGCCCTTGGTGGATCTTACTGTTACACGATTGTCCGACTACCTGGAAGAGGTATTGCAAACATTAAATGAAGAGAAACAGAATACCCTAACGATGATTCATAAATGGGGTTGCGACGGATCACAACAATCCCAGTACAAACAAAAGTTTGACAGTGATGCGGATTCGGATAGCAATATATTTCAAAGTTGCTTCGTGCCTCTAAAATTAGTGTGTGGAAAAAATAATGAAAAAACCGTGTGGGAGAATTTGACTCCGTCTTCTCCGCGTTTTTGTCGGCCAATAAGATTTTATCAAAGAGAGTACTGATGTCACAGAACAAGAAATTAACTACGTGAATAAATCAGTTGATTCTCTCATTCCTACTGAGGTTGATTTGGATGAGAAAAAGTTTATAGTCAAACACAAATTTATCATGACAATGATGGATGGAAAAGTGTGTAATGCCGCCACTGGAACCACAGCAACAAGCCGGTGCTATATTTGTGGTGCAACCTCAAAGGATTTTAATCGATTGGATATAACAAAAGAAGTTAATCCCGAGGCAGTACAATTCGGTCTCTCAGTATTACATGCCAGGATAAGATTATTTGAGAGTGTCCTACTTCTGACTTATAAACTGCCAGTAAAAAAATATAGAAAAAGAAAAACAGAGGCTGAAAAGGAACTCGAGAAAGAGAGGAAACTTGAAATCGAGACCCGGTTTCGCAATGAAACCGGATTATTGGTCGATATGCCAAAGGCAAATTTTGGAAACACCAATGAAGGGAACACCAGTCGAAGATTTTTGGAAGACCCGAAATTGGCAGCAGAAATAACGGGCCTTAGCAATGACCTGTTATATAGGTTAAAATTCATTTTGGAGACAATCTCAAGCGGATATAAAGTCGACCCAGAAAAATATGACAAGTATACATCAGAAACTGCTCGTCTATATGTGGACCTCTACCCGTGGCATCTCATGACACCCACGATGCACAAGATACTTGTTCATGGCGCAGAGATAATAAAAAATGCTTTGTTACCAATTGGGCAGCTGTCTGAAGAAGCCGCAGAGGCAAGGAACAAACAATTTCGGTCTTACCGACACGATTTTGCCCGAAAGTTTTCACGAGAAAGTTGCAACAGGAACATTTTTAATCGTTTACTTTTAAGTTCCGATCCTTTGTTGAGCAGTATGAGGCGAATAAAGAGGATAAAGTCACATTCATGCCTGCAGAGCCGAACCCACTGTGTTCTTCTGGAAGTGAAGATAAAAATACGTTTGTGGACGACAAAATATGATTATTTATAGTGTATTTTTAACCCTCGACGCAAAAGAGGGGTGTTATAAGTTTAAATTTATTTTGTAAATAAATGTTTTCATTTAAAATATTTTTTTTGTAAAATTAAGTTTCGTTTTTTATTTTTTTTTACAAATTAAGTAATTTTATGCAAAGTAACTGATTAATTTAACTTGGTAATATAATTTAGCATACAATAGAACCGAAAAATAATTTTGGCCGCGTAGATCGTTCAAATACCCCTATGTGCGGCATATCGTCACAGAAGTATATTAACCATAAAATTTTATTCGATATTGTCATGAGATTTTTTTTTTAATTTTTTTTTTAATTTTTTTGGCCTTGAGAAAAATCCGATTTAGCCATGAGTTCATTTTATTTATAAAGTAACCCAATATACTTAAACCTAACTTAACCTAAGACAAACACAACACCCAAGCAAACAGGCGGACTCGAACCGCCGACCCTCATGACGACAGTGAGTTACTCTACCCACTGCGCTGAGGGCCTCGCCATCGTGAGATTTAGCAAGCCTAAAATCTTTCATAATCGATGGTCCAAAAGATTAATGTCTGGACCTTCAGAGAGCTAATTATCATTCATCATCCCTCAAAATACCGTTAAACTGAATCATAGCCTCTTACTTCAGATTGTGTTGCTTCCTGAGGACTGTGTTCCTAAAAAAGCTGTTCGATTTTTCCTCTTTAGTCAAAATTTGTTCATCTGTCAATAATTGTCGTTTATGTGCCATTGATACAACTTTTCAGCTCTCGTGGCTTTTATTTTGCCTGCAGTCTTTGTTAACAGGTAATAGGCTAGTCTATGGTCTTCTTTAATAATACAAGACCTAATTCTTGGACGGATTTTCATTTCTCTTGGTTTTATTTTCTGCTTAAGTAGTGTCTTTCTGCGAATTCTTTCAGTGACTGCTTTGAGGACGCTTTGTTGTATGATTTTATAATCGTCCAGTATTTTTCTAAACACCCTCAGTGAAAAAATATAAGAAGGGACAGAATTAATGGCTAACCAAGTATATAACGTTGGCTTAAAAATCTGTTCCAGTGGAAGAAATGCACTGAACAGTTACATTTCATGTAAAATAGTATAGCTGCTTTAATAATTCCATTATTCCAAAGTTACGGGTTCAAAAGAAGAAAACCAACCAACTTTTTATATAAGACGGTTACAAATTCGAAATTCTATACTGGTAACGTCATTATTTATAATTTTAGGACAGTATAAGAAAGCTGTAGCAGCTCATTGGCAATTGATTGAACGATTTCCAGACAACTCCACTTACTTGAATCATTTGGCAGTGACATATTTGACTATTAATTTGTAAGTAAATTCAACCGAACCAACCAATATTTATCAATAATGTTCAGTAAAATTAACATCAGAATTTAAGGCCTCTCTATTTCTGAAGATTCATTTTTACATTGACATAGCATACATTAATTATTTAAATAATTTTCTTAACTTTCCAAAACACCATCAAAATTGGAAAATATTATTTACCTCAGTACTTTCATTGCAAGCACGTAATACTAAAATAAATACTAAATCTGACCTTTCTCGCACTAAAGAATAACTTGGTCCAAAAACAACACTTATAGGTACTACGAGGGCTACCTTTTAAGTTTTTACAAAAACATTGAAGGAAAATAAAATTTTTGGGACAAATCATTTTATTGTTTCTCGAATTATTCACCTTTAAGATTTATACACTTTCGCGTGCGTGCGAACCAATTCTCGAAACATTTTTTTCACTCTGAAGTTGGTACCTCAAAAACATGTTTTTGGAAGGATTAAACAGCTTCTTGAGGTGATGAAAATCGTGGTCCACGCTTTTTTTCGGGTTAATTGATCCTGATTTCATCGATGATTTCTGGCAAACAAATTGTTGTATACCATTTAGCATATTAACTGTTCTTCGATCCTCTAAAGCAGGGGTCGGCAACCTATGGCACGCGTGCCATCTCTGGCACTCCAAGCAATCAAAGTTTACACATTAATTCTGTAATCTGTGACATGTTTCGAAATTAAGTAAATAATCGAAGCCAGTATTACTTTAACGATACAAACAAAAACGATATATTATATAGGTCACTAGGTATTATTACCAAAAACTACAAAATATATATTTCGTAATTTATAGTTTTACTGAATGCATTGGTTTGGCTTTAATTTCGGCAAGTATTAAAGGCGGCAAGCCTCAAAATATAAGCCTAGGCAAAAACACAAATAAACGTCCTCAATTCAGATCAAAAGAGCCGCTATAAGGCGTTTTTTGTTTGACTTGACTTCAATCGTTCCGACGCGCGCCGCAACTCTTTTTATATTGCCGAACTTTAGTTTTTGTTAGATTTAACTTCTAGGCGGCCCTTTGATTGCAATGGGCGCGTTGTAGATAATAATTTTTGTTCTAAGAAAAAACGTAATTATTGGAATTTTCTGGAAACATAGTATAGAAGTAACATCCGTTCCAGTCAACAGTCGTCGAAAAGTTTAAAAATTAAAATTACGTTGCGTTATGTCCGCGAAGAAACAGAAGGTAGACGTTCGATCATTTCAAACTTCATGGACAACAGATTACGGTTTTGTACAGCAAAACGATCGGGCCATTTGTGTCCTATGTCGGGAAAGCGTAGTTTTCCGGACATCTAGTGTTCAACGCCATTTCCAGATAAAACATGAATCGTCATTTAAAGTTAACGCTGATAAAAGGGAGGCAATACAAAAAGCAAGTAAACAATACGAGAAACAGTCAACATTCTTTAGCAAAGTTTTCCAAGGGAAAAATCAGGTAACTGAATGCAGTTTCAAAATTTCACAATCGTTGGCACAAAAGGGTAGGCCGTTCACTGATGGAGAATTTATGAAGCAAACATTTTTGAGTACTGGCGAGATTTTATTCGACGACTTGCCCAATAAGGATACAATATTGGCCAGGATTAGGGATATACCGGCATCAGCGCGGACCATCGAGAGACGAATTACCGAAATGACACAAAATGTCCAAAAACAGCAGAGAGACGCTATCAAACGGAGTTTTGTATTTAGTGTAGCATTGGATAAAAGTGTCGATATTAATGACATTGCCCGTCTGGCAATCGTTGCGCGATACTTCGATGATGGCAGTGTGTATGAAGAGCTGATTTGTCTGCTCCCATTGCAGGGAACTACAAGAGGAGAGGATATATTTTCAGAATTTGTTAAACATTTTGAAAAGCGGAACATTGTTTTAAATAAAATTTTTTGCGTAACGACAGATGGCGCTCCTGCTATGATTGGGAGACATAAAGGATTTGTTTCCCTTCTTATTGGACGCATGGGTCGATCAGTTTTGAATTTTCATTGCATAACTCACCAAGAGAGTTTGTGCGCTAAAATCTCCGCTGGAAGTTTAAAATCCGTGATGGATAGGGTGGTTAAAATAGTTAACTACATTGTCGGTCGTTCTTCACTGATCCATAGACAATTTAAGGCGTTTCTGCCTATATTCAGATATACCATTGCACAATAATGTGCGCTGGCTCAGCCGTGGTAAAGTGCTCTAGATTTGTGCAATGTCTGGACGAAATTAAATCGTTCTTGATGGAAAAAAAATCAAGTGGATGCTTATCCTGAACTAGAAGATAAGAACTGGATCTGTATGTTAATGTTTCTTACTGATATTACAAACCATCTCAGTGAACTCAACTTAAAGTTACAAGGTTCAGGCAAAACAGTTCTGGATTTATACGAATCCTGGAAATCATTCAAATTAAAAATAGATTTATTTATCAGCGATATTACTATAAACACATATAAATATTTTCCAAATTTAAAAACTTATATATCCAGTGTCGACGATGGTGCACTAATAGACGAAATTCTTAAATATATGACTAATTTAAAAGAGGAGTTTATCGAGAGGCGATTCGAGGCATTGTTGTTGAGTTAGGCCTTTACTAAAATCGTAAAAAGTCACCCGACAAAAACCTTTCCTTGAAATTTCCCTTTGTTCAGAAAACTGTTTTTTAAAAAAAAACGCTCACTGTAAACAAACTACTCGGCCAATTTCTGAGCTGCCACTGTTTTAACAATAACAAGTGTCAAATTCTACAACAATGCTATTGTCACATCGCAATAACGCCGTCTAGTGGTCGTTTGTAGAAACTTAAAAGGCAGCCCTCGTAGCGAGGAAAGTCGAAGCACCCCAACTGAGACTAGTCTCTGTATATATAAAACACAAGATGAAGGATGAAATTAATTCTCAGATCAATATCAACAGTTATTTACTGTTTTCTCAATTTTCAATTCATTTCGCGACGCGTTTTATCGTATCACAACTCGTCAGCCGAGCTATACAATTTGCAAATTGTTAAATCTTACTGATTCTTTGCCCTAGTACTCTGATAAGTACTTTGTATTGGATTGAGAGATGAGAAGACTGTAAATAACTGCTGAAATATGAACTTTGTGTGTAGTTGATATTGATTTTTAAATACGTGGAGTACAACCTTGGCACCAGCGCTGCCTAGCGGTAATTGTTAGAAATTCGCTGAACAATTCCTCTATCCGTCTGTGGCCTTAAACAGTCCCCGATAGAGGGCCTTTAACACTAGTCTTACATGAACAAGAGATGCAAATTGTTGCACCTTACTGATCAATTTTTAGAGTCGAAGAAGCAAGATCCGTTCTCAAGAGGGTTCTTTCAAAATGGCCGAACGACGGATTTGCCTTAGTACATTATGGATTTATATTAAAAACCGCTGACGATAATTTGGAAGAATCTGTGGAATATATGACCAAGGGATTAAGAACCAAAGAACCTGGTGTAATTGATGGACGGTTTTACTTCCATTTAGGTGATGCTCTTACTCGTTTAAACAGAAACGAACAGGCTATGCAAGTAAGTATAACATCTGTAAAATCGTAAGTTCATTTAGGGTTTTATTATAAAGCTAACTTTAATTTTATCCAGACTGTTCACACAGTAAAGAATGTGTAATTATTACTTTCCTATTCTATTTTTTGTCTTATCTTTGATTAAGATGAAAGTTAAGAAATGTGTACGGTGTGAGAACGAGCTAAGTCAAATTCAGTATTTATTTTACAACTTATATTTGCGAGGGAAGTATTCAGTAGATAGTAGATCAGGTAAAAAGTCCCCAGACTTTCCGAGAGATAGCATCACAAAAAAGACCTGTATGATTTTCAATTAGTGTCAACTCTCAAAAGATTCGTGTAAAATTTTGTGCCACTTTTGATTTTCGCAAAACGCTGGAGCAAACAGAATCTCCTATATTGATTAAACATTGCTTTTTGATGGGGAAAATACAGCCAGAGCCCAAGAATGGCTTGAGAAATATTATGGCACATCTGCTCCGCCAAAAGCAACTATATGTCGATAGTTTAGTGAACTGAAATGCGGTCGTACAAGCATTGATGATGTATCATGTTCCGAAAGTCCAAAGGAGGCAGTCACTTCACAAAATGCCATATGGTTCTGAATGACCGCAAAGTGACAAGAGAGATATCGTGAAGTCCACCAGTCCCTGATACTCCGTAGCCACGAGTGCTGCTTTCTACTGGGTCCTCGCCGACCCTCCATTTTTCCCTGAAGAATAAGTTTTGGAATCGAGTAACCGTCACCTCTTAGTGTATATCCCAAATAAGACATCTTTCTTTGTTTTACGATACTAAGTAGTTGCCTCTTCACCCCGGCCCTTTGAGGCACGTCTTCATTGGTTAGGTGTTCTGTCCAAGAAATTCGTAGCTCGAAAGCTTCGTACGATTCAATGATCTCACTTTTAACAACCATGTCTCTACACCATATAAGAGGACCGGCCAGACATAGCATTTTATTCCTCGTAGGCGCAGGGCGAGTGACAATTGTCTTTGAAGCAGTACATTTTTCAACTTTAAAAAGGTATCCTTTGCCATGCCAATCCGCAGTTTAACCTCCTCGTCACATTTTCATCGTTCGTTGACGACAGAGCCAAGATATATAAATTCAGTAACACTCTCAATCTATTGATCCTTTGTAATGAGGGATGCATCCTCTTGGGGGTGTTTACTAATCACCATCATTTTAGTTTTCCCAATATTTATTTGTAGACCATACTCTTCGCCAGTATCATTCAGCTTATTGATTAGAATTTGCAGATCTTCCATGTTATTGGCAACTATTGCGGTATCGTCTGTATACCGAATATTATTTATAGGCTTTACATTAACATTTATCTCTCTGCATTCATCTTCTAGAGCAAGTTGAAGTATTTTCTCTACGTAGATATTAAATAATACTGGCGACTGTACGTACCCCTGCCTAACACCCTTTAAGACACTGAAAGGTTTTGTTGAAATATCCTTGTTAATTTTGATCGCGGCATATTGATTCTAGTCTTATTCGTACATTCTTGTCATCTATACCAATCTTATGAAGCCTCTGCATCAGAAAGTCATGTTTTATGTTGTGAAATGCCTGTTGATAGTCAATAAAACTTATAAATACATCCTGTCGTTAGTCGTAACATTTTTGCACAAGAAGTTTTATTGAAAATAATGCTTTCCTCGTTCCCAAACCTTTCATAAATCCAAATTATGTTTTCCCACTTACTTCTTCGCACTTATTGACAATTCTAGAAGGAATTATTCTCAAAAAAGCTTTGAGAGTGTGACTCATTAGGCTTATAAGTCTGAAGTCTTCACAGCGTCTAGAATTATGTTTTTTAGTGATGGTTATGAACGTTGATCTTAGCCAATAATTTGGAATTTACGGCTTCGTAGGTTCTGTTGAAAAGGTGTGTGATCTGTTTTGTGTTAACCTGCTTCAGAACCTCGGCCTACACCTTGTTATGTCCTGGTGTCTCGTCGTTTTTCAGTCTGCTCATCGCTATTTTAACTTTAGCTTCCATTATTACAGGGCCACTTAATTGGTCGATAATAGTTAGTACATGCATGTATAAGATAATGCACCAGCTTACAACTCCATAAAATCGATTTTTGGCAAAAACATTGTTTTTTCTTCAAAAGTCTTGGAACTTTTCACCCCGTGTAGTAATTTTACCACTTTTTTTTAGTTTTATGAAGAAGGTGTACAAGAAAAAGTATTCATGTCAAAATACCAAAGATCTCTCTATAACGTGCCTCGACTTACTGCAAAACCTTGGTGGAAACCGGAGGATTTCCCATCTTACCAGAAATTATTTTTAGCTTTAAAAGACAACTGGCATAAAATCCGAGAGGAAGGATTATCCGCACTTAACGACGAAGGATACTTTCAGGTACGGTTTGGACTTCGTATTTTTCATGAATTAAAAATTTGTGTTTTTGAAAAAGTAAAATTTATTTATTTTTTCTTTTAGGACGAGGCCGAAAACCTTAGAGATACTGGTACATGGAAACAACTAGAACTGTTTGCCCGGGGACAAAAGTTCACTAAAAACTGTGTTAAAAGCCCCGTTACTTGTAGCATTATCCAGAGTTTTCCAGATGCAAGAGGATGCAGGAGGGGTCAGACTAAATTTAGTGTTATGCATCCGGGAACTCACGTTTGGCCCCATTGCGGACCGACCAATTGCAGGCTCAGGATACATTTAGGATTGAAAATACCACCAAATACTTTTATAAGAGTCGCTGAGGAAACAAGGCGAGTTTTATTAGAGCGTTTTATAAGAATCCCTATGACTAATTGTTGGTAAAGGATCGTATGCATTAATTCCTTTATAACTTGCACAATTAGTAAAGTTTAAAACAAATATTTACTACCTAAATATTTGTTTAATTATAAACAAATAACACAAATTTATTATTAAAATTATTTTGTTTCTGTACCTATTCGTTGGTCACCAGTCATCTTGGAAATTTATTTTATCAGTTAAACTCGCAATTTTCTACGAAAAAAATCTCCACCATCTTGTCAAGTCAAATAGGTTTTTTTTATATACCAGATCAATTATCTAACGTAATGCACTCGTAATAATTTTCGCTAAACCTACACTTTATGGAGACTATTCCAGAATCCTTTCAAAATGTTTTGATCAGTACTTTTCGAGATAGGATGGGTGGACAGGGCTTTTTGGCCAGTTTTTAAAAATAATACCAAGAAAAGTGTGTGCAAGTATTACATCATGTACATTTTTAAACTCGTGTTTTCATAAGCCTTCATTTGACTCCCCCCTAAAACTAACCCCTTAAGTCAAAATTTAACTTCCCAAAACTACATGGCTCTGACTGGGCCATTAAGTCCTATATTCATACCAAATTTCAACTTTCTATGTCAAATAGTTTCGGAGAAAATCGGGTGTGCCAGACGGACGCCAGACAGACACCGAAGTGATCCCATAAGTGTTCTTTACTGAACACTAAAACAGAGGTAAAACTACATAATGATGCCTGTCTTCTTTCAGTTTAAAAGTTATTATTTGTTCTTGTAAAGTATGAATGTATTTCCCTTCGCAAGTTAATAAATTCATCAGTATTAGCTACTAAATTTGAACAGAGTTCATATTTTGGTAGTTATTTAATGTTCTCTCATCTGTCAAACAGTCTCGGGACGCGTTTCGTCGTATGACAACTCATCAGCTGAGCTAAAATCGACAGAGCCAGCAGCCCCAGACGCATTTTGTCATTCATTAAAATATATTCTAAGCTTCCCCTTAAAAATAAAACCTATTGCAAGATGGTAAATCCTTTGTTTAATCTAAAACCACCCCACAATACTAAATATTAGGCTTATTGAAATGTGTCGGTCGCACTTTATTCAATAAAGTTTCCATTGTCAAGGAGATACAGCAAAGTTGTGAAAAACAATGTCGGTTTAGGGTACCAAAATCATGAAAAATCAGAAAATTACTGGAAGAGATACAACCACAAGGAATTTTAAAAATTTTCATGCTGGTGGGATTCGAACCCACGTTCTCAAGATATTCGTTCATGCACTTTACCAAATAATACACAGCACCAGCTTTCCAAGCCAAGGCCAGCTAGTTCTGTAGCTTAGTTGATAAAGTACAGAAGGATATGCTCTGAAATCATGGGTTTGAATCCCATCAGCACCGAGACACTTTTTAATTCTCTTGTGGTTATTTCTGTGTACCTTCAAGTGTTTTCCTGATTAAAGTAAAGTTAAAATATAGCTGAGATACTGTCATTCTGGAAAACTCCAACCGTTCTTCCATGTTCTAAAGAATTAAGGTTCCAGGTCTCCGATCAGGCGTATATATCTTCTGAATAGAATCTAAATAATAAAGACAATAAAGTATTATTATTATTAATACCAGAAAGAGAAAGAAAAATCTGTCGTGACAATTTCTGTGACTCCTACATATATATGATGAATGATGATCATGCGTCACCTCCGTTCGGTTAATATTGATCAATCAAACTCATCCGCTTCAGCAGACTGTGTGAATCAGCCGAAAATACAGAAAATGTCGGCTAATTCCATAAATTAAGTTTAAATTTTTAAATAAATGTACCAGTGATTTTTTAATAGTTCTTTTTAGGACGGGACCGCGTCGCTGCACCTTTAATTCTGAGATGGTATATAATTTTATTACCCTTCTGTTTTAGAAGTTGGAAAGAAGGTGACATTATTATCTTCGATGACAGTTTTGAACATGAAGTTTGGCATAATGGAAGTCATTTTAGACTCGTTTTGATTGTTGATGTTTGGCATCCAGAGTTAACTCCCTCAGAAAAGAAAAGTCTTTCGTCTATTTAGGTTATCACTAAAATTATAACAAATATATTTTAGTTTTAAGATATTTTTGTACATTTTCGATAATGTAATATTGTTAAAAATAAATTACGTAAATCCTCAAGCGAAACTTACTCGTTTTTGTGATAAAATCGCTCCACTACAATACATTTACTGTTCGCATCTCGAAGAATAAAGATCCCTGAAGCTGGCTCGCGCAGTCGTAAGCAAGACGTCGGAAAGTTACTCTAAATTGGGGCTGTCTAATCCTACGAATCATAATTATCGTTAAATATATGAAAGTTTCAAAAGTATTATGAGAATTTTTCCTGGTTTTTGGTTGTACTAAACAAAATTTTAGCAATAATTCATTACACTAAAAGATATATGGGGTTTAAATGATGTGGGAGAGGGTTTCAGGACTCATTAAAGTGTATAATTTAAAGAGGGTGAACTAACCAAAAGTTCATTGATCTATGAGGCGCGATTTATGAAATTAGCTTTCAAGGCATATTGTAATTAAAACTATGCTCTAACCGAACTTCTAAACTACCTACTAAGTATCTTTGTTTAGAAAAAATTATAGAATAATAATAGATGGCATCACACGGCAGAGCTTTTAAGCAGTTGAGAATCAAGATATATTTAAATCCATGCTATTGTGTAAAGTGAATAAAATACAGAGTTGTAAGTTATCTAGTATGAAAAACTCAAACTCGGTGTTTACTTTAGAACTGTGTCACAGTAAACATAAAACACAGTAGCGACGCTCAAGAAAATTTTTAGGTCCTATTTTTATCACGCATGTGTCCCCTATCATACTAACAACATGGCTGCCAGCGAGGTCGCGGGTTTTGTTTACATCTGGATTTCAAGAAATCTTTTTATAACGTGCTCCCAAATTCGTTATTAATAATTTTCCAACAAGTAAATGACTCGTTTGACTTTAAAATTGAAAATAATTATAAAAAAACCGGTCAAGTACCAGTTGAACTTGCGCAATTAGTGTTCCGTACGTTGATTGCTTCTGAAATAAAAATTTTTGTTACGGAGGTATAAAATGATCGGTGACTTCACAAAACACACCCCAAATGAGTTTTCAACACGGTTTGTTTCCGATCTTTGCTGAAAACTGACGACCTTGAATTTTTCATTTTTTTTATATACCAGATAAATTATTATAGGTTGTGATAATATTCGTTCAACCTACACTCCGTGGAGAATATTCTAGGATTTTTTCAAAATTTGTGGATCAGTGCTTTTCGAGATAGACAGCGATTTTTTCGCGATTTTTTCAAAATAAAACAAAGAAAAGTGTGCGCACGTAAGACATTATATATATTTTTCAAGTCGTGTTTTTACAAGCTTTCATTTGCCACCCCACTTGATCTAGTAAAAAAAATTTTTTTTCACGTCCGATTTCACCCCCCAAAACTAACCCCTCAAGTCAAAATTTAACTTTCAAAATTAACGGATCTGATGAGGCCATCAATTTCTATATTAGTACCAGATTTCAACTTTCTACGTTAAATAGTTTCGGGGAAAATCGGGTGTGACAGACAGACAGACACCGAAGTGATCTTATAAGTGTTCCGTACGGAACACTAAAAAGATGTCAAGAGGAAGTTTTTTTGTTGTGCGGCTAGTGTTTGTAAAAATATATGTAGTATCTCTAAAAGAGTTTTTTTTTAAGATTTCCCAAAGATCCTAAAAGGTAAATTTATTCATAATTCTCTATTTCTGTTATGCAATATATTATATAAAATTATTTTTTTTTACATTAAAATTGTTTGCTAGAGTTAAATTATATTATGTGCTAAAATTCGCTAACCAAACTTTCAAAACGCAATCTGGGAATGCAAAAGTAGTAATTCTCCAGCACGAATGAGTTTGAATAAACTCGTTCGTAACATAAACATGGATTTAATTTTTAGTGTTCCGTACGGAATAAGATCACTTCGGTGTCTGTCCGTCTGTCTGTCCGTCTGTCACACCCGATTTTCTATAAAACTATTTGTCATAGAAAGTTGAAATTTGGTAGTAATATAGGAATTGATGGCCTCATTAGAGCCATGTAGTTTTGAAAGTTAAATTTTGACTTAAGGGATTAGTTTTGGGGGGTGAAATCGGAAGTGAAAAAAAAATTTTTTTACTAGGTAATCGAGTGTGGTGTCAAATGAAAGCTTGTGAAAACACGAGTAAAAAATATATATATGATGTAATACTTGCATGCACTTTTCTTTGTATTATTTTTAAAAAATCGCGAAAAATCGCTGTCCACCCGCCTTATCTTGGAAAGTACTTATCAAAAAATTTTGAAAAAATTCTGGAATATTCTCCACGGGGTGTAGATTGAATGAAAATTATCACGAGTGCATTATCTGTAATAATTTCTCTGGTATATAAAAAACCAGAAATTTCAAGGTCATCAATTTTCAGTAAAGATTGGGGTGTGTTTTGTGAAGTCACTGATCATTTTATATCACCGTAACATAAATTTTGACTTAAGGGATTCGTTTTGAGGGATGAAATCGGAAGTGAAAAAAAATTTTTTTACTAGGTCATCGAGTGTGGTGTCAAATGAAAGCTTGTGAAAACACGAGTAAAAAATATATATATAATGTAATACTTGCGCACACGTTTCTTCGTATTACTTTTAAAAAAATCGTGAAAAAATCGCTGTCCCCTACCTTATCTCGAAAAGTACTGATCAAAAAATTTTGAAAAAATCCTGGAATATTCTCCACGGGGTATAGATTGAACGAAAATTATCATTACCTTTAATAATTTATCTGGTATAGAAAAAAAAAATAAAATTTCAAGGTCACCAGTTTTCAGTAAAGATTGGAAGCAAACTTTATTGAAAACTCATTTGGGGTGTGTTTTGTGAAGTCACTGATCATTTTATACCACCCTAACAAAATTTTCTATTTTAAAAACAATCGTACGGAACACTAATTGTGCAAGTTCAACTTGCACTTGACCGTTTTTTTTTTATATAGGTAGTATATAGGCACGAAAAATCATTAGTTGTATGAAAATTATTATATTAGATTTAACTAATGATAAAATGGAACAAAAAGTATATAAAAGTAATTATTATCAATTTCTCCAGATTACTAGGATGCGTTGAAAAATAGGAAGCATGATTGTTGACATACGCCGGAAGCTGAAGATGTGCAAAGATATATTCTCAAAATGAACATCCCCCAGATAATATCTCTAATATAAATTCAACAATGAGATATTTAAATGAACAAGGTGCAAAAAGCGTTGAAGCCAAATGTATTTTTTCCTTGTATCCTTTGCCTTTTCCATATTTTTTGTATATCTATTTTAATAAGAGCTTGATAAAAAAATGTTTCTAAAAAGACTTTTCTCGTTTCTTTCAATTAGCAAAATTCATTTTTTTCTACAGAATAGGATTTTTCTTGAAAGAAGGAATTTGAATATTCCAAAAACTCGTGGGCATCAAACCCGCACCCCTTGAGATCAAAGGTGAGGAATTGGATTGTCGTTACTGAGTTTTATGTTTACGGTAACTGTGTTTCCACCGAAGTAATGAGTAAATCATTTTACCAAGATTTTAAACGAGCGAACATCCATCGGGGTCTTTTTGGGTATAGTTCCATGTTTACTTTTAAGTTTAACAAAATAATAATAATTTTACGAAGCGGTTTTTAAACTGACGTTTAAAAAATGATTGATTAAAAAGTAGCAACATATTCATTAGATTATACCAGATAAAATATATTACTTTTTAATTCATATAGATTTAAGTATTATTCGCTAATCTATTTATGACTTAACTGATGTTTTGTTATCAACTGGAATTTACAAACAAAAAATAGTTTGATCACTTGTAGATATGACAGAGGAATTTAAATTTTAAAAAATATATATTAATTCCAAAAAATTTAATTTATCATGTGTCTGTAGCAATCTATCTAACCTCAACCTATTAAAATAAAAATCTTACTTACTAAAAATAAATATATTTTGTGCTATTATTAAATAAGTAATATACATTATTAGGAAGTTAAAATAACATAACGAGAATTAAATTCTTACGACTCGAGAAATACCATCAAAACAATACAATTTAAATTTAGCAATGTTAAAAATACTAATTATATTTTTTACTGCATTTATACGTATATCTATAAATAATATCTAATACTATGTCTAATAACTGTTAAAAGGTTTATTAAATTAATAATAATAACAATAAGAAGAGATTTTCGACAAGAAAACTTCTTTTTTCGGAAAATTGTATTTAAAAAAATCTTTGGACGATTTTTGTTTTAGCCATTTTTCACTCAAGCAAGGGAAACGCTTTAGCCAAATCAAAGGATGGTATAGGTGCAACCACTGGCTTTCTATATTTCTTAATTAAGTTTTGAAAAAGACAAAAATAGTAACTTCCCACCTTGTAGAAATACAAAATACCTGGAATCCATGAAAGCTGACCTATAAAACATGGTAGTAAAAATCAGCAAAAGACAAGAATTTGCATGTTTTTCCTAGTTTTGAAGGCGTTTCTGCTCTCGAGTCGATGCTGTTTACAAGGCTACAAACCAATAGGGTAAATGTTCAGCGAGTTGCTAACAATTACCGCAATGCAGCGCGATTATTAGGGTTCTACCTAGCTTGGCTGATGAAATGCCTTCCGAGATGATTTGACAGATGAGGAAACAGTAAATAGCTGCCCCAATATGGACTTGATTCAATTTTAATACTTGATATTGATTTTAATATACGTGAGGCAGAACTCTAATAATCGCGCTGCCTAGGGGTATTGTTGGCAATTGCCTGAACAATTCCTCTATCGGTTTGTGGCCTTAAATAACTCCCGACAGAGAGCAACTATATCTAGGAAACAAGACTAGGCTTACATCAGCCACCGATGAAAATTGTTGAATCTTACCGATTCTTTGCACTAGTAATGTGATAAATACATTAAGTTTTGGTCTCTTCTCTTTCGATCCTAGCTCAGCAGATGAGTCGTGACATGGCGAAATGCATCCCGAGATGGTTTAATAGATGAGAGAACAGTAAACAACTGCTGAATTATGGGCTTTGTTCAATTTTGGTGGTCGATATTGATGATAGCAAGTAGTTATGACACTTGGAACACGGCAAATGGACATAGGCTGTAGGTTAGTACTGTAGTAGTATTTCTACTACTTTCTGGATCTATTCTGATGGTCCTATATAAAAGACTGATAAATGGTTTCAACGTATGGTTCCTAAATTACACGAATCGTGACATTCTAGCATAAAAGAACTGATAAAGTAAAAACAACTAAAACCAAAAAGCCCTTTACTGGGAAATTTAGTTTTCCTGTCGGTATACATTTAATTTTTACCAAATACCTCGCACCTATTTTGAATAAACATTTAGTAATCTATCACAAGTACTAAACGTACTAAGTTCTATATAACTAATTTAAAACAAAATATACAGTTTTACCATAAAATAAAAATATAATAACACAAATTACACAACAAAACAAAATATACATCTTAAATATGTATTTAAGGATACATGCTCAACATTTTTTTTAAAAAGAAAGAATATTTGTTATCAAATTTTAAGTCACTTTAATAAATGCGCTCTAATTAGCTGGATTTTGATTAAAAATATTTTTTCTTCTTTATTATCTATTCTTGTCTTTTATAAACAAAATTATAAATGATAGAACCTAAATTTTTACTAATAATGCCAACAAGCTTAACTAGATTTTAGTTTCTCCAAAAACTAACTAATAAAGATTAAACTAAGAACACAAAGTAATATTGGCAAAGACTTAGCAGTAGTTTCCTTGTTAGGATTTAAAAGAAGCACACATTAAATAATATTTTCAGACTTAGTTAATTAAAGCACCTTTTTTGCAAATTAATAATTAGTAAAGCAAGAATATAAATAGTGGCAGCAAGAATATAAATAGTGCCAGCAATAATTTGTATTTATCCTTCTCTTAGGGTAGATGCGTATAAAGTTACGCAGAACAGCGCGCCTTTTGTAACCAATGGAAATTAACAGGAGAGCATAAATTGGTAACATGACGCAACACGGTGCTGCTCGTGTTTGTTTACAGATGCGTGACGCCCTGGCGGTGTTTTTAGGCAATTTTTGCAAAAATTCTTGGTCATTTAGGAGAATAAGTTTAAAATATGATTTTCTCAGACCTTAGTCTTGCTATGTTTGAATCGAGTGTAATTGAATATAATCTTGTATTATTTACTTTTTATTTCGATTTTAAAATATAATAATGACTGAAGAGAAGTTAATAGAGGCAGTCAGAGAGCAATTATTATGTTTGCTTTGTAAAACGCTCTGCGGCGAGAGTTCACTACTAACCGAGTTGTAATATGTGAATAACTATTATCTAACAAGTACAGACAACTAACTAAAGTGATATTTCAATTATCCAAGATCTTCCAATCACTACAAACATTTTTCTTAAAACCATTAATGTGAAATACTCTAAAGATTTTTTTTTACTGATCCTATTTCTAAAATGACATTTAATATATGGGCCTCAGAGTTTAAAGAAATTGCTTATTGCCATAACTGGTAAAGTATGAGCTACCAACACAAAAATCGTATTGAATAATAATAGAATGTGATTTATTTTCACACCTCTATCTCAGAAAGTCACAGCCACAACAAGTAAGGAGAACTACAAATTAAGCATTACTAGACCCAGTTTCTGGAATAATAACTACCTGGGACGCTGATCCATACAAAGCAGGAGAAGATCTGTCTACAGAATCACTATCTACACTGCCGGAACGTAAGAGAACTGGGACAATATACTGCTCTTTTTGAGCAGGCAAGTGCGACTTGACTGAAGAGGCAGGTCTACAACTAGGAAAGGGGCTTAAGAAGAAAAAGCACCCAGTTGTAACACACATACCCAACATCATAACATAAGTCATTGAATTTACCCCTCCGCTTTCTCTTATAAAGAAGAATGCTGTTAGGATGAACTGACACAACAAGATGGCAATTCTAACCATCTTTACTGCACCAGCATGAATCTGCTGTCCTTCTGTAGACATTGCAATTGGTCTATACACATAATAGATATTATACTTATCTACCAAGTGCTTGAGGCACAAATAAAGCAATCCAAATGGTGTTATTAAAGGGCAAGACAAACTGTATACTGTACTTATAGTGAAAATAAGTAGGGTCCAAGCATAATGAATACCAAAAGGAAACTCAGAAAGAATTTCCTTCCGAATATATGATTTTTCAGCTTCAGATTTAATGCAGGCAAGTCGTAAAGCATACATAGCTAGCTCAGGGAATCTTAGTAGCTCCAATGCAGTGCCAATTAGAGCTGATGTAATGATGTAATTGACAAAGAAAGCACCTTTGTCAGCTAAAAAAACACATTTCCATCGTAAAGTTTGATTTTGTGTCTGCACTGACCATTCTACAAAGGCCTGAACACTAGTAAGACCAAGTGAAGGTAAAATCAACACCATGAATAAAAGAAAAAAGAAAGTTTTGAACATAACAGTCAAGTTCTGTTTGGATTTAGTCCAATGAGACATCCATTCATCTGAATAAGCTACTAATACTGGCATTACAGCAGACATTGACAAAAGCATTAGAGTTGGAAAGAACTGTGAAAAGAAAGGGCTTATTTTATTAATAAAATCTCCATGGGCTGCACTCATCTGATTGAAAATATTAAGAAATATAATTGGTGTTGTTAAAAAGAATAGAACTAAAAACAATAATAAATTTATAATGATAGCTTTTGAATACCAGTTTCTGTAAGATATTTCCAAGTTTTCCCAATTAATATCCGCTGGTGTAGGAGCTTTAGTGATGTTCCATACCCTCAGGGATCCTGGTTCAAATGATCTGATAACATGTTGTGCCATTTCTTCAGTTCCAAGGGTAACAAATGCAATTCCAAGTGGATGAGCAAGAGTATTTCGTCTTTCTAGTGATAATAGTTCATTACACTTCAGTTCTTCACGTGTATAGTACTCCAAAGCATCTGCAGTGTTATATGGACAACAGCATATACAGCCATATGGTTGCACACGAAGGTTTTTAGTTCTCTGACAATTTTCTGTACAGTAGATTTTTGCTTCATGAATTTTATTTTTTTCTTTCTCCACATTCATAAGTTTCTTAACTTTATAAGCAATTTGCACATCTATTACTTCAATTCCAGGATACCGGACAGTAAAATAATTTTTAATATCTTCAATGTTTCTATGCTGTTTAGAAATAAGAGTAACCATTACTGTTCTGGAGGATAATGCCGAGTCACTGGGGCTTTTGCCAGAACATTTTTTCATTATCAAGATAGTCAAGGGAGCCATACATAGACTAGCAACTACATGAATCCATAGGAGACTGGAAGAGGGCCCTAGATTGCTCAGAGTTGTATGACCAAAAGTTGTGCTGTTTCCTGAAATATAAATTACCATCTGTAAGGAGAATGCAAGTACACTTAAATTTAAAAATCCAACTAACTATAAGTTTTTGCATTATTTCAGAAATAACAGCCAAGAAATAAGTAAAAAAAATTTACAATACAATATACCTCAAAATTTTTATAACACATAACAAAACCACTGATTTATTATTGTTTATTATTAAATGAATAATTTATAATGAAAGCTACATGATTTACATTATCATGTGATGAGTCATTTGTGAATTATTTAGAAATATGGGTACAAAATGTCTTGAAAGTAACACTGTTTTAAATTAGAAAGTGGTTAAATAATATCAAACAAGGTGTGTGTTATAAATTCTCTTATTATTATTTCATACTAATTGAATTTCTTATTTTTAAGAACTACTTATATTCGAATATTTAAAAAGAAACTATTTTTCGGCTCCTTAAGTCCTTCTGGGACTTTCAAATACTGTTTCATGCCTATTTTTAAAATGGTGATTAAAATTTTATAACTGTTCCCAAGGACTGGTCACAGAAGAGTGTTTCACGTGTTTTAAAGGAGTTGCAGTACAACTGAAAAGCTTGCAAGGGTATATAAACCTCACAAAGCGCTTACGAGCCTACATTTAGCAGCACTGCATAATCGAAAAGAAGAGGGCTTATAAAGAGTATAAAGCAACTGGTCTGCAAAGTGCTTACCGCGAGTTTTCTTCATTACGACAAAAATGCAAAAGGTTATCGACAGAATCATACAACCACTATGTCTCATTCACTGAGAGTTCGTTACGCACAAACCCTAAGCAGTTTTGGAGGTTTGTGAATTCTAAAAGGAAGAGCTGTGACTTTCCAAATGTGTTTTATTACAATGATGTTACTGGTGATTCGGGTACTGAGATAGCTAATATGTTTGCTGCTCACTTCCTCCAGGTGTACAGTGATAGATCTTGTTCTGGTGATCACAATGATGACTTTTCCTTTTGTGACGTCAATTTGTTTAAACATACATTTCATTGTCTGGTGTATATTCCCATTTGTGTTCTTTGGACATTAATAAGGGTCCTGGCCCTGATGGCTTACCTCCAGCGTTACTTAAGCACTGCAGTTTTGTTCTCGCTCGCCCACTGCACAGTATTTTTAATGAATCTTTAACTACTGGGGTTTTTCCCGAATTTTGGAAGCTGGGCTACATAACACCAATTCACAAGTCAGGCAGCTGTGATCAGGTAATTAATTATCGATTTCTAAGGTTTTCGAACACATAATAACTGAATTCTTGACTACTCAGCTAAGTCCCAATATTAGTACCTGTCAGTTTGGGTTTCAGGGTGGCAAAAGTGCAGATCTGAATCTGCTGTCATATGTCGACTTTGTGTCTGGCGCTTTGGAGAGGGGACCTCAGGTGCATTCGATCTATACTGACTTTTCCAAGGCGTTTGACAGGGTAAACCATGTTGTTCTTCTGTCCAAGTTGAGGAGGGCGAGTGTTGGAGGAGTCATGTTGGATTGGCTTGCCTGCTATTTGACTGGACGTACACAGACTGTCCGCTTTAATAACTACTTATCAGATAGTATACATGTCTCCTCTGGAGTTCCTCAGGGATCGCACTTGGGTCCTCTTCTGTTTAACTTATTTATTAATGACTTGACTCATCGTTTTGCACATAGTGAGGTCCTCCTTTTTGCCGATGATTTAAAGTTGTATATTGAGGTGTCTACATTTGATGATTGTAACAGACTTCAGACAGATTTGAATCAGCTTGTATCTTGGCGCAAGGACAATAGTATGGAGCTGAATGCGACTAAGTGCCATTCTATCGTTTTCAGTAAGTCTCGGACTCAGTTAGATTATCCATACAAGATCGGGGATGCTGTTCTTGAACGAGTGTCTGAAGTGAAAGATCTAGGGCTTATTATTGACTCAAAATTAACTTTTATACCTCATATACAGAATATCATTTCCAAGTCTCTCCAGCTTTTGGGATTTATTAAGCGTATTACACTGGGCTTTAATAGTATAGCTGCAATCAAGCAGCTGTACTGCTCACTGATTAGAGCTCATTTAGAGTATTCCTCCAGTGTATGGAGTCCTTGCTATGGTGCTCACGTTCAATGCATTGAGCGAGTGCAGCACAAATTTCTGAGATACATTGCCTTTAAGATCAATAGACCTGAGCTTACCTACCCTCAGATAGAACCTGAGCTTCACATTCAAACTCTACAAGATCGCAGAGTTGCTATCGATCTCAAAATGCTTTATAATATTCTTCATAGTAACTACCATTGTCCCTTTCTGCTGGACAGAATTGGTCTGCATGTACTTTCCAGGGTAACCCGTTCGAGGCACACTTTTTTTGTGCCATCCCACAGGACCAACTACAGATGCAATAATTTTGTGCCTAGGTCATGTCGCCTTGCCAATGAGCATTCCAGTCTGGACTTTTTCGTTGGAAGATCTGTGTTTTATAGACAGTTGTGTGGAGTATGATGTGCATTCTGTTGTGCTTATGTGCTCATTGTTACAGTCATTATTTCCTTTTCTATTTTTATTATCTTCTCTACCTTAATGTCATCTTAAGATATTTTATTGTAATGTTTTAAAATTGGGCATTGCCCGTTAATTAATAAAATAAAATAAAATAAAAATGACTGCATCGCTTGAAGGACTTGCAAGTCCTGTAATTAGGCTTCAAATCGATATAACTTTTTAAATAACCTATTAGGTTTAAGAATTTACTACAAAAACTCTAAAATGGATGTACAACAAAATATATTTAAAGCAACCCCCTCTAAGCCCCTCCCCTACCACATTAACTCCTTACATAGTTGAACAATTGAAAATAATCAAAAAAAATACCATAACTTTTAAATTTCTCAACTCTGTGTAAAACCCACCTAATGAATTATGACAATCTAAATTACCTACTAAATAAAATAAAATTGATTCTGCCTTAGTATTATAAATACTTATTTTTATGTTAAAAGAAGGCTATACCAGGTGTAATATTTTTTGTGATATTTATTACCTTCAAGAGTTCCTTGGAAATTCACTGGCAAAATAACACATATGGAGAAAGCGGTGATAATCGAAAACAAAATAAGTAAATGCTTTTGAAAAGACACATAATGGGAGGCGTCTGGACCGCATCTTGCATATATTTTACTTTTGTTGATTTTGAATATTGAAGGAAACCATAAACAACCTTGGTCAGGTAATAATGAGACATCCGCATTAGTTTCTTCAACTGCGACAGCATCATCTGTGTTTTTGTAAAATAACTGTGTCCACTTTTCAGTATGAACTAAAGCAAGTCTGCCATAATCCCAAGCTCGATTCCTGAGTATAGCAAATAGGAGTATTAGCAACACCCAACATATTACATTAAGAATTAATGTCTCAGGGATTCCTTCGTAAGCATTAGTAATAACAGTATGATTTTTTTTCGGTATTGTCAAACAAGTATCGTCGTCTGTAATCACTGCATACGGTGGTTTATAAACCATCTTTTTAAAAAATTTACATTTAAAACACAATGGATTCTTTTTTGCTTCACATAACTCACTGCACTTATCTTTTCTGAAACTTGATCCGGTTAAATCATCTTATTATTAATGATGAACTGATAAAATTACTTTTCCATGAAAAAATTTTTTGACAACCGTTGACAACTGTATTTGTTGACGACGTACGTGCGTTGAACTTTCTGGACGTTGCCGTTATTACAATTCACAGTATTTTTGGATGTTCGATCGGAAATTGTCGACAAATACGTAAAATAAGGAATTATTCCAAAACAATGTAAGGCATACGTGGAGTCAATTTTAAATCAGTTGTAACCAATTTGCCAACTGATTTGCAATAATCACATTGCTTCTGACTGGTTGAAAAAGAAAAGGAATATGAAGATGGAGGTCGGTTTCAAATTGCTACTCAAACAAACCTCTTGTTATGTTACGTGCCATCTGTTAATTATAAGTTATGCCTTACTAAAAAAGTTTTCAATTTGATATGTCCTAAGTTTCAAAGTTAATTCTGTCTTCTTTAAATGTATATATTTAGTATGACAGAACCTGTTAAATTTAGAGTTTTAGTGTACGAATACTCTCAGCGACTGTACCTGTCCGCACATGGTTCATACTTTATCCACTCCCGTGAAAATCGTCACGTCACTATCAAAAGTTGACGTAACGTGGCTTGCTGGCTGTTTCGTGGCGATTGATGTTATTTGTTGGTTAAGTTGGTCGGTGTTTTTTATTCTACACAGTCTTCTGAACGAAAAGGTGAGAGAAAAAACTATTTTTTTTAATGAGACGTATACAAATTTACATGTAGTTCTTTAGTCAACAGATCAATCTTCTAAGACAACTAATTTTATTCAATTGAACTATTTCTTTTACAGAAAAATGCTGAAACAAATTTCCATCCTTTTGGCTATTGCTAGTCTAGCATACTGTAATGAAGAAAAGCCTGAAGAAGTTCAAGGGGCTCGACTTCTTGTATCCAAACAAATTCTAAACAGATATTTGGTGGAAGGTAAAGATATTGAAGTGAGATATTCCCTACACAATATTGGAAAGGCACCAGCTGTAAGTGTACAACTTGTTGACAATGGTTTCAATAAAGAAGCTTTTGAAATTGTTGGTGGACATTTATCTTCGCAGTTTTCAAGGATCCCGCCAGAATCTAACTTCACCCATGTTGTTGTAGTAAGGCCTAAGAAATATGGATACTTCAATTTTACCAGTGCTGAAGTTACTTATAAAGTTTCTGATGCACCAAATGCTAAGGTAAACTTACTATTTTGTATGAGTTTATACTTAAAAAAAACTGTGAAATTGGGATACATATAAAGTCAGATTTCTAAGTAATTCGCTCTGGAGATACACGCATATTGTGTTGACATTGCAAATTATGAATTATTTAAGAATGAGTCTTGTACAATAATATTAGCAAAAGGGAGAGATTAGACTGTGTCGGCATCTCCTAGTTAGTCTCCTGTTATAAATAAGAAAGATCTTTGAAAATGGTTTGTATAATCACAGGTAAACATCTGAGAGTTACTTCAATTTGACAAGGTCCAATCCCAGCTTTCCAGTCTACATTATTTACAGATTTTTACAAGTGAATATGTTTTTTTTCAGACCCAAATATCTTACAGCAGTGAACCTGGTGAAGGAGGAATAGTAGCATTTCGTGACTATGACAAAAAATTCTCGGCTCACTACTGGGACTGGCTTGCTTTTGCCCTTATGACTTCCCCATCTCTCGTTATTCCATTAGCTCTTTGGTATAACAGCAAGAGCACCTATGAAAAAATAGCTAAACCAGTTAAAAAACACTAAACATACTTTAGTTTTTCTTAATTTATTTTTCTTTGTTGTGAGTGAGATGAAGAGAAGGAGACCACTTTATTTTTTAAGTGCATCTTGTTTCATTGTTAAATGTCATCCACAATTCTGTACCCCTTTTATTCCCTGCAAATCTATGAAATTTGGTAGCTTATTTGTATTATTATGATTATTCTTTAGTGTAAAATAGTTGTTGTTTATTATGACTGTTTATGTAAACTGCCAATTTTTAAAGAATTTGCCACCTTGTTGATATTTGTGAACATTTTTTATGAACAATAAAAAACTGTTTTGTAAGTTTTTGTTTTATTTTTCTACTCAATACATGTTGGACTGATGGGATGAGACATGTAGTTTTAAGTTTGAGTTTCTCAAATAAAAGAGTAAATAAATTCTCATAGTACTATTAAAACCATACATGTCGGCAATGAGAAACTGTTTTTTGTGATCTCGGAGCAGGAAAAAAAGCAAAAACCTCCATTTTTTTCATAAGCGCAATACTTTTCTTTGGCAAGGAAAATAAAAGCAATAATTTACAGATCATAAGTAAGTTTGGTTCAGTTTAAACGTTTGTATTTCAAAAACTTTCTATAATCAACTTAGCATTTTTTTAGGTTACTCTGTAATCAGATCTTGATCCCTTCTTCATACTATTTGTGTTAAAACTGGCATATATAATATATATCCAGCCACCCCTTTGTCCCATCTCATTTATCCCATGTTTTACTATAAATAATTAGCTAAATTTTATCCAGTATCCAACCAAAAACTAGAAAAAATTCTGGTAATACTATTAAAATTATATAATTACTATAAATAATATGCTTAAAATTTGGCCCTTACATCAACCAAAAAAATCTAAAAAATGTCTCATAATACTGTTGAAACTACACAATATTTAAGGTCTCCCTATCCTTTTTACCCTGTACCTGAGTTAACGCTGAAAATGGTGACTTGAAAAATCTTGAGAAGGGTCTAAGAAAATATATACTAAACCACCCCTCTAATCCCTTGCCCCACCCATTTCAGCCCTTATGTTTTACTAGAAATATCTATATATAAGATTAGTTTATTGTCTCAACCAAAAATCAGAAAAAATACAATATTACCTAAAACCATAAAAAATTTATAGTCCCCTACCCATTTCAACCCCTTCTCCGCGATATTCCTCTTAACAGTATAGGTTTCATTCCTTTATTAGATACCTATGTACTAATTTGAAATTGATATCTCATTTTGTTCGAGAGTTATCGTGTTGACAGACAGACCGACGGAAATAAGTGACATGTTTTTAGAAAAGTGATTTTTTTTAAAAATATATTTCTTTCCTGTAGCGATGAAAGTAAAAATGGGTGCAGAAGTTTAATTAATAGCAATGTTACCCGGAAGTGTATGATAAAAACCATTTCTCTTTTTATATAGACAACTAAATTACCTATTAATTGACGTTGACGACCGTCGCAACGTCTATTCGTCAAACTTTTAAAATATGCGGTTTTTTCAATCTATATCCTAAATACTGAATTTTTTAATGTCAAAATTTCATTTAGATACTATAAAATGTGTGGCGATGTAAAGCTGGTATTAAGTAATTATTAGAACCACCTAACAGAACAGAAAGTCAGCATGTTAAAAAGAAACATTTAAATTTAAAAATACGGTAGAAAGTAACATGCAAGTGGTCCTGGCGACAAGATCGTAGGATATAATTCGATCTCTGTTGAGTTGGTTTCTTTTCTATCCTTAGCTAAGAATAAAATAAACAAAGATCTAACACTCAAACCGTTAACCAGGTTTCAATTGGTCTCTCGTCAAAATATCCCTTTGTTTTCATTTTTTTTACTTTAACCTCAGTTTCTTGTTTAAGGTCTTGCGCCGCTAAATTTTCAAAAGAAAATCAATCTCTCCTAATCATTTGGGTGAGTGATTGGCCCCAAACCAAAAGATACCCTTTTTGACTTATTTTGATTTATCATGACGTATGTTGGTAGAGTTTTTGTGTATGGCGGCAGGGGAGCTTTAGGAGCTACGTGTGTCTCGCATTTTAAAGCCAATAAGTTTGTAAGTATAGTTTCCCTACTATACAATGTGACTATTTATTATGGTATATTTATAATTTCTTTTATTGTTACAGTGGGTTGGAAGTATTGATTTGGCAGAAAATTCAGAAGCACACTTCAGCGTTGTAGTAAATAAGGATGAAAGTTTTGTGCAACAGGTTGGTGAGTGTAAATTTTAAGTGCACCCGTACATTTTATTTTTAATTGAACATTTCCTTTTTAACTGGACATTTTCCTTTTGAAAATGTTATCTTTTATAATAGTTCAACTTTTATATGTAGAGAGAGTCCCTTCTGCTCTCAGGTAGAATGCATGCCTGAAGTTGGATTGAATTTATTCGAGGATTGACTCTGACAAAAATGTTTATGGCTTGTGGTTGGTGGAAAGCTACTTGGACCAGAAAAAAAATCATTGGTCAAATTTGGAATAAAAATTGTGGAGGGTAAAACTTTCTAGTATGAAATTCACGACTGTAAGCCGAGCGATGGTGACTATTTAAATGATGTGCTATTTAAAACATAATCTTGTCGATTGGTCTAAAGCCACGAGTTCAATAAAATCTCAAACCCCTTTGTTTTATTTACATTTTAAAATATATCTTTCTTATTGGTAGACCTATTATAAAATTAAAAATAATATATGTAATATTTCATCAATTCACCTCTAATGATTTTATCAAACGAACACACTTACAGTCTGTACTCTATTGCTATTAATATTAACATTTTTATAATGCTTTCTTAAAGGAAGCCTCAATAATTTCCGCTGTTGAAACTGCACTTAATGGAGAAAAGTTAGATGGAATCTTCTGTGTTGCTGGTGGATGGGCTGGTGGAAATTCCAAGAAAGGTATGAAGCTTGATATTGAGACTTGGGCTTAAATTGGTTCACAATTTGGCTGAGCTTGGTCTCAGTTCTAAATATTTAAAACATTGAAAAACCCAGTAATTTTCGACTGTTGCTTGATTATGGCTTGAGGTTCTCTGAACACTTTAACAGTTGTATAAGCAAATCATTTATTTAAAATTTATTATTGTATTAGATGTGAACCTCAGGAATTCATTATGTGACGGCCTGCTGTTCAGTTTTTGTGACACTTTGTATAGGCCATGCCTAATGCAGAATTGTTCCATACAAATGATAGGTGGTACTAAAAAATTTGATCGGGTGTGAGTTGTAAAATAAGAGAAGTTAGAAACAAGAATGTTTCACAGTTTAAAGATCATTATACATTATATATGAACACTATGAAATGTTGAAAATTTTAGTTACCGTTACTCTGCACTTTATAGTTTTTTACTAAATTGTTTAAAGTTAAGGCACGCCGGCTTTTCAGAAAAAGGGAGGTTTTTTTTGAAATAGGCCTAAAATGGTCTAATTTTGAAAGATTTAAGAGAAAAAATTGGGAGGAGGCCGTTTTTGCTAACCTGAACTAACTTGATCTTCAGTCACTAATATGGCATGTGTATCATTTTTTCACATTAAGGTAGGATATTTTTGTTCATTATTTAATGTATTTTATTTTGTAATTACTGATTATTTAGATCAGGTCTCCCTCGGATTTTTTCTTGTAAGTTTTTTGAAAATTAGGCCATTTTAAGACTATTTCAAAAAAAAAAACCTCTCTGTTTTACCAAAGTTAAACCAATCTTTAAACATCCTTTTAATGGGTTTCATTTTTTAGATTTAGCTAAAAATTCTGAATTGATGTGGAAACAAAGTGTTTGTACTTCTCTATTAACTGCGTCTTTAGCCGCTAAATATTTAAAAGATGGCGCTATCCTTCAATTGACAGGTGCCAAAGCTGCTCTAGAGCCAACACCAGGTAAAACATATTTCTGGAAAAGTTATAGAAACAAGTTTAAATTTTTTAACACTTTAATATTCTGTTTAAAAAAAAATCAGTATCAGCTACTAAAAATGAACAAAGTCCACAGTTCTCTTATTGGCCAATCCATCTTGGAATGCGTTTCGTCGTATCACGGCTCATCAGCCGAGCTAGGAACGACAAACAAGAGAACACTCGCAGTACTAGTGTAACATTGCAGATAACATGTTGTGTCTCTGACTGGTGGAAGCCTAAAATTTAAAAGTATACCTGCTTTCTGTCGAGGTGCTGTTTAGGCCACAGACCTACCATTTTTAGTGTTCCATATGGACCACTTATAACAGGGGTTCCCAATCTTTTTTTTTACTGCGACTCCCTTTGCAGGTTGCAGTTTTTTTGCGACGCCCTTCTAAAAGAAGGTACCTGTGTGTAGCTCTAGCATACAATAAAACTACTTTATTATTCAAAAAAAACTCCAAAGAATATAGAATCTTAATTATTATTTATTAGAAAACATAAAGAAGCTTGCTTTTCTGAGCATAACTTCTCAAATCGGAGCTGAAATTACTACTCTCATTTCTTTTTCTAAATTTATTTGTGACCTGTACTTCAATTTGGTTACTGCAACTGCAGAAAAGCTAGTTTCACACAAGTACTACATAGCAAATGGTAAATAGGATATTCTTGGGATGCATTGCTCCAAAATTGAAACGGTTTGTCGAATCACAAGATAAGTCTAATTCTAAAGCTGTTCTTCCTTAACTGTTGAAAGTGTAGATGGTGGTGGGGTCAATTGAAAGGGGTTTCTAATCCAGTCATATTGATTCAGGGTCTCCGGAAAATGTTTATTAAAATGGGTGCTTAATGTTGATAAGTGTTGGATAAATATCAATTGCAAACTTGGCTCCAGATTTTGAATAGATTTTTCTTTCAGAAAACCTTTCAAAACAGAAAAACAGTCAGTATTTCCTTGCTGCTGTTCTATTTTTCTTTTCCACAACAGCAACTTCTTTTGAAACTCTATAGTTTTATCAGTCATTTGCAGTATATGCGTTTCGTTTCCCTGCAACGATTTACTAAGGACATTTAATTTCTCAAATATGCCGCAAAAATATGCCAATTTTATTAAGAAGTCAGTGTTTTTAAACTTTTCTGCGTCACGATGCGATTCTGTCAATAAATACGTGTACAACTCATTTTTTTAATTCGTGTGCACGTGAGAATACGTTACCTCTCGACAACCAACGAGAGTTACAGTAATAAAGTAAAGATATATGCTCGGCACCCAAATCTTCACAAAGCTTATGGAAAAATCTTGCCTTCACGGGTCTTGTTTTTATGAAGTTCACCACTTTAATAATTATATCCATCACAAAATTTAATTCAGGTGAAATATTGTTTATCTTCCATGTATGAATCTATAATCTCAAACAAATCACTATCCTTACCGGTATCAGTCATTTTTTTTTTCCAAAATAACAAATCCTCGCCTACATTTGTTTCTTCCATGTACCGCACGTAACATATTAATTGAGTGTCGTTATTACTGTCTGTCGCTTCAGCCAATTGAATGGCAAATAAACCAGAAAGATTTTCCACAATTTGCTCATTAATGTCTTCAGCTATGTCATTAATGCAACGACTAATCGTATTGTTCGAAAAAGGAATATTTTTTATTCAGCCACCGATTCTCCAATCATCACTGATACCATATCAATCGTTGCAGGTAAAATAAGATCTTTAGCAATCATATGTGGTTTCTTACATTTGGCAATACGGTGAACGACCTTGTAAGAGGCGAGCAGTGCTTTGGAAGGAATAGATGCTCTGGAAAAGAAGATTGTCGACTGATGTTTCAGTTCTCACAATTTTCTTGCAAAAAAATTTCACGGCTTTCCTTATGCCTATCGTCTCGCGACTCCCCTAAGATAGCGCCACGACGCACAGTTAGGGAACCCCTGACTTGTAAGATCACATTGGTGTCTGTCTGTCTGTCCTTCCGTCACACCCGATTTTCTCCGAAACTATTTGACGTAGAAAGTTGAAATTTTGTACTAATATAGAAATTGATGGCCTCATCAGAGCCTTGTAGTTTTGAAAGTTAAATTTTGATTTAAGGGGTTAGTTTTGGGGGGTGAAATCGGAAAGTGAAAAAAATTTTTTTTACTAGGTCACCAAGTGGGGTATCAAATGAAAGCTTATAAAAACACAAGTTCAATAATATATATAATGTCATACATGCGCACACTTTTCTTTGTATTATTTTGAAAAAATCGCGAAAATTCGCTGTCCGATCCAAAAATTTTGAAAAAACTCTGGAATATTGTCCACGGGATGTAGATAGAACGAAAATTATCACGAGTGCATTACCTTTAATAATCTATCTGCTTTATAAAAAAAAAAAACAAAAATTTCTAGGTCATCAGTTTTTAGTAAAGATCGGAAACAAACTTTGTTGAAAACTCATTTGGGGTGTGTTTTGTAAAGTCACCTCTGTAACAAAAATTTTTATTTCAGAAGCAATCAACGTACGGAACACTAACTGCGCGAGTTCAACTTGCACTTGACCGGTTATTATATACCTAATGTGAAACCTTGACAACCGCGTAATTGTTGCCCACTTAGCTGGACAATACTCTTGTCGGTCTATAGCTATAAAAGCCCCGACAGATAGCAGGTAACCTTTTAGGCTTTCACCAGCCAGAGATACAATTTGTTTATCATACTGTGATTCCTTTTTATAGTGTAAATTTCATCTCTACAAGAATTGAAGATAAACAATTAACCCTATCCCTTACCCAAAAGTATTTTTTAAACTTCTCGATTTAATACTCATAACGCATTTGGGGGCTTATCTCAGTGTTAATTGTTTATCTTCAGTGCTTGATATGATAAAAATAATCCTAATGTATTAAAAATGAATAAAATTGAATTATAAATTAGAAATTGTCATATTTTAGGAATGATTGGGTATGGTATTGCCAAAGCAGCAGTACATCATCTCACCAAATCTCTAGCTGATAAAAATAGCGGTCTTCCAGCTAACAGCACTGTTGTTGCTATTTTACCAATCACTCTCGATACTCCCATGAATCGAAAATGGATGCCAGACGCGATTCATACTTCTTGGACACCTTTAGAATTTGTTGCAGAGTGAGTAGTTTCATAGTATATGTTTAGAAATAGTGTCTCTGATTGCAGAAAGTCTAGTTTCAAATTTTTAAGGATAATTAATGCAGCAGATCATTTTACTACCTTCTGCATTTTTTAATATTTTTATCGCATCCATTTATGAAATTACCAGCGTTAGAGGATGAAAATTTTTTTTTTAGGTTGTTCCTTAAATGGGCCAAAGGAGAAGAAAAGCCCTCTAATGGTAGCCTTCTACAACTTGTGACAAAAAACTCAATAACTACTATTGTTTCGGTATAAATCAACATTCATTCCACTTTCATTGTTGTGATTCGGGCTTGCTATTATGACTCGACCAAATTTGTTGTAAGATATAAATAAGTGAATATGACTGTTTGAATATTTGATTTTTAAGTTTCGTTAGTTAAATTTTTGTACTTGAAGTTTATTTTTATATTTTAATGATATTTTTTTAGAGACATTTGTTTTTAAAGATATGTCCGTAAGGTTACAAACAAGTTACAATAAATAAATAAATATGATTATGCAAGGAAAATAAACTGGTTTCTTTTTGTTTTTGTTTTACAACTTCATAAAGCCTGCATACAGTATAAAATTCAAAGTTTCTGGCCCAGACACGTTAAAACAAGTATATTTTGTAGCCGCCTGCCATCGAGTGATCTAAGAATAAATTACGCTCGCCCGCCAATTTTGAATCGGCTTAGATTTTTACAGGTCTTTATGTAATTCGTTGACAACATTACGACATGAAGGATAAAAATACTCTACGAGAACAATGTAGTTTGATAAATAGTACTTCTATCATTCACGTTGCAATATGATACACCGAATCATATCAAAACTTATTTTCGTGGAAAAATTATGCATTTTGTAAAATAAACCAAGGCCCTAGTTCCAAAATAACAAGGAATACTTGTCTAATATTCGAATACACTAATTTTTAAATTTTATACAATAATGATTATTGCTTTACAATATTTTGTAATAGGTACAAGTTAAAGTGCGCATGTAATCATGTAAAGCATTTGTGCGCAGATTAATTTTAAATAAAAACAGACAGAAAGTCATAACAAGAACTTATATTTTTTGCGATCCCAAAAACAAAATAAAAAGTACCTGACAATAAAAAAGTTGATAAAATTAGAGTATTATTAAATAAATATGATATATTTAACACTAAAATATTTTCATAAATAAATGTTCATACTTCTTTTTGGAGTTGTTATTGAGTACGGAACACGTATAAGATCACTTTGGTGTGTGTTTGTCTGTCTGTCTGTCACACCCAATTTTCTCCGAAACTATTTGACATGGAAATTTGAAATTTGGTACTAATATAGGAATTGATGGCCTCATCGGAGCCATGTAGTTTTGAAAGTTAAATTTTGACTTAAGGGGTTAGTTTTAGGGGGTGAAATCGGAAGTGAAAAAAAAATTTTTTTACTCGGTCATCGAGTGTGATGTCAAATGAAAGCTTGTGAAAACACGAGTAAAAAATATATATATATAATGTAATACTTGCGCACACTTTTCTTTATATTATTTTTCAAAAATCGCGAAAAATCGCTGCTTTATCTCGAAAAGTATTGATCAAAAAATTTTGAAAAAATTCTGGAATATTCTCCACGGGGTGTAGATTGAACGAAAATTATCACGAGTGAATTACCTTTAATAATCCATCTGGTATATAAAAAAAAAAAAATTCAAGGTCATCAGTTTTCAGTAAAGATTGGAAACAAACTTTGTTGAAAACTCATTTGGGGTGTGTTTTGTGAAGTCACTGATCATTTTATTCTTCCGTTACAACATTTTTTATTTTAAAAACAATCAACGTACGGAACACTAATTGTGCAAGTTCAACTTGCACTTGACCGGTTTTTTTTTTTCCTTTTTCGTTTTTTTTTCGAAACTACTTTTTTCAAATTGGTGTACAAGATATCTTAAGATCTACTTAGCCGATTTTGTTAAAATTTATAACACATATTCTTTATAATATTAAATATATATAAAAATACCCCCATATTAGACGCCGTGTTAAGATAGACTACCTGTAATTAACCCAATTTTATTACCTCTTAATTTAAGTTTAGTATCAAATGACAATCCAAATGTAATATCTTTTAGAATTTAAGTTTAGTCTTATTGTAAACCTCTTTGAAAATGGTCGCGACACCGAAACACTTGTCAGAGTGAGACAATTATACTATATTTTATTTCAAAAGTGTAAATATTAAGATTTTTCACCTAGAACCGACCGTAAACTCCATAAATTTTATTTACAATAAAAGTTTAAGGGTTTTCTCACCGCAAGATGCTCCAAATTATTTTTACTAATTTTTAGGAAGAAAAAATCGTGAAAATTACAAAACGCAACAAACTCAGTATTTAGAACAGCGACAGTAGCGAGAAAATTTTTTACAAACTTACCGGTAAGGTATATACCTAGCCTTAGAATATACGGCTACCAAAACATCTCCGAGGGTGGAAAGGCGAGAAGGCGAGGTGCTACAAGAATCGAGACCTCGTTTACTTATATGCCTCGATTCTTGTAGCACCTCGCCTTCTAAACCCTTTATATTTTCTGCCCCAGCTAGGTCGACAAGATTTATCGAGCTCTTGCATTCTATTTGGTTTTGCTTGACTACTATTCAACAAAAAATATTTCAATTTCCAGCTAAAACTATTATACAGGGTTACTGCAAACTCGACGTTATGCCTTTGGGTGGGTGACAGAGTGGCGAAAATGCAACAAATATAACCTCCATGTGTGATTTCTCAAATTGTTGTATTAAAAAAATCAAATCTGAAAAACCTCGGAGAGCAATGTAGCTTAAATTTGTTACATTTCAATTGCTCTATCGCTCATTTAAAGGAATACTTTGAGTTTCCAGTAAATCCGCATACTACAGAAAATTGCATAGATACAACCACCAGTAGTAATAGTACTTCTACTACTAGTTGTAGCAATAGTAGGGATCAATAGACTTCTTACTCAAGAGTAAGGACACTGGTGTCCAGTATGTGTATTGTAGCAAAGGAAATAGAAATAGAATAGACGTGGAGATAGGACTAAAAAAGTCAGTTAGGAAAAAGCAGCAGTAAGAGAGGAGAAGAGCAGATATGGGCCTTAACATCAATATATCTAAAACTAAATTCATGGTCTTTAGCCGCCAACGATATGCAGATGTTGATCTCCATCTCAATGGTCAAGTGATAGAGAGAGTTCACCATTTTAAATACCTTGGAAGCTACATTACTGGCTAGTTAGACCTTGACAAAGAAATTAAGTGCAGAACAGAAGCAGCCAGAACAACCTTCATTAAAATGAAGTCTCTCTTTTGAAATAATAGCATTAACCTGCATATTTGCTCGGTTTTGTTGTACGGCACAGAGGTATGGACATTGTAGGTTGCGACAGTTAACCACTTGGAGGCTTTTGGGATGTGGCAACATAGAAGGATTGTCCGCATTGCATGGACAGCTTATATCACCAATAAGGAAGTACTGCAGAGAGCTAATGCAGTCAGAGAGTTGTCAACGGTAAAGTGCAGAAAACTGGAGTATTAGACTTGTTCTTCCTGGCAAACATTATGAGTTATTGCAGCCCATAATGAGGGGAAAGGAAGGCGGGCGCAGCTGTGTTGGTAGGAAGCAGGCCTCTTGGCTGAGAAACATACGAATTTGGTCGGGAATCTATAGCAGTAGTATAGGTAACGGGGTTCTGGATCACCTCGATGGCCACTTTTTAACCGGCCTTGACCATCAGCCGAAGAAGTGATTTCAGGAGCTGAAATCAATTTGGCTGAAATCTTCTGGAAGTTGTTTCAGGAAGGTGTTTCTTCGTCCGCATAAGTGGTGTTAGTTACGTTTTCGTTGACCTTTGACCTCTATCAGTACAAGAAGTCCTGAAAATCCGAAGAAGAGCTGAAAATCTGTTACCTGTATTTACCTGTACCTGTTGTCACCTAATTACCTGTAATAGCTGAAGAAGTGTTCAATGACGTAATTTGTCCAGTGGATGTTGATCAGTGCCTTTTTGTCACTTTTGACCTTGAGGAATGAATTTGTCTTTAGAATGTAATATATGTGTTAAATGTTGTGTATTAAATTAAATGAGTTAAAAAAAGTGGTGTCTGTGGTAGGATTTGAACCAGCATATGTTGTATTGGATACTGCAAAACCAGGGACTTAACCTACTTAGCCAAATAGGATTCGTAAGAGAGAATGTAATTGTTGGGATGACATAAAAAAAGGTTGGGTGAATAAGTGTGCAAGAAGTGTTGAACTTGGGTGAAAATTTTGAAGAAGTAGTCGTCAAAGTCGGAATATGTCCAGTGGATGTTGAATCAGTGTCTTTTTGGCAAAATAATTTGTCTAAGAGGTGTTTTAATGTTAGATGTGAATAGGTGTAAGTGTGTCTCTTAACGCCGTACAAGAAGTAGTCGACAATGACGTAATTTGTCCAGTGGATGTTGAACAGTGCCTTTTTGTCAAGTTTAGATGTTGAAAATGTCTTTATAGAGGTATAATCGGTGTAATTAGGTGTAAAATAGGTGTAAATAGGTGTGAATAGGTGTAATATGAGATTCTGCAAGAAGTGTTCGTCAATGACGTCACTCGTCCAGTAGATGTTGAAACAGGGTATCTTAACTTCATTAAAAACTTCGTAAACTTTCATTTGAGGAGAAGTTGCATTAGTTTAGATGCTCATTGGTGTGGTCTTATCAGAGTAGGCGTAACTAGATAAGAAAGGTTGTATTTGGTTGGTTGAATGTGTAAAATTAGATAGGAATCTGTGTATTTGGATAGGTGAGCTGTGAAATGGGTGTTGGCTATTGGAAAAGGCATGTATTTGATAGGTTGTTGTGTAAAAGTTGCTAATAAGAGTATAAATTTGATTGGTTGAAGGGTAAAAAATGGGTGTTAGCTATTCGAAATTGCATGTGTCTGATAGGTTGAATTGTAAAGGCAAAGATGTAAATGTATTAAAAATTGCAATGACACAATGTAAAATCTTGTAATTTGAGCGAAAACAGTAGTCGGTAAAAATGTCGAAGATAAGGCTAAATGTAAACAAAAAGTATGACTTATGCTAATTTCCTTGAATTGAAACCAAGTAAACACTTTTGCGAATTATTCTAAAAATAGAAATGACGTGATAGCTAGAATGTTCTAAATGGTCTGATAGGTCACAAAATAGATAAGAAAGGTAAAAAATAGTTGATAAGGATTTGTTTTGAATGCATACAAGTGTAGTAAAATTGATGATATTTGTCACCAAGTAAAATAAGTATGAAATGAGCTTAAATAATTCTATTTGGAGTTTGTCGGAATGTTTTGTGTGAACTCGTTGGAGATTTTGTTAGAAATCAAAAGTTAAACACATATTTGTCACCAAGTAAAATAAGTATGAAATGAGCTTAAATTATTCTAGTTGGAGCTCTTGTTGAAATTTTGTGTGAACTTGTTGGAGATTTTGTTAGAAAAGTTAAATAAAACACATATTTGTCACCAAGTAAAATAAGTACGAAATGATCTTAAGTGAGTCTTTGAGTTTGGCTTGTAATAATAGTTGAGTAAATGAGCCTAGCATTTTACCGTATGTGTGTGTGTGTGTGTGGGAACGTTGAAAAAGTTGTAGTTTGTTTTTTAAAAGGTTTTGTTGAACCTAACAAAAGTATAATTTGGTCTCGTTGGAATCTTAGTAAAATATATATTTGTTAAAAATGAGCCTCTGACTTGTTGGAAATCTTAGTAAAATATTTGTTAAAAATGAGCTGAGCCTAGCCTAGCCTGGTCTCGTTGTGTGGGAACGAAAGGAAGGAGAATAAAACATACAAGTATGAGAACACAGATTTTTATTCAACAATGAATAAAACTGGTTGAAATGCATTTGAAGCCTCGTCTAATTTGATTAAAAATCTTTACAACTACTATATATACCTTAAAAAGGAGAACATTATTCTACTTACTAAAAATACTTAAAAGTACAAAATATCTATAAAACAATAAAACTAACTAAAATCTTAAGATGTAAATAATATGTAGAGCCTGGTACGAAATGATACAAAACCTAAATTAAATGAGAGTTCAACAAAAACAGATAAGAAAGATCAAATATTTATCGATAAGAGGATGTAAAATGTATTGGATAAAGTAATAAAACAACATTTTACATTCTTACTTAAATACTTAAAAGTACAAAAATATACAATAAAACTAACTAAAATCTTAAGATGTAAATATGTAGAGCCTGGTACGAAATGAGAGAGTTCAACAAAATTGATAAGAAAGATCAAATATTTGTCGATAAGAGGATGTAAAATGTATTGGATAAAGTACAAATTGCAATGTTATATGCTTTACTAATAACTAGAAATATTAAATATGTATAAATGAGAGAGTTCAACAAAAACAGATAAGAAATGTTAAAATTAGTTGATAAGAAGTAGATTCGAAAGCATTCGATAAAGTAAAATAATTGAAAGACCAATAAATTTGTCATAACTTTAAATGTGTAAAATTTTTTGTTTTCAAGTTACTACTATCACTACTTAGTTGATATTTGTATAAATCAAAATTTGTTTCCAAAAGAACAAAGATTTGACTAATAATACTACTAAATAGGAATCCAAAACTTTGGAACTGCTGTTATTGGCAAAAGACATATTTCTAAATAGAGAGAGAGAGAGAGAGAGAGTTCTTTATTTCCAACAATTTCGATAATTATATAGTAGTTTTACATTGGATAATGCACAATGCCATGGATTAATATTCTTATGAAAATAACATTCTGGAATCATTTTAAATTGACTTAATTTAGGTTCTTGTTCATAGGAATATTGTGTATATAGTCTTCATTTAAGAATTTCTTTAAAATATTCACTTTTGCATTTCCTTTGACGTAAATTCGATATGGAGTTTGATAAATTTTTAATACATCTTGTAAAATGGGTTCGATATCGTTTATTTCAACAAATCCATTTTCCCAACATAATCCGTGATATTTGTCTGACCAATCAATCAATTTTTGATCTTTAGCATTAGATATCATAGTTCTCGAGCTACACTAGTGAGCAAAATAATCGACTCAATCTGTTTGACTTCATTTAACACGGATCCTAAATTTAGTGTTCATATATTTTTACAGATTTTAGTATCATTTGGAAGCACGTTCTATTCTCTTTCTAACAATACCAAAATTGTTGACCAATTTTTTTTCGTAGATTCTGATTAGACCTACGTTCTTTATTGTTAACTTCAGTTGAATAAGGAGCCAATCAAATTCAAACCTTAAGAACGTACGTTTGAGAAACAGTTAAAAAATTTCTTTTTGTTCTGTGTTGGCAGATGAGCATTTGTAAATTTTAATATTTTTTGTTCACAAAAACATTAAAAAAAAATAGTTTCACCTGCATTATTAGTTTGTGAATGTTAATGTGTATTATTTGTAACGGTTATAATTGCTAGTAATATAATTATGACTACTAAATTACCAAAACCTTGTGGTCTAAGACCACTCCATTTGAGGTTACCAAAACCATCGGGGACAATTTCAAAGAATGTGGTAAATTGTGCTCATGAAGCTCCAGCCATTTCTCGAACGGAACCCATCACCGGGTTAAAGAGACGGTCCAAATCATTTACTGATTTAAGGGGTATGGTTAACAAGCCCCTTACATGTTTAAAAGCAACACACCCATCACAAAAGGTGTCAAGTACTAAGGCACTATTGGAAAATAAACCAATGACATCAGCAAATTCAACAAGTTCTGAGGTTTCACGAAGTGATAGGTATAGTTTTCGTACACATGATCAGTGAACAATATAAGTTGTAAATTAGTAGTGTGAACGGAAAACGCGAAACGTGTATGATGCATACAGTGGGATTATAAACAAATACTTTTCAGTTTTATTTATTGTGCTGCCTACAACGAGGAAATAAAAAAAATAAAGGAATTGTATAGTGCGTTCTACCTGTTGAGATCAGTATGACTGGCAAACTTACGGTTCGTTTCACTTGGTAGCGTCACTGCAGTTGAGAAGTGCTTGGAGTGTTCGGGATTTGAGCGTAAAGACTAAATGGCGGCCACAGGTAGCATTTGTTTATTTTGTGAACGGGACATAAAGGCCAAACAAAGCTCCATCGAATGCTCTACGTGTGGTGCCTGGGTGCATAAATCGTGTTCGGGTCTTGGAAAGTCTGAGTACGATAGAGTGGTAGTAGAATTTCGGAAAAAGAAATCCCATAAATGGGAGTGTAAAACTTGCCAAAGAAGTGAAGTTAGGAGATTATCGGCCGTGTTCGGGCATGCTTCGGTAACCGATGGATCTGGTGATATCGCAGGGGCCACTGATGAGGATTCTGCCGAGGGATGTGAGGCTCACATTGTGGGTCGTGTCAACAACTTGCTCAAGAAGCCTGATATCAGTAATAAGGATATTCTTTCTGTAATCTCCTATATAGTGAACTTGTTGGTGGAGCAGAAAAGTAGCCTTCAGGGTGCACTTGCTGACCTGAAGGAAAGAGAGAAGATTAGGGACCAGAAGATTGGCCTGCTGGAAGGGGAGTTAGCTCAATTGAGAGCCGATTTTGTGCAGCTGAAGGATTCGAGTCCATCAGTCTCAGGCACAGCTCCCCAACTGGTCATTGATGAAATGGAAGAGCGAAAGAGAAGGGCAATTAATGTAATGATCTACAATGTTCCGGAATCTGTGTCTGATGATCCCAAAGCCCGTATAGAACATGATACTAGCTTGGTTGATGCAGCTTTTGAAAATGTTGTTGAGGGAATTAAATTCACTAAAGTGTTGAGAGTTGGGAAACGTTCTGGAAAGGTGAGACCAATAAAGGTGATAATGCATGATGAGCGATCAGCACAGACCATCCTAAGTAATAAGTCAAGGTTTAGAGAACAGGGAACGACCATTGGTCCTGATCAAACTTTATGGCAAAGGCATCAGTTCAAGGAGTTGAGGTCTCAGTTACAGCAACGCATTCATAATGGTGAAACTAAACTGGGCATAAAATATTTAGGAGGTGTGCCTAAGATTGTGCATGTTGATGAACCGCGACAGGACTCTATACGCCAGAGAAAAAACTTAATAGGGGCAGGCCGAACTTAACACTTTATTACCAAAACATCAGAGGTATTAAAACTAAAATGAAAGACTTAACACTAAGTATATCGGATTGTGATTTTGACGTGGTGGTATTCTCAGAGACTTGGCTTGGTGATGATATCTGTGATGCTGAGATTGGTATGTCTGATTATGTATTGTATCGAAAAGATCGGTCAAACCTGACTAGTGACAAAAAAAGTGGAGGTGGGGTGCTTATTGCAGTACGAAACTGTTATCAGTCTTGTATAGTGCCAAACAACTACCATAGTGTGGAACACTTGTTTGTGTTAATTCGATGTGGTACGGAGGAACTTGTGGTGGGTGCTGTGTACTTGCCGCCACCCATTAAAGTGGATGCTGTTCAGGCTCACTGCTGTGCGATAGAGGAGATCATTCAAGAGTATACCAGCGATAATGTATGTGTCCTAGGTGACTATAACTTGCCTCATGTAGAATGGACTAGTGACAGTTTTGGAAGTTCAGCCATTGGCCATGGTGGGGACGTTGTGAGGCTACTTAGTGACTGTTTCTCTTATAATCAGTTATTCCAAGTGAACGAAATTAGTAATGCGAATGGTGTGAAATTAGATCTGGTGGTAACACGAGACAGTAGAACATCTGTTCGGGTGGCACTGGAGAGTCTGCTGCCCTGCGACCGGCACCATCCTTCCCTTGTGGTTGATGTGCTGCTTAATGACTATCCTGAGCGTTTGCACTATGATTTCAGTTTCTATGACTTTAAGCGTGCGGACTATAATATGTTAAATAATTATTATCACTCAGTGGACTGGGAATATGTCTTGGGTGGTATTGCGGATGTAAATACTGCAAAGTCTGCCTTCGATGAAGTTTTGTATGCTGGTATTAGTCTGTATGTCCCTGTGGTTCGTTCCAAAAATCAATCCGAAGTTCCCGAAGTGGTTTTCTGATGAACTTAAAGATCTTATCTTAAAAAAGAAGTTGTGTCACAAAGAATACAAAAAAACCCGTCGGTGGGAAACTTATCAGAAGTTTTCGGAGTTAAGAACCCAATCCAATATCTTAAAGAGCAACTGCTACTTGCAGTATGTTAAAAATATTGAGACAAATTTAAAGCATAACACCAAACAATTTTGGAATTTCATTAACAGTAAAAAGGGGGGCAAGTCCACCCCTACCTTAATAAATCTAGACGAGCTAACAGGGACGGATGGACAGACTATTGTGGAAATTTTAAAGTCTCATTTTCAGGGTGTTTATAGGTCGGATACTGACGGTGGTGAGCCTGGGCTTGAGGATGGTGGGGATAGTGGTGAATCATTCTCCTCTGTTGAGATCTCCCTGGGGGAGGTGTTTGACTATATGTCTAAACTTGACATAAATAAGGGACCGGGTCCTGATGGTATATCTCCCAGATTTTTAGTTGACTGTGTCTATGCTTTGGCCAAACCGCTCCATATGCTTTTTAAAATGTCCCTAGAGAGCGGTGTTTTTCCTGACCAATGGAAATATAGCTTCATTACTCCAGTATTTAAGTCCGACGACAAATCAGACGCTAAAAATTATCGACCTATTTCCATTCTAAGTTCTATTCCAAAAGTATTCGAAAAAATTGTTTGCGACAAATTAAAAACCATTCATAAAACCTTTTTTGGTTCCGGAACAGCACGGTTTCGTTGGTGGCAGATCGACGGCTACAAACCTAATCTTGTTGGTTCAAAGTACTATTGATGTAATGGAGGCGGGTGGTCAGGTTGACGTGGTTTATACGGATTTCAGCAAGGCCTTCGACACAGTCAACCACGATATCCTGATAGGGAAGTTAAGATGTTATGGGTTTTGTGGAACACTACTGAATTGGTTGACCTGCTACCTTACATACAGAAAACAGTTTGTTAAAGTAAAGGGCTTTGTGTCGAGTGAGGTGTCTGTTGCATCGGGTGTGCCTCAGGGTAGCCACCTGGGCCCGTTGCTGTTTAATATATTTATTAACGACCTACGAAAGGTGATTCTATTTTCAAGGCCCTTGTTTTTTGCAGATGACTTGAAATTGTCTACGGCAATTCATTCTGTTGACGATGCTATGAGACTGCAGGGAGACTTAGATAAGGTGAGTGAGTGGTGCAGGAGAAACAAAATGAAACTAAATATTCAAAAATGTAAGATTATGTCGTTCTTTCGAGTGAAAGTTCCGCTTTTGTATGACTACAGTATTAATAATTGTCTTCTCGAAAGAGTCTCCTCATTGTGTGACTTGGGTATTTATTTGGACACTAAGCTTGATTTTCATATTCATTATGACTTTATTACTAACAAATGTATTAAACTCCTTGGCTTCGTCTGTAGGAATACTAGAGATTTCCGGACCGTAGATAGCGTGAATATTTTGTACAAGGCCTTGGTGAGATCTTCTTTGGAGTATCTGTCATGTGTGTGGTCGCCATCGTATGCTGTGCATATTGAGGGTGTTGAAGGGGTACAGAGGAAGTATGCTAGATATGTCTCTTGCAAATTTAAGTGGAACATCACTGCCTATGGGGACCAGCTACGAAGACTTCAGCTGCAATCACTTTCAAGACGAAGGAAAGTTGCTGATATATGTTTCTTATTTCGACTTGTAAATGGTCATATAGACTGCTCTGATCTCTTGAGTCTGATAAATTTTCATGTTCCACCAAGATCAACAAGGGACCACGTACTCTTTGCCCCGAGGTACCACAGATGTAACTATGGCCTATTCTCGCCGATCACTAGAATCACTAATGGTGCCAGTGAAGCGGATCTTGACTTTTTTAATCTCTCTTTAAAACGTTTAAAAGAAAAACTGTTGACAGTCCAGTTTTTGAAATGATAATTACTGGTGTTGTTATTGTATTGTATTGTTATAAGTTTACTATATTATTGAAATTTTTCTGTAAATACTATGTATAAAATGGGTCTGCCCGTAAATAAATAAATATAATATAATATAATATAATATAAATAAAGCTGTGCCATCTAAAAAGGGTCCCAACAAGCCAGATACACAAACGATTGGAAAAGCTGGAAGTACTGGTGCTGAACGACCACTGACTGCTAGTAAAAGTAACACCGATGAGCCGTCAAAGCCCAAAATAGTAAAAAAAATACCTTCTTGGGATTACAAAGCCAGATACAATCAATTACATGAAGAGTATGAGATAAGTCAGGACTCACTTAAGGTGATGGAAGTGAAAATTAGAGGTAATATTTATTCATTTTAATATAATTTTGTTTGTAGGACAAGTGTTTTCTCTAGTAAAAGTAGACAATTAATTCTTTATGATATTTGTTTTCTGAGTTCTGCTTATTTTTTTTTTTGTAAGACTCAATAATTTTTTACTCCCTGTTATCTTTTGATCTATTCAGTATTTAAATTCCAACATTTAAACATATATGCTTTCAAGTTCTAGAAATATTACTGGGTATTACTTTAAAATTTATATTTTGCAACAAAAAAAAATAAAAACAGTTAATTTTTAGTGTTCCGTATGGAACTTTTATAAGATCTATCTATCAGTCACACCTGATTTTCTCCGAAACTATTTGACATAGAAAGTTGAAATTTGGCTCTAATATACTAATAATATTGGTGGCCTTATCAGAGCCATGCAGTTTTGAAAGTTAAATTTTGACTTAAGAGGTTACTTTTGGAGAGTTATTGGAAGTGACAAAATTTTTTTTTACCAGGTCATCGAGTGGGGTGTCAATAAGTTTGTTTTGTTAAAATACTCCTGCTACATCCAGGTTTAGTATCTCACTGCCAGCCAAGTGCAAGCTGGATTTGTGCAATTAGTATTCCGTATGTTGATTGCTTTTGAAATAAAAAACTTTGTAGCAGAGGTATAAAATGATCAATGACTTCACAAATCACACCCCAAATGAGTTGAATGCTGCCATTTTATGATACATAGAGCCCTTTCACTCCCGTTATCCAAAGCGGACCTAGAAGACGAACTAAATACTATTAAAAACATTGCCACAAAAAATAACTTCTCTCGAGAGTGGGTTGGAAAACTAATTAACAAAAAACAAAAGCAACTTACTTTTCGCTTAATATACCCCAAAAATAAAATCCACGGAACAACATACATAACACATGGGCTGAAAAGTCCCGGGCCTAACACATAGATGGCGCTAGTTTTATTGCAGTCACCTTTTTTTCAGTTAATACTAACCTTCAAAAGACAGCTGTTAAAATTTCATGATATTCTATTCATTAGTTTGTGAGTTATTGTGCTAAGAGTGACGCTACTTTTGTTATTTTCAAAACAATGGATCAAAAACAATTTCGTGTTTTTAATTTTACACTGCTTCTTGATGGGAAAAAATACCGTTCAAGCGAAGCAATGGCTTGAAAAGTGTTATGGGGACTCCGCTCCATCAGAAACAACAATAAAACGTTGGTTTGCTGACTTCAAACGTGGTCGTAGAGACACCGATGATGCAGAACGCAGTGGACGTCCAAATGAGGCGGTAACACCAGAAAACATCAAAAAAATCCATAAAATCGTTTTGAATGATGAAAAGTGAAGTTGCGTGAGTTAGCTGACATCGTAAAGATATCAAAAGAACGTGTTGGCTTTATATTGCATGAGCATTTGACTATGAGAAAGCTCTGTTCAAAGTGGGTGCCGCGTTTGCTCACTGTTTATCAAAAACAAGAACGTGTTGATGATTCTGAGCAGTGTTTGGCCATTGTTAGAGCGGCGCTGGAATGATTGCGTTGCTCTTGATGGAGATTACGTTGATGAATAAAGCTAATTTTGAACCAAAAAAACCGTGTTTTCTTTGTTAGGCCCGGGACTTTTCAGCCCATGTGTTACATAACAATATCCTACCACGGCACGCTATCCGAAAAATTAGCCAATATTTTATCAAAACATAATTTGAAAATTGCGTTCAAATATCCTTTACAATGCCACAAATAAGACGGACAAATTTCAAAAATCCGGAGTTTATAAGTTAAACTGCTCGGATTGTAACAGCATATATATTGGGCAAAGCGGAAAAAACTTTAAAAAAAGATATAAAGAACATTTTAGATCATATAGACTACAAAAAAAACAAATTCTTCATTTGCAAACCACTGTACAGAAAATCAAGACCCCTTTCTTTATTTACATGACACGGAAATTTTACATTATGCAGAGAAAGATTTTAAATTAAATATCTTAGAATTATTACAAATTTATAAACATCGGAAAAACCAAAACTAGACCTTTTCTATTTACCGCTATTTACCATCATAAAACCATAAAATTACTACCTACCACTTAAGATTAACTGTATTAACCCTAGAATTAAAATAATAATGTTTCATACCTACCACCTAAGTTTAACTTTAGTATGACTTGTCTATGTAACTCAGTTAGCTTGATAATGACCGCATAGATCGAAACTGCAGTCGCAAAATTGTGCAGTATAGTTATATATTGTTGGGATTTATCACCACTACTAGTCCAGTCAAAACACGATTTTGAGGTGAAATCGTGGGAACTGCTACTTTTTTTTAAAAAAAATACTCGTTTCGACGAGTACAGGGTGAGTCAACGATAGAGTAAAGTTCATTATCTCATTTGTTTCGGGAATGACGAAAAAATGTTAAATACAATAGTTTTAGGGAATGTTAAGGTGCACAGTTTAAAATTATTTTTGAGTATACAGGGTACTTCAAAAAAGTGTGGCCGATATAACATGTTTTTTTAAATGGGTGTATTAAAAACAAGGGTAAAAATTGAAAAATTCAAAATAAATCGAAAACTATTAGAAATAGGTATATGACATACTTATTCAAAATTGGAGGGTTTTGTAAAATCTATTTTTCATCTCTATAAAACGCTCGTATCAATTATGAGTATTCTACCTTCAGAAATAATGGCGCTACTGGCAATTTTTTAGAAAACTGAAAACTAGTATTTTTTTAAAAAAATTGAAATATTAGAAAAACTACTAGGTTTAGGTATAAAACTTGAAAGCGGATCTATCAATGTGAATATCATTGGCTTGGTCGGCATTTGGCAGATTGCGGAACATCTTCCTTTCCAATATCCAAAATCCCAAAAGTGAACACATTTGATCAATGCGTGTTGCCAGTATTGATATATGGAACAAAAACGTGAGCTTTGAATCAAGACATTATAAATCGCCTACAAGTTGCTCAACGAGCGATGGAAAGAAGGATGTTGGGAATATCGCTGAGAGATAGGCTGACTAATGAAAAAATTCGAGGTAGGTCCAAGATAACTGATAATCGATGAACCCATTAGGTAACTAACTGGAGATCCTGGAAAAAGAAAAGAAGTAGAAGACGCCCGTAAACCGATGGTCTGATGACATCAAAAGACTAGTGGGATACAACTGGATAAACAAGGCCCAAAATCGAAGAAAACGGACGTACTTAAGGGAGGCTTATGTCCGACGATGGACTGTATAGCTGATGATGATGATGATGAATGTACTCGTCGAGACGAGTATTTCTAAAAAAAGTAGCAGTATCCGATAATTTCTGTTTTTGGCCTATTTTCGTCGTATTCTGACTGGATTATACATCAAACATATTATTTTTGCCCTTCATAAGTGTTTTACTAACCATGTTAGGGTCATAAGGAGCGATGACTCACTCGATCATCAGTAAATCGTCGTTTGTAAGGATACTAACGTGGTTAACGGAATGCCTGGCTAGTGCAAAAATAAAGTATTTGGGTGAAAACTGTTGTGTAGTATAAATAATTATGCCAAAAATATTTTACTTAGGTCCCTAACTCGGTATATATCACTACTACACCAAAACACTTTATTTTTGCACTCGAAGCGCGTTTCGCGAACCGTATTAGCTTCATCAGGAGCGAAGTTTGACTGTCAATCATCGCTTCTGATGAAGCGAACATGGTTAGCGAAACACGCGTCGAGTGCAAAAATAAAGTGTTTGTGTAGTGGTGATATATACTGAGTAGTATCATTGTGCCAAAGATTCCACATTCCAAACATACTTAGGTTTTTGTTTTGAACTAAATTTCTGAAGAACTGTAACTTCTTGCTTGCAGAAAACGTTTAGTTTAGTGCGAAATACAGACTTTACTTGCTTATAATAATTACAACATTTAAACACTTACGTGGACAAAAGGAGAACATTATTCTACTTACTAAAAATACTTAAAAGTACAAAATATCTATAAAACAATAAAACTAACTAAAATCTTAAGATGTAAATAATATGTAGAGCCTGGTACGAAATGATACAAAACCTAAATTAAATGAGAGTTCAACAAAAACAGATAAGAAAGATCAAATATTTATCGATAAGAGGATGTAAAATGTATTGGATAAAGTAATAAAACAACATTTTACATTCTTACTTAAATACTTAAAAGTACAAAAATATACAATAAAACTAACTAAAATCTTAAGATGTAAATATGTAGAGCCTGGTACGAAATGAGAGAGTTCAACAAAATTGATAAGAAAGATCAAATATTTGTCGATAAGAGGATGTAAAATGTATTGGATAAAGTACAAATTGCAATGTTATATGCTTTACTAATAACTAGAAATATTAAATATGTATAAATGAGAGAGTTCAACAAAAACAGATAAGAAATGTTAAAATTAGTTGATAAGAAGTAGATTCGAAAGCATTCGATAAAGTAAAATAATTGAAAGACCAATAAATTTGTCATAACTTTAAATGTGTAAAATTTTTGTTTTCAAGTTACTACTATCACTACTTAGTTGATATTTGTATAAATCAAAATTTGTTTCCAAAAGAACAAAGATTTGACTAATAATACTACTAAATAGGAATCCAAAACTTTGGAACTGCTGTTATTGGCAAAAGACATATTTCTAAATAGAGAGAGAGAGAGAGAGAGTTCTTTATTTCCAACAATTTCGATAATTATATAGTAGTTTTACATTGGATAATGCACAATGCCATGGATTAATATTCTTATGAAAATAACATTCTGGAATCATTTTAAATTGACTTAATTTAGGTTCTTGTTCATAGGAATATTGTGTATATAGTCTTCATTTAAGAATTTCTTTAAAATATTCACTTTTGCATTTCCTTTGACGTAAATTCGATATGGAGTTTGATAAATTTTTAATACATCTTGTAAAATGGGTTCGATATCGTTTATTTCAACAAATCCATTTTCCCAACATAATCCGTGATATTTGTCTGACCAATCAATCAATTTTTGATCTTTAGCATTAGATATCATAGTTCTCGAGCTACACTAGTGAGCAAAATAATCGACTCAATCTGTTTGACTTCATTTAACACGGATCCTAAATTTAGTGTTCATATATTTTTACAGATTTTAGTATCATTTGAAGCACGTTCTATTCTCTTTCTAACAATACCAAAATTGTTGACCAATTTTTTTCGTAGATTCTGATTAGACCTACGTTCTTTATTGTTAACTTCAGTTGAATAAGGAGCCAATCAAATTCAAACCTTAAGAACGTACGTTTGAGAAACAGTTAAAAAATTTCTTTTTGTTCTGTGTTGGCAGATGAGCATTTGTAAATTTTAATATTTTTTGTTCACAAAAACATTAAAAAAAAATAGTTTCACCTGCATTATTAGTTTGTGAATGTTAATGTGTATTATTTGTAACGGTTATAATTGCTAGTAATATAATTATGACTACTAAATTACCAAAACCTTGTGGTCTAAGACCACTCCATTTGAGGTTACCAAAACCATCGGGGACAATTTCAAAGAATGTGGTAAATTGTGCTCATGAAGCTCCAGCCATTTCTCGAACGGAACCCATCACCGGGTTAAAGAGACGGTCCAAATCATTTACTGATTTAAGGGGTATGGTTAACAAGCCCCTTACATGTTTAAAAGCATCACATCACAAAAGGTGCCAAGTACTAAGGCACTATTGGAAAATAAACCAATGACATCAGCAAATAAAGCTGTGCCATCTAAAAAGGGTCCCAACAAGCCAGATACACAAACGATTGGAAAAGCTGGAAGTACTGGTGCTGAACGACCACTGACTGCTAGTAAAAGTAACACCGATGAGCCGTCAAAGCCGAAAATAGTAAAAAAAATACCTTCTTGGGATTATAAAGCCAGATACAATCAATTACATGAAGAGTATTAAACTCTCCGGTATAACGTGCTATATACTGCTCCGGTGTATTTTGTAATATCTTTGTTTGTGGTGTCCGCGCTGCGGCTTTTTTACTATTCAATCGTGCTATATCACCCTCAGCAGACTATCAGACAGTTGGTGAATGTTTTTTTGGCTTTCTAACTGCCGTTATTTGTCCAAAAAGCCTACTTTTAAAAATATAAATTAACCTTAAAATTACTCGAACCACAATCGTTAAAGTGAAAAAAATAATATAGAGTGCATCTCATATAGTGTTATCACCGAATTTGTCCTTTAAATCAGCAAATCTATAGGCTGAATCACAGACTAATCTCACTAATTACTGACATAAAAAAAAATGGCAGAAAATCAAGTTGTCGTGGAAAGGTGCTCCTGTTGTGAAACCGACATAAAAAGAAATACTGCCTCAATAGCTTGTTCAATGTGTTTATCCTGGTTTCATAAGGGCTGTACTGGGATCAGCATCAAGAATTTCAACAGCTACCAAACTGAGTGGAGAAAATCACATAAGCACACCTGGGTTTGCGAGAGCTGTGAGGTTAGTAAGGCAGCCCTTGGTGCCCCACGCCGGTCTGGGAACTTCAGCACGGTGGTAGTGGATGCCGGTAGTGATGTCACCAACTTAAGTAGTGCCAACAATAAACGGAATCAATCTGACAAGCAAGCCAATCGCGATACACGCGATAGTATTGATCGTGGACTAGAAATTGATCTTTCGACATTACCAAATAAGGGTCATTTAACAATTAAGGATGCAATATCGGCTATATGTCAGCTACATAAACTATTAGTAGAACAGGGAAATACCATCACAAATCTTGTTGATGAAATTAAAGCGCTAAGAATTGACAATGAAAAGATGAAATCTATAGAGACAGACATTCAAATTCTCCGCGATGAGCTGGTTTCCATAAGGAGTAATACTGCTTCAACCGATGAACGCAGCTCACACGATAACATTGAAGCGTTTAGGCAAGAGTTTATAAACGATTCAGTACGAGAACTGAACGACAGACAACAACGGCAGAAAAACATTATGATCTTTGGCGTTAAGGAAGCAATTGCTACCGATGCCCAGACAAAAAAGGAGCTAGACATCAATGCTGCCACGGACGTGATCCTTCAAGCATGTCCAGGCGCGTCGCTGGAAGATATTAAGGTGTTTAGAGTGGGTCGTGAAGATCCTGCGAAGAACAGGCCCATTAAAGTTATCCTGAAATCGACTGGAGACGTTAAAACTATCATACAGCATGCCAAGGAACTAAAGCATAGGGATGCATATAGAAACATTACTATCAGACATGACAACACGCCCAAGCAAATGATGGAATATCGGGCAGTGAAATCCTTATTGGCGACTAGACTGGAAAATGGAGAGACAGACTTGAGGATAAAATATTTTAATGGTGTACCAAAAATCATTAAGACTAAATCCAGTGATTTAAACCATTAACATTGTCTAGCAGTAACTTATCATCCTCCAAAGAACTACAGCTGTCCTGCCTTTACCAAAACGTCAGAGGCTTAAATACCAAGACCGTCGAACTCTATAAATCTGTATCCAGCTCAGACAGAGACATAATCGCGATGACTGAGACATGGCTAAGTGACAATGTGTCATCTAGTGAAATCTTTGATGGCAGATACTCAGTATTCCGCCGAAATCGTGACTTTGCGGGAATGGGTGTTTCTCGTGGTGGGGGGAGTACTTCTGGCTGTGAGGAGAGAGATCAAGGCTGTTCCATTGGACTTAAATAATATTAATCACAATATTTCTAGGATAGATATAGTTGGTTGTAAGCTCTACTTTCATTATGTAACGATTTATGTTTTTGTTATCTACATACCACCTAATGTCTCACTTGCAGAATTTGTCGCTCTTGCCGAACATCTTGAGTCTCTTTGTTTCCTCTGTGGTGCTAATGTTCTCATCGTGGGTGATTTCAATCTACCCGCATTATCCTCCTCTCTAAACGACCCCAAGGTTGAATGCCTACGAAACGTCTGTAACATGTTCTCTTTATATCAATACAACGGCGTTCCCGATTTTAACAACCGAATACTAGATCTTGTGCTTTCCAATCTTCACTGCTCGGTTTCTAGGGATCTCTTTCCTCTTGTTGCAGAGGATCTACACCACCCTACTCTTGATGTTGAGATTTTCTTTAGGGATACGGAGCGACGTGGGATCTCTGGTAATACAGAGGGTTCTAGCTACAATTTTCGAAAGGCTAATTTTCCCCTTCTCTATGAGGCTTTTCTACACATTGATTGGTCTAACTTATATGGTTTAGATGATGTGAATCAGGCATGTGGAATGTTATACCACTCACTATATAATGTGCTTGATTCCTATGTACCAAAATCTATGATTCACAAGAGAGATTTCCCAGTATGGTATACATCGGACATAATTAGGGCGATTAAGAGGAAGCACAGGGTCTTTAAAAAGTACAAAAGTTCCAAATCCCCTAGGCTAAAAAACCAGTTCAATGAATTGCGTGCCCGAGTAAAAACTATGATTGACATAGCGTATGATCATTATATTGCAACGGCTGAAAACTCCATAACTAATGAGCCTAAAACCTTCTGGGCGTTTGTGAAATCACGGAAATCCCTCTTTTTTCATCCCTGAGATCATCAGGGATGGGGCGACCCAGTATTCAGACCCACAGGATATTGTAAACTCGTTTGCTAACTTTTTTAGTAGTGTTTATACTGGTCCGTCCATTCAAGAACCTGCCACTTTTCTACCAAATACCAGTACGCTCATAAATCTCAAAAATATCTCGTTTGACGAGATCTTGATTGCTTCTAAAAGGCTAAAAATTAAATCTACTCAGGGTCCTGATAAAATTCCATGCTTTTTGGTGAGGGATTGCATTTCTGCCTTCTTGGAGCCGCTCGCTTTTATCTTTAATCTTTCTCTTAAAACTAATACTTTTCCAAACATTTGGAAGGAAGCACGAATCACACCTGTCTTTAAAAAGGACAATTCCACTGAAATTTCAAATTACAGGCCAATATCAATCCTGTCTGCCTTTGCGAAGGTCTTTGAGACGGCAGTGTACGAGCGGGTTGGGACCCAGGTGGCCCAACTGATCACATCCAATCAACATGGCTTTATTTCTAAACGGAGCACTATTACTAACCTAACGTGTTTCACCCAATACGTAAGCGAGGCTTTGCATAGGCGCCAACAGGTTGATACGCTCTATACTGACTTTTCGAAGGCCTTTGACAGGGTGGATCATGGGTTATTCCTGGCAAAAATTGATGCTATGGGATTTGATAACAACTTGGTCAGTTTTTTTGCTTCCTATCTCACTGGTAGATCTCAGTATGTCGAAATTCGCGGTCACAAGTCTGCAAGCTTCTCAGCAATGAGTGGTGCGCCACAGGGAAGCAACTTGGCTCCTCTGATTTTCTCTCTCTTTATTAATGACATAGTCTCTGATATTTCCAGTAAAGTGCTCCTATTCGCGGATGATCTAAAACTCTTCCGGATAATAAACACCACCTCGGATTGCCTTGACCTGCAGGCGGATCTAGAAAGAATCAATTTATGGTGTGAACGTAACAACTTACCGCTGAATATCAAAAAATGTTACGCCATGACCTTTTCCAATAAGTCAAGTATTCATTACAATTACGAATTAAACGGTTCGCAACTTCAGCGGTGTTCTGATATTAGAGATTTGGGGATTATTTATGATGCCAAGCTTGCTTTTGACACTCATATCAACAGCGTTTGCTCAGAGGCGTTTAAGGCGTTGGGATTCGTTTTGCGCAATGCTAAAAGCTTTACAAATATTCAGACACTTATACTACTTTACTTCTGTTATGTCCGCTCAAAACTTGAGTATGGATCTGTGGTCTGGAACCCAATATACAATTGTTATATCCAGAAATTAGAAGGCATACAGAGGAAGTTCCTTAAATTTTTAGCATTTAGAGTTGATGGTTCTTTCCCTTCGAGAGGCTGTGACCACGAGGGCTTGCTGGATAGATTTCAGATACCATCACTGCTGCGACGCAGGAACTACCTACTTACGAGTTTTCTGGCAAAACTTGTGAGGTCTGTTATTGATTGCCCTGAATTACTATCCCAAATCATGTTGCATGTGCCTGTTCGTACAATGAGATCCCCCTCGACTTTTAATGTGTGTACCCCACATAATAATTTTCTATTGAAATCACCACTTTACCGAGCAATGGCGTTTTATAATGAGACATTCCAAAACATTGATGTTTTTCATTTAACACTTCCTCAATTACTTGGACGCTTCAAGAACAGGTTATTGAGATGATCTAAAATTTTTATTTAGCATACTTTTCTTGTTGTGCGATGAATGGGCTGAGCAGTATTTGTGGTGTGTAGTTGTTGAATTTTTGTAAAAATTACTATTATAACTTAGGTAGGTCTGATACTTTTTTCACCTATTGTCAAATTGTCTTGTAAATGGATGTAGTTCTGTTAGACAATAAATGCTTATTATAAGTCAGGACTCACTTAAGGTGATGGAAGTGAAAATTAGAGGTAATATTTATTCATTTTAATATAATTTTGTTTGTAGGACAAGTGTTTTCTCTAGTAAAAGTAGACAATTAATTCTTTATGATATTTGTTTTCTGAGTTCTGCTTTATTTTTTTTTTTGTAAGACTCAATAATTTTTTTACTCCCTGTTATCTTTTGATCTATTCAGTATTTAAATTCCAACATTTAAACATATATGCTTTCAAGTTCTAGAAATATTACTGGGTATTACTTTAAAATTTATATTTTGCAACAAAAAAAAAAAAAAAAACAGTTAATTTTTAGTGTTCCGTATGGAACTTTTATAAGATCTATCTATCAGTCACACCTGATTTTCTCCGAAACTATTTGACATAGAAAGTTGAAATTTGGCTCTAATATACTAATAATATTGGTGGCCTTATCAAAGCCATGCAGTTTTGAAAGTTAAATTTTGACTTAAGAGGTTACTTTTGGAGAGTTATTGGAAGTGACAAAATTTTTTTTTACCAGGTCATCGAGTGGGGTGTCAATAAGTTTGTTTTGTTAAAATACTCATGCTACATCCAGGTTTAGTATCTCACTGCCAGCCAAGTGCAGGCTGGATTTGTGCAATTAGTATTCCGTATGTTGATTGCTTTTGAAATAAAAAAACTTTGTAGCAGAGGTATAAAATGATCAATGACTTCACAAATCACACCCCAAATGAGTTGAATGCTGCCATTTTATGATACATAGAGCCCTTTCACTCCCGTTATCCAAAGCGGACCTAGAAGACGAACTAAATACTATTAAAAACATTGTCACAAAAAATAACTTCTCTCGAGAGTGGGTTGGAAAACTAATTAAGAAAAAACAAAAGCAACTTACTTTTCGCTTAATATACCCCAAAAATAAAATCCACGGAACAACATACATACATAACAATATCCTACCACGGCACGCTATCCGAAAAATTAGCCAATATTTTATCAAAACATAATTTGAAAATTGCGTTTAAATATCCTTTACAATGCCACAAATAAGACGGACAAATTTCAAAAATCCGGAGTTTATAAGTTAAACTGCTCGGATTGTAACAGCATATATATTGGGCAAAGCGGAAGAAACTTTAAAACCAGATATAAAGAACATTTTAGATCATATAGACTACAAAAAAACAAATTCTTCATTTGCAAACCACTGTACAGAAAATCAAGACCCCTTTCTTGATTTACATGACACGGAAATTTTACATTATGCAGAGAAAGATTTTAAATTAAATATCTTAGAATTATTACAAATTTATAAACATCGGATTTTTTTTTTTTTTTTTTTATACAGGGAGAAATCCGCTTTATGGATTTCTGGAGCAGTCTGCGCCACCGTAAGGGTGCCCCAAAGTGCTCCAGGTATGTGGGGCTCACCGACCTGAAGGGTTGGCATACCCACTAAAACTCCTTGTGAGCTGGGAAAACCCTCTACTCCTTTTACAATTCTGGTTTGTCAATGTCTAGATATTTGATGTATGCTAACTCTAAGGTTAATTTTCTAATATGTGGATCTAACCTACCTTAACCTAACTTAATGCTAACTTAATGCTAACTTAACCTAGTTCCCCATTTTCCGGGGGGTGTGGTGTTATAATTGTGTTAGTCGTGTGTGTTGTTTACACTTTTTAAAACTGAAGGAGTTGCTCAACTAAACTACGGCCTTAATTAATCAAGGGTAGTCCATGTTGAATCTAGTGTTGGTTAGTCTA
>CM032450.1:54781488-54823988 GCA_019049505.1 Pachyrhynchus sulphureomaculatus
CAACAGACCGACAGACAGACGAACTGAGGGACATGAATGATATTTTTTCGTGATATAGGAACTCTAAAACATGAAGGAAGAAAAGTGTGATTTTTTCACGAATAAAATACTTTCCTTTAGTAAGAAAAGTAAAAAGTAAAAAAATTATAAAGCAGTTATAGCTCAATGAACGTTTCAACTGAAATATTGTTTAATATGGAATGTGTATAAAATTTCAGCACTAACCTCCTTCATTGAAGTTTGTGGAAGAAAAACTCTATCAAAGGTAATTTCTGATTCTAGTATGTTTGCCCTGGTCGGACTGACGCTTCTTCTGCTCTTCGGTATTTCCAGCGTGTTGTCGTCGATGAAATTAAAAGCATACTGTGGTCGATCCATCTCTTCGATGTTTGTGGGTGAACGAATCCTACAAAACACTCTTAGGTTTCCTAAAATAAATAAACAAGCTTGATTTATGGTCTTTTTTTATTTTGTTTAATTCAGTGTTTCTCACCTTTTAAATCCTGAATCATATTGTTGAGTTCCCTTCTCTCAGCTTCGCAATGCTGCAATTCAGTTGTGTAGCTATTATATCTCTTAATTCCATTTTGTGTTGTTCTATGAGATAATTATACTTTTTAGTCAACTGATTATAGAGCTCTGTTTGTTTACTCAGGGAATCTAAAATTAGGTTAAAAAAGTTCTAGGTGAAACATCTTAATATTTACACTTTTGAAATAATAAACCAAACGGAATACAAAAATAAGATGCAAAATATAATTCATTCTGACGAATTCATAGAGCTAAAATCGGACCCCACAAGCTCACTTCATAAAACCATAAATAAAGAAATTTAAAAATACGTTAACATATTTTCAACCACGAACCCAAAAACGTTACAAGTAATGAACCCTACAGCCCCTGTTATGTATGGTATGCGAAAACTCCACAAAGAAAACATACCAATGAGACCAGCTGTATCGTATATAAACGCCAAGTCTCATAAACTACGTTTCGCCTTATTCAGTAAGAAATTTGTTAGAATTAGTAAGAAAGCTAAGCACGATAAATTTACCCACGAACTGTAAATTTATCTCATTTGAAGTAAAAAGCCTTTTCACATCAATTCCCATAACAGAGGTAAAATTGATACTAAAATCCTTTATAAATAATAGTGATCTGTCTAATCCTAACAAAGTTAATTCAACCAAAATTCTAGATATCTGTCTAGAACAGAATTACTTTAAATTTAACAGCAAAACATATAAAAGAGTGGCCTACCAATAGGAAGTCCTCTGAGCCCCCTTCTAATGGAAGGATTCATGGTTAACTTAAAAAAAAAAAAAAAACCTTTTCTCAAATGAAAACTATAGAAATGTAACCAGATATGTCTACTTTATATTTTCTGCATTTGAAACGGAACCGATAGACAATTGAAACTGAAGTAGACAAATCATTTAGATTTTTAGAATTAAAAATTTCAAATGTTGGAACAAGATAAAGGTTGAAATTTTCCGTAAACCAACTACAACAGACACCACTATACATGCTAAATCAAATCAATCTTGGCAGATCAAAATGTCAACCTTCCACAGTCTCATACACAGATTAGTTAACATTCCACTAAGTACGGACAATTATCTAAAAGAACTGAACATAATCAAAAGAATAGCCAAAAACAACGGATATAATCCAATTTTTATAGCTAGAAATAAACTGTATAAGTGTTAATAAAAACAATATAGCCCGATATCTAGTTAATAACAAAGAAAGATCTAACAAAAATGGAAAATCGGGTATATATGAACATATGAACTTAATTGTGATAATTGGGACGCTGTTTACGTAGGACAAACGGGACGGAGCCTAAAACAAAGATTAAAAGAACACAAGCACTCTATTTTAAATAAACAAAAATTAACAGGGTTTGCTGAACACTGCATAGACAATAATCACCTTAAAGAATTTGAGGAGTTGTCCGTTGCTTTGTGACAGTACATATTAACAACACAGGTCACAGAGTATACTTTTATTTTGTTAACTGGCACGTATAAAAAATTGCACTAGGCGTGACTGCAGTTTCATAGAACTAATACCTTCTCAAACGTAATGAGTAAATTATAATCAAGTGAGGTATATATAGTTTATTAACTATTAAAGATTAGGGAGTTTTTCTTTATTTTAATTAAGGTCAAATAGGCTTAAAAGTGTGAAATTTTTAATATATCGGTCTGTAAATTGATTAGATTTATATTGGGATCTTTATGGCCTTGTAAATTTCGATTGCTTCTAAACAATTTAGTTTTTTGCCCTTTTGTTCATGATGTAAAATATTTAGACTATTTATTTCTGGAAAGATATGTGACATCTCTAAGAAATAGTTGGCCAATTTGAAATTTGGTTTTTTAAGTCTATATAAAGAGTAATGTTTTTTTATATCTATTGTTAAAATTTCTTCCTGTTTGTCCTGTATATAGGCTATTGCATTCATTACATTTTAATCTATAAACTCCTGATATTTTAAATTTATCTTTTTTACTTTTAACATTGAAAATTATGTTTGAAAGTTTCTGTGAGGACTTGAAAGCAATACTATTGTTTTCATTTTTCTTTAAAATATTTGACATTTTATTCGATATTTGCCCGAGGTATGTGAGAGTTGTGTATTTTTTGGGGGGAGTTTTGATCTTGGGGTATATTAGATTAACAGTTAATGATGTGCGTTTTTTGGAGATCAATTTGTTAATTTCAGAGACATTGTATCCGTTATTAAAAGCAACAGATCTAATGATATTGAATTCCCTCTTCAGATCCATTTTTTTAATGGAATAGAGAGAAGGTTCTATATATCATTGATCTATAAGTCGCTAGTTTATGGGACATTGAGTGGAGGGGGTCTTTAGGTATTGTTGTACCTGTGTATGTGGGTTTTCTGTAGACATCGACAGTAAATGGTTAATAGATTTTTTTTATAGTGATGTCTAGGAAACTGATGCTATTGTCTTGTTCTTCTTCTAAAGTGAATTTAATTTTGGTGTGAATAAAGTTCAGTATGTTTAAGACTATTTTTAATTCTTCATTATTTCCTTTAAAACAAACCAAAATATCGTCCACATATATAATATAGAAAAATAAATTTTTGGCTTCTTTTGTATTTAAAAATGTTTCTTCAAAATTGGACATAAGAATTGAAGAAGAAGAGTGGGCTTAGTGGAGATCCCATTGCTAGGTCGTCTGTTTGTTTAGAGTACTCCCCGTTAAATTCAAAATGATTCTCACGTATACATAAGTTTAACAATAGTAAAAACTCTTGGCGTGTTACTGGGTTAGTTCTGCTTTTTGTAAATATGTCATTTATAATATTAATACACTCGATGTTTGGAATGTTTGAAAACATGTTTGTAACGCCGAAATATGCTATGTTATGTTTTTAAGTTTGTTAGTGAGTTTAATGGAGTTCTTAAAGGTAAGTTTTGGTTCAGATTTTGTTATTTCCTTAAATAATATGTTTAGTTTTACTGCGATGTTTCTTAAGGGGTATTCGTGTAGGATGCCACCGGTCATATTGGACTTCCTTCCTTATGTATTTTTATAAGTTCATATAAGTTAGGTGCTAGGTTATTAATGAGCTAAAATTTTTCTTTATTGTTTAAAATTCCATTGACTTCTTTTAGAGTTGTTTTCAATTTATTTTGAATTTTTTCGTGGGATCACTTTTTAACTTAACGAGTTTTTCTTTTTTAAGGAAATCTTTAACTTTATTTATATATTATTCATTGTTTAATATAACTATAGAATTGTCTTTGTCAGCTTTTGTGACTAGGAGGTCATTACTTTTTATTTTTTGCTGAAAAGATTTTATGTGGATTTGTTCTTGGTTTAAGTTTAAAGGAAATTTTGTGGATTGTTTGATAATGTTCTTGATTTGTTCTTTTGATAGATTAGATTGTTCGTTATTTGGTAAGGATACTTCAATTTCGGAAAGAATTGTCTCTATGTTGTGCTGTGTTGTTAATATGTACTGTCACAAAGCAATAGACAACTCCATAAATTCTTTAAAAAATGCAAGTACTGCCGACCAGTCTAAGTTATATTTCAAGTTAAGGCTAAAGCATCGAACTGCTGCACAAAATGCATGGTTCACGCAACAGTTCTTAAAAAATAGTGCTCTTTCAGAATTTGTTCAAGGGAAATGCCGATCCACCTCTACATCATCCAAAAAGTTGTGAAAATAGCCAAGATCATCTGGCTGAAAGAAGAATCCCGGAATTGTTTCTAGCAAAAAGAGAGTTTGTTCCTGCATGTAAAGGTATGGCATTCAGAACCTATGTATAAACTCCACCCTGTATTATCTAATATCAGTGATATAATTCATAAAAAATATCTAATTCAACTTGAAATAAAAACAGGTCAAGCGCAAGTTGGACTTGCGCAATTAGTGTTCCATACACTGACTTTTGAAATAAAAATTTTTACGAAAATATAAAATGATCAATGACTTCACAAAACACATCCCAAATGAGTTTTTAACAAAGTTTTTTTCCGATATTTACTGAAAACTGATGACCTTAAAATTTACCGTTAAGAACTCCATTGAACTCACTAACAAACTTAAAAACATAACACAACCGAACAATAGTATTTTAGCATCTTTCGAGGTTACAAACATGTTTTCGAACATTCCAAACACCGAATGTATTAATATTATAAATGACACGTTTACAAAGAGCCGAACTAAACCAGTAACACGCCCAGAGTTTTTACTATTGTTAAACTTATGTATAAATGAGAATTATTTTGAATTTAACGGGGAATACTTTAAACAAACAGACGGCCGGCCTATCAATGGGATCTCCACTAAACCGACTCTTAGCGGAAATCTTTATGTCCAATTTTGAAAAAATATTTTTAAATACAAAAGAAGCCAAAAATATATTTTTCGGGTAGAGATATGTGGATTTTGTTTAGAAGCAATCGAAATTTACAAGAACCATAAGGCTTGATTCATACTATGAGGCCGCTCTCGGTTCGCTCTCAGTTTGATAAAATTTTCTCATGTCCACATTGCTGTTCTGTCAACGATTCAAGTTAGATCGGAGCAGTTAGGATATCATGTAACTTTTCAACTGAAGAATTAGCAAATATAATTATTTTTTAGACGATGATTCAAAAATCACCGAAAAACAGAGGAAACCGAGAAGAAGCATATGGGTACATCCAAGTTTAAAGGCTCGAAAAAGTGAAGGTGAATATTATACACTGTACATCTAATTAACGACGAAGAAAAGTTTATAAAGTATTTTGGGATTCTGGGAAATCTGAAATGATCTCAAGAAAAACAGAACCAAAAACTAAGACGTTAAATACCATTTCGAGAAAATATTATTCTCTGACAGAAACTCATTACATACATCACTTATTATTTTTATTTGCCAGAAATTTCCACAGCTCTTTCTTTTTCACTCCACATTTTTAGTGTTCCATACAGAACACTTATAAGATCACTTCGGTGTCTGTCTGTCTGTCACACCCGATTTACTTCGAAACTATTTGTCATAGAAAGTTGAAATTTGGTAATAATATAGGAATTGATGGCCTCATGAAAGCCGTGTAGTTTTGAAAGTCAAATTTTGACTTAAGGGGTTAGTTTTGGGGGGTGAAATCGGAAGTGAAAAAAAAATTTTTTTAGTAGGTCATCGAGTGTGGTGTCAAATGAAAGCTTGTGAAAACACGAGTAAAATATATATATATATATATATATATATATATATATATATATATATATATATATATATATATATATAAATACTTGCGCACACTTTTCTTTGTATTATTTTTTAAAAAATCGCGAAAAATCGCTGTCCCCCCACCTTATCTCGAAAAGCACTGATCAAAAAATTTTAAAAAAATTCTGGCACTCCAGGGGGTATATATATATATATATATATATATATATATATATATATATATATATATATATATATAAAATATATATGTTTACAGTAATAAAAGGGATACGTTCCGAAAAAAATCGCGTTAACTGAAATTCGCGTATATCGAGGTTTATGATTAAACATAGTCAAAATTTAATACAAAAAAATACAAATCATTTTAATCAATCACTTTAATTCTAAGAACACTTTATGCAATACATACTCTTATTTTTTACGGAAAAATACATCTATTGTCTTTTGGGTAACGTTTTGTTTACGTTCTTGTAAAATACGTTCATAACACCCAACACTGTTTTTAATTGTTTGACACACGGTCAAGACACGGTCATCATTATTGTCTATACTCTGCAATATGTCCAAACCTGAATAAATTTTTGAAAGTGCATTTTGTATTTCCCCTGAAGATAAAACTTTCTCTTCTACTTGTTCTTCCTCATCGTAGATAGGATTTATTCTGTAACTCGATCAGATCTTCATTGCTAATAGGATCGTCGTGCGTTGCTACAAGTTCTACGAGATCTTCTACCGTGACATCTTCAAGTTCAGACCCCTCAATCATTGCAGCAATGTCTTCAAGCACTTGTCTCTGCATCTGGACAATTCTTCTAGGTGCTTCCACTACATCTGGCCAAAGATTACGCCACACCCCATTCATACAACTCATTTTAACTTCCTTCCAAGCCTCTTCTATGTTGTGAATAGACTTCATAATGTTGTATGACTTCCACCACTCTCGCATAGACTGTCTTCCTTCCCCGTCAGTTTCATGAATTAGTTGGCTAAAAGTGCGGCGATGGTAATAAGCTTTGAAGTTTGCTATTGCTCCCTGGTCCATAGGTTGTAATATTGACGTAGTGTTTGGTGGAAGGAACTTTACGTACACTTTTAAGTCTCTGGGCGTATCAAGTGAGGGTTGGATGTCCTGGGGCATTGTCTAAGAGTAATATAACTTTAGGTTCAAGCCCATTTCTGTCACAGTATGATTTGACTGATGGGCAAAAACTATTAGAATACCATTCTTGAAAAATTTCCCGTGTAACCCACGCCTTTCTGTTTGATCGCCACACAACTGGTAGACTTGTCTTGTCTGTGCCTCGCATTGCACGGGGTGTTTCTGAACGGTACACTAGTAAAGGTTTCAGTTTGAAATCACCAGTGGCATTACCACCCAGCAGAAGTGTTAGTCGATCTTTCGCAGCTTTGAAACCACTGGCTTGACGTTCTTCCTTAGAAATGAATGTTCGAGATGGCATTTTTTTCCAGTAAAGTGCGGTCTCATCAACATTGAAGATGAGACAAGCAGGAATTTTCTCTCGTCTAACGAAGTCTTGAAACTTGTCTGGAAACTCAGCTGCAGCTTGAATGTCCGCGCTGGCCGCCTCGCCTGTTATGTGGATATTGTGAAGATTAGAACGCTGCTTGAACCGATGGAACCAGCCTCTGCTGGCAGCAAAAGTCGGAGTGGCACTCCCTTCTCCTTCTTTTGTTTTCAGCATCTCATACAAAGATTTTGCTTTTGTGCATATGAGATCTTGACTTAGTGGTGTGTTCTTCTTATTCAAATCTTCGATCCAGACTGACAGTAATTTCTCCATTCTTTCTAAGATAGATGATCTCGAACGAGAAAGTTTTGTTGCACTTATAGGTGTTGAACCTTCGCTGGAGATTTTAATTTTTTTCCCGATTTTTATAAATCGTTCTCACAGTCGATTCTGAGAGTCCAAAATCTCTCCCAACAATTGTTGCTTTGCCTCCATTTTCCATTCTTCTTAACACTTTCATCTTCAATTCCAAAGTGACGCTTTTACGCTCTTTTTTCTTTACAGGCGGCATTTTTAACGTAGGGTTAAATTATGTATGTATGTATCTCCAATAAATATTAAAACAAAACTGCCAGCCGACCGAACTAACATTACGGAACAAATGAACACACGAAACGAACGAGGAAATCCCCATAGAACAAAGTCGAAGGACAGGGAATTCCCAATTCTTCAAAGAGAATATTCAGAGAAAGCGGGGATCCCCCGCGACCATAGAGAAGTTAATGACTACATGAGCGCGAAATTTGAAATTCGCGTTATAGTGAAACCGCGCGTAACGGGGTCGCGCTAAGCGGGGTATTACTGTATATATATATATATATATATATATATATATATATATATATATATATATATATATATATATATATATATATATATATATATATATATATATGTATATATATATATATGTATATATATATATGTATATATATATATATGTATATATATATATGTATATATATATATGTATATATATATATATGTATATATATATATATATATATATATGTATATATATATATATATATATATATATATATATATATATATATATATATATATATATATATATATATATATATATATATATATATATATATATATATATATATATATATATATATATATATATATATATATATATATATATATATATATATATATATATATATATATATATATATATATATATATATATGTCTACACAAAAATTCAGATTTTGTTTTAATATATTTTTTCATGACTTCTCTCTCATTACAGATCGTTATCAATCCTAAAACATACATCTGCACAGGATTTTTTTCTAAGAAAAGGGTGAGTTTGTTTACTTCAGTTTCTTTACATTTGTTGGCATTTCGTTCTAAGAAACAGCAGTGATTATTATTGACTTTTCAACGGCTTCCAAAGAGGATAATTTGTTTGTTCACCCAGAAAAAAAAGTTTTGACTCGAGAAAATATTTCAGAATCGAAATTTTTTTTCTAAAAAAAGAAAAAAGTTTTCGTTCCAAACTTTTTTTCCATCGAGTACAGATGAAATCGAATATTGAAGAAAGTTTTATAGAAAAAATTTGATACTTTCAAAAATGGTAACAATTATTGTAAACGTTGTGAAAAAGCGCCTATTAATTATTTGGTTCTCCAATTCGATTTTCCTAAGAGTTTAACCAAACAGAAAAGCCAAATTGTAAAACTAAAAAGTTTTTGAATTTTGGGGTTAAAAATTGTAAAAATGATTTTGAAGCGTGCATATACCTTTTTATAATAATTTTTACTTTGTATCTACACAGTTACACCACTTAGTTTTCTTATTTGATTTTGCTACGACAAATTAATATTAATAATTGGTTATTTCATTTCCAAATGAAATAACCAAATAAGAAGACGAAATGTCTTTTTGGCAGATGAAAGCATTCAAAAAACAAATGTTCACTACGATTAGCTGCATGAAAACGCGCGCGTTTGTTTATTTATCCACATCATTGCAGCAAAAATTAACTCTGACCTGAATTTTTGATATAATACTCGCAAATGTATGAAAAATAAGCCGACATGGTTCATTTGGGCTAAGTTTTTAATTAATATTGAAATTTTTCAGCGTAAAGTTTATTCAATGTTAATATCAAATTAAACAAACAATTTTATCAAACGACTATGTCCATAAGAAGTGTACAAGCCTAAAGAGTGTTTCTAGACAAAAATCAACTTGATTTATAAATTATTAACAAAATAACTGGTCAAGTGCAAGTTGAACTTGCGCAATTAGTGTTCTGTACGTTGATTGCTTTTAAAATAAAAAATTTTATTATGGAGGTATAAAATGATCAGTGACTTCACAAAATACACCCCAAATGAATTTTGAACAAAGTTTGTTTCCAATCTTTACTGAAAACTGATGAACTTGAAATTTTGTTTTTTTTTTATATACCAGATAAATTATTAAAGATAATGCACTTATGATAATTTTTGTTCAATCGACACCCCGTGGAAAATATTCCAGAATTTTTTCAAAATTTTTTGATTAGTACCTTTCGAGATAAGGGTGTAGGACAGCGATTCTTTGCGATTTTTTAAAAATAATACAAAGAAAAGTGTGCGCAAATATTACGTTATATATATATTACTCGTGTTTGCACAAGCTTTCATTTGACACCACACTCGATGACCTAGTAAAAATTTTTTGTTTCATTTCCGATTTCATCCTCCAAAACTAACCTCTCAAGTCAAAATTTAACTTTCAAAACTACATGGCTCCTATGAGGCTATCAATTCCTATATTATTACCAGATTTCAACTTTCTATGATAAATAGTTTCGGAGAAAATCGGTTGTGACAGACACCGAAGTCATCTTATAAATGTTCCGTACGTAACACTAAAAACGGCGAGTTGACTATTGAGTTGTAAACTCATTTTGTCCGTCGATCGACGCGTTCACAGCGTTATCTTCTCTCCTGTTTACTACGGAAACAGGGATCACGTGTAGAGACAGTTCTGCAATCCGGTGCCTCAATTAACCTATATCAGATGGAAAGAGTATCTGTTCTGTATACCTTTGCAAAATTCAACATCTGTCTTAAATAGTTTGAGGGTATCAGTTTTTAACAGAAGAACCACTGATTCAATTTTTATCCAATTATTTTTCATATGTATGTAAGTTATCTTAAAAAAAGGTCGTAGTATGGATTAGATTATAATTGGTTAGGTGATTATGGAAAAATCGTACACGCTGCATGCTAAAGAAAACTGCAAGAAAATTAGATATTCCATTCTCAAATTATATCCAGATACATGTATATACAGACAGACGATGAGTTTTCTATATTGGGTAGCCATGAAGTTCACACCATCATGACTAATTAATTTTATGTAACAAAATGAAATCGGTTAATATAAGAGATTTCACATAGAAAAACACTGCCGCTGTCAGATTGACCAAAAATCAGGAAAAAGTCTTATACAATTGAAACTGTACAGTATTTAATGCCCCCACCTCTTCTCCCGAGGTAAAATTGCTTAAACACGTTCCTTGTCTACTTCAAGTATTCAAGTGTCATCTCATTTCAGAATTATTATGTGAACAAACAGACAGATCTACAGAAATGGGAAACTTTTTTATGATCTAAGAAACCCCAAATGCACAAATCTCACGAATACAATACTTTAACAGGGGAAGTTCAAAAATAAATATTTTATCATTTATAAAAAAGCGGCCAAGTGCAAGTCTGACTTATGCAAATAGTGTTTCGTATGGTGATTGCTTTAAAAATAAAAAATTTGTTAACCTAAATGAGCTCAAATTTTTTTTTGAAAAATCCAAGTTTATTATCAAACATCACTCCTACAAAAAATTTTTTTCCATATGTGGCCACTTAGGTATGACCTTTCTTAACAATAAAAAAAATAACCAGTCAAGTGCAAATCAGACTTGCGCAATTAGTGTTCCGTAGGTTGATTGCTTTTAAAATAAAAATATTTGTTAAGGAGATATAAAATTATCTGTGACTTCACAAAATACACCCCAAATGAGTTTTCACCAAAGTTTGTCTCTAATCTTTGTTAAAAACTAATGACCTTGAAATTTTTATATATACCAGATAAATTATTTATCAAAAGTTGTGATATTTTTCATTCAATCTACACCTTGTGGAGGGTCAAAAAATTTTGAAAAAATTCTGGAATATTCTACACAGGGTGTAAATTGAACGAAAATTATCATGAGTGCATTACATTTGCTAATTTATCTGGTATATAAAAAAACAAAAATTTCAAAGACATCAGTTTTCAGTAAAGATCACGAAAAAAAAACTTTGTTGAAAACTCATTTGGGGTGTGATTTGTGAAGTCATTGATCATTTTATACCTCTGCTACAAAATTTTTTATTTCAAAAGCAATCAAGATACGTAATACTAACTAATCCAGCTTGCACTTGGCTGGCAGTGAGATACTAAAATTGGATGTAGCATGAGTATTTTAACAAAACAAACTTATTGACACCCCACTCGATGACCTGGTAAAAAAAAATTTTGTCACTTCCAATAACTCTCCAAAAGTAACCTCTTAAGTCAAAATTTAACTTTCAAAACTGCATGGCTCTGATAAGGCCACCAATATTATTAGTATATTAGAGCCAAATTTCAACTTTCTATGTCAAATAGTTTCGGAGAAAATCAGGTGTGACTGATAGATAGATCTTATAAATGTTCCATACGGAACACTAAAAATTAACTGTTTTTATTTTTTTTTGTTGCAAAATATAAATTTTAAAGTAATACCCAGTAATATTTCTAGAACTTGAAAGCATATATGTTTAAATGTTGGAATTTAAATACTGAATAGATCAAAAGATAACAGGGAGTAAAAAAATTATTGAGTCTTACAAAAAAAAATAAGCAGAACTCAGAATACAAATATTATAAAGAATTAATTGTCTACTTTTACTAGAGAAAACACTTGTCCTACAAACAAAATTATATTAAAATGAATAAATATTACCTTCCATCGCCTTAAGTGAGTCCTGACTTATCTCATACTCTTCATGTAATTGATTGAATCTGGCTTTGTAATCCCAAGAAGGTATTTTTTTTCTATTTTGGGCTTTGACGGCCCATCGGTGTTACTTTTACTAGCAGTCAGTGGTTGTTTAGCACCAGTACTTCCAGCTTTTCCAATCGTTTGTGTAACTGGCTTGTTGGGACCCTTTCTAGATGGCACAGCTTTATTTGCTGATGTCATTGGTTTATTTTCCAATAGTGCCTTAGTACTTGGCACCTTTTGTGATGGGTGTGTTGCTTTTAAACATGTAAGGGGCTTGTTAACCATACCCCTTAAATCAGTAAATGATTTTGACCGTCTCTTTAACCCGGTGATGGGTTCCGTTCGAGAAATGGCTGGAGCTTCATGAGCACAATTTATCACATTCTTTGAAATTGTCCCCGATGGTTTTGGTAACCTCAAATGGAGTGGTCTTAGACCCAAGGTTTTGGTAATTTAGTAGTCATAATTATATTACTAGCAATTATAACCGTTACAAATAATACACATTAACATTCACAAACTAATAATGCAGGTGAAACTATTTTTTTCAATGTTTTTGTGAACAAAAAATATTAAAATTTACGAACGCTCACCTGCCAACACAGAACAAAAAGAAATTTTTTAACTGTTTCTCAAACGTACGTTCTTAAGGTTTGAATTTGATTGGCTCCTTATTCAACTGAAGTTAGCAATGAAGAACAAAAAAGAAAGTGGGTCTAATCAGAATCTACGAAAAAAATTGGTCAACAATTTTGGTATTATTAGAAAGAGAATAGAACGTGCTTTCAAATGATACTAAAATCCGTAAAAATATATGAACACTAAATTTAGGATCCGTGTTAAATGAAGTCAAATAGATTGAGTCGATTATTTTGCTCACTAGTATAGCTATCGCTAAAGAAAGACAAACTCATAGAACACAACGTTGCGCGTTATCGTTAAAATGTGCCTTATCGAGTAAAGAAGAAATAGTAGTAAAAAGGACATAACCTCAACCACAAAAATAACCTTAAAATAATAACAAAAATTGCTAATAATTAAAAAAATATAGTAATTCCGAAAATAATAAAATTGCACACTGTTTAGAATTAAAAGTGCGAGGCAAAGATGTAATTTTAGAAGAAAATATACCGTTCTATTATCTGCTTCTACGCAAGAATATTTTATGAGCACTATCGGACGCTGGCTTTCAAACACCTCATATATAATTAAAGGCATTGCCAGTGGGAAGATGTGAATTTGGTATATTTAAAATAATTTCTTCGGTAAAGAAACTTATTGAATTCTTTAATTTTTAGATTTAACAGTCAAGTCCAAGCCAGGGACAGGGAAACATTAGTTTTTACTATTATAGCTCTAGAGGTAATTAAACTTTGGAAAAATGATTCCCAAGTATTAATCGTAGTACCTACACGAGAGATAGCAGTACAAATACAAGATGTTTTAAGTAATATAGAGAAATACTTAGAAGGTACTAATAAATTGGGTAAAAGTTCATTTCTCCTTACTTAAACACTTTTATTTTTAATAAAGTCTCCATGAAAGCTCAGGAGTTTTTTTAGGGTTAAGCATTCATAGTTTCATAGGTGGACTTCCTATCAATCGGGACTCCAGGCCAAGTAAAACAATTAGTCCAAGACGGTCATTTAGTAACCGATTGTATATGATTTTTTGTATTAGATGACGCTGATAATCTGAAGAACAGTTTTTAAAATCATATTAATGAAATTTTGAATAGTCTACCTCATAAAAAACAAGTTATTAAGTGTAGTGCTACATATCCAAATGAATTACAATTTTTTTTTTAAGTAACTACATGCTTAGCCCTACATATGTAAGTACAGAGCTTGAAACACCACTGCTGCTGGGACTAAAACAATTCATAGGAATTTTGCATTCTTTCCCAAATATAGCACAGCAAACTAAACTGAAAAATGAAGAACTATGAAAAATTTTATCTGCAGTCTCATTTACTTAGTCTTATATTTTTAAATTATCAAACAAAAGCAGAAAGTATTAGTAATTTTTTAAGTAGGAATGGGTGGCTTTATCTCAGCAACATAAAATCAGACTGAAAGGGTAAGTTCATGGCTAGTCTTAAATATTTTAAGTGCAGAATTTTAATTTCCACAGACTTAACATCTCGAGGTATAGATGTATCTAATGTAGATTTAGTTATTAACTATGGCATACCTGTTGATGCCATAATATATTTGTATCGAATCGGCAGAGCAGGTAGATATGGTTCAACAGGTAACTGCATCCACTTATCATTGGTTGGACAAGAAACAAAGCTACTTCAAAATATTCTAGGAATTATAGGAGGTCGCAGTTTGTCAATGTCAATTTTAGATGAAAGTTTAAAATTAAAAACCACTATAATTACTAAAGATAATGTATTAGTTGCTGAGGTTCCTGATAACATTAAAGAAGTAAATATTACTTCAGTTTTAGGCCAGCTTGCTGCTAGAACACTATAGTTGGATACTATTATAGATATTGATAAAGTAGATAATAGAATGGATATACTTGATAGTGAATTATTACCATCACCTCCTAAATCCACATCCAAAGATGAGGATTATAAAACTAGTTGATCCAGAAATGAATTCAATTTCTATTTTGCAGCAGTTATCTCAAGAAGGAACAATTTTAGAAGAAAAAACCAAAGAGAAAAACAGGAAAAGGTCTTGAAATTATATTATCACTCACGTAGAGTTGTATTAAATAGAGGTGAAATTTTTAGCAAAAATAAAGCACTGTGTAGCAAAATCACTTAGTAGTGTAGAAATAGGTAAAATAGATATTGATTGTCAGAATATTTAAGTAAGCTAAAACATAAAGGGAAAACACTGAAGATACTATGAAAAAATTGGATTTAAATGAAGACAGCAAAAGGGAAAACTTTTTTTTTCACGTGCTTATGGATCTCAGGTAATAAACAATTGTAATAGTTTGCAACATTATTTGCCAGAAGAGGAAAAGAAGAAACTAAAAGAAAATTATAATACCCCAAAATGGAAGAAATGATAAATTTGGAGAAGAAAATTGTGATGAAGAAAACTATAATGAAGAATATAGAAAGGATGAAGATTATGATTTTGAAATGGAAAAAGAAATAAAAGTAAATTTTAGTGAGAACATGAAAAATGATGCATCTCAGGATCCACATGATTTCAGTTTTATGAAGATTAGAACAATCACCCCAAAAAGATAATAAAGCTATCACTCACACACATGATAAAATGTGTCCTTCGGAACACTGGACTTTATGAGAGCTGTCTTCTAAAAAGGCAGTTGATATTTTTACTCAACCAAGTACTGGTGTAACACCAATAAGTGACAGCTATCATAAACAGTTTGGACAGTATTACCAACATTGCAGCAACAATCTTTGGCAAAGAGGTTTATCCTTGGATACTGTTGCAAGTTTTGATTAAAGGTTTTTTAAGATTGGGGGAGCCAAGTTGCAACTGTTAGGAACTTTGTGCAGAAAAAGATTTATATTGAGGAGATGCACAGATATGAAGAGGACTGTAATAAAAAGCAGGACAAATAATTTGTTAAAGAAAAATCTCTGAGTTATTATTTTTTTTTAATCATGGTGCGAAGTATTAGTTAACACTCTGCAGATGGCCAGGCCTCCGAGGCCCGTTTTGTATAGTTAAACTCTTGTAACTACTTTTGTGTAAATAATACAAATTTCAGATGTATTGACATCTAATAATACCATATCTGCTTCAAAACTCTAGAAGTTTATTTACCTCAGATTGCATAGTTCTACTTATAATAAACTTAACTATCATTCCGGACGGGTGCGCCTCTCAGGGGGAAGCGCCAATTGGCAGACAATACATAATTCCACTATCTTTTACGATACCAGTGGAATGTTGATTGTGTGTAGGGATGAGTAGTGGGAGTATCCTACATTCTTATGGCAAACAATTCACTATATACATTTATAAATCAGTTTAACTGACGACGTGGGTTGGTTTTTACATAATGTCTGTGTGAAAGAATGCTAATTGCTGAAATGGAGAGAATGTTAGGAGAAGAACTTTCTAGTGATTCGGAATCGGGGATGAACTCGCATAAAAGTGACACTGAAGAGGGGATGGAAGAAATTGCTGATGCTCCAGAACCAATCCAGAAGAATAGTGAGGATGAAGCTGTGGACTTTGGTGTATGTGGTTTACCTTCTACCTCTGCTGATACCGGTAATGAGGAATACTGGTATATATCTAAAAATGAAGAGCAAATTTGGTGCTCCCTGCCACTTGCTGATCTCAGAGGACAAAAACCTGGACATAATGTTCTGAACAATGCGAAAGGTCCAACCCAATGGGCTGAGAGAAGCTATCAACCAGTGGCAGACAGCTTTTTTTTAATTTTTAGGCAAACCCATTGGAAAAAATGTGCCACTGGAGTAATAAAGAAGCGCAATTGGCAAATAAAAATAAATAGAAAGAATTAAACGTTGGAGAACTAAAAAAATATATCAGTTTAGTTATTTTGATGGGGGTCTACAAATCAAAAAATGAAGATATTAATACGGTTTTAAGCGACAAGACAGTCGCCCAATTTATAGTAAGGTAATGAGCTGGGATCGGTTAAATATATTTCACGTGTTATAAGGTTTTACTACGCAGAAAGAAGAAGAAAACTGGGAACTTCTGATAAGCTACAGTCTATCCGTGATGTTTTTAAATGTTGGAATTCTTACTTGGGAGAAGCTTATGTGCCTAGATGGTCTATGACGGTGGATAAACAGTGGGCAACGTTCGTGGACATTGCCTATTTCTCCGATATATACCATCACAATCTGACCTAAGTTGGGAATGTGGAATCTTTGGCACAATGATACTACTCAGTATATATCACCACTACACCAAACACACACACACAAAGTCAATCATCGCTTCTCATGAAGCTAACATGGTTACCGAAACGCGCGTCGAGCGCAAAAATAAAGTGGTGTAGTGGTGATATATACTGAGTAGCAACACAATCTGGTAAATATGGCTTTAAGTTTTGGATGATATGTGACTCTTTTACAGGCTATGTTTGGAAACTTCAGGTTTACAAAGGAAAAGAAAAAGGGGAAAACCGAGAAGTAAATCAAGGGGAGAGAGTAATCAAGAATAGGGTTGAAGAAATTATAAAAAGTGGGAGAAATATTACCCGCGACAATTTTTTCACCAGTTTTTCACTGGCAGAAGAACTAAAAATGAACCTGACATTAATGGACACCATTTGAAAAAACAAATCTGAACTCCTACTAACATTTGTTGGTACAAACGGTTGTACAGGCCATTCTTCACTATTTGGATTTCAAAACGACCCTATGATTGTTTCATATTGCCCAAAACAAGACAAAGTTGTTACTCTTATGAGTACTATGCACAACCAAAATAGTGTTAAAAAAAAATAAGGATAACCCAGACGTAATCACAACCTACAGTGAAACTAAAGATGGAGTGGATAAAGCCGACCAAATGTTACGATATTATTCGGCAAAAAGAAAATGTCGTCGGTGGCCGATGATTGTATTTTCAAACATGATTGATATAACTACGCTTTTATAGTGTTTATGTTTAGTGATAGTGACAAGTTTGGTAGTAGAAATGCAAGGAGAAGGAAGTTTTTGATAGCCCTTGGAAAAGAGGTACACAGGACAGCTCAAGAAGGTTTCTCAGAGCAAACAACAACGGAAGAAACTGATTATTCAGGCGAAGCAAAAAGGTGCCGTATTTACCAAAGCAAAAAAATAGGAAATCAAAATGTGTATACAAAATGTAGTAAGAACGTATGTTCAGAACATAGCTTGTGTGCACTAAACGTAAATAAAATTTTTGTAAGTAAGTACAAAATATTTAATCTATAATGTATATAAAATGCAACGTCTCTCTGTCTGTCTGTCTGTCTATCTATCTATCTATCTGTCCGTTAGTGACTTTATCACTGGAGAACCACTTATCCGATTTACGTACTTTTTTTTTTAAAAAACATACTTATGTTCTCTGGCCAGGTTATAGGCTATATTTTATTACGATAGGTAGCATAAGGAATGAGAAGTGACAATAATAGTGAGTGAAGTCGGAAAAAAGTTTACTGCTAGCGCGTTCCCTTGCAATATACAGCCTAAACCATTAAATGTGGAACAATATTATGTAGCAGAGAATATCTTTAATCTATAATTTATAATATATATAAAATGCAATGTCTCTTTGTCTGTCTGTCTGTCCATTAGTGCGTTTATCACGCGAGAACCACTTATCCAATTTATGTGTCTTTTTTAAATTCATACATATATTCTTTGGCCAGGTTATATAATAATAATAATAATAATCTATATCTATAATATATATATAAAATGCAGCGTCTCTCTGTCTGTCTGTCTGTCTGTCCGTTAGTGCGCTTATCATTGGAGAACCACTTATCTGATTTACGTGCTTTTTTTAAAACATTCATATGTTCTCTGGCCAGGTTATCTATATATAATATATAAAATGGAACGTCTCTCTGTCTGTCTGTCTGTCTGTCCGTTAGTGCGTTAAGTATTTTTTTTTAAACATACATATGTTCTCTGGCCAGGTTATAGGATATATTTTATTGCGTTAGGTAACATAAAGAATAAGCAGTGACGATAATAGTGAATCAAGTCGTAAGAAAGGCTACCGTTAGCGTGTTCTCTTACAATATACTGCCTAAACCATTAAATATGGAACAATATCATGTTGCAAAGAATACAATATATATATAAAATGCAACGTCTCTCTGTCTGTCTGTCCGTTAGTGCGCTTATCACTTGAGAACCACTTATTCGATTTATGTGTTTTTATAAATTTATACATATGATATGTTCTATATAATTCGATATAAGCCTAGATAATGGGAGATAAGGTGAGATAATGGGAGATAAGTATAAATAATGGGAGATAAGCAGAGATAAGTCTAGGTAATGTAAGTTATGGTGAGATAATGGGAGATAAGGAGAAATATTGGGAGATGAGCAGAGATAAGCCTAGATAATGGAAATTATGTAGAGATAATGGGAGATAAGGAGAAATAATGGGAGATAAGGAAAAATATTGCGAGATAAGTCGAGATAAGCCTAGATAATGGGAGATAAGGTGAGATAATTGGGGATAAGTATAAATAATGGGAGATAAGGAGAAATAATGGGAAATAAACAGATATAAGTCTAGGTAATGGGAGTTATGGTGAGATAAGGAGAAATAATGGGAGATAAGGAAGAAAATGGGAGATAAGGAGAAATATTGCGAGATAAGTCGAGTTAAACCTAGATAATGGGAGATAAGGTGAGATAATGGGAGATAATGGGAGATAAGAAGAAATAATGGGAGATGAGCAGAGATAAGCTTAGATAATGGAAATTATGTAGAGATAATGGGAGATAAGGAGAAATAATAGGAGATAAAGGGAAATAAGGGCAGATATTTTATTACGTTAGGTAACATAAGGAATGAGCAGTGGCGATAGTAGTGAATCAAGTCCACGCGAGCGGAGCCGCGGGCACGGCTAGTATTTTAATAAAATAAATATAAATAAATAATAATTTTATAATAAATTGTGAGATTATTATTTTTATTCCTAAAAAATTGTGTGTTTGCCACTAAACCACAGAACGAGCTTCAATGGTCCGATCTGTTCTTAATGGAATGGGAATGGGCCCATCCTCAGTGTGTTAAGAAAAAGTAAATATTACCAAGTTGAACAGTTATGTTTTTTGTTCATGTTTTTTTTTCTATATAAGTTATTTGAATGAAAAAACTAGTCTAAAATACTGAATATTGAATTATATTTCAAGTCGAGTTCGAATTTTAAGAGACAGATTTCTAGCCTGCCAAATCTATCAAAAGACCCTGAAAATTTTGTATTAGTCAATTGTATAATTGAGGTGTCCGTTACTTTGTGACAATACATTATAAATTTCTAAATGAAATAAAATGAATTACTTTGTTATTTGTCACTTATTTTTTTATTTATCTGCTACTGCAGTTTCGTAGGTTTTCTACATTACGCTTAATAATGTAGAAAACCTATGAAGCTGCAGATAAATAAGTGACAAATAACAAAGTAATTCGTTTTATTTCATTTAGAAATTTGTATTAGTCCATATTAAAATTTGACTTTTTCCAGCCAATGTCATTATCTCAAAACTATTATTGCATCATAAAATATAAAAAATATTGTAAAAAAACTGTATCATATAATAACTCTATAGTAGGAAGTCGTTCAACTTGACAATGACCTGTAGAAATTCTGTCTTGAGGTAACAGTAACTAAGTAAAATTTAACGCTACGAAAACTCGGGCGGCAGTTTTAAAAAAAAAAAAATAACATTGCTGAACTCGATATAGTCATGTCGGGATACCCGATTCCTCTAGCATCATCACTCAATTTGCTGGGCGTTAATTAGTGCGCAAGCTTTACACTCCACAACTGTTAATTCTGTGCAAAGCTCAAATTACACCAATGATGGAATACCGCTCCTATGTTTTGGGCTCTACTCCCAAATACACTATATGCGTTGAATTCTATTCAGAAGATTGGAATTGGAATTAGAACTCACCAGCAACCTCGATTCCTTGGAACATCAAAGAACAGTTGTCGGTTCGAGTCTATTCTACAAGTATCATCAATAGTCGCGTCATGTTAGATGTAAAAAGTTAAGAACTGGGTGCTTTTGGAGCATTGGGCCAATTTACCTAATTTTTTTTTGCAAATTGATCCTTAAGGCCTATAGATCATTATTAAAAAAAAAGGACGTTAGTCAGTCGGTTAGTCAAATGAGGTAGGGATTTGTTGAATTATTCTGGTAAATCACTCAAATTTTTCTACTAGAGAGTTTTCGAGGGTCCTAACAACGATTATGAAGTCAGAAATCAAAATGTCCCCTTATTAGGGGTAAATCATACTTAATTCACCCATCGTTTTAATTATTCTCGTGAATCGCTAAATGTTGTATACTAGGAGATTTTCTAGGTTCCTCATAACGTTTATGAAGTTATAATCCAAAATTTCAACCCCTTCGCCCCTTAATTATCTTACTGAATTCACGCCTCTTTTTAATTATTCGTGTGAATTGCTAAATAATTTCTATTTGGGTGTTATCGAGGGTCCCGGTAACGATTATGAAGTCAGAATTCAAATTTTCACCCCCCCCCCCCTTAACCCCCTATTGGAGGTGAATCTTACTTAATTCACCCTTCTTTTTGACTATTCGTGTAAATCGCTCATAATTTTCTACATTTTACAAACCAGCGAAAGAAAGCAAATTTTTTCGTCTAGAAGTTTAGATTATTCACCTTGGTTGAAAGACCATATTTTACTTTTACATGCTATATCTGGTTGTGGTACGACCTCTTCATTTTATGGCAAGGGAAAAACAAAACTTATAGATGGCTTTGTTAAAAGTGCAGAACTGCAAGAAGCAGCAGGAGTATTCAAGCAGCCAAATGCTAATATATGAGCGAAAAGAGTTAAATTAATTCTGACTTACTATGGAACGAAAAAATATGAAATAGATTTGAATAGGTTTAGATATTTCAGTTTTTTAAATAATATAACCAAAAAAACTAGAACATTACTATGCAATTTACTGCCTACTTCGGATGCGGCATTGCAACACTTCAAAAGTGTAAGGTTGGATGGGCAATGATTTGGAACCAATAGACTGGGGATGGGAGAAAAACCAATATCTGGATCCGATTAGAATGGTTCCACCTCCTGCTCCAGACAAGTTATTTAAGACGATATTTTGCTCACGTAAAACAGGGTGTGGCCCACATAATGGCTGCAGACGAGCGGGCATTATTTGTAGTCCAGCTTGCAAACATTGTGAACAATATGTGAAACTGAAGAAGAGATTGAGAGCGTAAGCGAGGCTGATACGCTATTAGGATGAAACCTTCTAATAGGAAGAGGTGAGAATTATGTCAGTGATATCATAAATGAAATATTTCAAGAGAATGAAATTGAGGATATTGAAGAAAAAGATAGGAATGATGAAGTACAGGAGGAGTAATAGTTAATATTAATATATTTAGAGCATTATTTTTATATTTTTTGTATAATTTTTTTAAAATAAATAATGAAAAAAAATACAAAATTTTACACTTCAGATCCTGTCTGTACAATAAAGGGTTAAGGGGGGTGAAATTTGAATTTTACCTTCCAATAAGGGGGACATTTTGATTTCTGACTTCATAATCGTTATCAGGACCCTCGAAAACCCCCGAGTAGAAATTACTTAGCAATTCACATGTATAATTAAAAAGAGGGGTGAATTAAGAAAGATTGACCCCCAATTAAGCGGTTAAGGGGGGTGAAATTTTGAATTCTGATTTCATAATCATTATCAGGACCCTCGAAAATCTCCGAGTAGAAATTATTTAGCAATTCACAATAATTAAAAAGATAGGTGAATTAAGTAAAATTAGAGGGTGAAGGGGCGTGAAATTTTGAATTCTAACTTTATAATCGTTATCGGGACCCTCAAAAACCCCCGAGTGGAAAATTTTGAGTGATTTACCCGAATAATTGAAGAAATCCTCACCTCACTTGAAGAACCGATGGTTAACCCCCCATGGGGAGTGAATGGGGGGGTTGAAGGAGGTCTGAGAGCCCTTCTTTTTTTAATAATGATTTATAGGCCTTAAGGAACAAGTTGCAAAAAAAAAATAAGTCAATTGGTCCAATGCTCCAAAAGTAGCCAGGAAATCTCAAACATGACAGGACTACAACGAATATATAGGAAACGAACGACTAAAAAACATCACGGTGCCTCGAACTTGGTACCTTTAGATCAAAGGCTAGAACCGTAACCACTTACCTATTCATGAATAATCACGATTAAATGTTGTGTATAAAGTTAATATAGTAGGTAATTGCACTTGGCAGTCTAATTAATAGAGTAAAAATATTGTATGATTAATGAAATTACTGGAAAGGCATTTGTGGTGTAAACGAATATTATGCACAGTTCAAAAATATTTTTATTTCTGAGGGAATAAGAAAATTGGAGTCTCCTTGGGTCAAATGCTTAAGCTTGAGAGAGATTATGTGGAAAAATAAAATTTTGCAAAGAAAATGTTATTTACTTGTTTTTTACAAGATTTTTCATTCGACTCTCTCGTATATCGTAAATTATCGGCAACTTCGCTAAAGATAATCGGTTCGTCGATGTATTTTAATTAAATATGGGACACCAGGAGAGCTCTAGTATTATTTTTACGAATTAAATCGGCCTTCACATTTCAGTTATTGGCAACTAGCTAGTCTATAACTACTATTATACACTAATATGATAGAACATGATTAACAGTTTAGATCTTAAGATATATACATGGCAGGGACCTAATTAACTTAGACTGGGTAAGGAATTGATATAAGCGTATTGAGAGAACTTTTCAACTTGAGATATTTCATGAACATAAACTTAAAATTAAACTTAATATTAATTAAGATTAACTTAAGCTAATCTGGAGGCAGGGGGTCGCTAGGATTTGGCAGGCGGCAGCGGGCATGGCGTGAAGTGGGGCGATAGACGATCCTGACTGTGGGGTTCGGGTGGCGGGTGGCTTTTTCGAGGAATTTGGTCTGAGCGTTGCTGATGAATTGACGGATTGTGGGCATTTGATGGCTTCGATAGAGTTGGGCGTTGCGAACAAACCATGGGGCTTTGGCGATGATACGGGGGGACCTTGTTTTGGATAGTCTGGAGGGCGCATCTGCGGGTGCATGACATCTGGCACCATGCTCGGACTCGGATGATCATCTTGTAGATTTTAAACCTATTACGAGTTGACAGTTTGCTGGACTTAAGTAGAGGAGTTGGTTGGCTTTCTTGGCGGAGGCGGTGACCTACTTGTAGTGGAGGCGGTGACCTACTTGTAGTGGAGGCGCAGGTACTCGATGCTGTTTGACGATCGGAGTCGTGTTCCTTGGAACGTAAGGCTTTCCGGCGGTGAGTTATGGGCCTTTGAAAACATGATGGCTTGGGTCTTCGCTGGGTTGAGCTTGATTCTAAAGTGTTCGAACCCGGGGGCTAGCGTGTTGAGATGGCGTTGGAGGCGGCTATGATGATCCTGCTTTACTCGACGGTAGCTGTGATGGCAATGTCATTGGCGTACATGAAAAGAGAAGTGTGGTCCGACTTTGGTATGTCGGCCGTGTAGATGTTAAATAAATGGGGGGAGAGGATAGAGCCTTGGGTGACTCCGGCTCCAATGGACCTGACTTTGGAAATGGTCTAATCGACTCGAACCCGGAACGTACGTTCTGACAGGAAAGAGTGGATCAGTCGTGAGATCTTTGTGAGAAAGCCGTGGCGGATAAACTTTAGGATGAGTCCTTCGTGCCAGAATCGGTCGATGAATTTGGAGACGTCGAGGAAGACAAATATAACCTGGTATTTGTGATTAAAGTTGTTGACGGCAGGGTTGGACCTGTTTGAAAATCTGAATGGTGGAGGCCACCCTTTGGTCTTGTGCAAGGTTAGGGCGGGCCGGGGTATTGGGGCGAAACTGGTCCTCTAGCATTGTGCTAAAAGATCAGCTTTTTCCTGAGGAGTGACAGTAGTGGTTTTAGCGTGGGAAACTGTGGGAATTGAATGTGGGATGTCATTGGAAAGGGCACGGGCCATTTTCCAAAGGAAGTTATCTTGGACGAGCTTGGAATTCCATCTGCTGTTGTGGTATTCAAACAGGGTCTCTCTAACTTGAATTGTGGCACGGTTTGCGAGCCTTTTAAAGTAGGGGTCGCTAGTGTGGATGGCTCTCCTCAGCAGATGGTTTTTCTCCCGTATTTGCTCTTTGATGCAGGGGAAAGATTGCCTTTAAGGGTGGCAGGATCGACCCTAGTTACGGTGGCCTGGGCTAGAGCGGTCTGGATGTCTACTATCAAACTATCAACTTATTGACTGCATTGTCCAGGTCCCTTGTGGTGGGAATGAAGGCGGTGTTTGCTAGGAGTTTTTGGAAGTGCTCCCGGTCAGTGACGCTGTTGTTGGAGCCGAAAAGTTTTTTATAGTCTACAGGGTCAATAGGGTGGTAATTCCCGTTTTGCTGGTAGACAGAAGAGAAATGAATAGAGCTATTGTTAGCCATGGAAACGGCTATAGTGATGGCTTCGGTTTCGGTGAGCGTGAAAGGTGGTGGCTGATGATGATTTCGGGATTGCTTAATTAGGATCATGGTCCTCCGAGAGGGGGCCAATTCTAGCATCCCTGTAGACTATATAATTGGGGATGTTATGCTTCTACATAAAATTCTGGAGCTCTTGTTTTTTTGGGGCAATGCCATCGGCGTTCCAACTTAGGATTTGAAGGGATCGCTGATTAATTTTATTAGGGCGTGAGGCCGTTTATTAGGTGGGAAGGTTGAAGAGGGGCATAAGGGATCGGTATTGGCGTTGCACGTTCGTCATATTCTTAAAAAGCTGCTGAGGTGCAGTGCTAACCTGTTGAATGACTTCTGGGTTTTGGGGACTGGGAGTGGAAGGTTGACATTATCTTGCACTTATGCACGTGGAAGACAGATGCCCTTGTCATTTAACACAATTTGGGTGGGGCTCTGCATCTTAGGGAGGAGTGCCCATGGAGTTGGCAGTTAAAGCATTGCGTGCTTTTGCCGTGATTTCTCTGTTTCGATCTTAGCACTGACGTTACACAGGTACCTCTGTGTGAAGATGTTCTTGTCTTCCTTTGGCATGAAGGCCAGGACAATGGCCATCGGTTCGCCAGTTTTATGGAACCAGCGGTTAACCCGCTTTGGGAAATGGCCTAGACAATTTAGATCTTAGGTAATGTCATCAATTGCCGCCCCTTCATTGATACCACGAATAAGGACATGATTGCATTTTTCTTCTTCTAGGTCGTATATATGATATGGTTCCTTCTCGTTGTCGAGGAACTTGGTAATGTGACGAAAGTCGTCAATTGATCTCGGGTGAATTTTGATTCCTTCGGGCACGGCGACGCCGTGACTGTAGTCATATTTTCGTTCATTGAATGTAGCAGTTAGGCCGTTGTACCGCTTTTTATCGCGATTGACAATCGGAGGTACTTTGGCTGAACGTGTAGCCGGAGTATTTTGGGGAACTTTGGGTTGGGCGAGTGGAGTGTTTCAACGGGGGTCGCTGCAGCCACAGCCCAGAACTTTTGTTGTTTCAGTCAGATGATCAACTATTTTGATGGCAATAACAGACGTCGCCTTGGACGTCACAATACCAACCTTAAGACTTGGATCCTTGAATATTAAACATTGAATAAGAAAGATAACGATAGCTATAATACTCAAACGAAAAGAAAATTATTGTTAGTGTTGTAAATCATTTTATGTTTGAGTCCTTTATAACTTCTCAGTTTTCGGTCGTATTACGTGGTTACGTATTCCTGATGAACAAACCTATATACAAATATAAAAATTATCTTTGTCATATTTCTACTATTAATAAAACTAAGGCAAGATAATTAAAACTATGTTTCATTTCCACTGAAACTAATTTTTACAACTGATTCCATTTATACTATTTGAGCTTTTTGACACGCCTTCAAGCACTTTAACATTATTGGCCTGAAATTTTCTAATAATTTCGGATAACTCACCACATCTAAAGTCATTAATGCTAATTCGGACTGATTTTATACCTGCTACATCTTTAACTAAATATTCTACATTAAATTCAGTTAAATAGTTAGTTCCTACATCTAAATATTTCAAATTAACTAATCCATTGAAAGCGTGTTTTTTAATGCTAGTTATTTTATTGTCACTTAAAAATAACAATTCTAATTTATTAAGATTAGAAAATTCGTTTGATTTTAATTTTTGAATTATATTATAACTTAAGTGTAAAGTTTCCAATTTTGGTAGAGTATTAACAGCTAGTGGTATCGTTTTTAGTAAATTAAAGCGCAAACTGAGGTATTTTAGATTACCTAAATATTCAAATGCCTTATCGTGAATACTTGCGATTTTATTCATACCTAGATCTAATTTTTCAATTTTTTTGCAGTGTACGAAAACATTTTTTTCTATTGTTGTTAACTCATTATCGTACAAATTTATTTCTTTCAAATCTTCTAATCCTAAAAATGCATCATTTTCCAAATTGCTTATTTTGTTAAAACTCAACACCAGAAGAGTTACTTGTGGTAAAAATTTGAAGGCTCCACTTGGCACAGTTTCTAAGTGTCATCTAGAAAAACTTAAATAAGCTTTGTAGTTGTTAAGATGTAAAGGTTTATTAGGTTTTATCATATCCCAAGTGCAAGTTGTAACAGCTACAGTTGAACTACATCCCTGCTGAGAGTATTTAAATAGAGATATCCAAATAATCCAAAAGAGAAGCTTATACATTTTTCTTCTAGTTGGTACAAAGAAGCTGCAACAAAGAAAACATTACTGCTAATCATATATACTGTGTTATTAAAGTTTATGCAAAAAATGTAAATCGGGATTAGGATCAGATTGGGTAAAAATTTTTCATAATTGTTGTTGGAAAATTATTTTAATATATTGTTCTTGGCATTAAGATAAAATATGCAACCAAAATTATTTGTAAGGACATTTTCATTTTTTTTTTCAGGTCACTCATGCATATTCAAGTGTCATCTTTATACTAATCCTCTTAAGATTGGATCAATAAAATTTATCGATCATCACGTCTTTTAACATAGCGATATTACTTTAAAACATCAAGTTTTTTTCCTACTGCAAGTTCTATAAATGTACCAAATTTTAAATTAATATCTGCTTTCGTTCGGTGATGATCGCGGTATTAGAATAAGGTACAGAGAGATCGACGAAAATTCGAAATACTTTTTTTCGGTATCTAGACAACCTTAAATCTACTAAAACTTATGGAGTTTGCGGTCGGTTCTAGGTGAAACATCTTAATACTTACACTTTTGAAATAAACTACAGTATAACTATTTCACTGAATTTATTCAGATCACTCTGACACGTGTGTCGGTCTCGCGATCATTTTCGAAAAGGTTTGCAATAAGACAAGATTTGGCACTACAAGTCTACTAAATGGGAAGATCTCATGGAATATTTTCGAACTTTCCCTGTCTGACGTTTGTTTTCGATCCGACGACCCATCTGACTGCGCCAGGGAGGTTTCCGATGTTATTTTGGCCGGTATGGAGGCTTACATACCTTTTTCGAAGAAATGCCCTCCCAACGGCAAGCCTTGGTTTGACCGAAAATGCAAAGAAGCTATTGCTTCTAAACACCTTGCATACCGACAATGGCATGAAAATCCTAACACCATAAATCGTAACACATTTGTTCGTGCCAGGAACAGATGCAAAGAGGTTATCGACGAAACCAAGGAGGTACACAATCAACGGATTAGAAACAAACTTCTCGCTTGTCCCGAAAATTCCAGGTCCTTTTGGTCGGTCGCTAAGGCAGTTAGTCAAAATTTCACCAAATCCACCATACCACCACTCACACGGCCAGATAATTCTATTGCAACGACACCTGTTGAGAAAGCGAACTTGTTGGCTGAACTCTTTGCTTCACATTCTACTGTCGATTTCCAAGGAAAAAAACACCACCTACTATTCCCATAGTGCAGTCAAGGATGCCCGATGTTGTCTTCAGACAGCGTATCATAAAGCGTATACTGATGAAGCTAGACACCAAAAAGGCTTCTGGCCCTGACGGAATACCTGCCATAGTTCTTAAAAACTGTGCGAGGGAACTAACACCAGTTTTCTGTAGACTTTTCAACCTATCCTACAGAAAGGGAATAGTTCCTTCCTGCTGGAAATGTGCTACAGTTCAGCCGATACCTAAAAAAGGCAAGAAGACCTTGCCAAATAACTACCGACCAATCGCACTGCTTTCAATAATATCGAAAGTCATGGAAGAGGCTATCAATCAGCATCTTCTAAAATATCTTGAAGGATTCACCATTATTAGCGATCACCAATATGGTTTTTTTTTTAGTTAGTATCTATGGAAGCACCTGTTCATAAATTGTTATCTAATTAGTTACCTACCAACATTTATAGTGACTGTATCAATATTAGACATCTTTACTTCTATAATAAATATAATGACTTGGCAATTGCACGGCAACATAATCACATAAGAATTATCTACTATTTCAATTAAGTAAGTAAGTCTAAACAGTGCACTTAAGAATAAAGTATAATCACATAAGAATAATCTACTATAAATACTTTGTTGTTGAACAAGTGCTTCCATAGATACTAACTAAAATAACTGACTTGGTTTTACATGAGATCTCACAACTTTTTGTGGTGGAATTACTGCGTTGCGAGACTTCACATTTTCTTACATTTTGTTTTTGATGGGATCTCATTTCTTTTTGTAGGTAGTCCCCTTTTTTTTCTTCTCGGGTAATATTTCTTGTACGTCAGCTATGGATTTTCTTCAAGCCCACTCCCTGTCTCTATTGGTTTTTCTCAAAAGCTATGATGTAACAATTTTTGACAAGTCTGGACGATTCGTCTAAGTCGATTATATTCAACGATTGCGGACTCCTGAGCTTTAATACTACCGAAGTCGACATTAATTAGATGTAATCCGCCCAGACTTGTCACTCTCGAAAGTGCTACGTATGCTCGACCGCATGTGAACACTGAGGAACCGGTGGCCATCAGTGCACTGTTTAGACTTAGCCCCTGACTTTTGTGTATGGTAATAGCATAGGCTATACATATCGGAAACTGTTCGCGATGAATATAAGCTCTATTAATAATTTCAAATTTAGTTTTGACTGGACTAAGGTCCTAAAAATGTTCATTATTAAATGTAATATATATTTTTTTAAATTTTATTTGTATTTTCAGGATCAACCTTTACTCCTTGTACTATACCGATAGAACCGTTGACTAAGCCAAGACTCACGTCAATATTTCGTCTTAACATGACTTTTGCTACTATTTTAATAGCTATATTCTCTTCTAGCCCTGCTGTCATGGAAGCATCATCTTCATACTTTTTTATAATTAAAATATACTTAGTATTTCACTTAACAATTTTTTAATTACACGAAGTAGGTAAGTATTATTAAACGAATATATTTGATAAATGAAAAATATTAAATATAATATATTAATTAATAAATAATACAAATTATTCATAATTATGGATTTTTTAGTGATTAATTAACTTTATACGACGTATTATTTCCCGGGACTCACGGTTGACCTTGCATTATGCTATGTATGACTGAGCGCTGCGCGCCCTCCGCGCTCTATCTCAAAAACGGTTAAGCGTATAAAAAAATGTTTAGAACAAAATTTGTAGAGAATTTTATGCTCTACAATTTTCATAATAGATGCAAATATCACTGAAACCATAGGAAGCGAGATATTTGCGAAAAAACTATTTTTGTGACCTTTGGCCTTGAATATAGACGCGGACACGAGATTTTATGAGACTTTTCAGACAACTTTTAGAATGCCAAAATAAAGGTTTATACAAGTTTACAGCTTATTATCTCTCATTCCCATGTTGACCCTCTTTTTTGGTTTAAGTGACTGTACAACTTAGAAAACGAGACTGAAATTTCAGGATGTTTCAGTTTTTCCTTCCTTTATAGGCTACACACTAACTAAATTCAAAATTTGAAGTTTGTGTGTCTGCTAGAAGTACCTTAGAATTTTGATGATCGGTGAGTGTGTCAGTGACAAAATTAAAGAACTTCGACTGGCGATAGTTCGTAAACTATAAGGTATAAATATTATTTAATTTAGGAATATACCTAGTATAGTATGTCCTCTTGGTCACTGAAATTTCAGGCTTCTAGCTTTATCCACAACGAAGTTACAGGGGGGGGGGGGGGGGGGGTCGAAAGTGCCGCGAGTGGCTTCAAGAAGGGGATGGTATGGCTGTGCTTTCTGCTGGACTTGGCGGGGGCACTACCGCGCCCCCAGATCCAAGTTATAATGGCAGCTCACATAAACAATAACATGTCAGAAAGAACTTTTATAATTATCAGCTTAACATTAATGTTGTGACAGTACAGTTATAAAGGTTCTTACATACATGTACTATTTTAAGTGAGCTTCTGCTATAACAGTGACTTCAACTGTATATACAATATTACAATTTTCAGATTCACAAGTTAATCATATGCTACCCTGTGAAAATCTTCACGGAGAGAGATTGCCACTTACTGTACAGCTAATTTCGTACATTTGATACATATGTATAACTCACCTTTCATGTCTTGGAGATATCTTGCAATCGCAGAGCAAAGATAAATGTAAATGTATGATGTAAAGTGAAGGACACCAACAACACATTGATGGTGTACCGTTATGAAACACTCCCATGTTTAATGTTTTTTTAAACATACTTTTAAAGTAAAATGTTGAAATAACTTATAATTTAAATATGCTAAAACTTCTCCTAAACGTTAATTTATATGACTCGATGTTAGCGTCGTCGAAGCCGGCTAAAATCAAAACGGGTTCCACCCTGCAAAACACAGACGAAAAAGCGCCGTCACCCTTCAACAAATTAAAATAAAAAACAATTTCAAAGCTAACTATGACGGAAGTTATCAAGACTTAAACTAGTCAGATATGTAACTTTATATGAAATTTATAACCTATTTTGTGTTTTTCTGGCAATCGATAACATAACACAAAAAACTTTTAACATTTAGTGGAACAAATTAAATAGTTTTTTATTTATTTTAACATTAGGCTTGTTCATAAACAAGACGCCAGTGAAACTGGTGCTGCCACCTATAGTCGTTAGTTTTTTATTAATTTTTTTTGTTAGTTCCCGGGTATTTTAAATGTTATCGGTGTTGTTTAACTCACAATTTATGCTTAAAATTTATGAATAAAATAATTTTTATGTATTTTAAAGTTCTGTACAAATACTAATAGTATATATTTTCTTCGATTCATAGTTTAAAAAGCAAAAATAAGTACACATTTTAAAATTATAATAAGAAAAGCCTTCCTCATTAGTCCAACGCTTGATTCGTTGGGCAGCTAATATTATATTTTTTTTAAACAATGAATTACAGTACCTAACTTTTGCCAAAACTTAAAAGTAAACTATATTAATGTAATCGCCTGCCATCTAGTGATCTAAGAATAAATTACGCTCACCCGCCAATTTTGAATTGGCTTAGATTTTTACAGGTTATGTAGTTCGACAACATTACGACATGAAGGATAAAAATACTCTATGAGAACAATGTAGTTTGATAAATAGGACTTCTATCCTTCACATTGTAATATGACACACCCAATCACATCAAAACCTATTTTTGTGGAAAAATCATGCATTTTGTAAAATAAACCAAGAACATCCTAGTTTCAAAATAACAAGGAATACTTGCCTAATATTCGAATACTTTAATTTTTAAATTTTATACAATAACTAGCCGCGCCCGCGGCTCCGCTCGCGTGGACTTGATTCACTACTATCGTCACTGCTTATTCCTTATGTTACCTAACGTAATAAAATATCTGCCATTAGTTCCCCTTATCTCCCATTATTTCTCCTTATCTCCCATTATCTCTACATAATTTCCATTATCTCGGCTTATCTTTGCTCATCTCCCATTATTTCTCCTTATCTCCCATTATCTCACCTTATCTCTCATTATCTAGGCTTATCTCGACTTATCTCGCAATATTTCTCCTTATCTCCCGTTATTTCTCCTTATCTCCCATTATCTCACCATAATTCCCATTATCTAGACTTATCTCCCATTATTTCTCTTATCTTATCTCCCATTATCTCACCTTATCTTCCATTATCTAGGCTTATATTGAATTATATAGAACATATGTATAAATTTATAAAAACATGTAAATCGGATAAGTGTTTCTCGCGTGATAAACACACCAATGGACAGACAGACAGACAGAGAGACATTGCATTTTATATATATTATAGATTATAGATATTCTCTGCTACATAATATTGTTTCATATTTATTGATTTAGGCTGTGTATTGCAAAAGAACGCGCTAGCGTAAATCGGATAAGTGACTCTCGAGGATAAGCGCATTAACGGACGGACGGACAGACAGAGAGACGTTGCATTTTATATATATTATAGATATAGATTATTATGATTGTTCTCGTTTTTCTTTCTCACATTTGGTCAATGTGGTTCCATGTTTGGCTGACGGGCGCAAACCAAGTCAGCACAAACGCATTACTATTGTGTATTAAGGAATGACCTGACAATGTTACATGTTTTCAAAATCACTGACTTCTGAAGGTTTTTTGTATGTTTGTGTTGAGTCCTATTTGTACTAAGTGTGGTGTGAATGTTGTTGGTGTAAGGCCTGTGGCTGATATAATGAGGGGGACAATGATGACTTTTTCTTGTTTCCATAGCCTTTTTATTTCCGTTGCAAGATCTGTGTATTTGGAAATTTTCTCTGTGTATTTCGTTTGGATGTTTGTGTCGTTGGGGACAGCTATGTCAATTAGATAGGTGACTTTTTCTTTTTTGCACTGAAAGGTAATATCGGGTCTATTGGCGGAGACTGTTTTATCTGTATGGATACCGATGTCCCAGTAGAGCTTGTAATCTTCATTTTCAAGTATGGATGTTGGCGTGTATTTGTAGTAGGGATCTATGTTTTCTATGAGTTTGTATGTTGTGGCCAGTGCTTGGTGAACTACTTTGGCAGCTGAATCATGCCTGGCTGTGTACTCTGTTCCGGCCAATATTTTACATCCGCTCGTTATGTGTTCGATCGTTTCTTTCTGCTGGTGGCATTTCCTACATCTGTCCTCTGCAATAGTCGGGTCTTTGATGATATGCTTTTGGTAGTTTCTGGTTAATATGACTTTATCCTGGATGGCAAGTAAGAAGCCTTCAGTCTCAGGGAATAGCTGCCCATCCTGTAACCAGGTGTATGATTGTTTTTTATTTACGTGGTCTTGTTCTATGTGGTATCTGTGTTTTCCGTGGAGTGTTTTCTCCGACCACGTTTTCATCTTTTCCTGTTGTAATTGGGTGTGACTGTGTGTGTCTGCTGAGTGGTCTGCCCGGGCTAAGTCGAGAGGTGTGTAGTTTTTGTCTGCTTTCATCGTCGTATAGATTATTATTATTATTATTATTATTATATAACCTGGCCAAAGAATATAGGTATGAATTTAAAAAAAGACACGTAAATAGGATAAGTGGTTCTCGCGTGATAAACGCACTAATGGACAGACAGACAGACAAAGAGACATTGCATTTTATATATATTATAGATTGTAGATATTCTCTGCTACATAATATTGTTCCATATTTAATGGTTTAGGCTGTATATTGCAAGGGAACGCGCTAGCGGCAAACTTTTTTCCGACTTCATTCACTATTATCATCACTGCGCATTCCTTATGCTACCTATCGTAAAAAAATATAGCCTATAACCTGACCAGAGAACATATGTATGTTTAAAAAAAAAAAAGTACGTAAATCGGATAAATGGTTCTCCAGTGATAAGCGCACTAACGGACAAACCGATAGACAGACAGGCAGAGAGACGTTGTATTTTATATATATTATAGATGATTATTGCTTTACAATATTTTGTAATAGGTACCTACAAGTTAAAGGGCTCATGTAACAATGTAAAGTATTTGCCCGCAGATTAATTTTAAATAAAAACGGACAGAAAGTCATAACAAGAACTTTTATTTTTTGCGATCCCAAAAACAAAATAAAAAGTTACTAAAAATACTTTTAAGATTGTCTAAATATACAGGGTTAGGATCAATTACCAGAACAGCTAATTGTTAAAAAAAATATATCTTCTACAAAAGTTGTTTAACTTTCAAAAATCTACACATCTAAAATAAATTGGAATGGGGTGACTAATAAAATTGTGAAGCAATAAAGTTTTTTTTTTTTTAAATTATTATATTGCTTATTTTGATCATTCCGACAGATTTAAAAAATTTTAAATTCTAAATTGTTTTGTTTCTTAGATATCGGTGTTTCAAAATTAACTGTTTCTGAGATAGATAACAGCGGAAATGGTTCTTAATACCCAAAGACATTTTTGTGAGAATTTATATCATTGTCAAGTAGTAAATGAGGGTCATTTTGGCCATTTGTTTGAAAATAGATTATTTTTTCCAGGATTTGTTATATCAAATTTAAATCGACCCTAACAAAATACGTACTTAATAATAACTTGTTTTTGAGTTTTTGAAGTACCTGGCGTTGGACTGTCTAATTTACCTGACGATAAAAAAGTTGCTATAATTATAGTATTATTAAATAAATATGATGTATTTAACACTAAAATATTTTCATAAATAAATGTTTATACTTCTTTTTGGACTTGTTTTCAATTTTAAATAATATTAGTGAAAGTAGGTACTTATATGTTTGGTAACATGACAATAACTGAAGGGTACCGGCTAAAAAGGGGGAAGATCAATTTTTGTTCTTTTCGAGTTAATCAACCCATCTAAGAGTAAATAAAAAGCTCGATCGTGTAGTAACATAGTATCTGCCAAAAAGGCAAATACTCAAAGGTATTGCATATAAAATTTTTAGTGTGCAGGCAAGGGTTTAAACTTTAAAATTGGTTTCCTTAAAATTTATACCTATATTTTGACATTCCTCCTTCTTAGCCTGTGCCCTTCAACTATTCTGACTTTGTTCATAGGTACAGGGTCATTCTTCAAATTTGGACAGCTTCTAATGTTTTTATTTTTAGAAACAGAAAAATCTTTTCAACTAAATTTTATAGAACAGCCAAAATTTCCTTAAAAAAAATGAGCATCGCTTGTATGCATTTTCGTCTACTGTATTACTTTTTTTAAATGGAACACCATATGTATTATTTAATATTCTGATATAGCTGAAAATTCCCTTTTCGAAAACACATAGCTTGCCTAAATTTGCCTTCACCATTTTTGCATTATTTAACTTTTAAAATTCGACATGAATTGAGTTGGATTAAAATAAACTTTCAGTCAATATTGACGTTTCGACAGTTTATTTAAGGATTTATCTTCAGGACACTAAGACTATTTTCATAGATTAAATTTTAATTTAACGGAGTAAAAGATATACGTAACTAACAAAATATAAACATTAGGACCTACAAAATTTTATTGAAAAGTTTTTTTTCTATCTGTTATTATAAAGTCATTAGAAGCTATCCAAATTTGAGGAATGACCCTGTACCTTGCAAAATCTAGCAACTTACATTGTTCAATTGATGAGTTTTCCTCATGCGATGTTAGTTTTTCTGCTAAGGAAGTAGCTCCCTCAATCTGAGTAGCATCAGAAATACAATCTGTTTTAAAAAAATAATAAACAATTACTACATTAGTTAAATTTTAAAAATTAAAATTAGAGATTATTACAGAACTGACCTTCACCAAATGGCATATATTATAATGTATTATCAGATGTTTAGGCAGACTTGCAGCACCTGAGGACAGATCGGAGGTTGCAGCAGACTCTAAAAATAAAATAAAATAAAATATATTAGTATACCTATGCACCTAGACGAAACATTAATTTGTTCTTATGGCTATTGTATTCTTTGTGTTGACATTCTACATAACAAAACGAGATATTCAACTATTCAGCAATAGTGCCTATTGGATTGATAAATAAGTACCCTTGTGTATTGTTACACTGGGGCCACGAATAGTTATTAGAAGTATGAAACAAGCTCATTATATCTACTGAAATTTAAAAGCTATTTTCTATTTACCTTCTTGTGATAACGGTGGTAAACATTTCGTTGGAAATGCAGTCTGTTTCAAGCCCCTTTTCGTACCTGGCACTTTATCATATTCTACAAAATGTACATCACAAACTTGATAAGTTTTATAAATTTGTTCATGTTTTATTGTTTAGCACTGGATTTCGCACTTGACTTATCCACTTCGAGAAAAGCACCATATTGTTCTTGGGAAAAGTATGTTTTTTACTGAATAAATTTGTACATCCAGGTACCACACATTTCTTGAAACGTTGTCGATAAGATTCCATTGTTTCTGAAATTTAGTTAATATCACTAACACTAAGAAATGTCATTAAAAACAGAAAAAACACAAAATACTCGCACTCACCGCATGACATAAACATCAAATAATTCAAAGAAAAAATTTTGGATCATCGTGCCATTGCTAGCGCCATGCCGTAAATAAGTACCTAACTAAGCCTTACGAAAATTGCTGATTGCCTATAAAAAATATTTTCAAGGGTGTCATCTAACTTTCCTTTATATTTTGGATGTTATGTGTACTATATTCAACGTCCCTGTCGGTAATTGAAATCGTCAACCTTTCTAACCTCAACGCATTTTGACGTTTGTTAAAGTGTCAAAACGTACAGGAAGGTGCTATTTTAGTAAACGAAATGTTTATTTTTATGTTTTAAGGAAGTGTAAATTATTAAAACCTCTGTATTTTAAAATTATAAAATCAAAATAAAAGGCTGACTATGTTAAATTTGTCTCATATTTTTTGAAAATAAAGAGCCTATAAAAGATTGATATTTCAAAGTGAGTAGGTGTATTTAATTTGTTTACTGATACTTGCAAATATAAAAGCAAGCATTAAGGGTTAACTCCCTAAAAAACAATGAATTTTAACGTATATTTTTACATTTTTTCTTCTAACTTCAAGATGAAAAGCCTAGCCCTACCTAGCCCGGCAACTCAACGCAACTGCATGTCTGCTGCGATGAAACGTTATAAATATTTTAGAAGAATGTTTAAGTTTGATCAAATGGACTTTGAATTTGCATTTTGGCAAATGTTGTACTTATTTGTTTCACCACCAAAAGTATTCAAAAATTTTATGTATAGGAAACGTAAGTTATATCAAACTAGATTTAACTAATATATTTGAATAGTTAAACATTAAGCTTTCAACATGAAATACTGTAAATTCCACCTTTAAATACTTGAATAGAACTGCTAAGGTACTACTAAAAAAAATATTAGGATTAGGTAATACAAAGTTAATAGAATATGTGTGCAATTGGAGAGTGACAAAAATGAAGATGCTAAGGGAGCACATAGAAACTTATTGTAGTTAGTTCATAGAAATCCACAGATGGAAAAATGGGTTTTCTTATAGCTCCAGAAGTGCATCTGTTACTGAAAATATAATTAAAATATTACAAGCATAATAATTTTTTAATATAGTTGAAATTTTTAGAAACCAAATCCCAGTTCGCAAGAGATGATCCTGCCTTTCTCATCCTCTTTGCTGCATGGCTGTGCAGTAAGTATAACTTTGATTGAATCTAGTATCTGGTATATTAATAATATTTAATAGTGTACATTCATATATAGATTAAATATAATTTATGATAAGCACAAAGGGTTTTATAAACAACTGCTCGTTTTTTGTTTTTAGTCACATCAATTGGTTTTGGCATAGTTTTAGCCTTAAGTTTTGGACAGTTTGTAGGCTTTTTATTGTACCGGATTTTCGTTGATTGCATAACAGTAGGCATTATTGTTGCAACTTCATTTTGGTAAGTTAGAAACTGATAATAAAAAATTACTACTTTTCTTTTTTATTAGTTGATGTTGCAACAGTTTGTAAGTGATAGTGCTCAATTAGTAATGGTGGAGTTTCATATTTTTCTGGATTTTTATTAAAATTAAATTTTTCCCTTAAAATATTTCGCATCATTTTAGTCATATAGATAAGGGGTAAGTTGTAATGGTAGTGGTAGATAACTTCAAATACTGTATGCATTTTTTAAAGTTTTTGAGGTCATGAAATTCAAAAGTAAAATTAACTGTTCATTATTCTCCACCTCTTGTAATGTAATCAGTGAGGAGAAATAGGAGGTGATTGAAATTTGAGATGTTGACTAATTGATTTTGAAATTGAACTTTAACTTTAGAAGAGCTAATTTCCCACTTATGTATGACTTAATACTAAATGCGGACTGGTCCCCTGTTACTGACTGTCTGTCTCTGGAGGATGCTTGTCAGATCCTGTATGACACACTAAATAACATCTTTGTTGCAAGCGTGCTCAGAAGTCACAATGTAGAAGGCACTTCCCTCTTTGGTACACCAAGGAGATCATAGATAACATTTATAAAAAGGAAAATGCTTATCGTAATTATAAAGAGTTCAAACTCAAGTTTTACTATCAGAAATTCACTTCTCTTCGTAGGTTAACCAAGCAGCAATCTAGTGTTGCCTATAAAGAATATATCCGCAGTACTGAGGATAACATCTCTAACGATCCCTCCAGGTTCTAGGCGTTTATTCAGAGTAAACGCTCTCAATCTGACATTCCTAATAACGTGAGAAATGATGATCATGTCTATAACGACCCACCTAGCATAGTCACTGCCTTTGGTGATTGCTTTCACAGCGTATTTATTAAGTCGGCTAGGCCTGAGGAGTATAGTTATTGGGGAGCTCCCCCTTTCTTTGTTGACGTTCCCGAAATTTCCTAGAGGGATATTGTAGCTGCGGCTAAGTCTCTCAAGAATAAACTGACCTCCGGTTCCGACGGCATTCCCAGTTTTGTTGTCAAGCGTGTCCGCTCTATCTGGTCCTTTACTCTATATCTTTAATCTAGTGTTAACGACTCATACGTTTCCTGGTACTTGGAAGGTGGCCAAGGTCCGACCTATCTTGAAATCTGGGGATCCTGGTGTGGTTGATAATTATCGACCCATATCTATTTTATGTAATTTCTCTAAAATTCTTGAAATTATTTTGAATAAATTTGTTTTCTCAAAAGTGAGAAATACGCTTTCTACTGACCAACACGGTTTTATGCCTGGCAGATCCACCACCACGAATCTTGCCTCATTCTCGCAGTTTGTGTGCGACGGTATCAATGATGGGAGCCAGATTGACGCAAAGCCTTTGATCAACTTGAACACTACTTACTGTTGGATAAGGTCGGATCTCGTTTCGGGCTCTCAAATAACCTGATTGATCTTTTAAATTCATACCTCCTGGATCGCAGATTTTTTGTAGAAATCAATGGATTTAGATCGCTTCTCCATGTTCCCACTTCAGGTGTTCCCCCAGGTTCCAATCTGGGACATCTTCTTTTCAATATGTTTGTTGACGACTTGCTGAGTGAGATAGGTTGCCTGAAGCTTGCTTATGCCGATGACCTTAAGATATTTGAACGCATCGACTCGGTTTCTGATTGCCACGAATTACAGAGCAGCATTAATGCTCTCACCAACTGGTGCTCTACTAACAGGCTCACCTTAAACGTTTCCAAATGTAATGTTGTCCGATATTCCTATCGTAACAACCCTATATTTTTCAATTATTCCGTAGGTGATACTGTTCTACAGAATCTTCGTTCAGTTAGAGATTGGAGTATCATTTTTGATGAGAAATTCTCTTTTGCTGACCATATTGAACAAATGGTTGCTGGTGCATCAAGGATGCTGGGTTTCCTGATTAGAAATTGTAGAGACTTTACTAACATATCTGCAATCAAGCTTTCTCTATTATTCCTTCGTTAGGTCTAGGTTTGACTATGCTTCTATTATTTGGTATCCAATATACAATTGCCATAACAACTCAATCGAATCGATACAGAGGCGCTTCATTAAATATCTTATTTTCAAGAGGGAAGGTGTCTATCCGGACCGCGGTGTTGATCAGGGACTAATCTTGTCAAGGTTTAATGAGTTGCCTCTTGCAAAGAGAAGGGACATTCACTCCATCAAATTCTTATACAAGCTGTTAAATACCATATTGATTGACCTTTACTATTAAGTAATGTATCTTTCCATGTACCACGCCTTGGGGCAAGGCGCTCACCTATTTTTAGCCTCGGCCGGGCTAGATCAAATATATTATTCCACAGCCCTATTTATATAATGTGCATTTGTCATTGAAAACTCCAGTGATTTTCATTGTAGTAGGCTGTCGGTACTTATTGGTTCTCTGCTCAGTGCTTAGAGGTTGCTCAAATTTGTAGTTTTTTATTATTACTATTTTTATTTTTTTTTTAATTGGAAAATTGTTAAAACATTTTAATTTTATTTTAATTGTATCATGTTCTTTTATATGTAGCTCATTAGTATAAACGTTATTCCTGTAATTGGGCCCTGGCCTGTTGGAATTGAATGTATAAATAAATAAATAAATTGCATAACTTTTATTTGTGAGTCAAGGTCTGTATAAGTAACTACAATTTTTTTTTAGGTTTTTACTTAATAGATATTTTCGAAAACCCAATGAACTAGAAGATGTGGAATGGGGATATTGTTTTGACGTACACTTAAATGCACTTTTTCCCGCCCCTTATATTACTTGATTTTGTCCAGTTGTTTTTTTATAATGGTAAGCTGAAATTTATTTCACCATAGACTTCTGTGTTTTTTCTCGTTTCTGAAAAATTAACTGGGCTTCATTCACTAACAAGATTTACAAATTTCTTGACTAACAGTCTGACCTCAGGTATGAATCCTACTCAGAAACGACAAGGACACTCTCTCCATCATCAGTTCCTGGTCCAATTTAATGCTGTCGGCAGTTTCTTTTGGAGACTCTTGGTCTGTCCAAGTCCTGCTTCAGATATGCAACGCACTCTTGTATGAAGCCAGGAAGACCAAGCAGTGTTCAGTGACCTCCCAAGAACAACATGCCTTTTTACAACAGTGATGGACTTTGAGAGTTTGTCGATGTCTACTGCATAGCATGACGTCGTGTGAGACCTATTGAGATCAAACCTGGGACCTTGAGCACAGTAAACTAAAGAGGTCACAAATAAGTTATGTTAATTTGAATTTGGTCTACATACAAAAGTTTAGCAAATTTTTCAGTATGCAAATCTAAACTAACTTAGATCTCTAAAGTGAAAGAAGCCAGGAACATTTCAAAATCTATCTAGTAATTTAAATATTTTTTTTTAGGTTTAATACGCCATAACTATTTCATTTCAATATTACTGGGAAACACATTTTGGTTAGTAGCAGTATTGTACTACATGTACATTACTTTTTTAGGATACAAATCGCTAAGTTTTCTATATCGAACGCATCTAATAGTGTCACCTCTCCCTGTAATTCTCTTTTTGTATATAGTTAGTCTTGTAAGTGAAACAAATATAACCATGGATTTAGTAATATTTTATAAGTTGTTTGTATAAAAAGACTAGTAATTGTATATAAAAATAAATTATATTTTATTTTTTTAGTGTTTCTTTAACAACTCGATCATTTTTAACTATGTATTG
>CM032450.1:54831488-54838988 GCA_019049505.1 Pachyrhynchus sulphureomaculatus
CGCTAGCGACAAAACTTTTTTCCGACTTGATTCACTATTATCGTCACTGCTTATTCCTTATGTTACCTAACCTAATATATATACAGTGGGGTTGCAGTCTATATATTAAAATATTTATGGCCTTGGGTAGTGAAACAACCTTTTTTGTTAGTCGAGCTTTTGAAATTATATTTATTTTTTCTTCAGGACATCTGGAAAAACAAAATTTTCTTTTTTCTTTATACATGTTAAGTGAAAAATTACTTTTTTAAGTTACATTCATAATGGTTTAAATAAAATAAAAAAAAGGAAAGGTGGCATGAGAAAAAAGAAAAATGTATGACTTACCAAAGTGATTTTTTATATTCAAAATTTTGTATTTATACTTAGATGAATTAAAATTAAAAATGTTTTACCCACCCAGCAGACGTGACTGTTCCAACAAACTCATTGTTTCTGTAAAGTGGTTCACCTCCCCACGGCCAAATATCAACCTCAGGGTCGATGTCGTTGAACCGGAAAAACACAAGTTGTTTCTGGACTCCTGTTTTTTTCTGTCGCACTAGGGCTTCCTTACCAATGAAATCTTCTTTCTGCGATTAAAAAGTGGCACACTTGAAGAGCAGAATATGTATTACGTATGTGTTATAAAAAATTTCCACTGTTTTGTTTCCTAGGGAGTCAGTGCTGTTGGTGAAACAATCATTGCTCATCAAGGATAAGGCAGTGAAACAAGCATTGTTGCTAATATAGTCAATTTACTTAGAGAAAACTCTGGACGCATTTAAATGATTTTTTTTTATTTGTTTTAGTTGTCACTTTTCTTAATTCATTCTACTAGTAAGTTACAATACTTTGTATCTCTGGCTACTGTGAGTTTAGGTTTGATCATAGCTCGGTCGATTAGTCGTGATATAACCAAACGGGTCTCGAGATCGATTGACAGATGCGAAAACAGTAAATAACTGCGAAAATTTTGTTTTTTATACATGGGATAGAACCCTAATAATTGCGTTGCCTAGCGGTAATTGTTAGCAACTCTCTAAACAACTTCTCTATCGGCTTGTGGCAAAGCTAGGCTGATAGTAGCCAGATATACGAATTGTCTCTTACTAATTCTTTTCGTTAGTATTATGATAAGTACTTCCGAGTTTTTTTCTTAGGTCTATCCTAAGTTGGCTGATGACTCGTAATACGACGAAATGCGTCCCGAGATATATTGACAGACGCAAGAACAGTAAATAACTGTTGAAATATGGCCTTTGTTCAATTTTGGTAGTTGAGCTTGATTTTTACTCTAATATTGCTAAGATAAAAACAACATAAGAGGTAAATACTAGAATTAAAGAAACGACTTCTTTCTTTCTTACGATGAAAATAATGTATGACAATATATACTAACCTTATCCAATTTGACCCTCGAGTCATTTCCTGCTTCAAAGGGTGTAGTAAAATTATTTAGCTCCTCAGCCCAAAACGCCGTAAACCTTTCTAGTCGCATGAATCTTTGTGTTAGCACTCCAACATCTCTAACGCCGTAATCTCTACCAACCTTCGAAACAAAACAAAATATACAGCCTTGGTAAATATCATGGTATTTATCATAAATATTAACGATATACAAGTTGTCCATTCAGTGCATAATATATTGCGATATTGCTTAAAAACTTCCTAACTTCAAATAGCATACATATATAAATATGAAATCAATCTCACTTCGTTCGAAAGTTATCGCGTCCACTAACACACCAAAGCCAGACCGACGAAAACTTTTATTTTTTTAATCTCAGAAGATGATTTTTCCACAAAAGTGACAAATACTTACCGTGATAAGTTTGTAATATACATGCAATGCATATTCCGATGGAATGTACAAGCAGTACCCAGGTTCTCCAGTGTGTGTAAAAGACATGACCATCACATCAGAAGCATAGCCAATGTTAACTTTTATATAAGAGTAAGGCGCCATTTTCAAATCACTGTTTGATAATTCACTGAGAAGTTCAACACCTTTTGGTCCAACCACGTTTAATACTGTGTACATTGAGGTCACATCATTGAGATCTACCGTGGATTTGGATGGAAGATTTCGTTTCATCCACTCGTATACACGAGTTTGCTGATTTGTAGGTGATACCATAAAATAGCTAAAATGGCAAAATAAACATATTTAACTGTTAAGCATTAAATATTTTTGAAAAGTTGGTTTTAGGTTCTGTAATCACTTACAAATTTATAAATGTATATTGCAAAATTCAAACGAATTTTTTAAAAATTGAAAAAATATTACTGCGTCTGAAATTTGAACCTGTGTGTAACATAGTGTAAGTTCAATTAATCACTCAGAAATAGCTTTTCTATGTCATTATTTACCGACTTGTAATTTTCGGTAACTGCAAGTTTGATGAGAGTGTTGGAAATGGAAGGGAACGGACGACGAACCATAATTAGACCTTTAGGACCGATCCTCCTTTCATCCAGATAAGTCGTCGCCTTATAGTAAATTGATTGAAATCACAAACCCCGATAGGTCAGTTAACAGATAGACCTAGAAAGTCGAAGCTCCTTGATTCAGATTCCAGTTGTGGTAAGAATTGTTTTCAATTTTTAAGAATTCGCCCTATTACTACTAAGGTTATGCATATTTATTAACTTTCAATTAATTACAGGCACTAAAACCAAATATTTAATTTGTTTTTGATTTAAATTACTAGTTTGAGAACTGCTTGTCATTCCTGACGTCCCTTTCCCTTCTAATACTTTTAATCGGGTTATAATTGCAAAAAACTACAAGTCGGTACATACTAACATAAAAATTAAAAAACCGTCCAAGTGCAAGTCTGACTCGCATAATTAGTGTTCCGTACCATGACAGCTGAAGTATTCTATGAAATCAGCCACACATTCATCTTCAATATGAGAATTAACAAGAATATATAGAAACTGAGACATCTTAGTAGTAAAAGTTTAAAACAAACAACGACCGAAATATCTGTTTAATTATAAACAAATAAAATAAAATTATTTTGTCTCGGTGCCTATCCGTTGGTCACCAGTTATCATGGAAATTATTTTACCTGTGATTGGCCAAATGCTTAAAGCAGTAATGTACTGAAAATTTCATGAGTACATTACTGATTGCGTCGAATACGTATTGATATTTCGTAGCTCTTAGTCCCGGTTAAATTCACCACTTTCCATGGAAAAATCTCGAGCATATTGTCAAGCCAAATAGTTTTTTTTTATATCATATAAACCTCGCAAAAAAAAAATTCACTTCCGGCTTCACTCCCCAAAACTAACCCTTAAGTCAAAATTTAACTTTCAAAACTACACGGTTCTGATGGGCCCTCAATTCCTACATTTATGCCAAATTTCAACTTTTTATGTCAAATAGTTTCGAAGAAAATCGGGTGTGACAGGCAGAGAGACACCGATGATATCGTGTTTCGTATGGAACACTAAAAACAACATATCACTAACTGACTGACTGATTAAACTCGCAAGTCCTGATAGCTCAGTTGACAAAGCACCGACCCAAAAAAATCACGCACGACGCGTATGATATCGAAAGTGCCAGCTGCTCCTGGCTGGCTACTCGCGTGTACGACACGAGCCACCATCTGACTGAAATATTGGACGATAGTGAATTTGCCCCATCTCACTGGCTATGATTTAAATGAATGTAAAAGATAAATAAAGCCGGTCAAAAACAGATTAAATTAAGCCATTTCCCAATAGTTTACTGATAATACTAAATTATCAATTAAAAGAAACATAAACTGTTTGTAACAACCTAAATTGATACAAACGAAAATTTTCCTACGACTTACTTATACCTACTTATTTCTCAGGAACCTACCTATTAGCCGACTGCCTGACAAGCATACAATCATTCTCATAACCCCCTCTAACATTTTGCATTCCTGTATGAACAATCGTTCCAATAGGAACATCAACGTCATTTGAACATATCCTTTGTAAGTATTGGACTGCTTCATTTCCTGGTGACTAAAAGAACAAGTCTCATAAGCTTAAAAAACGTAGTGCTTAACGGGAAAATGTTAGAACACCCACTAATTTTGAACCTGAAAATATCAACGATTTAAAAGTTTTACTAGTAGCATAGTACTAATTCTACTTTAATATACGCTAAAACACCCAATCTTACTTTTTACTTACTCTACCTTAATTTCAATTTTAGAAAACGAAGACATATCGATAATCCCAACGCCTTCAATACAGGCAAGATATTCTTCTCTCATAAAATCGAAAAATTTCGGTTTGAAAAAACTTCCCTCGGGCATCTGTAGTTCTGGTTCTCCCCCTAAAAACACACGTTTACAGCATATAAGGTGATTTAAATTTTTCAAATTAGTAATTCTTACTTTTAGCCCTAGGTAAGTAATGTTTACACTGAAATAATTATTTTATTATTTACATCACTAATACGTACTAGTGAATAAACGGTTACATTTCCACACAAAATTTGTTATTAATATAGTGCTATAGTTTTCGGCCATCCAATGTTACACCAAAGAATACACACAGATATCTATTACTTTCTCAATAATTAATTAAGAACTCGCTCCAAAAACTTGACATTTACGCACGCATTAGTTTAAACACGAATGCTCATGCAATTACGTTAACAGGCGACACGTCGTAGCCGTTCCGAGAATGAAATCAAAGTGTTGGCTACTGCTTGTAATTGTAATCGGTAGTGATGTGCACGTCAATTCACATCACCACCCATCACAACTAGAAACGCTATCCAACACTTTGATCCTAAGATTTTTTTTCCGTCCACCCACACATTAATAAGCCAGAGGAGATAAACAATACTGCAAAAACCCTAAAAAAAATACGGGTATAGCACACAGACAATCAAAAAAGGAATTGATTTGATATAGCATACAAGGAAAACGTTAGGAACCACCTGAAAACACACCAATAATCACACTTTCCTATCTAAAAGCCATTGAAATTGAAGAACTAGCATGCTTCACAAAAGGAATGATGCCCTCAAACTTCCAGTTGCATCAAAATACGTAACAAAACAAGGCACCAACGTATCAGCCACCAATATCCCCACTAAACAACGCCGAGACCTCCCAAATCAACCCAGATAGTCAGCGAACCGAACTAATTCGATTCCCGTGTCTATGCAATCAATCTCCGACCAGTCAGCATCGATAATGCCAAATGAGATTTTACCGGAACGTCTGTGACTACCAAGTCAAAAGACAATTTATTAACGAATGTACTCGAGAACATAAGAGGAAGATTCTTATTTTTCAATTATTATTTCCGGTGTTTAAGCGATTATCTTTATTAAAAAAACTTCAAATGGTATACATTATACTTACTATGTCATATCGCATTACGTACTTTGGTAAGTGGAATCGAAATACAATGCTCTCTCGTAAGCCATTTTGATGCCAAAAACAGCTCCCCTTGTTTGCAACACACTATACAAAGGAGAACATCTTAGCTTCCTTGCATACTTATATTCACATTGGAACGGATATAATATAGAATAATGTCTAAAAGTAAAGTAATGTTAACCGTAACTTTGTTAAAAAAAAGATAAAACATTGCCTTTTAAAATAATTTCCAGTTTTCAATGAGGTTTGAAATCCTTGATTCGGTCTTTCACTTTCAGCTTTATCAGACTTTTGTCAATCAAATGCGGATATAACAACGGCATTCACAAAAAGGCAATGTTCGCATACAATTATCATGACCGGACTAAGTATAATTTTATATATTAGGGTGGCTAATTTTAAAACAAATTTTTTGAAGCGGTAAGTGGCTTGATCTGGTGAGAATAATTCCCTACGGTATGTGCGCGATTGGAAATAAGAACAATAAAAAAAAATTCGTCTTACCTTCCGACTACTTCTTTAATTCTTTGACGCAAATAATGCCTTCCATTGTGAACGTTTAAAAACCGTTGTAAAATGAAAGGAAGCAAATCTTGTTTTGGTTCACCTTCAATAATCCATTCAGCCACTGCTTTTCCAATGCCGCCCGCACCCTAAATAAAAAATAAAGAAAGCAATAGTATACAGAAAAAAAGACGAAAGTACGAAATCGCAACTTAGATCGTTTTTCCAACCAATGTAGATTGTGTCATGACAGATAATTTATAAAATCAAGTATTGTGATTTAATGCAATTTTATATCCGATTAAAGTTCGTCCGACAGTGTTAATATTCGAATTATTCTATATCTGCCTATTTCAAAGTCTTGAATCAAATATACAGACAGAGACGTTGCGCTTTATATGTATTATATAGATTATTATTATTATATAACCAGGCCAAAGAACATATGTATGAATTTAAAAAAAAATCGTAATCGGATAAGTGGTTCTCGCGTGATAAGCGCATTAACGGACAGACAGAGAGACGGTGCATTTTATACATATTATATTCTTTGCTACGTGATATTATTCCATATTTAACGGTTTAGGCAGCGTATTACAAGAGAGCGCGCTAGCGGCAAACTTTTTTCCGACTTGATTCACTATTGTCGTCACTACTTATTCCTTATGTTACTTAACGTAATAAAATATATATCTACAACCTGGTCGGAGAACATATGTAGGAATTAAAAAAATCACATAAATCGGGTAAGTGGTTCTCGAGGGATCAGCGCACTAATGGACAGACAGAGAAACGTTACATTTATATATATATATATATATATATATATATATATATATATATATATATATATATATATATATATATATATATTATATTTATATAGATTATTATTCTATAACCTGACCAAAGAACATATGTATGAATTTAAAAAAAAATAAATAACCGGTCAAGTGCAAGTTGATGAACTTGCGCAATTAGTGTTCCGTACGCTGATTGCTTTTAAAATAAAAAATTTTGTTACAGAGGTATAAAATGATCAGTGACTTTACAAAACACACCCAAATGAGTTTTCAACAAAGTTTGTTTCCAATCTTTACTAAATCTGATGACCTTGAAAATTTTGTTTTTTTTATATATCAGATAAATTATTAAAGGTAATGCACTCGTAATAATTTTCGTTCAATCTACACCCCGTGGAGAATATTCCAGAATTTTTTCAAAATTTTTTGATAAGTACTTTTCGAGGTAAGGCGGCGGACAGCGATTTTTCGCGATTTTTTAAAAATAATACAAAGAAAAGTGCGCACAAGTATTACATTATATATATTCGTGTTTTCACAGGCTTTCATTTGACGCCACACTCGAAGTGAAAATTTAACTCTCAAAACTACATGGCTCTGATGAGGACATCAATTCTTATATTATTACCAAATTTCAACTTTCTATGTCAAATAGTTTCGGAGAAAATGGGGTGTGACAGACAGACAGACAGACAGACCAGACAGACCAGACAGACCAGACAGACCAGACAGACCAGACAGACCAGACAGACCAGACAGACCAGACAGACCAGACAGACCAGACAGACCAGACAGACCAGACAGACCAGACAGACCAGACAGACCAG
>CM032450.1:54843988-54868988 GCA_019049505.1 Pachyrhynchus sulphureomaculatus
ATTTTCTAAGGTCCATGGTCACAAATGAAAATACCTTACCTAATATTAATTGAAAATGCTTAATGTCGATAGGTTAAAAATAATATCAAATATAAAATCACTTACCAATACAGAAGGTCCAACTATAACAGGCAAATGGGCGCGGTGTATTGACACATATGTATAAACGCGAACATAAATAATATACAACACCAATTGATTAAAATCACTAATATCTTCTATCATTTTCTTTTCTATTGACAACACTCCCAATGCTGAAAGTCTTTCTTCATTCATGGTACTTCTCAAAAACGACTTAATTCTTTTTAAAGTGAAGAAATTTCGTTTAGCTTCAGCAGTTGTCATCGGAATGGTAATAATTAGCTGCGGTAAAGTGTACGTTGCGGAAAATACATTTTGTAAATCATTTTCGATTATAAATCGCAAACACTGCACCCCTCCTCGTAAATTTCTAAAATCTGGCCGTTTATAAATAAGTTCAAGTTCAGTTTGTAATCTAATTTTGTCCAAAAATGGATATGCCCGAACTATATCATTTAAATAGTGCGATGGGAATTTATTTTCAAACACCAAGAACTTAGAAGACATAAACAGAAACGAACCACATAGATGACTATTAAATGAAAACCTTTCCTTAATTTGATTTAATATATAATCACCTACTTCTTTTGCTGCAACTACATCTTCAATTAAAGTAGGAGCATTTTTTCTTTCAGTCGCTATACAATTTTCAAGTATATTAATTGCTGTAGCTATCTGTGCAGGATCAGAAGTCGATTTTTGCAAACTGTTATGTAGGATATCGGCGTGTGGTATAATTTTATGAAAAAATGTTAACCAGAATACAAATTGCGCATCATATAACATTCTACGGATTGCAGAAGCTTGATTAATTGTGGTAGATTGTTTCGAAGTAGTTTCTACCTTCTCCATACATTCGATAAGTGCTTCTCTGTTCTCAAAAATAATATTTATAGCTCTACTTTTAAAAAGCCACCGTGTCGTAGAAGTTCTGGGAATATGGCAGCGTACAACTTCATTTAATATTTTAACCCGCTGAGGAAAATTTGAAAAAAACTTAGTAATATCTGTTATATTAGAAAAGAAAATATGTACTTCTGCATTCTGGCTAGTTGCATGAGCTAAAATTAAATTTAACTGATGAACATAACAGTGAACATAATAGCCGTATTTATAATCATCTTGAATAATTCTATTTACTCCACCATGGCGGCCACTCATAACATTTGTTCCATCATAGCTTTGTGAAATTAATTTCTTTGGTGTATCTGTAACTTTGAGCAAAACATCTTTAATACAATTTGCTAAACTAATTGCATTATGATCTTGTGGATTCAAAAAAGCCCAAAATCGTTCAGTTGGGGTACCGTCTTTTAAAATGTATCTGAAAACTACTACCATTTGAAACTTACAAAAAATATCTGTGGTCTCATCTGCTATAACAGAGATGAATTGGGCGTCTGCTATTTCATTCTTTATAAATTCGTGGCAAACTTGTAGCAATCTAATAATTCGTTCTGAATTATTTTTGAAGTACCTTTGAAGACCATAGATTTTTCAAAATGCTCTTTTAAAGCCAGATCCAACTCTGCACTAAAACTGATTAGACCTTTGAAAATGCCCGGATTTTGCGAACCATCATGTCCTCGCAAAGCTAATTCGAAACATCCACAGAACTTTATATAATTTATAATTTTCTACCAAACGTATCTGTTTTTTAATACATTGTCATTATGTTTTTCAATACCTGTTCTGTAGGCACTATCCAGTTGTTATTATATATCAATTTTTCCCAAAAGTCTTAATTCTAATTGCGAATTTATATGAACCTGCGAATTTTCCTGCTTTTTAATTTTTTGTGATAAGTGTGCCAGATCAACTACCCCTCTTTTCACCCAACTCGCTTCAGCACTTTCAGATGCAAATAGCAAACTTCTTTTCAACTTGCGTTTTTGTCCCTTACTTACTTGAGTAATACTAAGATTCGGAATCGGTTTTCAAGCAGCTTTCACTTTAAGTTTGTCTTCTAAAGGCAACTTTGAAAAATTTTGTTTTAAATAATTCACTGTATATTCAAAGTTTCTTTTAACGTCTAACTACACCCCGGCTGTGCATCCATTTTTTCGTTCATTACATCAATTATAATCAATTTATGTATGTATGTAATTGCATTCATGACTTAATACTAACAATATACCCTTTGTTGCAAAATACTGAGCGTCAAAACCAAATTTAACTACTCTGACTGGAACGATTTAGATTAGATGTAAAATATAAATGAACCAACACCACGCTTCTATCCCAATCCAAATCGACAAGATCATCAAGAAAGTATGAGCCATGGAGAGAGAAAAATGACGAATTTACATCTTTGTATTAGAGAGAGACACAGTTTGCCAGAACGCTAAAACGTATAAAACGAGACAGCGCCGTATACCGCCTTGCTTTACATCCAGTTCTTGTAGTTTGTGCTTTTAGGGAGCTTCAGTGACAACTCGAGACTTAACGGTATGTAAAGTATTAGGGTTGTTATAAATTGTTCTAAGGTATGAGGCTGGTTTGAAAAGTCCGTGCAAAGTCCGAGAGATGGCACCACCAGGTCATGTTTGGTTAGTAGCATCTCTTGAATGAACGCACACCAAGTTTCAGCCATATTGGTCTATTTCTTTGTGTTTGGCATTCGTGTGAATCAAGGAAGTCGAGTGATTTTCAAGAAATGGACGAAAAATAATTTCGTGTGGTGATTAAACATTACTTTATGAAAGGCAAAACGCCTCAGGAGACTAAAGAGAAGCTTGATAAACATTATGGTGACTCTGCACCTTCGATTAGAACAGTTTATAAGTGGTTTCAAAATTTTCGGACTGGCCATATGGGCACAAGTGACGCTGAACGTTCTGGACGGCCTGTGGAGGTTACGACTCCAGAAATCATTGATTAAATCCATGATATGGTGATGGATGACAGAAGAGTTAAGGTGCGTGAGATCGCTAGTGCTGTGGGCATCTCGACTGAACGGGTACATAATATTTTGCATAAACATCTGGACATGAGAAAGCTATCCGCAAGATGGGTGCCGCGATTGCTCACGCTTGACCAAAAACGGAATCGTGTGAAGTGTTGCAAGGATGGTTTGCAGTTGTTCCAGAAGAATCCGGAGGACTTTAAGCGTCGTTTCGTCACTGTGGATGAAACATGGATACATTACTATACTCCTGAGACCAAACAACAATCTAAACAATGGGTTACCAAGGGGGAATCTGCACCAAAAAAGGCGAAGACCGTTCCTTCGGCCGGAAAGGTTATGGCGACTGTCTTTTGGGATTCGCAAGGGATAATCCTCATCGACTATCTGGAAAAGGGTAAAACTATTTTAGGTGAATATTATTCATCGTTATTGGACCGTTTGAAAACCGAGCTGCAAGAAAAACGCACGCGATTGGCCCACAAGAAAGTCCTTTTCCATCACGACAACGCACCAGCACACACCTCAGCAGTTGTGGTCGCAAAATTAATGGAAATAGGATTCCAACTCGTTTCACATCCCCCCTATTCTCTAGACTTGGCTCCCTCGGACTACTATTTGTTCCCCAATTTGAAAAAATGGCTGGCGGGACAAAGATTTTATTCAAACGAGGAGGTGATTGCAGACACTAATGGATATTTTGCAGACTTGGACAAATCCTATTATTCGGAAGGGATCAACAAACTAGAACATCGTTGGACGAAGTGTGTAAGCCTAAAAGGAGACTATGTCGAAAAATAAAAAAGGTTTACCCCAAACACATAAGTAGTTTTTATTTTTGCACAGACTTTTCAAACCAGTTTTTGATAGGAGGGGTCACATGCTCATGTGCTCCTATAGAGGAGCCGCCAATGGGCGTGAGCTATTATTTAATTATTATTATTTAGAATAATCATTATATTTCTTTAAATTATTCTACCCTAAATTGGGGAGTTAAAGCTCATGATAATAGGAGTCCCTCTCTTGACCAACCAAAATGCATAATTTACGTCAGTCAGGGGTCAAACCCTGTGTAGGCACGCTTCACGTGAGAAAATTAAATAAAGCAACTAAAAATTCGGCGATCTATGACGTGCTACTGATAAAATTAATTTTTAAGTCACATTGTAATTGAAAATACGTTCTAACTAAAGTTGTAAACTACCGACGTCTTCTTATAAAAAAATTATAGATTAGGGCTGTTATAAGTGTTCAAGTTCTATATAATAGATGGTGTCACATGAAAATGAAGCACAATTTTTAAGCAGTTTACAAATCAAGCTATATACAAAAACTGATTTTTTTTTAGTAAAAACAAGTATTAATCTGGTAAGAAAAAAAATTTCGTGTTATTGAGTAAATCTGTTATAAAACTTTATTTGATGAATGTGTAAAGTAGTTGATAAACTCTTTGAGTATTGGAAATAATAAAAATTACTTACCAGTAGTAGCATAGATGTGCTCAGCTGGATAGGCAGGTATTCGAACTTCTGGTGTACACATTAATCCTAACTCTCTGGCCCACATTCCGGCACAATTTACAAAATATTCACAATATATAGTACCTAGATGTAGAAACGGTAACATTATTTTCTTGTAGTAAAAAAAATTCAATGGTTTTATATTATATATAACGTTATTTCAGGGCTCTTTTAGTACTTGGACTAACATGATCTGGTGTAAGATTTTGTAAAGGTTTCCTTTTTAATTTATATGAAGGCAAGTAATAATTTTAAATACCTTTGTTTGTTTCAACAGCATAAACAGATGAATTTTTTGTTAAAACTCTTCTTACAGTGGTATCTTCTATGTATTTAGCTCCACCTTGTTGTGCCAAAAGTGCCAGTATATCACATATTGCTTTTGGGTTTACAACTGCATCTTCAGGAACCCAAACAGCACCTATTATTTTGTTACATTATTAAAAAAATGGTAAAATTTTGGTGGGCGGGCTTTTCAGAAAGAGAGGTTTTTTTTTTTTTTGAAACTGGCCAAGTGCAGGTTGGACTTGTACAATTAGTGATCCAAAGGTTGATTGCTTTTAAAATAAAAAGTTTTGTTACGGAGGTATAAAATAATCAATGACTTCACAAAACAAACACCAAATGAGTTTTCAACAAAGGTTTTTCCCGATCTTTACTACCTTGAAATTCCTACATTAGTGCCAGATTTTAACTTTCTAGATGGACAGACAGACACCAAAGTGATCTTATAAGTGTTCCATACGAAACACTAAAAATGTCCTTAATGGTAGCAAATCTGTCAAAATTAGGCCATTTTAGGCCTATTCCAAAAAAAACACCTCCCTTTTTCTGAAAAGCCTGTGTATTTTACCAAAAAAATTCTTTAATCAAAACACTTTTCATAGCTTCAAAAAACAACAACATTTTATAACACTTTTTGTAGTTTAAAAAGAAAAAGAAAATTTTAAGAGAAAACACATCTAATATGTATGTATGTAAAAGAGAATTTAAGAACAGTTTAACAAACTATATCTTATAATTGGTTACTCAATGTAATTTAGTCTAGATGTGGTATTATTGCCTTTAAAATTTCAGCTCTTTCATTATTTTCTTTTTATTTATTATCAGTCTTAACTACGCAGTATTCACTAAGTAATACCAATTAATACTTTGTAAAAATATACCTTCTAAATCATCAACATTTACATAGGGATGCAGATCTTGAACTTGCCGACTGCTAAGAAGTTCACAATATAAACCTGTTGGTAAATTATATGCTACTCTTCTCTTGAGAGCAATAAGTCTATCTTTTGTTTGTGCTAAATTTAAGCTTCCACATCGCTTCATTTGAACATCATAACCCATGCTTTCTAATTCTTTGTAAAGATTAATACTATACCTGCAAATAAAATAAATAATTGTATGTTTCTTAGTCAACATGTATTACTTTAACCCACTGAATTACTAGTTAATGAATTAATGAATTTTATTATTAAATTTTAAATTAATGATTTGCAAGGAGATAAAATCAAAATTTCATAAAAAGCTAGGCATTTTAGATACACTGAAGCTGTTATAAATAAGTTGTCAAAAACCCAAAATGTCTTAAATTGCTATGAAAAATGGATAATTAAAAACATAAAGGATATCTAACAATAACCACAAAAATAATTTATATTCATTGATTATTAACTTTAATTAATCAAATATTTCAAATAAGGATTATTCCTATTCCTGACTAGAACTAACTAGATGGGTTCTACAAGCATTTTAAACACTTTTAAATTAAAACAAGCCCAATAAAATATATTTTATTAAAAATAATGATTTTTTGATGTACCATTGCCATTTTTGCAGAAATAAACACCAAATTTGATATGTTGGTTTTGAAACTGTCCTGGCGTAGAATAGTTTGAATGTTGGTCATATTAAGTAAAATACTAACCATATGACATTACGGTGTGAAATTGGTTTAAACAATCCCAATATACCAGATCCAAAATTTGATGTTCCACTACCAATTTTTCTCTGTTCTACTACAGTAATGTCATTCCAACCATTTTGAACTAAATGGTATGCTACCGAATTTGCTACAACACCAGCTCCAGCAATAACCACTTGAGACTGTGTAGGAAAGGAGTCTGTATTCGTGGTCAAACATTTTATATGTGCTTTCAATGATTCTTGAGAAGATTTTAACAGTCTGTATCTATGCAACATAACGACTAGTCTAAACACTGATAGTCTAAAATAACCAGCATTGATCTTTGATTCTAATTTTAGTTTAAAAAAAATCTATTTTAAGGCTACGATTAGCTCGACAATTTCAAAAATAAACAAGGGACATAACCTAATTTTAATGTTCATACGGCGCACTTTTTTCTTCTTCTTCTTAAGTGTCGAAGGGAGCTACGGTTAATTAACGGTTCGGAACGGCCAAAGGTTTTGATAGGCATGATACTACGAGTGGTTTGCCATTGTCTTACCGAGAGAGGCGACCGTAACGTTGTACATTTTTTTTTAGTTTATTATTTTTCGAGCCGAGATTCGAACTCCAGCCTTTGACGTAGAAAGCAGATACCTTACCAACTACGCTACGGCTGTTTCTTGTTTTGGCGATTTTCAAATGTTTTATGTCCATTTAGAAGTTTACGTCAAATGAAGATGAAATCTGATGTTAACTAATATTAGACAAGTTTGGAATTTGTTTCCTAGTGTTTCAAAAATTAAATGTGTGACTGTTTTTGAAAAGTAGTCTATTGATTCGCTCTGAAAAAATTCCATTTCGTTTTAAACGTACTTAATTCAAAATATTAGTAACATTAAAACATATTTTTACGTTTTCCAAATTCCCCTTTGTAACTGGCGATTTTTGTCGTAACTCTCGAAAACAGCATTGTCGACGATGATACAGTGTAGCTTTTGTAAGTTTTATTTAGATCAGGCATTTATTTTATCAGTTTTAATTTTCATTGGATGATTATACACATGCGCAGTAATAATTTATAAGTTTAAAAAAATCATGTCGAAATTGTGGTACAGTTTCAAAAAAACATGTGTCCTTAATATTTTTGCAAATATAACTGGTTAAAATATTATTAAAGTTTAGCTGTCACCTTTGTATGATTATTAAATCTTTAAAACGACAATATCCGTAGCTTGAACAACACCCTAGAACAACTACAAATTGTAAAATAATTTCCGGTATATAATTGTTTTAATTTAAATCACTCGAAAAATCTGTGAAGTTACATAAAAAAACGATTATCTACAATTTAAACTTATTATGGGCCAAGCATGCGTCAATGAAAAAATCATTGATACGACAAATTGCGGCGTCGCGAGAAAGCGACGCATGGCGTCTAGTATTTTGAATTTACTTGTAAATTTCAGAATTGTTTTTTATTAATATTGAAGTAATTGCTCGTTTAAGTGTAAATATAAACGTTGTTTTCAAATAATAAATGTTAAATGTTAAATAAAACGGTAGAAGTTCCAAATATTTCACGTTACCTACTTCTGTTTCAAATATTGATTTTGGGTGGACATCGACGACTCATACGTAAAATAAAAGTGTTACTGTAGCGTTAAATCAACTATCAACACTTTGAACTACTAAAAGAAAATTGTAAAGTAACATTAAGTTCCCATTAATTGCAAAAAATCAATGGTTAATTAAAAACTCATAAAAATATTACTTCAATTACAAATGTGTGAATATTGATTTGCCTCAGAAATATGTACTTGTTGGCTATAGCGTTTTTGGCCATTGGTACTGGGTTTTACGACTTCAAATGCTAAATGAAATTTTTTAATTTAATAGTGGTAGGTATGTAACCAGTTACAATTTTTATCTTAGTTGCAGTAAACTTTTTTAGTGCTTTATATAGATAAAATAAATATGTGTTTTCTAGTTATACAAATTTTAGCTGCTGTTATTAATTAACAATATTTTTAATTTTTTAAAATCCTAGTATATTTCCATTCATTATCAGTGGGGGCAGGCTAAAATTGTTTGATGCTTACTTGACTATGGATATATGACAAGATATTATACTATATCAAGCAAAAAATGCTGAATTAGATATCTATAGAACATAAAAAAATAAAGATATTTTGCAAATATCATTACTAAATTATTAATTTAATTTTAAAATAACTAAAATAGTATCTACTTTTTAAATATATAGTATGTATAAAACTACTTTTTAAACTTCCTCAAAAAATATTTCGTTAAATTCCTTATTGTTCTAGGTTCTAGCATTGTTTTTATGTTTATTTGGTGTTGTATAATGTCCCTTTTCTTTTATTATTTTAAATCGCTTTGTCATTAATTTTCGTACCAATACTCTAATATGAACTCATCAATAAATTCACGGAAAATTATATTAGGTAATTATTCGTTCAACAAACATCCATTATTTTATTTATCATTTCCATTAAAAAGTTTTGCGCCAACAGCTACTGTCAAAATCTAAGATTACCGGACTTTTAACAGAACTGAATAGAATATGTAATAGATAAAGCAGTTCTCAAAATTAACCGGTGGACGTAGTTTAATCAGTTGTAAGGGATATTTTTTTATGTTTAGTTGCACATATTAGGCCCTTAAGTATAAAATAACCAAGTGTCGCTGAAGTTCAACATCTGGTTGAAATCGAAGACCTTGCAATTTTAACTAATTCTGAAGCTGAATAACCAATCAAAAAATGGTAAAAGATATAATTATGGCCCTTGGGATTATGCACTAACAATATTCCTTCGTTTAGTCTTCTAATTTCGAAGAGTAAAAATCCCCGAAGATGCACCATGTAATCGTAAAGAAAACATCTAATTTGACACACGTTTTAATTCTAAGAACCATGATTTCTCATCTAACGAAGGTCGTAAAAGCTTGGGCCCCAAGACATAATTAAAAACGAGCTATATTACGAATAAATGATTTTATATATTTTACATTTAAAGCAAATATTTTCTTATAAAAAAATAATTCATTCCTTATTTGAATAGTTTCCTTAAAAAAATGTTGATGCTTGGGAAGGCACTGTTCAAAATTTGAAATTGAGAAATACTTCGATTTTATGAACTTAAAAACAAATCACTAACTAAAAATGTTATTGATTTAAGGGTGTTCGTTTGGTCTGCTTTTCTGCTCTAAACAGAAATGAACTATTGATTTTGCGTTTTAGGATAAGGAAAGTAATTTGCATTTATCTTTATATTAACAACAATGCTTCTATTATTGAAAATATACCAATGGAAATGAATGAACCCCTGTTAATTAAATCAGTTGTTTAATCTAAAATTAATGGTTGACTTGTTGAAGTTAATTCCATTAGCACCTACAAAATATTTAACGTATTTAGTTTGTTGGAAAAACAGATCGTCCTTTTTAGTCTAAACAGCATTGAGTATTTGTTTTTAATGAACAAATTTAATTTATTTTGTGATTATAATATTAATAACGAGGTACTAGAATAAAATAAATTTTCTTTTGTTATTCAAAATTACTTCGGACCGAGGAGCTTTAAGCAAACCCAAACGAACATCCCCTATAATTTAGTTTATTTTTGTATATTTGTTTTTATTTTTATTAGGTTTTTTTTGAAATTGTAATCTGATTAACCTGTTAAGTACCACTTGGTAAACCCTAGCTCTTTTTATTTACACTAAATGGAAAACGACAAACTACCTTACAACTAAAAGCTTATTTGGGGGTGATCCTTTATAAAAAACTCATCCACTAGGATGACATACACTTTTTATGGAGCTAAAATAGAAGTTGCCTTCAACAAGTTGTCTACATATAAAAAGAAATTTAAGTTAGAGATCCTTGTTTCTAATATTATTTACAGATAATACTTGCTGATAAATGGTGTTATACTTTTAATACCACTGAATACTTTAGTTTGAACCACGCAATTCTTATTAAAATGCCGGTAAACGGAATATTAGACACAATCTGTTATTTGGATGATTCATTTCCTATTTTGTTTTGGAATGTCAAAATTCTATGGTCAAAATGTCAGAATAACTAATTTTTTTCTTGTTTAATTTTTAAAAAATTTTCCTTTCAGTTATTCCATAATTATTCCAGTATCTTAATTTGTACAGATTTCAAGAAAAATACTATGGGAGTTATGTAATTAGAAATGACCAGCCTGACTCTGCCTTTGGATAACATTGATGTGAGTGAAAATACTGAACAAATTAGTAAGTTATTCCCCAAGTGTAGACCCAGGAGTGATATTAATTTAAATCCCATCGTTGATTTGGAAAAGGATCATGAGTGTGTGGAAAATACAACTACAAACACTGTCATGAATGTCCACAATGAAAACGATAGGTAAGCAGATCTTGAAATGTTCATTTACTGGTGCCTTGTAAATTATTTCGCTTAAAGTTTTTATAAAATTAGACAAGCACCTCAAGCTTACAATATGTGTTTACTATCTACATGCTCAGATCTACATTCTCCAAATATAAGTTGTAAAATTATTAGTTTGTCTATTTTATCCTAATCAATAAAGAACTTATTACATGCATTGCTCCTGGATGTTTTTAAAAATGATGTAATACGTGACCAATATCAGTTCAAACAACAGAAATGATTTGTTGATGAGTTAAGTCACAATGCATCATTGAAAATGATGGAACAAGCATAACACTAACAGGGTGATAATTCAAAAAATTTTAAAAGAATTTCTAGATAAAACAAAGGTTTATGTAAAATTTGTTAAACATGTTTTAAATGAAAATCAAAAGTTAAATCAGATTAGGACAATTCCAAGAGCCTTTAAAAAAAATCCAAATTTCTTGAAATGAAATATGTAGTAGTGAGACATGACATTTTCAATATGACCCAGAAAAAAGCCATGACAGTTCCGAATGGAAGTCAAAATTATCACTGCAAAACAAAAACCCCGAGAAGTTTATCAAAAATGTATTATGTAATAACCTATTATGTAATAACCTAGATAAGAAAGTTATTTATCTGCTTGCAGTTATTATCGTCGTTTTATTATTGTTCTATTAAGATAATCCTCAGCTACATTGCCAAATGTTGTTTGTTGTCTTCATCATGTTCTTCGATTTTTGGTTTAAGGTTAAGTCAGTGTGTATATTCACTTAGTTTAGCATCTTGTGGGTTTTCAATATTCGCAAAATTAAAAATTCTTCAAGATGAATCCTTCGAGAGAAAATTCATTTGAATTACTATTAAATTGCCCCATTCAAATGTGCAGTGGGTGAGGGGCATACCTGAAGACTTTCAAGTACTGGGAGGTTACTCAGACAGAAAACCTATCGACGGCATGTGCTTGGCGCACCGTTACTTGAACTGAAAGTCAGAAGTAGATAGAGTTCTCTTAAATTAGAGACAAGTTTGAAGTCAATCTGGAAGGTTCTACCATCGCCAATGAACATACTTTGCTGCAATGTCACGGAGACATTTATAGAGGTATCAAGGAGGTTAGGTTAGCCAGCTGCAAGAGTACCATCTGTTAATCATGTGGTTCAGGTCCCATTTTAAAGTATAGGTCCTGTTTAGTTGACATTATTCGGACGCTAATAGAGGTTGGCTGCTACTACTGCTTAAATGTCAACATCAATCCTTTAAAAAAGTCACCATTGTAAAATTCTAATTGAAGAAATTTTTTTTTATGGGCATAGGACTCATGCTTCATGGACATCTCTAAAGCTCTACAGCAGTAATGTGTGAGTGGAAAAAGCGATTTACGTTGGTCTTGAATCACTATAAATTTTCCTCAGTGGGAAACAGAATTCTTTGCAAATCATTCCAAAAGGATGAGATTCTCCATAATAATAATAATAATACTTTATTTGCATAATAACTTGTATAAATCATGTTAAGCAAACCTAACCTGCACAACGTCTTTGCATCGTCAAATACAGTTGAAAATAAAATAATTATATACCTAAGTGAATTAAAAAATAATAAAATTGATAACCAAGCATACAATAATAAAAGACAATATACATATCCAAATTGCCCCAAAGTACTCGCTGTAATTGTACGGGCATATTGATATTAATAGTTTTTTTATTTCATGTTTAAATTTACGTGTGGATAGACTTTTGAAACCATTTGGAAGGTGGTTGTAAAATTTTACAGCAGAGACAATAAAACTGCAGTCAGCCTGTGCCGAGGAATGATGATCTTATTTTATTTCTTGTTTCATAATCATGGATATCATCATGTGTTGTTAAGGAATCTAGTTTATTTCTAACAAAAGACAGGCATTGGTAAATATACAATGCTGGCACTGTCATAATCTTTAATTGCCCAAAGTATTCTCGGCAAGATTGCCTTTGTGACACATTCACAATGACTCTTATAGCCCTCTTTTGCTGCTTAAAGATAACTGGCCAATCAACCGTATTTCCCCATAATAAAATTGCCTAATTTAATGGACTATGGAAAAGGCTCATGCAGGCAAGTTTCATAGTTTCCATTGTTGAGTAATGTTTTATTTTTCGGATGAAATAAATTACCTTTGATAGGCTTGAGCTGAGTTTTGCAATATGGCATCTAAAGGAGAGGCCTGAATCAATATAAAGCCTCAAAAACTTAACAGGATTATCTTCTGAATTTTTACCTAGTGACATGTTTAGTATGGCAATTTTACCTAGGTTGAGAGCTAGTGAGTTTGCTTGAAACCATTTTTCTGCTTTATTTAAATTAACATTTATTGTATTTTCAGATGTCTGTCTATTTTTATGAGCAGAGTATAGGGTGGTGTCATCTGCATATTGTATAATGTTAATGTCCTCTAAGTAGTGAGGCAAATCATTGACATATATCACAAACAGGATTGGTCCCAATGTTGAGCCTTGTGGCACCCCTGCTAATATTGGTAGTCTTGATGACCATGCATCATCACCTGTTTTCTAAGTATGATCTTAGAAAATCATAAGCAGTTCCTCTCACTCCATAATACCCAAGTTTGGCTAGTAGAGTATTGTGAGATACACAGTCAAAGGCCTTTGAAAGATCGCAGAAAGCGGCGGTGACCATTTCGCCTGCCTCAAAGGCCCCAACTATGTCCGTCACAAACTCTATCAAAGCATTAGTTGTAGAAAGAGTTTTCCTGTATCCAAACTGCATTCGATTCAGAATATACTTACTATCAAGAAAGTTTATCAATCTACATGTAAAAGCCATTTCTATTAGTTTTGATAGAATTGAAACCAGCGATATGGGCCTATAGTTATTCTTTTCATCGGGGTCATCTTTTTAGTGTTCCGTACGGAACACTTATAAGATCATTTCGGTGTCTGTCTGTCCGTCTGTCACACTCGATTTTCTCCGAAACTATTTGTCATAGAAAGTTGAAATTTGGTAGTAATATAGGAATTGATGGCCTCATCAGAGCCATGTAGTTTTGAAAGTTAAATTTTGACTTAAGGGGTTAGTTTTGGGGGGTGAAATCGGAAGTGAAAAAAAAATTTTTTTACTAGGTAATCAAGTGCGGTGTCAAATGAAAGCTTGTGAAAACACGAGTAAAAAATATATATATATATATATATATATATATATATATATATATATATATATATATATATATATATAATGTAATACTTGCGCGCACTTTACTTTGTATTATTTTTAAAAAATCGCGAAAAATCGCTGTCCACCCGCCTTATCTCGGAAAGTACTTATCAAAAAATTTTGAAAAAATACTGGAATATTCTCCACGGGGTGTAGATTGAACGAAAATTATCACGAGTGCATTACCTGTAATAATTTATCTGGTATATAAAAAAAACAGAAATTTCAAGGTCATCAATTTTCAGTAAAGATTGGAAATAAACTTATTTGGGGTGTGTTTTGTGAAGTCACTGATCATTTTATATCACCGTAACATAAATTTTGACTTAAGGTAGTCGTTTTGAGGGGTGAAATCGGAAGTGAAAAAAAATTTTTTTTACTAGGTCATCGAGTGAGGTGTCAAATGAAAGCTTGTGAAAACACAAGGAAAATATATATATATAATGTATTACTTTTCTTCGTATTACTTTTAAAAAATCATGAAAAATCGCTGTCCCCTACCTTATCTCGAAAAGTACTGATCAAAAAATTTTGAAAAAATTCTGGAATATTCTCCACGGGGTATAGATTGAACGAAAATGATCACTATCTTTAATAATTTATCTGGTATATAAAAAAACAAAATTTCAAGGTCACCAGTTTTCAGTAAAGATTGGAAACAAACTTTGTTGAAAACTCATTTGGGGTGTGTTTTGTGAAGTTAATGATCATTTTATACCACCCTAACAAAATTTTTTATTTTAAAAACAATCAACGTACGGATCACTAATTGTGCAAGTTCAACTTGCACTTGACCGGTTTTTTTTATATATTGGACATACCATGGAAACTTTTAGTTTTTCTGGAAATTTTCTCAAAAGAAAACATTTGTTGATAAGTATTGTCATTGGTATTACTAACCCTTTTCCTATTTATTTAATTAATGTGTTGCTTAAACGGAAAACATCTTTGGCTCTGCTATTTCTTAGTTTTTTTATAAAATACATATACATATAAAAGACTGCTTGAAAAGGGTTATACAAGGAGTGACAAGCTGAATCTCATACCGACGTGAGGTATGTGAAAACATTGTTTTTATAAAATTTTAGACTTTTGTGTGTAAATTAATCAAGATACATCATTTTCAGACAAAATTATTACATTTTTATTAAACTTTAGAACTTGAAAATTAGTTTGATTAAACAATTTTAAGAAGTTGTAAAGTTTTCTTGGTCACTTAACTTTTTTAACAAAAGCAATTAATACAATTTACCTAATTTATCCCTAGAAGTAAAACAGCGTATTGTGCGCCTGTTAAATTACTAACGCAGCGGTCTGACACTAGTATATCTCCAAAACCGACATCTACTCATAGTATGATATGATTATTTGGAACGGAACAGTTATGCTTGTCCAACCGGGTTTAATATGCTTTATTTATCTGTGTACTTTAAATTTGTCTGTTTTAATAAATAATGTTTAAATATTTCATTTCAAAAAAGTAATTTTCTTATTTCATGGTCTGATCTCATTTATGTGACACATCATATTGAGTTATAATGAAACAAAATTTAAAAATAGCGTCATTTAAGCCAATCCCAGTTGTATAAACATCTAATAATCCCATCAAAGCGTATTAAAATCGTGCCAAACATTTACTACATTATTGTTAAAAATATTTATTTTTTTTAGTAGTTTATTAAAATATCATTTACTAGTATTGTTTCAAATGTAAGAGGACTCAAAAAATGTTATTTTTGTAAGTATAATACTAATCTTTTTTAAGATCTCTGGAATGGGTTTTCTTCAATAGCGCCCTGTTAATATTTTAACAACTCTACATAAAAGTTAATATGATTTTTCTTTATGCATTATTAATAGCTGTAAGTGGAAAAATAATGTTGCCTTACTTCGACAATTTATCCACCGATTTCCTTTGTAGTTTTTTGAAACAATTTGAAAAAAGTAATTAACCCTAAACATTTATATTTGTGGAAAAATTGGGTTCGAGGTTTCTGTATGACTTCACGCCTAAAAACTGTGCCCGTTTTCACGTGACGCCATCTATTATGTAGAACGTGGAACACTTTTAAGAGCCCTAATCTATAATTGTTTTGTAAATAAAGGTATTTACTAGGAAGTTTAGAAACTTGGTTGGAACGAAGTTTTAATTATAATTTGATATAAAAATTAACTCGACAAGTCGTGCATTATAGATCGTGGAACTTTTAGTTTATTTGGTTTTTTCATGTGAAGTGTGCTTAAACAAAGGTTGGCCCTCTTAAGACTGGCCTAAATTATACACTTTGATTGACGTAGATTTTAAACCACCACTTAAGTTGGCACAATGAGAATAAATGGAAGTGTAATATGAATACTTTTTTTGGTTACATATAACACTTGAAGGAGAAATTAAATCTATAGGTTTTGAGGTATATCGCTTCAAAGGACAGGGTTGAAAGAGATGAGAGTGAATACATTTTGTATATTTTCAACACTGTTTATGAGAGTTTTTCCTAATTTCCGGCTGCGGTAATGAGCATATTTTAGATATAAATATTTATGTCCTAACATATTAGGAATTAAAAGGGTGAGGAAAGGGGTTAGAGCATTTACTTTGTATATATCGTGTCATACATCTTTTTCGGAGCTTTTAGAGTCAACAAATGTGGAAATTGTGTTAGTTTTTCGTTATTTATTGTCAAAAACATAAAGGGTTATGCAGTGGATTATGAGGTTAGAAGGGTTACTTCGTATAGATTATTTTAAGAGTTCTTGGAAGTTGAGGAATCTGACAAGTGTATTATTAGTTTATTATATATAATGATTTATGGTGTGAAACGAGTGAGAGTCGACAAATTTTGAAAAGGTTTAATATAATAATGAGAATTGTTACTTGTTATTTGAGAAAATAAACAAATTATGAGTATAAATATTTACAGTCAAATATAGATGAGAGAGGGGGTCATAGGCAGTAGTTGTTTGCAGAAATGCAAATAACGTCCGTGGACCACTACTGCGTTGTTTAAAAGGTGCCGTGAAATACAAAAATGTATGTTTCGGCACTTGGACAACTTTGACGGGTATTACGACATTCTCGCCGATATTCTTGGGATATGGAAAAAGGGTAAAAATCCCTACTGAGACGGAGAGATGAGCGATAAAAAAAGTTATATAATATGGCCCCCCCCAATCATCGATTTTTTAGTTTACTGTATTGAGAGGGGTCTAAGCTTTTAGAGTTAAATTGCAAAAGGGTCTTTTTAGTGTTCCATACGGAACACTTCTGGGGTTACATCGGTGTTTGTCCGTCTGTCTGTTACACCCGATTACCTCCGAAACTATTTGACATAGACAATTGAAATTTGGCACAAATATAGTAATTTTGAAAGTTAAATTTTGACTTAAAGAGGTTAGTTTTGCGGGATGAAATAAATAAATATAAAAAAAATAAAATTTTTTACCAAGTCATCGAGTGGGGTGTCAAATGAAAGCTTGTGAAAACACGAGTTCAAAAATATATATGATGTAATATTTGCGCACACTTTTCTTTGTGTTATTTTTAAAAAAATGGTCGAAAAACCCTGTCCACCAGCCCTATGTCGAGAACTACCGATCAAAAAACTGGAATATTCTCTAAAAAGTGTAGATTGAACGAAAATTATCACAAGTACATTACCTTTGCTAATTTATCTGGTATTTAAAAAAAAATTCAAGATCATCAGTTTTCAACAAAAATCGGAAACAAATTTTGGTGAAAAGGCATCGGGGGTGTGTTTTGTAAAGTCATTGATCATTTTATTCCGTTACAAAGAATTTTATTTTAAAGGCAACCACCTTACGGAACACTAATTGCGCTAGTCCGACTTCCACTTGGCGGGTTTTTTCATTAAGAGATTTAGCTCCCCGATTATAGTTTGATGCCCCCTGTTCGTCGGTTGACTCCCCTCTTCTATGGGTAGCTTCACCATTAGTATTCTCCTTTTTTTCTTCCCATATTTATATATATATATATATATATATATATATATATATAAGGGTGAATCAAATGAAACCTTGAAAAGTGCTTCTTCAAGCGGTCCACATGAAAATCAGTAGGGGCGATGTCTGGTGAATAAGTTGGGTGTATGAGACATTCAAATTTGATATCCTCGATAGTCTGAACTGTCACACGGGCAGTATGTGATCAGGCGTTGTTAGGGTGTAATACCAGGTGTACAAGTATGAAATGCGGATTTCAGACAACAGATGGTGCACCAATGCAGTTTGTGCTATAAAGATTTGACACTGCGCCATTTTGTTGTGCCATCAACAACTGTCAGAAGCGCACGAGTGATAAATTGGAAAAGTGTGTGCATAGTGTTGTGTTGTCGTGTTCAATATGTCGAAATTTACACCGGACAAAGAGCATTCGCGGAAAGCATTAATTTTTTGTTTTCATTTGAAGAAAACTGCTGTTGAATCATACCGATTATTTCGAGAAGCTTATAGTGAACATGCTCCATCGCAAGACACGTGTGAAGGATGGTTTCGGCATTTCAAAAATGGTGACTTTGATGTTGCAGATAAGAAACGCGGAAAACCGCCAAAAAAATACGAAGATGTGGAATTGCAAGCATTGTTGGAGGAAGCTGATTCGCAAACACAAGAACAACTCGCCGAGCAATTGGGCATTAGTCAACAAGCTGTTTCCAATCGGCTACGAGAGATGGGAAAGATTCAGAAGACCGGTAGATGGGTACCACATGAGTTGAACGACAGGCAAATGGAAAAGCGCAAAAACACGTGTGACATTTTGCTCGCTCGGTACAAAAGGAAGTCGTTTTTGCATCGTATAGTTACAGGGGATGAAAAGTGAATTTATTTTGAGAATCCCAAGCGCAAAAAATCATAGGTAGACCAGGCGCACCATCCACATCGACCGCAAGACCGAATCGCTTTGGCAGAAAGACGATGCTCTGTTTTTGGTGGGACCGGAGGGGCGTGGTCTATTATGAGCTGTTAAAACCTGGGGAAACGGTTAATACTAAACGTTACCAACAACAATTGACCGATTTGAACCGTTCGCTGCTTGAAAAAAGGCCCGAATACCGAAAGAGGCAACACAAAGTCATTTTTCTTCATGACAACGCTCCATCACATACGGCAAAACAAGTTCGCGACACGTTGGAAGCACTCAGCTGGGAGGTTCTACCCTATGCGGCTTACTCACCAGACTTGGCTCTTTCCGATTACAACTTGTTTGTATCGATGGATCGCGCACTTGCTGAGCAGGGCTTTAGTTTATACGAAGATATGAAAAAAAGGCTCGATGAATGGTTCGCAACAAAAGGGGAAGATTTTTACTTTCTCACAAATTACCCAAAAGATGGGAAAAATGTATAACAAGCGATGGAGCATACTTTGAATAAAGCACTTTTTATAATTCTTCCGAATTTAACATGTTTTTTTTAGAAAAAAAATCCGCATTTCATACTTGTACACCTGGTAAAACACCTGAAGTCAGAAGTCCTCGCCTTTTACCCCTGATTGCCGGACGAAGTTGATTTTTAGCAGGTTTGAATAAGATGTACTCGTTACTATCGCTCCCCTTTCCATATAATGTTCCAAAATGACTCCTTTCGCGTCTCCAAAGAGAGTGACCATGACTTTTCCCGCTGATGGTTGATTGCGGAATTTTTTTGGTTTCGGCGATGAGCTATGGCGCCATTCCTTTCTTGTTCTTTTCGTTTTTGGTTATAATCTTCACCACTCAAAAACCGCATCACAGATCGCAGCTTTAACGCGGTGCATGTTCACAGGGTGCAGCCATCTTGTTACTGATGCTACTGCCTTTTTCTTTGTTACAGCATCATTCTGCCGCCTGGCCGTCATTTTGTGAAACCCTAGGACCACTACTGCCATCTGCCGAATCGACCATACAACTTTCCGGAATTTTATTGCACTTTTAAAGTTTTAATTTGATTCATTCTTATATATATATATATATATATATATATATATATATATATATATATATATATATATATATATATATATATATATATATATACATATACATATACACACAGTCGACACTGTTTATAGTGCAATTTTTTCAAGACCTAGAATATTTTACATACATAGCAATATATACGGATTTTTTCTTTATATAGTGAAAAACTTTCTATAGTAAAATTTCGGTCAACATTTTGGTCTTTCACTATATAGAGTGTCGACTGATATATATATATATATATATATATATATATATATATATATATATATATATATATATACATACATATACATATACATATATATATATATATATATATATATATATATATATATATATATATATATATATATATATATATATATGTAGAAGTACATTGTACATTTCGATTGAAATTTTGCAGACGTTTCGCCAAGGCATTTTCAGTGCGGACTCGTCTGAGTTGAGTAGCTTAACACATGGGCTGAAAAGTCCCGGGCCTAACACATAGATGGCGCTAGTTTTATTGCAGTCACCTTTTTTTCAGTTAATACTAACCTTCAAAAGACAGCTGTTAAAATTTCATGATATTCTATTCATTAGTTTGTGAGTTATTGTGCTAAGAGTGACGCTACTTTTTGTTATTTTCAAAACAATGGATCAAAAAACAATTTCGTGTTTTAATTTTACACTGCTTCTTGATGGGGAAAAAATACCGTTCAAGCGAAGCAATGGCTTGAAAAGTGTTATGGGGACTCCGCTCCATCAGAAAACAACAATAAAACGTTGGTTTGCTGACTTCAAACGTGGTCGTAGAGACACCGATGATGCAGAACGCAGTGGACGTCCAAATGAGGCGGTAACACCAGAAAACATCAAAAAAAATCCATAAAATCGTTTTGAATGATCGAAAAGTGAAGTTGCGTGAGTTAGCTGACATCGTAAAGATATCAAAAGAACGTGTTGGCTTTATATTGCATGAGCATTTGACTATGAGAAAGCTCTGTTCAAAGTGGGTGCCGCGTTTGCTCACTGTTGATCAAAAACAAGAACATGTTGATGATTCTGAGCAGTGTTTGGCCATGTTTAAACGTAACAAACCGGAATTTTTGCGTCGATATGTGACAATGGATGAAACATGGATCCATCACTTCACTCCGGAATCAAAACGACCGTCATCTGAGTGGACAGCAACTCGTGAACCTCGTCCAAAGCGCCCGAAAGCACAACAATCGGCTGGAAAGGTTATGGCCTCGGTATTTTGGGATGTGCGTGGTGTAATATTCATCGACTATCTTGAGAAAGGAAATACCATCAACAGTGAATATTATATAGCGTTATTGGAGCGTTTGAAGGCCGAAATTGCAAAGAAACGACCGCATATGGCAAAGAAAAAAAATTTTGTTTCATCAAGACAACGCACCGTGTCACAAGTCAATCAAAACAATGGCAAAACTACATGAATTGAACTTCGAATTGCTCCCACATCCACCGTATTCGCCAGATTTGGCTCCCAGCGACTACTGGCTGTTCGCAGACCTGAAAAAAAAATGCTCGCCGGTAAGAAATTTCGCACGAATGAAGAGGTTATCGCTGAAACTGAGGCCTATTTTGAGGCAAAAGATAAATCGTTCTACAAAAGTGGTATTGAAATGTTAGAGCGGCGCTGAAATGATTGCGTTGCTCTTGATGGAGATTACGTTGATGAATAAAGCTAATTTTGAACCAAAAAAACCGTGTTTTCTTTGTTAGGCCCGAGACTTTTCAGCCCATGTGTTACATTGCTGACATAAATTAAACATGATGCAACAAATAGCCGATTTATTTTGGGTTATTTACATAATAATATCAGTTGGAGTCATGAACTATAAATTGAGACAAATAATTTTGGAAAAGTGTATCTGCTTGTCTAATTTTAGGAAAAAACTTAATCATTAATATTTTCTTTTCAAAAACCATTTCATGTTGACTTCTGTTCATGTACAATTATACTAAAATACCTTACAAGATCTGCTGAGTTATTATTATTATAACTGTTATTATGATTGTATTTTACACAATTTTAGTTAGGGCTTTTTTTGCACATCATTTTTTAGTGTTCCGTACGGAACACTTATAAGATCACTTCGGTGTCTGTCTGTCTGTCTGTCTGTCTGTCACACCCGATTTTCTCCGAAACTATTTGACATAGAAAGTTGAAATTTGGTAATAATATAGGAATTGATGGCCTCATCAGAGCCATGTAGTTTTAAGAGTTAAATTTTGACTTAAGGGGTTAGTTTTGGGGGGTGAAATCGGAAGTGAAAAAAAAAAATTTTTACTAGGTCATCGAGTGTGGTGTCAAATGAAAGCTTGTGAAAACACGAGTAAAAAAATGTATATATAATGTAATACTTGCGCGCACTTTTCTTTGTATTATTTTTAAAAAATCGCGCGAAAAAAATCGCTGTCCCGCAACTTATCTCGAAAAGTACTTATCAAAAAAATTTGAAAAAATTCCGGAATATTCTCCACGGGGTGTAGATTGAACGAAAATTATCACGAGTGCATTACCTTTAATAATTTTTCTGATATTTAAAAAAAAACAAACATTTCAAGGTCATCAGATTTCAGTAAAGATTGGAAACAAACTTTGTTGAAAACTTATTTGGGGTATGTTTTATGAAGTCACTGATCATTTTATACATCTGTAACAAAAAATTTTATTTTAAAAGCAATCAACGTACGGAACACTAATTGCGCAAGTTCAACATGCACTTGATCGGTTTTTTTATTGTTTTTGGTTTAGGGTCGCCATAAAGGAAAAGCTGTGAATAAAAAAGTACTACGGCAGCCTAGGAATGAAATTGATTTTACCTGTGTGACAGTATAAAGATTTTTCATGTATTTTATTGAATTTTGTATGGTGCAGAACTACAAGAATTGAAAAATGTAAATTATAATTATAAATTCTATTGATTTGATTTTATTTTTCTGGCAGATGGATGGCAGATAGTTCCTGTAATATTAGTAGAGACAATAATTCTCCACGTTACTCACCAGATGATGAGTGCATATCAGAGCACAAATCTTCAACTGGAACTTATAAGCTAAGAGATTCTAGGTACATAATCTAATAGAGTAGGTAGTGTTCACATCAAGATAAACTCTTCAACTTTTGAAATGTATCTTTTGTCATTTCAGTTCTGTATAATTCATGTGATCATCACAGGGTTTTCACCTGGAAATGAGTTATTTTTTAAACGGATGAGAATTCGGTTTTCAGCTGCGATTTAAAATTAGATTAAAATAATTATCATTCATTTCAAATGTTGAGAAGACTAAAATTAACATATGGGAGTTGCTCCTGTCTGCTTTATGTTTTTTTTTACTGAAGAAAATCAAGCTTAGTGGTCTTTTACCATTAAAACGATGAGAAATTATAAGGTCCTAAAAACTTGTCAGCACAGAGAGCTGCCTGAAAGTGAAAGACGTGAAAAATGGGGTAAACCATCTATTTTAGTAAGCATACTAGAATAAAAAGTTAAAGGTAAAAAATCAATTGCTAAGAAAATGTATGTAAGATGTATTTTATTGCATAAATATGGGAAAATTTACATGTTTTCTCTTTCAACCTATAACATTTAGTTATTCGACCTGCAGCTCTTACCATACCCATAGGTCATTATTACATATAATTGAGTATTGTATAACTGGAATTGTTTTTCAACTAAATGAACAAGAAGTTGTCGAATGAATACTTGCAGATATTTTTCTACTAGAACGTATATTTTCAGTTCCTGGTATTAATCAATTAAAATAACATTTTATTAATTATATTAATACTACCAGCGAGATAAATAAACTATATTTGAAAAAAATTCTTAAAAAATTACTTTTATTGACTGATGTCAAATAAGTAAAAGTTAAATTGAATTAAAAACTTGATTTAGTAACTTTTAGTAGTCGTCTGCAATTCGGTTTTAACTTGGGTGAAATTGTCAGTGATAGGTTTCTTCTAACGATTATGTAGACTTGCAGCTTTAACTTGGATGAAATTGTCAATGATAGAATTCTTCTGGCAATTATGTAGCTTTGTCGCTCTGGAGCGGCAGTCGTACTTCGTGTCCTGATTCTTCCAACGCGATCCGTAACATTAGTTTCCCGAAATTTGGATACGGCGCTTTTACTAACCCTCACTATTTCGGTCATTTCACTTTGCGACTAGCCTCGCTGAAGCACAAGCAACTACCTATATCTGTTTTGAACATTTAGACAGGTCCATGATATATAATGTATTATCTTTAAGGATAATTGAAATAGCAGGCGGTAGAGAATTATATTCACAAAGTAGGACCAAAGCGGTAAGAAAATCGAGAAGTAGCCAATTGCTAGGGGAAGATGGCGAAAAAAAGACCCAAAAATCACCAATGAAGCAGGGTGTTTGGGAGCTGCGTGGGAAGAATAACGAAGTTAAAAAGGTAAGATGTTGTAAGTAGTAACAAGAAAAATAAACTACGGTATAATGTTATTTCGGTCACACTGTTCTCGCTACTTTCCTTGGCTGGATGAAGACGTTAGGTAACACCAAATTTATAGGAGAATAATAACATTTAAAGTTGACTGCAGCAAAGTGATCGAAATGTTGCATGACTTAACCTAAGCGAACTTCCAATAAAATTATAAAATTATTTTCAAATTTCGTACATAATAGTAATTTGCAGTTGATTTCAGCGTTTTTCAGAAAAAAACCACGTTGTTTATTATCCCCCCATTAATTCTTTATAAAATTTCATTATTAATTTTCCTAGAACTATGTCAGCTTCCACAGGATAATCTCACGTTTATGTTTGGGGTTAAATAAATCCGAAAGCTTTAACTGTTTTGATTGCACCCTCACTAAATTACTTTTTAGTGTTCCGTAAGGAACACTCATAAAATTACTTCGGTGTCCGTCCGTCCGTCTGTCTGTCTGTCACATCTGATTTTCTCTGAAACTATTTGGC
>CM032450.1:54873988-54888988 GCA_019049505.1 Pachyrhynchus sulphureomaculatus
ATCGAGTTTCCACTGTATATATATATATATATATATATATATATATATATATATATATATATATATATATATATATATATATATATATATATATATAATTTGTCTGTCAAGTAAGAAAGTGACCACTTGTATTCTTGAAAAAATGTGTTTCGAGAAAATTTTTTGCCATCAGTGTATTCTTTAGTGTGCTAACAACAGCACGCTGTTGACGAGATTTTCTGCATACTCGCGCGGCAGTGTTATCCAAATTTTTCGAATCTCGCGAGACAACTGTGTCAGAGTCCTCAGAGTCTTTCCTCTGAACTTTCTCTGTACAAGGGACCAAACGTTTTCAATAGGGTTGGCGTCCGGCGATTATGAGGGCCACTCTAGTATCTTATCGTGAGCCAGCAAAGGTTTCTTCAGTGTGCTTCGGAATTTGACGACACAATTCATTTTTCAACTTTCGGGATTGACTACCGAGCCACGGTTTGGCAAGTCGTCGACATTTTTCGTCTCGTTACGATGATTTACCCACTTCTTTACAAAATATACTGACTGTTTAATATATTTAACGGCCGCAGATCGCTAGAATCGCACCTACCAAAAATGAATTATCGCGGACATGTTCTTACTTGACAGACTCTATATATATTTTCCATGAAAATACTCGTAGAATAGGGTCAAGTCGCCAACCTCTTTTAGAAGTTCCAAGGTATCAAGGTTTTAGTTGAGTTCTGGGTTTCCAATCAGACGAACAGCTCTCTTCTGTATAAAATCCAACCAATGCACTGTAGGTTTGGGACCAGAGCCCAAAGCATGGGAGCAGTGTTCGATCGTTAGTCGAATTTCAGCTTTGTATAGAAATAATAGTTGCTGTGGAATGTAAAGCTTTCTAGTTTGAAATAGTATTCTCAGCATTTGAAAAGCTCTCTTTCCTATACATGCAGCATCTTCATGCTAAGACATATTTACTCCCAAGTCAATCATCCCTCCTGATGAAGCTAACATGGTTAGCGAAACGCGCGTCGAGTGCAAAAATAAAGTGTTTGGTGTAGTGGTAATATATACTGAGTAGTACCCCCAAGTTAACACCCAGCTACTTGTTGTGTCCCGCAACGTTAATATTTTTTAGCGAAAAACTGCCACCTGGGTTTTTGTAACTGTAAAGTCGACTTACACAGTATGGAGCCTTGAGGGAGACCGGCGTTGAAAGGGAAGGTATTAAAAAGAAATTATCGACTGCTACTCGTAAAGAACGCTCTCTAAGGAAATCCGAGAGCCATAAACAAAAGTCTTCAAAATGTTCATTTGCGTTGTTGCAAACATGTTACATAGGTTAGAAGATCTCCTATTGATAAGATTCTGATTAATAACCTTTTTCATAATTTTCGTTATTATTTTGCGACTGGTCGGCAGTTTTTTGGCAAGGTCTTCTTGCCATTTTTGGGTATCGACTGAACTGTCGTGCATTTCTAATATAATAACACTGGTGATTTCTAGAACAGACAGGAATTAAAGAAAAGTCGTAATAAAGGAAAATATAAAACATTTTCAGGTAATTGGGAGCTTACCAATAGCAGTTTACGAAGGCTCACCCAGACGTTACGGTCCCAGGCAGACGAATAATTCTCATATGCAGCTACCAAGTGCACAAAGTTTATTAGCATCACCGAGCGTTTATCCTCCTAGACCAGGTTTCCCCCAAAGAATTGTCACCAGCCCTAGTCCCAGCGAGAGGGAAAGCAGCGTCAACAACATTGAAAATAATTCTTATAACAATGTAAGTTGTCGTTTTTTTTTTTTTATTAATCGGCAATTTCCTTTTTTGATGCTTTAATTTTTATATTTGATAGTAAGATACAACAATTTGCATCTCTACCTGCTGTAAGCCTAGTTTTGTCGGGGGTTGTTTAAGGATACAGACCGATATAGTTTAGCGGGTTGCTATAATATCCGCTTGCAGCACGATTATGTTAGGTTTCTACCCCACTTATGTAAAAGTCAGTATCAACTATGAAAATTCAACAAGGTCCATATTTCGTTAGTTATTTACAGTTTTCGTATTTGCCAATTAATCTCGGAATGCATTTTGTCGTGCCACGACTCACCAACCAAGCTAGGATCGACAGAGAAGAGAACAAAACTCAAGGTACTTATTACAGTACTAGTGCAAAGAGTTAGTACACTAACTTCTCTATCTCTTTCTATATTGTATCTTACTGATTCTTTGCGCTAGTACTGTGATAAGTACTTTGAGTTGTGTTTTCTCCTCCGTCGATCTTAGATCGACCGATGAGTCGTAATACGATGAAACACATCTCGAGATGGATTGACAAATGAGAGAACAGTAAATAACTACTGAAATACGGATTTTGTTCAATTTTAGGAGTTAATTTTAATATATTTGAAGCAGCCCCTGACAGAGGGTAGGTATGGCTTCAAAACTAAGCTTATAATAGCGAGGAATGTAAATTGTTGTATATTACTGATTCTTTGCGCGAATATGGTGATAAGTACTACTAGTTTTACTCTCTTCTCTGCCGATCCGAGCTCGGAAGATGAGTCGTGATACGACGAAACGCGTCTTGAGAGGGATTGACAGTTGAGGGAAGGTAAATAACTGCTAAAATATAGATTTTGCTTAATTCTAGTAGTTGATTTTGAATTTATGTAACATTTAAGACAATAACATTTCTTCGGGTGCTATAGCATTACTCTACTGGTTTCATTTTGCGTAATATCTAAAACGGTCCCTTTTTAATTAACTGGACGGTACAGTTGAGATCTTTTAAAACCTATTAGATATTTTGTTCTTTTTCTTTAATTTTTTTCATTTGATACTCAACTTGCGAGTTTATAGATACTTTTGATTTTTCGTATTACTCAGAATAGTTCTTGCTATCGCCGCTGTACAGGAATGAAAACTACTCAGTAAGTTGAACCTCGTCAGAAATTAAACACGTTTTCATCTTTGACGTGACTTTTTGCACAACTTATATTTTTTCCTATATTTTTTTCTTTCATTCTAAATTCTTGTGATAATGACCCAACTTGAAAAACACCCTGTATTTAATTAGACTTACTTAAACTTATTTTATTCAGCGATAAATATTTGTTGTTCTTAAATGTCCTATCATTTATACTTTTCAATTATTATTATTATTTTTTTTTTGTTAAATTTTTTAGTTCGTTGCTACTTTTTGTTTTTCTTTTTATTTTCTGTAGTGTTTCCTTCTAGTTATTTTTCTTGCTGAATATATTATACAATCTTTTAAAGGAGACTTTTTATGGAGTATTCCGATTTTTTTGTGTATTTCAATGATAGAACTTAATTATGTATATTGGCGTGTTAGTTTAATGGCAGTATACCAACCGAAACTCATTATTGTTCGTTGAGCATAGGCAATGATCAGTTATTATTAAGCTGTTTGCTTTCGTCAATAATGATGCTCATTTTACCAGATCTTCTTGTTACAATCTACTTCGAATACATGGTTTAAATTTTCATCTCATTTTTAATTACCTCTTACGTGTGTGCGTAAGATGTCAATTTTAAATAGTCACTACTTATGAATGAGACTTCCAAATGAATATCAAATCATGAGGACCTAGAATAAATTTTAATGCCAAAATATACATCTCACAGGTTGGGGACGCACGTTGAAAATAGGATGACAATCTCGTCCCTAGGCTCCAAGTAGTTTAAGACGTGGTTAATGGTGCATTTCATTATTAGTTGGATAATTGCGTTGGACGAACCCACCTTAATTAATAAAAAAGATGGAAAAGGTGGCAAAAATACAATAATTATTGCTATTATCCTATTAACTGCAAATTAGTATGCATTTCTTTTATGACAGATTACTTGCTTTCGGGATTAAATTCCCGATGCTTATTTCAATTTCCGAATAGCAGAACGAGCAAGCCAATCGAGCAGTCCTTATTATAAATGTGGCTATGGCTAGAGCTATGATAGAGTGGAAATATAAATGGAACGGTTGTGTAATAATTGTCGAACAAAATACGATATACTTCTATCCATTGCAATCTGTGTCCGATTCGTTCCTGCAATCTTCTGATTGTCGTCTCGCCATCGCTTTTGTGGTCTTCCCTCACTTCTCTTGGTCTTCCTTGGTCTCCATGTTAACAATTTACTAATTCATCTATTCAGATCTTGTCTCGCAATGTGGCCCGCCCATTGCCACTTTAGCCGTACTATTTTTTCCAATACATCCGATACTTTTGTTCTATTTTGGTTTTTGATTCGATCTCTAAGGATTATTCCAAACATGGCTCTTTCCATTGCTCTTGTGATTTGGAGCTTGTTAGCCGACTTTCGAGTTAGTGCCGTGATTTTTAGACCATAAGTGAGAACAGGCATTATACAACTATTAAGATTTTCCTTTTAAGATGTATTGGGATAACTGGTGACATCATTATATGTCCCAGTTTACCTAATACTGCCCATCCAAGACTTGTTCTTCTGGAGATTTCCGTACGTTTTCGAGCAATTGGTTGGCAACAGTCACATCTACGTCTCGGGGACTCATTGTCTCGTGGAGTTTGCAACATGATTCGAAGTTCCTCTGCTGTCTCGCTAATAATAACAATGTCATCTGCTACCCTTAAGTGGCTGAGTCTTACGTAATCTATGTTAATTCCTTTGTCATGCCAGTTCAGATTTTTAAGCACATCTTCCAGCACTAACGTGAACAGTTTGGGCGACATTGTGTCCCCTTGACGTATTCCCCTTTCGGTAGTGATATTATGGGTCTTTATGTTCTCATCCATAGTTGTTTGCTGCAATGCATGATCATAGATATATTTAATTAGGCTTGAGTATCTAGAGTCTATCCTTGTATTATCCATAACTTTCAGAATTGCCCAGGTTTCTGTCAAGTTAAAAGCCTTACGGTGTCAACGAAGGCTACGAATAGAGATATATTGTATTCTGTACACTTCTCGATGAGAGTACGATGTGTCTGAAGATGGTCGACGGTACTATAATCCTAGTACTTCTAAATACGAGTATAAGATGATTAAAGGTACAAAGGACAAAATGCTCCCTATTTTACCAATGAGCAAGCTTTTGCATGTAATTATTTTGAATCCTTCTCAGATAAGTTTTTACATTCGGTGGTTAATATAGTTGTTTTTAACGACGTTGTCAGTTGACACTTCAGGGTTATTATTAGACTGAACGTGAAAAATTGTCATTTTGAGTGTCATATCCAAGGCCATTAAACTAATTTGTTAATACATTAATTATAAGGTCGAGCAACTATATGATTTGTGACCCTAGAAATACAAGTTACAGATATGTAGTTTTATATATTATATCTCTTTTAATTAATAAGTAGTTTTGTCAAAGAACAAAATTCAGATTTTTTTTCTATTAAAGAAATAAATCAAAAATCATGCTTAGTTATGTAGCTTTCAGGGTTATATGTCGGCATGTGGTGCTTGTTCGTCAGTTTAAATCTTAGGTTTAGATTTAATAGAATAAAAGTGAGCTTTAAAGTTTAATCCACCAGTACTTGCCTTATGGAAGTTTGGATATTCTTATTTAGTTATATAAAACATAATTAAATTAACAAATGGGGCATTGAATTATTCTTAACAATAGTATTCATTGTATTTGGTTCTCGGGCACAAGTCATATACTTATCATGCTTGACTCTTTGGAAGTAAATAAAATTATATATTTAACTTAATTTTCAAACAAGAACATGAATATTTCTTTCGTGCAGAAAAGAAATGCACCTTCGCCACCGACAAACACGTCGACATTTGATTATTTGTACGAGTTTTCCGAAACCCGGAAAGTTCTAGAAGAATTTTTCAAATGTCCTCCCGAGGAAGAGACTAGACTGGAAACGGAATTCCAGGATTTAGAATACGAGTTGAGACGACAGGCAAGTGACTCTGGAAATTCGTATGTAGGAAAAAGATTAGCTAAGGGTCGCAGCAGTGAACCTGATTTTTGCATGCCAACTGATTCACCAAGGAAATGTTTTACAAATTCGAATGTTACCCTACAGGTAGGATTATCCGATTTTCATCGGGAATTTGTCGAGGATCATTCACAAAGGGGTACATCCTTACTCTTATAAAGTTTGGTTTTTAAGCTGTTGATATGTTGTGAAATATGTTTTGTGTTGACACAATATTATTCAACGTATTATTTCATGTTCGTGGCATTTTCGACGTTTTTTTTAACTAGAACTGCGTGTTAATTTTAGTTTAAAATTCTTCTCAAACTCGATAAGCTTTACAAACTAATAATACTTTATCCGTGTTTCAAAATAATTTATTTTTTCTTTAGATAACTTTAGTGTTAACTATAATTCAAAAATTTAAATTGGTATACGTTCTATGTTGGGAATGTGGAATCTTTGGCACAATGACACTACTCCGTAGATATATTACCACTACACCAAACATAAAATAAAGTGTTTCGTGTAGTGGTGATATATACTGAGTAGTGTTATACTTACGATGTGCCACAAGTACCCGTCATTTTGTGGTAGAGCAGTGCTTAGAGGGTGTCATGCCAACGAAGTTACCGTAATTAAAGGAGCATCAAAAATTAAGTATCGAGCGACCTTTTGTATCCATTCACTGCTGTAATTGAAAAATACTTTCATAAAATGTAAGATCCCTTGAATTTACCGAAATACTACCGGTAAAATTACCGCCTTAAAAGCCCTACCATCTAATTACGGTAAGATCAGCACCTTTACAGAGAAACTGTAAGTGCAGTAATTTTCTTGCCGCTCTGATTTCATACTGGGTACTAGAGTGATTTCAATAATCTGGTTCTTGCTAAAATACTCGAGTCATTTTTTACTTCACAGAATTGTAGTTTAAATAATGAGTAATTGACTTACTCACTGAGATTTTTTAAAACATATTTCAGGAACCGACTGATTTTTCACTTGAAATTCAAATTCCTGTTAAAATCGCTTCAGTCTGGAATAACTCGTTCTCTGTGTTAATTTTCGGGTGTCTATCCACGTGGATAAAGCGCAAAATTTCAGTTGCTTTAACCGGTAAATATATCTGTCTACCTTTTTATTTATTAAGTGCAACAGAGACGAAGCGATTCTAAACAGCACGAGTTAGAATGCCTCGTAACAGACGTACAGAGTTTAACTCCGGCCCTTGAAAATGTAGATCATTCTGCAACTATTGCATTCAGTACCATTTATATAGCGCAAATGTATCTCCAAATGGTCAGTTAATAAAAAAATGAGCCCAGAAGTTAAGATAAATTGGTTCAACTTTAATTACAGAAATTAAGAAGCAATTATATATATTTATACTCCCAACAAAGCAAATTTCGGTACGTTGTTTAAATTGTAGTATGGTGTGCAGTGATGATCAAATATATTTTTCAATATATTAAACAGCTTAAAGAAAGTCCGTAAAAATCCAGTTTATTAAGGTACAGGAAACTACTTTCGATAATATATTTGAGACTATTTAGTTTAAAAAATATATATATATTTTTTGTAAATGTATAAGTGTTTACCGTTCGTATATTAGTAAATAAAACCGGCCAAGTGCAAGTCGGACTTGCACAATTAGTGTTCCGTACGTTGAATGCTTTTAAAATTTTTGCTACGGAGGTATAAAATGATCAGTGACTTCGCAAAACACACCCCAAATGGTTTACAACAAAGTTTTTTTTTTCCGATCTTTTACTGAAAACTGATGACCTTGAAATTTGTGTTCTTTTTATATATCAGATAAATTATTAAAGGTAATGCACTCCTGATAATTTTCGTTTAATCTACATCCTGTGGAGAATATTCCAGGATTTTTCAAAAGTTTTTGATCAATACATTTCGAGATAACTAATACAAAGAAAAGTGTGCGCAAGTATTACATTATATATATTTTTTGAACTCGTGTTTTTACAAGATATCATTTTTTTTTCACTTCCGATTTCACCCCCCAAAACTTAGCCCTTGAGTCAAAATTTAACTTTCAAAACTACATGGCTCTGATGAGGCCATCAATTTCTAAATTAGTGCCAAATTTCAACTTTCTATGTCGAATAGTTTCGGGGAAAATCGGGTGTGACAGACGGACAGACACCGAAGTAATCTTATAAGTGTTCCATACGGAACACTAAAAAGAGAGAAACTTAGTGGCTCAGCGGACTACAATATGGAACTTTTTTACTGTATGTAAGGTAAAGTACTGAGCGTCAAAAATAATTGCGTTTCGCAAAACCGTGACGATGTGCCGTGCTCCCGTTTTTTTTATGGACATAGCAGACTCGCTGCAGGGAAGTTCCTGTAGCGCTACAGGGTTGGCGTGTGCGAAAAAAGCGATCTACGTTGGTCTTAATTGTACTCGGTGGGAAACACAGTTTTGGGCAAATTACTCCAAAAAATTGCTTGAAAAGGGTGGTACGAGCAGTGACAAGCTCAACCTCGTACGAATGTGAAGTATGACTGCGACGTGTATTCCTAGCATGCGCCGCTCTAGAAGGAATTAAGCTGGCTACATCCATCGAGCACTTTCCATAAAAGTACTTGTAGAATAGATTCAGGTCGTCAACATTCTTCGATGTTGCAAGGAATTAAGGTTGCTGGTGAGTTTTGGGTCTCCAGTTAGGCCAACAGCTCTTTTCTGAATAGAGTCCAATAAATGCAGTGTATGTTTGGGAGCAGAGCCCCAAACATGGGAGTAATATTCCATCGTTGGTCGAATTTGAACTATGTACAGAGTTAACAGTTGTGGAGTGTAAAGTTTTCTAGTTCGAAATAATATTCCCAGCTTTTGAGAAGCTCTCCTTGCTATGCTCGCAGCATGTTCATGCCAAGAGGAATGGAGTGCCCCGACATAACTGTCGGGTTCAACAACGTTAACTTTTTTAGAAAAAAATTCCGCCTGGATTTTTGTTGTTTTAAATTCTACTTGGTTACTTGTCCAGATATTTGTTAAGTTGAACGACTTCTTGCTATCTGCGGATATTTGTATTTGTAGCCGATGTTCGATCGTTCAAAGTGAATGAAGAGATAAGTGTACGTGCAAAGCAGTAGATTGAATTTCTGGTCCTTTCCAGCTTATCATTAATGTAAATAAGAACGAGAGTAGGAGACAGCCTTAGGACATACGCGTGGATTGCGAAGGTGTCCGTCGACTGCCACTCGGAAAGAACTCTCTCTCTGAGTAAACACTAGAGGTAAAAACAAAACCTTTCAGATATACCATACGAGCGTAGCTTAGCCAACATTCCGTCATGACAAATAATGTCGAGTGCTTTGGATATGTCACGTGCAACCTCAAGATTCTCCAAAGTGTTCAGTTGCGTTGTTTCAAACATATGTTACATAAGTTAAAAGATTTTGTATGTGTTTTAATTCATTGATTGTGTACCTCGTTGGTTTCGTCGATAATTTGTTTGCGTTTGTTTCTGGTAGGAAGAACGACGTTACATTTTATGACGTTAAACAAGATGTTTAGAAATAACAGCTTCTTTAGGTCTTTGGTCGAACTAACGTTTACCGTTGGAAGGGCATTTCTTCGAAAAAGGGCTGTAAGGTTCCATATCAGCCAAAGTGATATCGAAAACCTCCGTAGTGCAGTCAGATGGGTCGTCGGATCTAAGCGAAACGTCTAACCAAGAGAGAGTTCGAAAATATCCTGTGAGTTCTTCTCATTTAGCAGATTTGTAGTGCCAAATCTTGCGGGGTTTAAGGAGTCGCTCTGGGACTGATGGGTAGGATATTCTACACAGAAAGCAGTTCATGGTCCGAAAAACCTAACAGCAGATTTACTGTGATAGTATAAATTTCTGGATTGGTGGTTAAAAACAGGTCAAGAACACTGGCGAACTATCTGGCTCGATTAGAGATCCGTGTTGGTTTATCGATAAGCTGAATAAAGCCAAATTGTATCTGTAATGGTCGATGATGCCTGCAAAAGAAGCGAAACGTGTTCTAAAATTAGTATCGCTTGGTGGTTGATAGAGGCCGCAGATAAACCTTATTTTGATGAGTCAGTATTTTTAACCACATGACATCAACGTTTCGGAGCCCCCTCGTCGACAAAGGAGATCGCTTCTAACGGACAGATTCCAAAGATACACCTAAACTGGGAATAGAAGTTGTTCCCAGGATAGAGAAAGTTGCCTCTGCTGGTCGATGAATTGACCTTGATTTGACAGAGAGAGTAAATAAGGCATTCTGGAGGTGTTGCTTTATCACGGGACATTACCGTTAACTTTTACCTCACTTATCTTATGATGGAGCAAGCTATCTATTTTAGCTTTGTATTTGAGTTGTTGCTATTGCTGCTACGGAATGGCACGGTTGACTCGTGTTCGTTTGCGTCGAATGACGTCTTGGAATATAATTGGAGTTGGAGTTTTTTTCTTGATAAACAAGCACAAATTACTCAATTACTATTGAGTGGTTGTTCTAAATTAGTTTTATCGGTTTGGCCAATTAAAGCGATTTTCAAAACAACAATACTGTTATAAAGTGCCAAAGGATGGGTTATTTGTTCTTACCGATTTAATATACTGTTTAATTACGTATTAGAATGTATTTACCAATTAACCGGAATTATTGATAAGTGAGCATGTACTGATTCATAATTTTAAACAACCTATAAAATATTTTAAGTACGTTTTGTTGCTTTATCAGTTCTAGCGCTCAAAGAAATATTTAAAATGTCTAAGAATAAGATATTGGCTTCCTTTTTGGTATTTATAATTCAATATGAGTTATATAATCATGTATTTACTAAAGTTACTTCTCGCTGATGTCTTTTTTGGCAAACAAGTTTATTTATTTCTTTATTCACGTGTAATCCAGTTTTTAGCTTCCTTTATTATAAAAAAGAATAAAGTTAGCAGCCGACCGACACCGATATACCAGTTCCAGCAAAGTAAATTGCATAATTCTCTTTCAATAGAAAAAATATTTAATTATCTAAGAATTCCATCTGTGTCCATGTTTCTGCCGCTGTACCGCTTCCGATCACCTAATGATCTAAAGCTTGGAAGAGAGAAGAGAAGAATTTCCTCCTGCTTCGCGCCAATGCACCGGCTCAGAGTTCGTGCTGTAGGCAACAGTTTTTGGTTAAGAATTCCATAACTGTCCTCGCCCACCATCGCCCGATTTTGCATCCTGTGACTTCAGGCTGTTCTCTCATATGAAGGTGCTTTCTTACTAGTCGAAAATGGCGAGGCTTTTAATTTATGTATTTCTATTAGCTTGTTTTTTTTTTAAATAACATATGTTAGAATTGCCCATTACATGTTATTGTACACGGTATGATGGTGTAGGTCGGCCACTGCCGTTCCTCTTTTTTTATGTTAAAGCGGAACTTTGAGTATTTTTTGTAAAAGGAAAGAAATCATGTCAACGAAAAAATATAAGCACTTTAATCTAATTCTGTAGGATCCGTCTGATATTCTCCTTGTAGAAAATCGATCCTGTAGCTCTTCTAACCCTGATCTACAGAGTCCTGCGAAATTAAATATATGCGGATGGTTCTGAATAACTTATAAGTAATCTCGTTGAATACATTGAAAGTAGTTTCCTGGAGACTTAAAACTGGGTTTTGTCGTAAAGAGACCTCTTTAGACAAGTCACTGTCATGTTGTTATAAGGTCAGCATAGTTTGGGGAGCTGCATTTTAATAAAAATGGCATTTTGACGTTGTTGTCATTTTGACATAGCTTTAGTTAGTTCCGGTGAATTTATTTTTGACATAGTGGACTTCAATTTTTTTACAAAATTTAGGTACGTAGGCAGTTTGAAATACGTATTTTGGATTGTTTTATTTATTTTTGATTTGAGTATATATTAGAGTTAGTTAAATTCTTAGTTTTGGTTTATCTTCTAGATTAGATTTACGATTTTGATTTATTTTTATTGTTTTGTTTTAAATTTGTAGTGCATCGTATTGGTTTAGTTTTTCGTCGTTGATTATTTCTAGACAAATTTTAGGTCTAATGTTGATTTTAATTTCTAATTGTGTTTTGTCATACAATTTTTGCATTGTATGCCTGTTTGCTTTTTTTAAATTAGCCTCTGTTGAAGTGACACATCGATTTAATTGTCATCTTTGGTAAAATGTTGTCTCCAAGGTACTTGGTCTTAAAATCATCTACATCCTCAAAACAAACACTTAGATACCACCTAACAATTATGCTAATATACTGTTTATAATAATGAAAATATAATTATTGATATATTTTACACATAAAAACTAGAATAAGACGAAATAAATGATGGAGTAGATGGAGAGAATATTTCTAAAGGATGTAATATATATATATATATATATATATATATATATATATATATATATATATATATATATATATATATACGTGGTGCAATCCAAAAGTTCCAGGACTAACGCTGTAAAATCTGAAGTAGTTACTTTTAGCTTTTCTGGCTTCTGTCACCTTCAAAGTGGTCACCCTGCCCTACCGGTTTCTCTACTGGTTGAACATTTTTTGGAAAATCGATGCCAGCGATTTGCGTTGTATTTCATCTACCGTCTCGAAGTAGCGACTTTTTAACTTCATCTTCATATGGGGGAATGACCTAAAGTCACAGGGTGCCAAATCAAGCGAATACGAGTGTGCGGAAGACAGTTATGGAATTTTTCGCCACGAACTGTTGCATAAAGAGCAAACTGTGAGTCGAAGCATTGTTGTGATGTAAGAGGAAACTCCTTTCGCTCCATAACTAAAAGAAAGTGGATCAGAATTGCTCAGAATTGTCTGATGACGGTTTTCACGCGTGATTGGCGATTATTTCAAGCGTGGCCCGAGTCGAAAGTGTTCCGGAACGTTTACCGTCTTCCATAGAAGTTCAACCGGCCTTAAATCGTGAAAATCACTCGAAAAATGCTTTCCAAATCATTTTTCCGGGTTTAAAACATTCACACACTTGCTGCACTGAAAAAGATGCAGAAAGACTCGATTAGACCTTTATGCAGACGTGCAAACAGTAAAAACTAAACGAGCTAGTAAGTTGACTTTGAACTTTTGGATCGCACCACCTATTAATCTCAAAAATTCTTTGTCGTACATTTATTAATCATATTAGTACCTAAATCTTTAAAATCCTTTAGTAATTAAAAGTTATTTGGGTTATGTTTATTGTCGACATAACAATTTATTACACTTCAGTTGTCAACAACGTTAACCATTTACGAGGACCGAAATTGTTTTTAAGGGACTTTTTTTTTATCAAAAAATGTTTAAATAAGAAAAATTAGATTTTTTTAACATTTTTATACTAAACTGGACACTCCCTTGGACCGTCAACATGGACATATTGTAACTACCCATTAAAAATATTGACGAACCGAACGAATAAAATCATTTTAATTTATATTCCAGAATTTTACAAAGAAAATATTCAAATTTCTTCCTTTTTTACCTAAAATATTTCATAATGGCATTGGTATATTTGCATGGTTTGAATTAGACCCCCCCACCTCACTGTCGATTTGTTACCCATCATGTGCTGGTATTTTTTACAGGATCATGATTTCCCAGAACATGAGAACAATTTTCTGGATCTTTCAATCGGAACAGGGTCTAGCGGAGATCTGGGCGAGACTGAAGTTGGACTACAGGTTGGACACAGTCGTAATTTTACTTTGTCGCCTGAAACGACTGATTGTGACTCAAATTGCGGTGACTTAGATAGCGAAGTTTCATTAATGCTCATGGAAAATGACCTTGCGCCGTCCGGAGGTCTTTTGGGTAAGTGAATTTTAAGGAAGTATATATATATATATATATATATATATATATATATATATATATATATATATATATATATATATATATATAATGGATCAAAAATAAAATGTTTGTTTAATTATTAGATAGACATTTTTTTAAAAAAATACCAGACATATCTTTACAAGAATCCTTCTATTACCACTTTCATGTATTGCCCGGCAGATCTGACTTTTTGTTTGTCAGGATGACTTTATACTAGGGTTGTATGATAAGTCCCTGGCCTTGACAAGAAAAAAGTAAAATTTATTTTATTTTTTAACATAGTCTCCTTTTAGCTCGAGACACTTAGTCTAACGGTTTTCTATCTTTTTTATCCCACCTAAAAAATGTAATGTCTCCAACCCTTTGAAATAGGCGTTTGTTTCAGCAATCACCTCATCGTTTGAGCAAAATTTTTTTCCACAGAGCCATTTTTTCATGTTCGGAAATAGGAAATAATTCTCATATCCCAATGAGTTGTTAAAATGTTCTACACCCGTTCAGTTGAGATGCCCACAGTCTTAGCAATCTCACGCCCTTTCACTCTCCTATCATTTATCACTATATCTTGGATTTTTTCAATCATTTCTAATGTAATGACCTCATTTGACGACCTCGACGTTCTTCATCAAAAACGCTTGTACGGCCGCGTTTGAAGTCAGCTGTCCAATATTTCATGGTGATAACGAAGGTGCAGAGCCCCAATAAACTTCGTCGAGTTCCGTTTTTATCTCATCGTTCGTCTTCTTGTATACAAATACATATTTTATTACTGCTCGGTATTCAGTTTTTTTCTATTGTTGTAAAATCACAAAAGTTGTTTTACTTAAATGACTGCCACTCACAAAGTAAATCACCCAGCGAAATTTGACAGAATTCTTGTGAAATGTTTATGAAAAATATATTTTTTTAAATAGTAATTGCGCCATCTCTGTCCGAGGTCAGGTATTTATCGTACAATCCTCGTAGATGTAGAAATTTTCAATCAGTAATAAAATTTGATATTTTGGACCATAAATCCAATCAATGATCAAGTTATGTTTGATGAATTAAAAAAAATACGTTTCAGGATCCAACACCGACTTAGCGGTGCCTGGAGACACTCTTAGGCTTTATTCAAGCATGCCTGTTTTGGAAGATGGCCTTTCATCAGGACACGCCAGTGATACAGATAATAATAATCCTACAGTTATGCTCATGAAAAGACAAATCACCGAAATTGAAAGGGAGATTAATCAAGGTAA
>CM032450.1:54893988-54936488 GCA_019049505.1 Pachyrhynchus sulphureomaculatus
TATTTCGAAAATTTTAAATTAGTGGATTATTTTATCCCTATATATTACGTCACGAACAGAAAACAAAAGGAAGCCGAGAGATTTATTGTTTTCACTCTTTTCTTGCGGACCGAGATGCAGATACAGGCGGCGAAGCCACTTACCTTTCTTAGTTACTCTTTAAAAGGGAGTTGAATAAAAAATGGCTTTTACAATTATTTTTTTTTAAAACGTCATTAAAATGTCAAAAAGCTTTTGGTGCAAAAAATACTTGATTTGTGGTGCTATAAGCTCAGTTTCTCCAAAATTTATTGGCCACTAAATGTAAGCTAATTCGATTGGCCTTAATAAGAGAATCAAAATCGAAAATTAATTAATATCTAGTGTCAAATCAGCCAATGGGTTTTGAAAGCGACACCTATGGAGCATCACTTGAACCAAATATTGGACACCATTTTGAAGCTTCATCTGTCATATAAACACAGCCTAAATGTCAAGTCGATCTGTTAAGTCATTCATTCTTTATCAGCTGGTTAAAGTAGACGTGTTTGAGTATTTTGTAAAAATGGAAAAGATCGATTATCGTGCAATGATAAAATCCTTTATTTTGGAAGGTTTATCGGCAACTGAAATCCGTGTAAAGTTAGTGAAAGTTTTAAAGAAGTCTGCTCCTTTATTTCCAACTGTTATAGATAGACTCTTTAATTTAAACGTGGTCGTACTAGCGTCAATGATGATCCACGTTCAGAACATCCAAAAACTACAACTGAAGAAACTGTTGTGCAAGTACAAGATATGGTAATGGAAAACCGTCGATTAGCCGTGGATGATTTAGCTGAGGCTATAGGCATCTCACATGGATCAGTACATGAGATCTTAACTAATGTTTTGAGTATGAGAAAGCTATTCACAAGATGAGTGCCGCATTTGCTAACATCGAAACAAAAATGCACTCGTGAGCAATTTTCTAAACAACATTGGGCTCGTTTCACAAAGAATAAAACTGGTTTTGTGCGTCGATTTGTAACTATGGATAAGACTTGAGTTTACCAGTATGATCTTGAACTACGACAATAAGCCGCACAGTGGACTGCGCCCAGTTGTTCAGCTCCAAAGCAACTAAGGTAATCAAGTCGTCTAAAAAAATTATAGCATCAGTTTTCTGGGATGCAAAAGGAATTTTGTTAATTGATTACCTTCAAACCAGTAAAACAGTCACATGAGAGTATTATTGCAACTTTTTGGACCAGCTGGCCAATGCACCTGCTCACAGAGGTGCTTTGGCCACGGATTAAAGTACGAATTGTTGGTACATCCACCTTATTCGTTCGATCTTGCCCCGTCTGACTTTCATCTGTTCCTAAACCTCAAATCATTTTGAAGTGGGAAGCTCAACAAATGATGAGGTTATATTATCCATAGATGGGTTCCAGAAAACCACTTCAGAGATGGGGTAAATGAATTGGAAAATCGCTGGAAAAAATGTATTGAGCTTAAAGGAGATTATACTGAAGAATAAATGTTTTCGACTTATTAATTCATCTTGTTTCATTTCCGCTTTAAAAACTTATTGACTGACCCTATATTGGCGAAAAGGTATATTTTCGATGTAATCTCGAACATAAATTTTAGAGTTAACTGACTGGTCTGTAATTATTTATGTTCTGTTACAAAATTTTCCGGACTAACACCGTTTAGCATGAACGCAAAAGCGTATCAACTCACGCCGATATGTGGTGGTAGGTACATCCTGAACAACGCTGCGTGCAAGTTTCCATTTACTAGCTCGTTCAGTTTGTTCTATATGCATATTAGCGTTAAGTTCTGTGCGTTCTACAATGAATACGAAAAAAACGAGCTGCATAAGCGTGTGAAATTTTATTTTATACTCGGGAAAAGCTAGTAAAACGTATGAAATGATTCGGAAAGCATTGGCGGATGAAGCCCTGAGCCGTACGTAAATTTTCAAGTGGTGTCGCGATGGAAGATGTCAAACGTTTTAAAAGACTGCGACCACGCTTGAGTCATTGGTTAGACTCTGACCAAATCTTTGGAGCTAGGAGAGTTTCTTTTTGCGCCGCGACAAGCTCCGGCCCACAGAAGAGGTCGATGACTGTCATCCCCCCAGCAGTGCTGGAAACCTTCTAAAAATGTTCAACCAATGGTATAAATTACAGGACCTGTGCATTCCGGTGTGAGGGACCTCTTTGGAGGTAACGGTAATCACGAAACCTAAAAGTAACTACATATTTTATACCGTTAGTCTGCTTTTGGCTCGCACCCCGTAATGTCAAAAAAATATTTAAAATGTATATACGAGGGCCGCCTTTTAAGTTTTTACAAACCACCACTAGATGGCGCTATTGAGATGTGACGTTACCATTGTTGTAAAATTTGACATTTGTTATTGTTAAAACAGTGGCAGCTCAGAAATTGTCCGAGTAGTTTATTTACAGTGAGCGTGTAAAGAAAAACAGTTTTGTGAACAAATGTATATTTCACGGGAAGGTTTTCGTTAGAAGATTTTTTACGATTTTAATAAAGGCCTAACTCAATAACAATGTCTCGAATCGTTTAGTTTAACTTTTGGTAATAAATCGCCATCAGAAGAGACTGTTTACAATTGGTTTGCAGAATTTCGTCATGGTCGTGCTTCCGTCAGCGATGAATTTCGTGAAGGTCGACCCAAATCGGTTGTTGTTCCAAAAAACATCGATGCTGTGCGCAACGTGATTGAAGATGATCGGCATGTGAGATAGAGGTATTCTTAGGCATATCGAAGATCGCAGTACATTCCATTTTGCATAAACATTTGGCTGTGAAAAAGATCTGTTCCTGATGGATTCCGCATAATTTGACCGAAACTCAAAAACGCGCTCTTGTGAGTTGGTGTAAGGAAATGCTCAAAAAATTCGGCGGAGGACTTGCAAAATCCGTATACAACATCGTAACAATAGGCGAAACATGGATATATTGGTACGACCCGGAAACTAAGAAACAATCAACTGTTTGGGTGTTCCAAGATGAACCGAATCCAACAAACGTGGTTCGCGAAGCATTTCCAAGAAAATGGTAGCTTGTTTATTTGGTCATACTGGACATGTTGCTTTAGAGCATCGAAGAACAGTTAATACTGAATGGTATACAATTTGTTTGCCAGAAGTCATTGATGAAATCAGGAAAATCATGACATTGCCTGCTCTCACGCAATTGATTATTTGACGGAGAAAAACATCTAATTAACGTCTCATTGTCCGTATTCGGGCAATTTATGGTCTAACGACTTCTTTTTATTCCCGAATGTCAAAAAATGCGTAGGCGGCGATTTTCATCACCTCAAGAAGATGTTGAATCCTTCCAAAACCATGGTTTTGAGGTACCAACTTCAGAGTGGAAAAAAAGTTTTGAGAATTGCTTCGAACGTATACAAAAATGTATAAATCTTAAAGGTGAATATTTTGAGAAACAATAAAGCGTTTTAAACCAAATTTTTTTTTTCTTTCATTTTTTTTGTAAAAACTTAAAAAGTAGTCCTCGTATCTGTTTTTGGATCCCATTAGTTTTGCAAACAAATAAAAACTGTTTTTAACTGCCTAAATTATGACAAGCCTTTGATAAGTCGTAATATTTATTGTTATTTATTTGTTGCTAATAAGAAAATGTTAAATTAGTTGACTATTTGTACTGGAAAAAACTTGCATTTTCAATTCAGAAATTTTAAAGGTCTCTAATTTTTAAAATTATTTGTTATGTTTTATTATTTATGTTATGTCAGTGATATTAATGAATGAAATAACTTAAAAAATAATTGATTCATTTATTTTTAATTGCCTAAATCACCAAAATGGCTGATAAGTAGAGATATTTATTGTTATTTTTTAATAGTCAAACTGTCTGAGTTTATAAGGTGCCATAATCTGTTGTTTCATTAAACTATCTGTTTACTGGCATACCTATCTTAATTTGAAAAAGCTAATTTTGTTTTTAAAGGAAATGTTTTACCAGAAAGTACTACCTAGCCTGTAGTAAACGCTTAGTTGTGGTGTTTCATAATGTTTTTTAAGAAAGTGAAAGTGTGAGTGCAGTTATTATTTTAGTTTTTTGCCATCAATGATTAAATCAGGAAAAAAACTAAAGAATTTTTATTGCTCTACGGATCATTCTTTAAGGGGAAGTTCTTTCTCTGTTGAGATAAAATAAATTATTGACATTGTTTAATAGAAATTAACCGAAGTTTTTAGTTAAGATTTACATTTTATTTTATTTGCTGTGACGATCCTTTCGACAGCATTGTGTCTTCCTCAGATGACTCACAGCTTTCAGTAGTTGCAAATCATCCGAAGAAGGCACAGTACTGTCGAAACAATCGTCACAGTAATTAAAATAAAGTGGTAATCTTGACGTATTTTTTTTTTTATTTTAGTCACTTTAGACAACGAGGCTTATCCACCACCAGTGCAGATTCAGAACGAAAGGCAAATAGTGGACCAGAAGATGGTGAGTTAAAATAATTTTGAAAAAATTATTCAGGGTGTCCTACAGTCTGTCACGTAAGAACGTGTCCGCGGTAATTCATTTTTGCTAGATGCGATTCTAGCGATTCAACAAAAATCGATAGAGGGAACCTGTGTCTACGATGCATTTTAGTAAAAGTATCAGTCGATTCCGAACTTTTGTCGAAATCACGTCAAATCTAAAATGAGTCACTTGTTTGCACGTCGGTTCGAGGTAATATATTTTTTTTATTCCCATCCAAAGGGGCCTAAAATGACGTATTCCGCGGCCGCTAAACATATTAAAAAGTCGGTGTCATTTGTGAAGAAGTGGGTGAATCGTTTTAACGAGACGAAAAATGTTGACGACTTGCCAAAACGTGGCTGGGTAGGCAGTCACTCCGTAATCGTGTCTTTGTTTTCACGGAACCCGAAATTGACGCTGCGTAAAGGAGCGGCAAAATTAAGAAAATCGGATGTGAATGTGTCCCACGAGACCATTGGACAACATCTTCGTGCTCGTGATCTCAAATTCCAAAGCTCGTTGAAGAAACCTTTGTTGGACGAAAATGACGTCGCGAAGCGGTTCGCTTGGGCCCACAATAAGATATAGAGTGGCCCTCATAATCACCGGACTCCAACCCGTGAAAACGTTTGGTCCCTTGTAAAGAGAAAGCCCTGAGGAAAGACTCTGTGGACGGTTGTCTCACGAGATTTGAAAAATTTACAGAGTATGCAGAAAATCTCGTAGACAGCATGCCTCGAAGATGCCAGGCAATTATTGATTCCGAAAGTGATTGGACAACTTACTAAGGTAATTGTGCCGTTGTTAGCACACCACAGGATATGATTGCCAGAAATGTTCTCGAAATACATCTATTCAAGATTTCGAGCGGTCACGTTCTTACTTGACAGACTGTACAAGTAGCCAAATTAAGGCTAATTTTTATTATTATTCTTATTTTGACAGGAGAAAGTTATAATGTACAATTATTTTGACGAGGTATGGCTTTAAAATATCTGGACTAGTCACGTCATCCTTCTTCATTTGAATTGACAGGCACGCTCGCATACAGCACCTTTAAATCTAATTGTATTTCGATGTGTTTTTAAAATGAATAGGAAAAAAGATCAACGCGTATGTGAAATTTTGTTATAAACTTAGGAAAAGTGCTAATGAAACGTATAAAATAATTAGGAAAGCATTTGAAGACAAGGTCCTGAGTCGTACGCCAATTTTCGAGTGCTTTTCACGATTTAAGGCTCGCCGAGCTTCGGTGAAATACGACGAGCATTCTGAAAGACCTTCCACGGCAGCAGCATCTGAAATCATCACCAAAGTTCAAAAAGTTCATTCGTGAAGACTGTCGTGGGACAATTCCGAACATCCCCGATGAACTTTCTATCGGTTAAAAAACAGCTAAAGTGTTGAAGTGACAAAAGGTTACTTTTGCATCGCTACACTGCACCGTTTTGTAGGCAGCAGTATTCCATGATATTCATCGCTCACCTCCCATATTCGCCTGATATGCAACTCTACGACTTTGAGTCCTCCATATGAATATGAAATTAAAGAACTACCTGAAGCATTAGTTCGGACAGTAGGAGAGAGAAGTGCATTGAAAATGATAAAATTGCCGGTATATAAAATATGACATATAAAAAAAAAACGAGTCGAGTAATTTTCTAGCAGTGCCTCGTATAGTACATATAATTACATGAATAGGTACCATAACATGCATTTTCTGTACTTAACTTCTTTATTGTTTTTACTTTTGTTTAGAGGAAAATGATACAGACTTGGAAACAGACCGACTTCTGGGACAACAGAGAACGGATGACCAGGGATTTTATGATGAAAAGGTAAGTCGATTCATACTTACAGGAAAAAAAAAATATATTTTTAATTTCATATTCTGAATTGTTCTTCGATACTTGTTTGATTCCTCTTTAATTATCCTTTTTATTGTATCTCCGTGTTTTTGAATTGTTGATGTTTATTCAGTCACTTAAAAAGTGCCCAAGTGGTATAAGTAGCATGTCAGTGTTAGAAAAAAATACTTCACAAAAATATATGGATTCAACTTATTTTGAAAGTTTTCTATTTTTGTCCCACTAGAAACTTCTTATGTTGACAGACATTAATAATACTACATGAGTTGAAAAGTCTCGAGACTTTGGAAGAAAAAAACAATGCTTTTGCTAAAAATCGATTTTATTCTTCAACATAAGTTTCCTTCAGTAGCGATAGACTTATTCTAACAATCTTCCAACATTTGAATACCCTTCATACAGTACGATTTGTCCAGCTATCTAAAATAAGCCTCAGTTTCCCATTTGACTTCATCATTTCCCTTTCCCTGGAGCCACCTTTTCAAATTTGGAAAGAGAATAATCGCTGGGGGCCAGATCTGGTGAATATGGCGAGAAAGAGATAATAATCGCTGGAGACCAGATCTGGTGAATACGGCGGATGAGGAAGCAATTCATTGCCCAATTGGTCCAATTTCACTATCGCTTTTATGGACTTCTTAGCTGGTGCGTCATCTTGGTGAAACAACACTTTTTCTTCGCTAAATGCGGCTTTTTTTTTTTGCTTTTTTTCACCATTCAAATGGTCAATAAACCAACCTAATAGTCTCCGGTGATTGTTCGCCCCTTCTCAAGATAGTTAATCAGTATTATTCCATGCACATCCCAAAAAATACTTGCCGAGACCTTTCTAGCTGATGGTTGTGTTTTTGGACGCTTCGGTCGGCTTTCATACGCTGCTAGACACTTTGCAAACTGCCTGTTGGACTCGAGCGTGTATTGGTAGATCCATGTTTCGTCCATTGTTACGAATCGACACAAAAATTCGTTTGGATTACTCCGAAACCGTGCCAAACAGTTTTCGGAATATTCGACACGTTGCTGTTTTTAATCAATCATGAGAGTGCGCGGTACCCATCGAGCGCATAGCTTTTTCATATGCAAATAACACGTAAGCTAAAAAAATTTTGGTCTGACACATAGATGTCGCCCTTTTAAAAAAATCCATATGATTTTTAGGAAGTACCAACCTTCAAACGATACGTGTCAAAATTTCATGACATTTCGACGATTAGAGTAGTTTACAAGTTACAGTGGTCTAGTGACACTACTTTTGATATTTTCAAAACAATGGAAAAAATCGAATTTCGTGTGTTGATTAAACACATGATGGAAAAAAAATACCGTTCAAGCAAAGCAACGGCTTGACAAGTGTTACGGGGACTCTGCCCCTGGAAAATCACTCATCATTTACTGGTATGCTGAATTTAAACGCTGTCGTACAAATACAAATGATGCTGAACGCTCTGGACGCCTAAATGAGGTGGTTACACCGGAAAACATAAAAAAATCCGCAAAATTGTTTTGAATGACCCTAAAGTGAAATTGCGTGAGATAGCTGACACCCTAAAGATATCGAAATAACGTGTTGGTCATATTTTGCATGAACATTTGGGCATGAAAACCTCTGTTCGAAATGGGTATCGCGTTTGCTCACAGTGTATCAAAAACAACAACGTGTTGATGATTTTAAGCACTGTTTAAGGACCTGTTTAATGCAATAAAAATTATTTTTTCATGCGATATGTGACAATGGATGAAACATGGATCCACCACTACACAGCGGAATCAAATCGGCAGTCAGCTGAGTGGACAGCAGCCGGTAAAAACCACACGAAGCAACCAAAGACACAAAGGTCAGCTGGGAAGGTTTTCGCCTCTGTATTTTGGGATGCGCGTGGAACAATTTTCATCGACTATGCTGAGAAGTGAAAAACCATCAATAGCAAATATTATATAATGTTATTGGTGCGTTTAAAGACAGAGATCGCAAAGAAACGATTCCAAATGAACAAGAAAAAAGTGCTCTTTCAATAAGACAATGCACCGTGTCACAAGTCAATGGTTACGATAGCAGAATTGCATGAACTGAAGTTCGAATTGCTTCCTCATCCACTGTATTCTCCAGATTTGGCCGCCAGCGATTATTATCTATTCGCAGACTTCAAAAAAATGCTCGCGGGAAAGAGATTTGGCTTCAGTGAAGAAGCTGTCGCCGAAACTGAGGCCTATTTTGAAGGCAAAATCAAATCCTTCTACAAGAAAGGTATAGAAATGTTAGAAAAGCGTTGGACTGATTGTATCGCTCTTGAAGGAGACTATATTGATGAATAAAATCGAATTTTGCAAAAAAATGTGTTTTAAGTAGCTAGATCAAAAACCTTTTCAGGGTTAGTTGCTTTTAACGGAGCAGATGTGCCATAACACTTCTCAAACCATTCTGGAGTTCTGGCTGTAGTTTTTCCCATCAAAAAGTAATGTTTACTCAACGCACGAAATTTTTTTTGTTCCATTGTTTTGCAAAAATCAAAAGTGGCCTCACTTAAATGGCAGTAACTTGCAAACTAATAGACAAAATGTCATGAAAATTTTACACTAATCTTCTGAGAGTTGACACTAATTGAAAAAAACATATGGTTTTTTTTTTTGTTTGAACTGCCATCTCTCGGAAAGTCTCGGGATTTTTCACTTCATGTAGTAAAAATTAGTACTTATCAAGTGTCTGTTTGGTTTTACAAATAGCCAGTCTAATTCAAAGTAATTTTGGTTTCATCAGTAAGATACAATTGGTATCTGCTATAAGCCTAGTTTTAAAAGCATACCTGCCTTCTATCGGGGGCCGTTTAAGGCGATGAGGGAATTATGTAGCGAATTGCTAACAATTACAACTAGGCAGCGCGATTGTTAAGATTCTGGTGGTAAGGGTAGCAACTCGCTAAACAATTATTCTATCGAGATGTGGCCTTAAACTGCCCCCGTGTATCATTTAACACTAGGCTTCCAGCAACTAAAGATGCAATTTGTTGTATCTTACTGGTCCTTCTCTTTAGTACTGTGATAAGTACTTTGAGTTTTGTTCTCTACTCTGTCGATCCTAGATCGATTCAAGGCTCGTGATACGACGAAACGCGTCCCGAGATAGATTGACAGTGGAGAGAACAGTAAATAACTGCTGAAATATGAAGTTTGTCCAATTTCAGTAGTTGATATTGATTTTGATACTTTTATTCCTCTATTTTAACTCGCATCCCTTTCGTATAATCAAATAACTATTTTACGGATAATAAGTAGTTGTTAAAAGCCAGATAAGTGTTTTTATTTTAATTATTCAGATTGTTTTAGTAAGTTGATACAGACTAAAATATTTTTTTATTTGAGAGTGACAACTGTCGTCATCATCTTTTAAATACAGAATATTATTTCGAAGATTTAAAGTTAATATTGGGTATTATGGTCATAATGTTATAAAATTCATAACATAAGTGCATTGCACTCGAATGTTGTCACTTTTCAAAAAATGAAACATAAAATCTAATAGCATGTTCCTAAACTTGTTATTTATATTGCTAGGATTGGAGAAAACCTAAAAGTCGGACAATAATGCCCCAAATAGGCCATTCGAATCCTAAACAAATGCTCACATCCCTAGACGAAAGCTCCATCCCCCTAGTCCCGTCCTCAGACGCGCAAAATTCCGCACCTCATTCCCCCACGGCCGTGTCTGACAAAAGCCAATCACCTCAAAGTCAAAAAGGATCAGTGTCTTCGAATAAAACTAAAAAGGTGTGAAACATGGCATGCGTACATAATATGGCCTTCTTCACTGAAAATAAATCCATAGAATTCGTACCACTTAACTACCTTGTTTAAAATAAAACTCAAAATGAGTGTATATATCGTGCAATTTCTCTAAATGTAAGGCTCTAGAAATATATATCCAAGTTTTTCATTTATATATAGACTCCTGTCTTCCTTGTCAGAACGTTTACCTAAGATTTCTTGAGATAAATACACGTAAAATCTTTCACTTTCATTGACCATTTACCGCTATTAGCCTATTACGAGGGCCGATTTTTAAGTCTTTACAAACTACCACTCGATGGCGCCACTGAGATGTGACATTACCATTGCTGGAAAATTTGACATTTGTTATTGTTAAAACAGTGACAGCTCAGAAATTGGCCGAGTAGTTTGTTTACAGTGAGCGTTTAAAAAAGACAGTTTTGTAAATAAATGGAAGTTTCGCGTGAAGTTTTTCTTTGGATGATTTTTTACGATTTTAGTAAAGGCCTAACTCAACAACAATGCCTCGAATCGCTTCGTTCTGTTTACAATTGGTTTGCAGACTTTCGTCATGGTCGACCAAAATCGGTTGTGGTTCCAAAAAACATCAGTGCGCAACATAATTGAAGAGGATCGACATGTGACTTACTGTGAGATAAAGGCATCCTTAGGCATATTGAAGACTGCAGTACTTCGATTTTGCATGAACATTTAGCTGTAAAAAAGATCTGTTCCCAATGGATTTCGCATAATTTGACCGAAATTCAAAAACCGGCTCATGTCAATTGGTGTAAGGAAATGCTCAAAAAATTCGACCGAGGACATGCAAAATTCGTATACAACATCGTAAAAGGAGATGAAACTTGGATATATTCATGCGAGCCGGAAATTAAGCAACAGTCAACGGATTGGGTGTTCCAAGATGAACCGATTCCAACAAAAGTGGTCGAAGAAGCACTTCCAAAAAAATGGCCACTTGTTTCTTTGGTTATACTGGACATGTTATACCAAGTGTACAAGGATTTCAGACAACAGATGGTGCGCCAATGCAGTTTGTGCTATAAAGATTTGACACTGCGCCATTTTGTTGTGTCGTCAACAAGTGCTAGACGCACACGAGTGATAAATTGGAAAAGTGTGTGCATAGTGTTGTGTTGTTGTGTTCAATATGTCGAAATTTATACCAAACAAAGATCATTCGCGGACAGCATTAATTTTTTGTTTTCATTTGAAGAAAACTGCTGTTGAATCATACCGATTACTTCGAGAAGCTTATGGTGAACATGCTCCATCGCAAGATACGAGTGAACGATGGTTTCGGCGTTTCAAAAGTGGTGACTTCGATGTTGCAGACAAGGAACTTGGAAAACCGCCAAAAAAATACGAATATGTGAAATTGCAAGCATTGTTGGACGAAGATGATTCGCAAACACAAAAGCAACTCGCCGAGCAATTGGGCGTTAGTCAACAAGCTGTTTCCAATCGGCTACGTGAAATGGGAAAGATTCAGAAGACCGGTAGATGGGTACCACATAAGTTGAACGACAGGCAAATGGAAAAGCGCAAAAACACGTGTGACATTTTGCTCGCTCGATACAAAAGGAAGTCGTTTTTGCATCGTATGGTTACAGGAGATGAAAAGTGGATTTATTTTGAGTATCCCAAGCTCAAAAAATCATGGATAGACCCAGGCGCACCATCCATATGAACCGCAAGACCGAATCGCTTTGGCAGAAAGACCATGCTCTGTGTTTGGTGGGACCGGAGGGGCGTCGTCTATTATGAGCTGTTAAAACCTGGGGAAACGGTTAATACTAAACGTTACCAACAACAATTGATCGATTTGAACCGTTCGCTGCTTGAAAAAAGGCCAGAATACCGAAAGAGGCCACACAAAGTCATTTTTCTTCATGACAATGCTCCATCACATACGGCAAAACCAGTTCGCGACACGTTGGAAGCACTCAAGTGGGAAGTTCTACCCCATGCGGCTTACTCCCCAGGCTTGGCTCCTTCCGATTACCACTTGTTTGCATCGATGGATCACGCACTTGCTGAGCAGCGCTTTGATTCGTACGAAGATGTGAAAAAATGGCTCGATGAATGATTCGCAGCAAAAGGGGAAGATTTTTACTGGCGTGGTATTCACAAATTGCCAGAAAGATGGGAAAAATGTATAACAAGCGATGGAGCATACTTTAAATAAAGTACTTTTTATCATTCTTCCAAATTTAACATGTTTTTTTTAGAAAAAAAATTCGCATTTCATACTTGTACACCTGGTAACCATTGCTTTAGAGGATCGAAAAACACTTATTGCTGAATGGTATACAACAATTTGTTTGCCAGAAGTTATCGATCAAATTAGGAAAAACGACCGAAAACGTCGCATTATTCTTCATCATAACAATGCCAGCTCTGACACAGCACGTCAAACAATTGATTATTTGACGGGGGAAAAACATCGAATTAATGTCGTAATCACCTGATTTATTGCCTAACCACTTCTTTTTGTTCCCGAATGTCAAAAGAAAACGCGTAGACAGCGATTTTTATCACTTCAAGAACCTGTTGAATCCTTCCAAAATCATATTTTTGAGGTACCAACTTCAGAGTGGAAAAAATGTTTCGAGAATTGGTTCGGACGCACCTTATAGGCGAATATTTTGAGAAACAATAAAACTATTTGTACTAAATTCTTTGTTTCTTTTATTGTTTTTGTAAAAACTTAAAAAGGTAGCCCTCGTATTAGGTTATAGCTTGCTATATTCACATTTTACAATATCATATTTCTAATTCATTTATAATAGTGACGTTGATTTCAAAATCTGTAGTAATTGTAAGTCATTCGACACAGTGTTGTCGAAACGGTCATTGTCGTATACGAGTAATCATAATAAAACAAAAATCTTAACACAAACGTGTTTATTTTCGATGAACTTTGATATATTATTTTTTAAAATGCGTTCCAGACTTAATTAAAATGTAAGTGCTCAAGTATAAACATCAGTTCGCGTTGTATTTTTTATTACAGGTGGATTTGCACATTAAAACACATAGAATGACCAGCAATATACAATTTTATTTAGTCTGGCGATCTAAAGACAGATTGTATATTATAATTTTGTTATTTTATTAGATATTTTAAAATTTTTTATTTTTTGTCAGCCCTGGAGTTTCAGTGAAGAAGGCTTAAGTACAAAATAGACATTAGTATAGTATTTTTTGGCTTTTTCTCTTTAGTTTACTAACACCAAAACATTCTATACTAACAGAAATAATCCACAAAAAAAACTTACTAACGCGATATGGCCTTTTTAACTATGCTTGTATATTTGTGCATGATTTTAGAACTAAATTTTGTACAGTATATTAATTACAGGTAAACATTTAATAGGTAGTTTTGTTGAAAATTACCATACATTTTTCAAATACAAAAAACGAACTGCAAAAACTGTTTAATATTATTACACATACATCTGAAGTGTCGATTCTACGGTATACCAATTGTCTTTATACATACTACATGGGGTGAAAATCCCGAAATTTTTAAAGAAAAAAACAATACATAGTTTTCTTCTGGACGCATCCACTTATTCCAGCTATCTTCTAACTTTTGGATACTTTCATATACACTGGTGAGCAAAACAATCGACTCAAACTTCATTTAACACGGATCCTAGAATTTAATGTTCATATAATTATACGGGTTTTAGTATCATTTGAAAGCCCATTCTATTCGCTTTCCAATAATACCAAATTCCATAGCATACCTCATGCTTTTTACTGATTAAAAGGATTGAAAGTGGGAACAAGGATTGAAAATATAGGTAAGAGAAAATAAAAATTAAACAAATTTTAAGTTTAACAACTAAATTTATTGATAAAAGCCAATATCAATATTTTGTATTAACCCCCTCTAGCCCTTATTACTGCTTTCAGCCAGTTTTTCGTAGAGCGGATGAGCTTTTTCACCACTGCCTGTCGGATTCTTCCCCACTCTTCCGCTATCGCAACCTTTAAGTCCCTCAGCGATGCAGGGGCTGGATTTCTGGCTCAAACTCTTCTTTTGATGTGCTCGATTGGATTAAGGTCAGGACTCCGCGTAGGTCAGTCTAATGTGGGTATTCCCACTTCTGCCAGGTATTGCCGCACCGATACACCGGCATGTGACCTCATATTGTCGTGCATTAGCACGGAGCTATCGCCACAAACCCAGCGTAAGGAACGACGTGTTCCTGCAGGACCTTCTCGATGTACCGGTGAGCAGTTAATCCACCACTACGAGCCTCATCAGTCACGAAAACCAAATCGGTTTTTCGTATCCAGCAAGATGCCTCTCCACACTATGACAAAACCTCCACCGTAGGCGACCGTTTCATTACTGCAGCAGTGCACATAGCGCTCCCCAGGCCTCCTATAGACTCGTTCTTTTCCATCATTGCCATGTAGGCACATTCTGGACTCGTCGGAGAATAAAACGGAGCGCCGCTGCTCTAAGGTCCAGTCGACATGTTCTCGGGCAATCTGAGTTGCGCTTGTCGATGAGGTGCTGTCAATTTGGGTCCGTTAGCTGGTTTCTTTGGAGCTAGGGCTTCTTTAACCTGAACTAACCTGAACTAACAGCCTGATCACGAACTTGTCGGAGCTCCTGCTGGACCTCAACACCGGTCAGATGACGATTTCTTAAGAGTTGTGTTGACAATGAAGCTGTCGTTTCGCTCCGAGGTACACCTTCTTCCTGCTCCTGGTTTCTGTGTAAAGGCGCCAATCTGTTGGCAACATCTGTAGACTCTGGAGACAGCTGACTTGCTTACGTGCAGTTGCCCAGCGATTACACTTTGGTTATGCCCTTCTTGCAATAGGGACTTGTACCGTTTCTTCCGGGGTGGTATCCATTTTCCGATGACGTAATTAGTGAACAGGTATAGCAGAGATGTTGACGGTTCAAGTTCCTATAAAGGAATGATAGGAAAACGCAGTTGCATGTGTTTTTATAGGGATGAATAGCGCGCGACGAGTGCATTGCTAAGCGAGTAAAAACGGTTCTATTGAGTAAAACCGTTTTAATCAGTAAAACGTACGATTGTCGAGCTATCTAAAAGATCTGGTGAAAACGGCGAATGAGGAAGCAATTGGTCCAATTTCACCAGCGATTTTGGTAAAACAACACTGTTTTTTCTCGCTAAATGCGTCCTTTTTTTCTTGATTTCACCATTCGAACGGTCCAATAAACAAACGTCTCCAATGATTGTTCGCCCCTTATAATCGATCAGTATTATTCCATACGCTTCTCAAACAATACCTGCCAAAACCTTTCCAGCTAATGTTTGTGTTTTTGGACGCTTCGATCGGCTTTCATGCAACTTCAGCCTCTCGGCGGACTGCCTATTGCACTCAGGTGTGTAGTGGTTGATCCATGTTTCTTCCATTGTGATAAATCGACGCAAAATTCCTTTGGATTACGCCTCAACAGTACCAAACAGCGTTCTCAATATTCGAGGCGTTGCAGTTTTTGATCAATCGGCGTGCACCCATCGGACACATAGTTTTTTGATATGCAAATGTTCATGCAAAATATGCCTCACGCATTCTGTTGATATCTTCACGATGTCAGCTATCTCTCCCACTTTCTCGTTGCGCTCATTCAGAACTATATGATGGACTTTTTTGTGCTTTTAGACGTCCGGAACATGGTACATCATCAGTGTTTGTACGGCGGTATAGTTGCAAAATGTACCCTAGCACTTCTCAAGATATCAAGATATTCTTCCTGGGTTTGGCTGTATTATTTCCCATCAAAAAGCAATGTTTAATTAACACATGAAATTTTTTTTGTTCCATCGTTTTGCAAAAATCAAAAGTAGCGTTAACTCGCAAGCTAATGAACAAAATGTCATGAAAATTTTACAATCTTCTTAGAGTTGACACTAACTGAAGATCATGTGGTTTTTTTTTTGTTTGTGCTGCCATCTCTCGGAAAGCCTCGGGACTTTCCACCCCATGGTAGTAAGATGTTTTTATAAGGAGACTTACAGACGTAATGTAATATAAAATATAAATTTAGCAGTCTACCTACATAATTTATATCGATGTATTGATCTGATTCTAATCAGGAAACTCTATAGAAATCAGTTTTTACATTTGTATCACTACGTGGTGAACCAACTAACGATATATAGTAAGAACGCGAAATAGTATCAACTCGCTCCGATAGGTGGCGATATGTACATCTGTAATGCGTGCAAGTATATCAGTATGCTAGCTTGTGTTTACGTTTGCATAAAGGTCTAATTATATCTCTGCGATTTTTTCAGTGGATAAGAGTGGAAATTTTGTTTTAAACTTAGAAAAAGTGCTACTGAAACATTTGAAATGTTTTGAAAAGCATCTAGAGACGAAATCTTAACCACGCGTAAATTTTCCAGTGGTTTTGACGATTTAAGGCCGGCCGAGCTTCGGTGGCAGATGACGAGCGTCTGGAAGAGCTTCGACTGCAACGACGCTTGAAATCGTCGCCAAAGTCCAATAAATTATTCGTGAGAACCATCATCAGAGAATTCTAAGCACCCGTGACGAACTTTCTATTTAGAAAACGGCCAAAGCCACATTTTTTAGCGAAGAATTCCATGACTGTCATTCCCCACCCCTCTTATTCAGCTGAATCGGCACCCTGTGTCTTCGAATCTTCGGACTGTTCCCCAATATAAAAATGAAGTTAAGGGGTCGCCGCTTCGAGAGGGTGACATAACCGTCGCCTATGAATTCAATAAACCAATCGGCAATATCTTTCTTCAATACTTATGTACGTATGAACCTGCCAGCAATTTCAGTAGATACAAACTGAGTGAGAGAAGGGAAAAGGAAGGAATGATATTCACGATATATCTTTAAAAGATGCTCCTGATTAAAATCACGGTCGTGACAAAAGCGTTTTGGATTTTTGAAAGTTCGTCCTAATCCCACTAATATGTACTAATCTTTTTAGTGTTCCGTACGGAACACTTATAAGGTCACTTCGGTGTCTGTCCGTCTGTCACACCCGATTTTCTCCGAAACTATGTGACATAGAAAGTTGAAATTTGGCACTAATATAGCAATTGATGGCCCCATTAGAGCTTAGGGGGTTAGTTTTGAGGGGTAAAATCAGAAGTGATAAAAAAAATTACCAGGTCATCGAGTGGGTTGTCAAATGAAAGCTTGTAAAAACACGAGTTCAAAAATATTTCGGACAGTTTTCTTTGTATTATTTTTAAAAAATTGGCAAAAATCGTTGTCGTCCCCTTATCTCGAATAGTACTGAGCAAAAAATTTGGAAAGAATTCTGGAATCACCACGATTACCTTTGATAATTTATCTGACATATAAAAAAAAATCCAAAACTTAGGGTCATAAATTTTCAACAAAGATCGGAAACAAACTTTGTTTAAAACTCATTTAGGGCAGTGTTTTTTAACGTGTGGGTTGCGACCCCCTTGGGGGTCGCGAAGCCTTTATAAGGGGGTCGCGGCCTCGCGTTTAAAAATATATTTTTATTAAGAAAATGTTAATTAAAGGACATTCGTAGGTTAACACAAATCAACAAGAATAAAAAAAATACATATGAGTCGCATTCACATTAATGTGAAGGTTGCGCCTGTTTTTCGTTAACTAATTTCTCCCATCGCGGATCCGTTTTTGCTATACATAGAATTAAATCGTTTTGTAAATTTAGGCGATTTCTCTGTTTGCTTTTGATTTGGGCCATTGACGAAAACGTCAACTCACATAAGTAAGAGGTGGCAAATGGAATCTAACACTTCAAAGCTTCTGTGGTTAATTCTGGGTATTCTGTTTCTCTTTTTAACCAAAACGTATCCAAATTAACAGACTTGAATTCTAAGCGCAACATTCCATCGGCAGATAATTCCAGCAGTTTTTCTTTTAGGTTGGTTCCCAAACTTGCCTCATCTATCGCTGCATTTAAAAACGGATTTTTATGATGCCCAATTTTCTCTGATAGTTCTTGCACCGAGAAATAATGACGCAATTCTTCTTTCAAATTCTGCAAAACAATTTCCATACCAGGTATATATGCTCTGATGTTTATCTCAGACCCCACCTCTCCAATAAAAGACTGAGTCGACAAAAAAGAATCGAAGTTGTTTTAATTTATGGATGATGACCATAAGTCTATTTTTTTTGTAAAGCCATGGATTTGGTCTTTAGCAGTAATGACATTTTCATCCCGTCCTTGAAGGTTTTTATTCAAATGTTCGAATAAGTCGGAAAGAAAAGCCAGTTTTAAAAGAAATTCCGGGTCACAAACGAATTTGAAATATTCTGCTTTGGCCTGCTGTAAATACACCTAAAGTTCAGCTCGAAGTTCGAAAACTCTCGTCAGTACTTTGCCTTTCGATAACCACCTAACCTCTGTGTGGTAAAGTAAATTTTGGTGCAGTGAACCCATATCTTCACAAATCACTCGAAATAATCATGTCTGTAACGCTTTTCCTTTAATAGAATTTACTATTTTTATAATTATATTGAGAAGTTCATTGTATTCCTGTGACAAGGTTTTGCCCGCAAGAGATTGGCGGTGAAGAAAGCAATGCATCCAACAAGCGTTTGGCATCAGTTTTTTTAGTCTGGTAATAAATCCGCTTTTCGAACCAGTCATGGTTTTTTTGCTCCGTCCATACAAATAGCTATGCATTTCTTCGCCCAATCAACATTGAAATCTTGTGTAGCTTCAAGGAACATGTTATATAAGCACTGACCTGTTGTATTCGTGGGAAGAGCTTTAAAACAGTATTTCTTCCATCAATCTCTCATTGGAGTTAAAACGCACAAAAGCTATAAACTGCGCACAACCCGCAATATCCGTAGATTCATCGAACTGCAGGGATACAAAAGTACTTTCTTTTATTTTTCCTATGACTGATCACTAACGTCAGTTGCCATATCGCTTATCCTGCGTTGAATGGTATTGTCAGAGAGAGGTATACTTTTGAGCTTTTCTACCTCTTGTTTGCCAAACATAATCTCTGCTATATCTAAAACCGCTGGTAAAATCAAATTTTCGGCAATAGTGTGAGGTTTTCCTGCTTTAACCACACGAAAAGCTACTCGATAACTAGCTAGCAATTCTTTCTCATTTAGATTAGACATCTGAACTACAGCAGTTATTTGATGTTAAAGGGCCTTCAATTTCTCAAAAAATTCCAACGGTTTGTTTTTTTCATTTGGATGTTTTGTGTCGAGGTGGCGGACTAGTTTTGATGGCTTCATGCTTTATTTTGATAAAGTTTCGAAGCAAATAACGCACTGCGGTTTATTTTCAATAACAGTAAATCCGAATTTTAAATAATTGTCGTCATAAAAACGTTTTTTCTTTGGTTTCGTTTCACTACTCTCACTAGAAGTTGACGGTTGTGTTGACCTTTTTAGAAATTCATCCATTTTCATTAGTCACTTCAATAAATTCAAATACGTGAGTTCAACATTAAAACAATGGCTTGTGCTCGTCAAACGAACGCCGACTGGCGGTTACTTCCAGCGTACGTGATCGCGCGCGCCCCCGCAGCGCTCGTGTGTCCCGCTCATTCACTCGACTCTCATGCTCGCCGCACTCGCGAGCCGGCATGGTTCTCGCATATACGCACGCGCTTTATTAATCTACTATTGTCGTATCCGTGGAGGCGTTTGGCGACGTAATCGATGTAAAAATATGTCTGTTGTAGGTACTTAATTATGTATTTAGCCGATACCTAATTATGAAAATAAATAAAAATGTTGTATGGATTTTTATTTGTAACATAATAAAATACAGGTTAGAAACAGCGGAGGTTAGGGGGTCGCGAAAAATTTTTAAGTACTAAGGGGGTCGCGTCATGTAAAAGGTTGAAAAACACAGATTTAGGGTAACAAAAATTTTTATTTTAAAAGCAAGCACCGTATGGAACACTAATTGCGCAAGTCCGACTTGCACTTGGTCGGTTTTTGTTAACTAATTGCTGCCAAATTCATATTTTGTACTCTACGCTAAATAATTTTTATTAACTTGGGAATTTTATGTGTAAATAACTTCAAAATAAATTATTACTATAAAATTTATTGCTAACACCCTAAGTTCTAACCAATATTTGTAATATGGGGACCATACGCCTCGCAAGAATTTTAAGCTTGTGTTGACCTGAAAAAAATATTTTTTAATTTTTTTTTATGAGCATAGCGCACGTGTTGCAGAGAAATCCGCGCTATAGGAGCAACGCCTGTGCGAAAAAAGCGATTCACGTTGGTCTCAAATCGCTGTAAGTTGTACTAGTTGGTTCTCCATATAAAAGACTGCCTGAAAATGGTTGTACGAGAAGTAACAAGCTGAACTTCATATAGATGTGAAGTATTAGCGCGACGTGTATTTCTAGCATGCATCACTCTGAGTGGAATTAAGCGGGCTACATCCAGCGAACACTTTCCATGAAAATACTTGTAGAATAGACTCAAGTCGCCGACCATTCTTCGATGTTCCAATGAATCAAGGTTGCTGGTCAGTTCTGAGTCTCCAGTCAGGCGAACAGCTCTCTTCTGAATAGAATCCAACAAATGCAGTGTATGTTTGGGAGCAGACCCTCAAACATGGGAGCCGTATTGCATCATTGGTGGACTTTGAGCTTTGTAAAGAATTAACAGTTATAAAGAGTGTAAAGCTTTCTAGTTCGAAATAATATTCTCAGCTCTCTTTGCTATGCTTGCAATATGTTCATGCCAAGACATGTTTGCCCCAAATTAACGCTCAGCACAATGCTAGAGGGCATAACTATGTCGGGTTCGGTAATGTTAACTTTTTTAGAAAATTGCTGGCCTGGGTTTTTGGAGCATCAAATTCTACTTGATTACTGTCACCCTAAGATCTTTGTTAAGTTGAACGACTTCCTGCTATGAGGACTCCATGTTCGAACGTGAATGAAGAAATATGCAAAGCTGTAGACTAGATTCTCGGTTCTTTCCAGCAGATCATTAATGTAAATGAGGAAGACAGTAGGAGACAGTATGGAGCCTTGGGGTGCATCGGCGTGGATGGTGAAGTTAGAAAGAAATCCGTCGACTGCTACTCGTAAAAAATCCTCTTTGAGAAAACATGACAGTCATAAATAAAATTTTCGATTATACCAAAATAGCGTAGCTTAGCTCACAATGCCCTAGATATATCAGGTGCAGCCGCTCGAGATTCTACAAAATTTTTTACTATAGATTTAAATATACCTTGATTCCTCGGCCTCGTTAGTTTCTAAATCTACAAGCCACCATTGGCAGTAACCCAATTAAAATGTCATTAGCGTCAGTTAGGAAGACGAGAGCTAGTCAGATCATTCAGGTTAGCTAGTTCAGGTCACGAGAACAGTTTCTAAAAAGCAGGAAAGCTAGAGTTTTTTTTTTATGGGTTTAGCACACGTGCTGCAGGGAATAAGTCCTTAAAGCACTACAGGAGCGACACGTGTGCGGAAAAAGCGATTCACGTTGTTCTTGAATGGCTGTAAACTGTACTCGGTGGAAAACACAGTCCTGGGCAAATTATTCCAAAGGGATGATGTTCTCCATATAAAAGACTGCTTGAAAAGCTTTGTACGAGGAGTAACAAGCTGAACCTCATACGGATGTGAAGTATTAGCGCGACGTGTACTTCTAACATGCACCGCTCTAGGACGAAATTAAGCGGGCCACATCCTTCGAACACTTTCCATGAAAATACTTGTAGAATGGGCTCAAATCCCCAACCGTTCTTCGATGTTCCAGCGAATCAAGGCCGCCGGTCAGTTCCGGGTCTCCAATCAGACGAACAGCTCTTCTCTGAACAGAATCCAAAAATGCAGTGTATGTTTGGGAGCGGAGCCTCAAACATGGGAGCAGTATTCCATAGTTGATCGAATTTGAGTTTTGTAAAGAATTAACAGTTGTTGTGGAGTGTAAAGCTTTCTAGTTCAAAATAATATAGCTCTCTTTGCTATGCCTGCAACATGTTCATGCCAGGACATATTTGCTCCCAAATTAACGCCCAGCAAATTGAGTGCCCCGACATAACTATGTCGGGTTCAGCAACGTCAACCTTTTTAGAAAAAACTGCCGCCTGGGTTTTTGTAGCTTTAAATTCCACTTGGTTACTGTCACCCAAGATAAAATTTCTTCCAGGTCTTGTTAAGTTGAATGACTTTCTGCTGTCTGTGGATATTCGTCTGAGTAGCCGATGACCGAGCGTTCAAAGTGAATGAAGAGATAAGCGTACTGTCATCTGCAAAGCTGTAGATTGGATTTTCGGTCTTTTCCAGCAGATCGTTAATGTAAATGAGAAATAGAGTAGGAGACAGTATGGAGTCTTGAGGTACAGCGGCGTTGCTAGTGAAGGTGTTAGAAAGAAATCCGTCGACTGCAACTCGTAAAGAACGCTCTCTGAGGAAACATGCGAGCCACAAACCGAACTTTTCAGACATACCATAAGAGCATAGCTTTGCCAACAGCCCATCTTGCCAAACACGGTCGAATGCCTTGGATATGTCAAGAGCAACCGCTCGAGATTCTCCAAAGTGTTCAATTGCGTTGTTCCAAACATGTGTTACATAAGTCAGAAGATCTCCTGTTGATCTATTTTTACAAAAGCCATATTGATGATCGCTAATAATGTTGAATCCTTCAAGATATTTTAGAAGATGCTGATTGATAGCCTTTTCCATGACTTTCGATATTATTGAAAGCAGTGCGATTGGTCGGTAGTTATTTGGCAAGGTCTTCTTGCCTTTTTTAGGTATCGGCTGAACTGTGGCACATTTCCAGCGGGAAGGAAATATTCCCTTCCTGTAGGATAGGTTGAACTGGTATTAGTTCCCTTGCACAGTTTTTGAGAACTATATTCCGTCAGCGCTAGAAGCTTTTTTGGTGTCTAGCTTCATTAAAATACATTTTATGATACGCTATCTGAAGACAATATCGGGCATCCTTGACTGCACTATGGGAATAGTAGGTGGTGTTTTTCCTTGGAAATCGACAGTAGAATGTGAAGCAAAGAGTTCAGCCAACAAGTTCGCTTTCTCAACAGGTGTCGTTGCAATAGAATTATCTGGCCGTGTGAGTGGTGGTATGGTGGATTGGTGGTGAAATTTTGACTGACTGCCTTAGCGACTGACCCAAAGGACCTGGAATTGTTGGGACAAGCGAGAAGTTTGTTTCTAATTCGTTGATTCGTTGATATCGTCGATAATTTCTTTGCATCTGTTATTGGCGCAACAACAAAGGTGTTACGGTTTATGGTGTTAGGATTTTCAGACCATTGTCGGTAGGCAAGATGTTTAGAAGCAAGAGTAACGCTGTGGTATTTAAAGAGGTTTGTTTTTCAACACGAGTTATGTGTATAAAAAGTAACAACCATGTAAATGTGTGAAAGCTATTTTTAATGGAACAAAGTGCTAATCAGTATTGTAACGAATTGGCAAACTGTGCATTCTTACGTATTTTTAGTGGATTTTATTTTCTTTATGGGAGATTTTTTTGAATGATAATAAAAGTATGACATTGTCGGTTTTTTAGTAGCAGTATCAGCACGACCTTCTTTATTTTATTACTAGATAAAGTAGGGTTAAACAAGCTTAAATTTTAGCGACAAAATTCAACCCTAAAAGTCTTGTAAAATATTACATATTGCCTGGCAAGAAATTTTGAGATATTTTGCAATCTTCTAGAATTGTTTTGTTTGTTTTCAGGATAAAGACAAAAAGAAAGGCAGGAATAAAGAGGGTAAGTTCGATTTAATATGTTTTATTGTATTTTAACAATAAAATTGCTTTATTTGACTTTGCACTACGTTTGGAAATTTATGGTAAGTCGAAATTCAAGCAGGAGTAAGTTTCTTTAAAGTTTTACTTCAGAAGATTAATCTCCATATTTTGAGGTTTATTGCTGTTGCCTTAAAGTAGATAAAACTACTTTTTTAAACGATTTTCAATATTTTACTCCTAAATATTTAAGTTTTTGGCTTCATTAGAAATGAAAGCGTTCATCCAACGGTATCATATTACTATTATGGCTCAGTAAATGAAATTTTAGCAGTTTTGTTGACCTAAACTGATTTCAGAGGAACTAATCTTTTGAACACAAGAATGCCAACACTTTTAACAGTTTCGTTAGTGAGGGTAAAGAGGTCAAAAATTTTCCTAGTATATATGACATACGTGGTGCGATTCCCGAACTCACTCTACATAGCAAAAACACGATATAATATTGACTCGCGCCGACAGGTGGCAGTAGGTCGCGCCGACACATCCTACGTTATCGTTACGTGACAAGTTTCAACTTGCTAGTTCCTTAAGTTTGCGCATGTAAAGGGTGTTTTTTTTATAGAGGTATAGAACTTTGAAATGGAATAAAACAAAGATGAATTTTTCAAATTGACATGAAATTTACTTTATTCGAAAGATAATCTTCTGGCATTATAATTTAAATATGACTTCTGGCATATGATGGCCACGGCTGGCTCGGACGTAGTCTAATCTGGAGGTCCAATTTTCGATGACTTTTTCCAACATTTGTGGCCGTATATCGGCAATAACGCGGCGAAGGTTGTCCTCCAAGTGGTCAATCGTTTCGGGCTTATCGGCGTAGACTAGCGACTTCACATATCCCCACAGAAAATAGTCTAGCGGCGTTAAATCGCACGATCTTGGAGGCCAATTCACGGGTCCGAAACGTGAAACTATGCGGTTACCAAACGTTTCCTTCAATAAATCAATTGTGGCACGAGCTGTGTGAGATGTTGCGCCGTCTTGTTGAAACCACAGCTCCTGCACATCATGGTTGTTCAATTGATGAACGAAAAAGTCAGTAATCATGGCTCTATAGCGGCCACCATTGACTGTAACGTTCTGACCAGCATCGTTTTTAAAGAAGTACGGACCAATGATTCCACCAGCCCATAAAGCACACCAAACAGTTAGTTTTTCTGGATGTAACGGTGTCTCAACATACACTTGAGGATTATCATCACTCCAAATACGGCAGTTTTGTTTATTGACGTATCCATTCAAACAAAAGTGAGCTTCATCGCTAAACAAAATTCGCTTATGAAAATCGGGATCAACGGCAATCTTGTTTTGGGCCCATTCGCCGAATCTACGCCTTGCTAGGTGATCGTGTGGCTTCAATTGTTGCACGAGTTGGATTTTGTAAGACGCAAACCAAGATCTTTCCGCAAAATCTTCCATAAAGTGGATGGACACATATCCAATTCCTGTGCACGATGGCGGATAGACTGATTCGGGTCTTTTTCTACGCTACGCCCTACAGCAGCAATGACTTCTTCTGTACGCACTGTACGACGTCTCTGTGGATGCGTATTATCATTTAGAGTAAACGTGGTGCGGAAACGTTCCATAGTTAATCGAATTAATTGCTCTGATGGACGATTATGTTGACCGTAAAATGGACGTAGTGCGCGATACGTATTTCGAACAGAACCATGATTTTCAAAATAAATTTGCACAATTTGGAAGCGTTGTTCAGGCGTCAGTCTATTCATGTTGAAATGCCAAACCAAACTAAACATAAATCACGTGACAGCTGACAAAATGGCCTCCAGTTAAAAGAGTGTTGCCAACTTAAAGTTTTATACCTCTATAAAAAAACACCCTTTATATCATATTTCGTGTTAAACTCGGGAAAATTGTTACTGTAACATATGAAATTATTCCTTGAGCCATAAGAACATTTTCGAGCAGTTTTCGCTGCTGAAGTCCGGCCGAACATTGTTAAAAGTCGACGAGCGTTCCGGAAGATCTTCGACTACAACTACGCCTGAAATCATCGCCAAAGTTCAACAAATCATTCGTGATGACTATCGGGGGACAATTCTAAGCATCCCTGATAAACATTCTGTTGGTTAGAAAATTGCCAAAGTTTTGAAGCGAGAAAAGGTGACTTCTACATCACTACACTGCACCGGTCTACAGTTCTTTTGTATGCAACAATTTTTGGCGAAGAATTATATGATTTTCATCACTCACCCCCCATATGCGCCTGATTTGGTACTCTGTGACTTTGGGCTTTTCCCCCATATGAATATGAAATTAAAGACAGCCACTTAAAGCATTACTTTAACACAGATGATAGTTAAAAAAATTTCCATCTCTGGCGAACTTACTATCCCACCTCTCTAGTTTTTCGCATGGCTCACCTAATTTGGCACCCTCTGACATTGAGCTGTTCTCCGTAGGAAAATGAAGTTAAAGAATCGCGGCGGTGCAGGAGATCTACTTTGAAGACAACGGGAGTCACGAAACCTAAAAGTAACTACTTCAGATTTTATAGCATTAGTCTGGGGACTTTTAAATCGCACCACGTATATTTCAAGGTTAAGTTGATTCATAGAAAGATTGTTTGCACCTTCAGAGTCAGTACCAAAGGACGATTAGAATATAAATGATCAGTTTATCTTATACGTTATATAAAAAAAGGCCAAAACATAAAAATCTATATACGAGGGTCGTATGATAAGTACTTGGTCTTGACAAGAAAAAAAACGTTTTTATGTGTAATTTTTATTTCATTTTCCAACATAGTCTCCTTTTAGCTCTATATACTTAGTCCAACGTTTTTCTGTCTTCTGTATCCTATCTAAAAAATATGATTTCTTCAACCTTTCAAAATAGGCGTTTGCTTCAGCAGTTTTTTTTCCGCCGAGCCATTTTTTCATATTCGGAAATAAAAAATATTCGCTGGGGGCTAAATCTGGCGAATATGGTGGATGCGGAGCAATTCGTATCCTAACTCATAGAATGTTGCCATGGCACTAACACAAGGGTGCACGCGTGCATTGTCTTAATGAAAAGGATTTTTTTTCTTCGCCAAAACGTACGTTTTTCTTTCACAGCACAGTTGAAACGATCTAATAAGTTGACATAAAACTCTCTATTAATCGCTTTGCCCTTTTTAAGCTAATCCACGTGGATTATGTCGCATGCATCCCAAAACACTTTGGCCATGACTTTGTTGGCCGATAAAATTGCCTTGGTCCTCTTTGGCGCCGGTTCGCCATGGAAAACCCACTGCTTGGACTGTTGCTTGGTTGCGCTTAACATCGCCAAACATTCTTTTGACGTTGACACACGTACGCGTTTATTGTCAATTGTGAGTAATAGCGGCACCTATCTTGCCGAAAGCATTCTCATATCCAAATTAGTTTTTAAAATGTCCTGCACCCTTTCAGTTAAGATGCCCACAGTCTCAGCAATCTCACGCACTTCCACTCTCCGATCATTTATCACTATATCGTGGATTTTTTCAATCATTTCTGATGTGGTGACCTCATTTGGACATCCTGGATGTTCTTCATTAAAAATGCTTGTACCGCCGCGTTTGAATTCAGCTGCCCAATATTTTACGGTTGATAACGAAGGTACAGAGTCCCCATAAACTCCGCTGAGTTCCACTTTTATCTCATCATACGTTTTATTTTTCAAAAACAAATATTTTGTCACTGCTCGATATTCAATTTTTTCCATTGTTATAAAATCAAAAAAAGTTGTTCTATTTAAATGGCTGCCACTCACAAACTAAATCACACAGCGACTTGAAAATTTGACAGGATTCTTGTGAAAGGTTATGTTTACGAAAAATATAATTTTTTAAATAGTATTGGCGCCATCTCTGGCCAGGGCTAGATACTTTTCATACAACCCTCGTAAGTAACAATATAAATAAGTTACCTATTTTTGGTTTTCCACTAAATCATTCATCCTAATTATTGATCTAAGTACTACGTTGAACGATTATTACCAAATACCAGGTGTACAAGTATGAAATGCGGACTTTTTTCCTAAAAAAATATGTTAAATTCTGAAGAATGATAAAAATTGCTTTATTCAAAGTATGCTCCGTCGCTTGTTATACATTTTTCCTATCTTTCGGGCAATTTGTGAATACCACACCAGTAAAAATCTTCCCCTTTTGCTGCGAACCATTCATCGAGCATTTTTTCACATCTTCGTACGAACCAAAGCGCTGCTCAGCAAGTGCGTAACCCATCGATGCAAACAAGTGGTAATCGGAACGAGTCAAGTCTGGTGAGTAAGCCGCATGGGGTCGCGAACTGGTTTTGTCGTATGTGATGGAGCATTGTCATGAAGAAAAATGACTTTGTGTTGCCTCTTTCGGTATTCTGGCCTTTTTTTTCAAGCAGCGAACGGTTCAAATCGGTCAATTGTTGTTGGTAACGTTTAGTATCAACCGTTTCCCTAGGTTTTTAACAGCTCATAATAGACCACGCCCTTCTGGTCCCACCAAACACAGAGCATCGTCTTTCTGCCAAAGCGATTCGGTCTTGCGGTCGATGTGGATGGTGCGCCTGGGTCTACCCATGATTTTTTACGCTTGGGATTCTCAAAATAAATCCACTTTTCATCCCCTGTATTTGCGATGCGCTTTTCCATTTGCCTGTCATTCAACTCATGTGGTACCCATCTACCGACTTCTGAATATTTTCCATCTCTCGTAGCCGATTGGAAACAGCTTGTTGACTAACGCCCAATTGCTCGGTGAGTTGTTTTTGTGTTTGCGAATCATCTTCGTCCAACAATGCTTGCAATTGCACATCTTCGTATTTTTTTGGCGGTTTTCCACGTTCCTTGTCTGCAGCATCGAAGTCACCACTTTTGAAACGCCGAAACCATCGTTCACACGTATCTTGCGATGGAGCATGTTCACCATAAGTTTCTCGAAGTAATCGGTATGATTCAACAGCAGTTTTCTTCAAATGAAAACGAAAAATTAATGCTGTCCGCGAATGCTCTTTGTTCGGTATAAATTTCGACATATTGAACACAACACTATGCACACACTTTTCCAATTTATCACTCGTGCGCGTCTGACACTTGTTGATGACACAGCAAAATGGCGCAGTGTCAAATCTTTATAGCACAAACGGCATTGGTGCACCATCTTTTGTCTGAAATCCGCATTTCATACTTGTACACCTGGTAGAGTTTTGAAAGAAGAGTATTTTTTCATCTATACATCTATATAAAATGTTAAGGCTTAACATTGCAAAAGAAGTAAAATTAGTCTTCTGTTTTACAGATGTAATTCAACGATCAGTTCTCATAGAGGGCGTTCTGTTTCGGGCGCGCTACTTGGGCTCAACGCAGCTGGTCTGCGAGGGTCAGCCTACGAAAACCACGAGAATGATGCAAGCTGAAGAAGCCGTCTCCAGGATAAAGGTAAGTTTGCCATTTTTATATTTAGTTGTTGCAATATTTTTTTGTAAATACGTAGGTCAAAAAAATAATGATACATGTGCATAGCCTTGTTAAAGAGGACGATTAGGTCTACTAAATCTGATTTATTCGGTATCTGATAAAATGGTATGTTTCAGAAAACGAAAAAATAAGCATTAACTAAAAATAAGGTAGAGTTTATTAAATGTTGCTCAGAAACGCTCTGTAGATTTAAACCATGTTTAATTTGGACCACGATATGCAGCGGGGAACCAACCCACAAGACTCGAATAAATCTAAATCTAATTATATCTTATTTTAATTTTTATATTTATTACAAGCAAATCTATCGGAAAAGCCTGTGTGTACTTTCTTCAGACCCTCCCATGGGGTGGTAATCTCCCCCTGGTACGATAAATAGTGGAATTTGATTACCGAATCAGCAGCAAAACGCGCCATATTTGTTTGCAAATTCGTAACGAAGATGAATGTCGCCAAAACCTTCATTGTGGTACCGCTCAAGGAAAAACCATTTTTTACTCCAATGATGAAATTGTAAAGCGTCTGTTTTCTTCCACTACATTTGACTAAAATGTCTAAGAAACGACATGTTTCACAATGCTGTAGTTTCCTCAGATGGTAAATGCCTCGTAAAATAAAACCATTTTTTTTACTCCAAATTTCCACTACATTTGACTAAAATGTCTACGACATGGTACAGATGGTAAAGGGACAAAAAAATCACATATACTATTTAAAGAAACTACACTGTAGTGAAACATGCCATGCTCATTATACTCGAAAATAGGGGAGAAATCGTGGTCATTGTATTGTGCAGATCTTTGTCGTAAAAGTAGGCCTAGTGGCGATGCCCCAGCTGACACTGGAAGTAACGTTACTTCTCGTTTCTCTGCGTTCAGCCCAAGTTTCCTCTCCCCAGTCTAGTTCACTGCTCTTTGTAGTGATGTGATCATCAGTTATTTTCCCGTTTATCACAGTCACAACCATTGCCATGTCGACGGCAAATCCTATCAGAGTCTCTTCTTGGAGCATCTCTGTATACTTCATTAATATAAAGCGTGCAGTACACGCGGCCAGAGCCACAGGTACAAACTAGTCTCTAATAAATATCACTAAACAACTTGCACATAACAACAAGCCACAATTTTTAAGCAGTTGAAAAATCAAGATTTATTTGAATCTGTGGCATAACTCATTTTCTGTAAGAACTGTCAGTTGGTTCCTTGTTGAATATGGCGGTCCATTTGTGGTTATAGGTGTTACCAGTAAACAAAATTTGGTAACTGGTAGATGAATTTTTTAACACGCTAACATCTGATCGGGCATACTAACCACAATTAACACCAGAACGTTGAGGTAGGATTGTTTCAGTCGCCTTTGTACTATATAATATTTAATGCACTCGTATCATCTCCAAGTATGAAATTATTTCTTCTTATGAACTGCTGAAAAAAGATATCTTGAGTTTTTATTTTAAAAATGTAATGTTACAGTTAACTTTCTGACTTATTATTTTAATTTCTATTAGAGAAACACAGTAGACTGCGGATTGAGAACATACTTAAATTCTTCCTGTTCATTTTTTTGCAACTGACGCTACGAAACCAAGATTTTTAGAAAGTGTACTGTATTTTATAAATGGCAAGAATTTATCAAAAAAAATTATATTGGACCCGTTCCGGAGATTTAAATACCGTGCACAAAAAGTGAATATTAATGCTTTTCAGAAACCCTGATTCAATTAACTACATTATCATCAGGTAATAAACGGTAATTCCTTTTTATTTACCCTAAATAGAGAACAGAATAAAGAGTTTTTAGCTGGTGATTAATTCTAGTATCATAATTTTTCATAAAGCCCTATCATTTTCCGAAAAATGTATCATCATTTCTTTTTTTTTTATAATTTTTTAATATTTTCACTCATAATATATCCGATTTGTAAATAGGCATGTATACATATATATAACTTTTTGATATACTATGCACTTAAAAATAATATTTTCCGGTTTTCAAAATATTATTTATTTGTAAAAATAGTTTTTTTTTTAAACGTATTGTTTATATAATTTAACATGTTTTCTTACTATTATGGTTGTATCGACTAAACGAAGCAGGTTAATTCGTAAATATTTTTTCAATTTTTAGGAACATAACAAATGTATTAGCATTATTACACAAATTTAAGCGTTATTAAAATCAGAGATTGTCGGGTGCAAATTTAACGACTTCAAGGCAGTCTGAAGTTATATATATATATATATATATATATATATATATATATATATATATATATATATATATATATATATATATATATATATATATACAGTAGAACCCCGGTTATGCGAGGTAACGTGGCGGGCACCCTCCTCGGATAATTGAAAACTCGGATAATCCGGATTTGTTTTTTATTCATTCAAAAAATAAACACCAATACTTTAAACTGATGTATTAACGTTTTTAACATATAAATAGGTACATACATTATAACAGTGAAATAGGTATCTATGCGCTTCTGTTTCATATTGCATTTTCTTTTTCTCGCTGCAATGTTTCTCCATCTGTTAAGAAGAAGCAAATCCGCTGGGGTTGCCTCTGGTTGTTGTTCGATATACCTCAAAGCTTTTTCCAAAGAAGCAAAACCTTCTTGATGAGAGATCTTAGTGGGAGACTGTTCATCCACCGCCGCTTCGTCATCGTCATCTGATTTTTCGGTTTCCTGAAAGGCATTCGTTATTTCTTCAATACTCATTTCTTCTTCTAAATCATCTGCTGTAATCCATTCCAGCTTCTCTTGTCACATTTTCGTAACCTTTTAATTTTTGCATTAATTCAAATAAACTTTTTTTTCTTTTTCTTCTGTCTCGCTGTCAAAATTTGAACAGAACATTTCTCCATGGCTTCTCAATTTCAAAACTAATTCATTTAATGGAGTATCATCTTCACTGTCATTATAGTCCTCAAAATCAATAACTTTTGACCAAGATTTTTGAATAGTGGTAGTACGCAGAGAATCCCAAGCTTGACTTACCCAGTAAATAATATTTTTCAGTGTAACCTTTCTCATCCCATTGATAATATCCTCCTTTTCTGTGTATTCTAACAGATATAAACGCCTATAATTTTTTTTTAATGTTTTCGAGGATGCCTTGATCCATTGGTTGCATTATGCTGGTTACATTTGGAGGAAAAAATTTTACAACAATTTCGCCCACATGAAGTCCTTCTCCAGGGTGAGAGGGGGCATTATCCATTAACAAAATTGCTTTAATAGGAAGACGGTTTCTGTTCAAAAATTTAGTCACAGGTGGCACGAACTCTTCTTCAGACCAGTTAGTAAATAAGGTCACATTCATCCATGCGCTCTTCTGACTTTTGTAATAGACTGGTAGAGCTTTGGGTGAGATGTCTTTTAAAGCTCTTGGACGTGCAGACTTGCCAATCACCATCAGTGGGATTTTGTGCTTGCCAGATGCATTGGAACATACCATTATAGTTAATTTTTCCTTACTTCATTTGTGCCCAGGAGCTGATTTTTCCTGTCAAGATGCCAATGTTTTTGATGGAAGCATTTTATAATTCAGACCAGTTTCGTCACAGTTGTAAATTTGATCACATGTGTATCCACAATCTTCGATTTTGCTTTTTAAAGTTCTGCTTAAACTTCTCAGTTGATGACACATCAGCAGAAAGTTTTTCACCACATACAGTCAGTTGTCGTACATCGTACCGTTTTTTCCAGCGGTCAAGCCATCCAGAACTGGCGGTAAACTGATCTATCTCTGGGAATTGCCTACTAATCATTATTGCTTTCTGTTGTAAAATTGGACCTGACAGAGGCACAATTTTTGATCTCTGTTGGTTAAACCCCATGAATAAAGCTTCGTTAACCTTTTCATAGTCGCCGGTTTTCGTTGATTTTCTTCCTGAGGACGAGGAGGAGTGATTTATACACCACTTTTCTATTTTTGTGCGGTTTTTTTTCCAATCTCCAACTGTTACCTCACCTACTCTATAATCTCGTGCAACAACTTTAATTGTCTCTTCTGCTTCAGTTCTTCTGATGGCTTTTAATTTTTCTTCAATAGGAACGACGATTCTTTTACGCTTGTTTTGCTCCATTATAATACGACAAACAGAAATTCAAACAAAGCAGTTCGTATTAATTACACTTAACTACTAGAACTCCAACCAAATAGGGGGAACCCCTCACACGGGCCAGGGGGATTCCGTGAAGGCCTCGACGATTTTAAAGGGAAATATGTACATACATATTTTAGAAGCTCGGTTAATACGCAACATAGACGCGCGTACCTCGGATAATCAGGTTCTTAGATTGGGTCGGTTAATCCAGAGCTCGGATAATAGCGACTCGGTTAATCGGGGTTCTACTGCATATATATGTATATTGGTGATTGATTCTTGTTGTTTGTTGTTCAAAAACAACAAAAATTCATTTCTTGTGGTCATAGTTTATTTACGTTTCGGCAATATGTTGCCCTCGTCAGAATAAAGGTGTAATTCTTAAACAATTTTTTAGGGAAACATCAGAAAAGAAAAGATTACATTTTTATGACACGCAGTTCAAGGAGATCGTTTACTGTGCACAACTGTATGTGCGTGCATAGTAGACGATCCCCCTCAGTTGTGTGTCATGAAAATGTAATCGTCTCTACTAAGTGTATGTTTCCCTAAATAAAGGCAATATATTACCGAAACCTTTGACCACATAAATGTATTTTTATTATCTACTACTACTACAAACTCAAGTCCAAGAAAAAGAAATTGGACACATTACTTGAATATCCTGACGCTAATAAATCATTAGGTCACAGAAGCTATCTAAATATTCATGGTGCGTAATCGACCAACGATCAGGACATCAACTACTTACCACCAATAACGAAAAAAACATTTTTCAATTTAATCAAGTGTTGAACAGTTGTGGAAGAAATTTCCGAGCTGTCTCATGACATTAAAGTAGGCAGATTCATTTTCTGAGCAATTTTGAAATATAATTTAAAAAAAAAAGCATAGATTTTGCTCCGTTTCCCCAGAATAAAATAAAACAATGACTTCCAGCCAAAACAACAAAAAAATGTACTGTTGTAACGGAAATTTCGTATTAAGTACTTTTTTTTTTTTTTCGAGTCATCTTCTGACCACCTTGAAGTTGTCGTTTGACGTGAGAACAAACTAAATTTAAATATTCCTTAGAGCCTCCTGAGGCGATTAGTGTTGATTGGGAAAATTAGTTCAAACAAATTTAATTCAGAACTGACTCAAAAATGTTTGATAGTCACACGATGCGTATGATCAATCAAGATTCATCGTCTAAAGAAAATTTTACGGTTTTTGGACCGGATGTCCGATTATATTTTGACACTTTTTGACAATTAACTTTGAATGATGTGGCTTTTGTAGATAAATTGCGGTCGGCCAAAAACTTTTGCTGATGCTATTGATTTCTCGTTATTATGTTCGGTTATTACAGAATAGCAAACACCTGCGTTTAAATTAAAATGCAATTCTTTAATTTATCTTTGAGATAAACACAACTATCAATTCGATATAATCAAAAGTCCTTCTTTCGTGTTATTCAAGGCCGCTAACAAGCGCTGTGAGCCACCTTAAGACTGACGTCGTCAAATTATGAAGAAAATAAAACACTTAAAGCTGCTAGGATACAATTACATACAACATAAAATTCCAGCGCAGTGTGGTGTTGTATGATTTTTTGAAAATAGTCAGGGTGTTGATTTGAAATAAGATTTACTCTGTGCTCAAAAATCAGCTTGTGAAATCTTTTGATTAATTGGTCAAATAGTCAGGATATAACTGACGTCCGGCATTGTTACAAATCAAGTCAAGTTCCAAATAATTTAGCAATTTATTTCTGAAAGATAAAACATTTTATTTAACGTATTTACATCCTATTTAGTAGCATGTGAATAAAAATAATGGGTAGAAGTAGTATAAGTGCAATATATATATATATTTTTTTTTACTAGATACTTATATAAATATGGGCTATTCTGTTACATTCCTGTTTTAATGTAATATTTGCACTAATATTTCTTTGAACCTGTTCTTATTCGAATTTTATTTTAATCTCCGTGTACTAATAGAGATTTAGGTGTCACAAAATAATTTGGTTGTAGTAAATGTTTATTTTTTGTGTTGATTGACTTTCTAGAGATCTTATCGATCAATAGTGTTTTTGTACGTTTTTACCCCCTTCCACGATCGAAACCGAACCCCCCTCCAATGCAGAGTAAAGACGGAAATATCGGGTTGCCTGAATCCACCTGGGTCACCATTTTTATATTGGTGACTACTTATTGGTTAACGTAGTAAGTATGTTGTAAAATTAAATTAAAACATTTTTTTTAGTTTAATGTTGCTTTTTGTCTGGGTCGTTATAATTCGCACAGCTTGGTTTAGGTTTGAAATTTATTTACTTGTCAAAAAATTTCATAAACGTCTTTCAATCTTAGGTAATCAGTAGTGAAAACTCACAATACGACAAATCATTTTCAGTAGTTTGTTTAAATGTTCATGAACATCAACAACAAAACTTCGCTCATTTTATATTTAACTTCACAGAACTTTACTTATTTGAATGACTGGAAAAACGGAATGTCTGTTAATAAGTCTAGAAATTTATATACATTAAATGAGTGTATTATTGTGCACGGCAATGGAACCTATACAAACAGCGAGATAAAGGACAACAATATTAATGAAATACAAGAATATGAACACTGAAATCAATGACAAAATAGGAAAATATAGTACCGGTGCAAATCGAACCCCTATTCTGAAGGTTTTCGCACCTACGTTTTACCTAATAAGCTACAGTACCAGTGTGCCGCAGCCTGCTGTTCAGAGAACTGTGTCGTCGCTCCCAACCATTGTTGAGACCGTTGATATATTCAGTACGTAGATCTTTACGATATACGTTAAGGAGTATGTAATTCAAAATAGAGATGAAAAAAATTATTATCTCGGTCAGGAAACACCGAAACCATGCAACAAATAGGACAGTCTGTTTAGGAGAAGACAACTACAGGAGGTTGAAGCACCTTCTTCAGTTCCCGTGGAAATCGAATCCACGTCCCACCGACGCACAGTGGGGAAAAACGAAAAATCGTGTTTCAAAATTGTCTAGAGCCTTCAATTTTGGTTCGATTTGGACGATTTTTTTTTTAAATTGAAGCTTATTAAATTCCGAACAAAATTGTCGGAGCCGATTTTGCAATTAAACTTTTGTTTCAAAATGGCGAACGTCTTCAAAATGGCGGTTTCTGATTATATAGCGACTGAGACACAGAAAACGCTTACAGTTTCAAACCAAGTTGTGCTAAAATGCGTGTATGTATGTTTTTTTATGTCGCAGATAATATATCTAATATCACAGTTACAAGATTAATAATAATGAACCCAAAATGGCTGCCATGAACAATAAAAGTATTATAAATATGAATAAACGTACCATTATTATTTTATATCCATAACATTTGCATAAATAATTTCTTTAAGATTGTTAATTATAAATATGTTTCAACAATTGACTTAAAATGACAAATCAAGTATGGCGGATGCCAAAATTGAATTGAGCAAGAAAGTTTCTTTGTGGCATTTAGACTGTGGCAGTCAGATCATTCAAGTTATTCAAGTTTAGTTGCGGGAATTAAATTTTCATGCAGTTATTGCTACAATATTGCTGCTGTAAATTTTAAGTATCGTAGACAATTTTCTAGCAGATACAAAAAATAGCGATACACGCAGAAAAGGACAGCTCACACAGCTAGAAAATGGCTACAACAGCTAAAACGTTTTGTTAAAATAGGGACAGCTAAATATTTTATGTAAGAGTAAGTTAAGGTTAGACATATTTATTTTCTTATTTTTCTAGCCTATTCCTATAATTCAGTAGTTCTGTATATGTACTAAAGGGTTTTCTCGTTAATAAAGATTATTATTACTCTTACAAAATACACGCAGAGAAATGCTAAAATAAGGACAGTTAAATATTTTGCTGCATTAGCCACTGTTTAACAACAGCAGCCACTTTTTTGCTATAACAGCAAACAATGTGGCTAGTGCAGCAAAATATTTAGCTGTCCCTATTTTAACAAAACGTTTTAGCTGTTGTAGCCATTTTCTAGCTGTGTGAGCTGTCCTTTTCTGCGTGTATCGCTATTTTTTTGTATCTGCTAGAAAATTGTCTACGATACTTAAAATTTACAGCAGCAATATTGTAGCAATAACTGCATGAAAGTTTAATTCCCGCAACTAAACTTGAATAACTTGAATGATCTGACTGCCACAGTCTAAATGCCACAGAGAAACTTTCTTGCTCGATTCAATTTTGGCATCCGCCATACTTGATTTGTCATTTTAAGTCAATTGTTGAAACATATTTATAATTAACAATCTTAAAGAAATTATTTATGCAAATGTTATGGATATAAAATAATAATGGTACGTTTATTCATATTTATAATACTTTTATTGTTCATGGCAGCCATTTTGGGTTCATTATTATTAATCTTGTAACTGTGATATTAGATATATTATCTGCGACATAAAAAAACATACATACACGCATTTTAGCACAACTTGGTTTGAAACTGTAAGCGTTTTCTGTGTCTCAGTCGCTATATAATCAGAAACCAACGTCCGCCATTTTGAAACAAAAGTTTAATTGAAAAATCGGCTCCGACAACTTTGTTCGGAATTTAATAAGCTTCAATTTAAAAAAAAATCGTCCAAATCGAACCAAAATTGAAGCTCTAGACAATTTTGAAACACGATTTTTCGTTTTTCCCCACTGTGCGACGCCGAAAAACTTTAATTCCCTCGTGGTTCTGCCTTTTCCTGAATATATTTTTCTGTTTATTCATTGGTTAAAGCATTCCCTAGCATTGTTCCTTTCTTTAACTTCATTGGGTTATTTACGTATATTGTGAAGACTTACGAACGAACGAAGCATAGGAATGGAGGCTCCAAAGTTTGGCTTATTCACTGCGCATGACACCAAAGAAATAGTCCATAATGTCGACTATGGTGGGGATACGACAAAATAGATTTCCGAGCAGTAGACAACGGCACACTGGTACTGTGGCTTCGTTTATAAAACGTAAAGGCGTAAACCACGAGTTCAATTTCCTCGGCAGCCTTGTTGATGGACAGACAGTTAGACCCATATAGCCCAGAATTTAACGCTTTTGTTAGTTTTATGAAATGAACATGGGTAGAACCTCTGGATGTCCTCAACAGTACTTTGATTTGAAAGGTCACAAAAACTGATGATCGGTTTAACTTGGCAATAAGGATTATTGATCTTTTGCTACTCTGATTTGTATAGATGAATAAATAGCTTAACTTTTAAAGTTTATAGAATACATAGGGTTAGCCCACGCTAGCGTTCCCAGACTAGCGCTATATACCAAGAACGCGAAATAGTATAGACTGGCTCGGATAGGTGGCAGTAGGTACATCCGCTGTTTGCTTGAAGATCCAATTGTACGTGAATGTTTTTAACGGAGAATTTCATAATTGTCATCTCTAACCTAGTTGAAGAGTCGCCGCTACGAGACCATAGTAAAGATACAATCTGAATGGCTGGCGACGCTGGAGGCCGTGACACCAAAGACCAATGGAAAAAGCGGTGGGACTGGTGAACTCGGATACAGGGGGAATACTTTGAAGGTGACGAAGGTCACGAAAACTAAAAGTAACTACTTCAGATTTGATGGCGTTACTCCGGGAAATTTTGGACCACACATATTTTTGGGGTTTGCAAAAAAAAGTGGCAGTGCTGTGTGAATTACCCAGTACGTTACCTCTTGAGACGTTATTGGGATCTTTGTTGAGAAACTAGTGGGCCCAATAGATATTCTAGTCGGTCACCAGTATTCGCAGAAAGCAAGAAAGCAAATATTTTGTCGCAAGAAATAATAAAATATGTTAAAATTTCTTGAGTCCTTATTTAGACTTATTAATCTCTATATAGGAAAATGCATTTTTTTTTATCTTGATAAAGGACTTACCATTTAATTTTAGGATTCTAATTATACCACAAAGAGACTTCTAGAAATTTGGGTTTGTTCGTTAATTGTTATACGTATTTATTTGAGACAAAATATATTTTTTTGTATCTTTCCCTAATTGTTTTTATTCCATTGCTATGTGTAATAGTACTTCTAGTAATATGTTCTAAGTTCTTTGGAGACCTTAGACCACATTAATAAGTTTGTTTAATAACCGAATATGTTAACTTTTAGTGCCAATTTTGTTTAATATTTGATGTGATCAAAAAAACAGTTACCAAAGGTAGGTTAGCAAAAATTCAATCATTTTATAATATATATTGTACATTTCCTTAGAGACACTAAAAGCATTGAAAGATATTGTTTCTTTTTTATTTCTTAGTTTTTAGAGACTAGAGTTCTTAGTTTACTCAAACTTTTAGATTTTTCTGGTCTGTAATGTTAGTTTGTTAACAAACAAACTCTTTTTTGTACAAATATTATACAAAGCGCATGACTCTACTTATACATATTTTATTTTTTCTAAAACACCAGCATCAATAATAAACAAACGGGAACATAGCTAAAATTTTAGTGTATCTTTATTTATCTGTAATATGTATATAAAAAAAGCGCGCGTGTGTGAAATTTTATTTTAAGCTCCTGAAAAGTGCCACTGAAACGTACGAAATATTTCGGAAAACCTTTATAGAGAATTTTCGAGTGGTTTTCGCGATTTACAGCCGGCCGATCCTCGATGAAAGAAGACGAGCGTTCAAGATCATCGACTGCAACTACGCCTGAAATTATCGCCAAAGTTCAACAAATCATTCGTGAAGGCCAGTATCGGATCATTCTGAGCCTCTCTGACAACCATTTCCATTGATTAGAAAATGGCCAAGGTTTGGAGCGAGAGAAGTTTCCTCCTGCATAATGACTATGCACCAGTCCACAGCTCATGTACTCAGCAATTTCTGGCGAATAATTTTACTACTGTTATCCCTCACCCCCTTATTCGTCAGATTTGGCTTCGTATGACTTCGGACTGTTCCCTCATATGAAGATGAAATTAATTTGGAGATGGTAAAGGAGGTCAAAAATCCCCGAGACTTTCCGAGAGATGGCAGCATAAACAAAAAAAAAATATGATTTTCAGATGGTGACAACTCTCAGAAGATACGTGTAAAATTTTCATGACATTTTGTCTATTAATTTGCGAGTTACAGCAGTCTGAATGACGCTACTTTTAATTTTTGCGAAACGATGGAATAAAAAGAATATCGTGTTGATTAAACATTGCTTTTTGATGGGAAAAAAGACAGCCAGAACCCAAGAATGACTTGGGAAGTGTTATTATATTACATTTGCTCCATCGAAAGCAACTATGTGTCGATTGTTTAGTTAACTTAAATGCATTCGAACAAGCACCAATGAGGCACCACGATTTCCGATTTCGATTTCCAAGGAAAAACACCACCTACAATCCCCATAGTTCAGTCAAGGATGCTCAATATTATCTTCAGACTGCGTATCATAAAACATATTTCAAAGAAGCTAGATACCAAAAAAGCTTCTGGCGCTGACGAAATACCTGCTATAATACGCAAAAACTGCGCGAGACAGCTAACACCGATTTTCTGTAGGCTTTTCAACCTACCCTACAGAGAGGGTATATTTTCTTGCTGCTGGAAATGTGGCATAGTTTAGTCGATACCCAAAAAAGGCAAAAAGACTTTGCAACAACTACCGACCAGTCGCACTGCTTTCAATAATGTCATGGAAAAGGCATTCTAAAATACCTTGAAGGATTTAATATAATTAGCGATCAACAGGAGATCTTCTAACTTATATTGGAACAACGCAATTGAACACTTTGGAGAATTGCTGCGGTTGCTCTTGATATATCCAAGGCATTTGACCGTGTTTGGAACGATGAATTGTTGGCTGTTCTTCTGGTATGTCTGAAAAGTTCTGTTTATGATTCTTATGTTTCTTCAAAGAACGTTTTTTACGAGTGGCAGTCGACGGATTTCTTTCTAACACAGTCACTATCAAAGCCGATGGTGCCCTAGGGCTCCATACTGTCTCCTCTCTTTTTTCTCCCTGGCGTTCTCCAAAACCAGTAGTCGATCTCACTCTCAACAAAAACAGTAAATCTCTTACTCTAAAACCCATTCTTCGTTCCCAGTCTCGAAAAAATAAACAAGTACCTTCCTGATTATTCAATCATCTATTCCGACGGCTCTAAATCCCAACAACGCACGGGTGCAGCTTTTGTTCACAATCACACAATTAAAACTTTCGAATTTTCACATCACTCCTCGAGATTTACCTCGGAGCTTTTCGCGATCAAGGAAAGCTTGCGATATGCAATAAATGCAGGGAAAACCGGCAAGTACTTAATAGTATCCGGCTCTATGAGCGCATTGGAATCCCTAAAGAATGGAAATACTAAATTTGTCTACTTAAATCAAATTACTGATCTCTTATATATAGCCAATCACGGTAACATCTCAATAGTCTTTCTCTGGATTCCTTCACACACTGGGATTGAGGGCAACGACAAAGCGGATCAGTATGCTAACAAAGCAGTGCATCGAGGCATCCTAATAAGAGAAGAAAACCACTCAAACGATTACTTCAGGCACATTAAACACATATATAGGGACCTCTTTCAACTACAGTGGGATTTGGAGGAATCTTCCAACAAGCTCTGGGAACTCAAACCTAAAGTTTACCCCCCATTTCACAATCCATCATTCTCAAGAAGACGGAACACTATTTGGAGAAGACTTGCAATAGGCCACACATACCTAACCCATTCCTATTTATTAAAAAATTAATATGCTTCCATCTGTTCGATCTGTCAGTCAACTGTCACAGTAAAACACATATTTGAATCTCCTCACTCTACTCAGTCCAGAGAAAAGCATCAATTACAATTGAACATGAAACAAATTTTAGCATCTGATAAAATTCAATACCACATAAATCAAATCGAGAAATACTTAAAAGAACATGATTATTACCATCTAATATAAGCAATAACTCTAATCATACTCAAAAATCACCACATTGCT
>CM032450.1:54940026-54947526 GCA_019049505.1 Pachyrhynchus sulphureomaculatus
ATGTTCTAGTTTGTTGATCCCTTCCGAATAATAGGATTTGTCCAAGTCTGCAAAATATCCATTAGTGTCTGCAAATCACCTCCTCGTTTGAATAAAATCTTTGTCCCGCCAGCCATTTTCTTCAAATTGGGAACAAATAGTAGTCCGAGGGAGCCAAGTCTGGAGAATAGGGGGGATGTGAAACAAGTTGGAATCCTATTTCCATTTAATTTTGCGATCACAACTGCTGAGGTGTGTGCTGGTGCGTTGTCGTGATGGAAAAGGACTTTCTTGTGGGCAAATCGCGGGCGTTTTTCTTGCAGCTCGGTTTTCAAAAAACGGTCCAGTAACGATGAATAATATTCACCTGTAATAGTTTTACCCTTTTCCAGATAGTCGATGAGGTATTATCCCTTGCGAATCCCAAAAGACAGTCGCCATAACCTTTCCGCCGAAGGAACGGTCTTTCGGCCCTTTTTTGGTGCAGATTCCCCCTTGGTAACCCATTGTTTAGATTGTTGTTTGGTCTCAGGAATATAGTAATGTATCCATGTTTCATCCACAGTGACGAAACGACGCTTAAAGTCCTCCGGATTCTTCTAGAACAGCTGCAAACCATCCTTGCAACACTTCACACGATTCCATTTTTGGTCGAGCGTGAGCAATCGCGGCACCCATCTTGCGGATAGCTTTCTCATGTCCAAATGTTTATGCAAAATATTATGTATCCGTTCAGTCGAGATGCCCACAGCACTAGCAATTCTCACGCACCTTAACTCTTCTGTCATCCATCACCATATCATGGATTTGATCAATAATTTCTGGAGTCGTAACCTCCACAGGCCGTCCAGAACGTTCAGCGTCACCTGTGCCCATATGGCCAGTCCGAAAAATTTGAAAACCACTTATAAACTGTTCTAAACGAAGGTGCAGAGTCACCATAATGTTTATCAAGCTTCTCTTTAGTCTCCTGAGGCGTTTTGCCTTTCATAAAGTAATGTTTAATCACCACACGAAATTCTTTTTCGTCCATTTCTTGAAAATCACTCGACTTCCTTGATTCACACGAATGCCAAGCACAAAGAAATAGACCAATATGGCTGAAACTTGGTGTGCGTTCATTCAAGAGATGCTACTAACTAAACATGACCTCGATACGCGCCGGTGTGTGCCATCTCTCGGACTTTGCACGGACTTTTCAAAAAACCAGCCGCGTATGTTGATGAATAAAGTCGAATTTTGCAAAAAAAAATGTGTTTTAAGTAGCTAGACCAAAAACTTTTCAGCGTACTTGTTACCTACTGTGGATCTTTATTACTAACTTAGCAACAAGGAATAAATTCAAATAATTTCTGGAATATATGACGGAATAAGTTGGTTTTGACCAAATAGAATGTTCCAAGGTGCCGTTACTTTTCCTTTGTACCAATAAACATTTTTTAATCGTTATCAACTTTTTTTGCAATAAGGAGATTCTGCCAGGAAATTGTCGGGGAAAAACGGAGCATGAAAAAGAACTTTCCATGTCAACTGATCTAATTTTTCTACAGAGCGCACTTCAAATGTTTTTTACAGCTTCCGTTGCTTTTCCCGACTGGAATTCATAAAGAATGCAACTCCTTAGATGCTCGACATCCGCCATTTTGTCTTATCTAATTTTAAAAGTTTATTTCACAATCGCAAGACACAAAAGTTGCATTAATTTTTATTAGTCAGATATTTTATATAAAGGAGGTCAAGCCCAACATCTGAACCTCAGTTATATTGAGTTTAAGTGGTGTGTATATATATATATATATATATATATATATATATATATATATATATATATATATATATATATATATATATATATATATTTAAATGTTAAATGTTTTATTATATTATTTTTTTTATGATTAGTACGTGTTTTAAAATAGGAAGAAATAAAATGTGCTACCCCCTTTACCACATGTCGCACTATCCCCTATTTGGTTTGCTTAGAATGCTTATATCTCTTTTTCAAACTGTATATATAGAGGCACTTACTCCCCCTTTGTTGTTTGTCTAGAGAGTAAATTCATGACGTATGATTTAATTTAAAACAACAAAAATAAATGCATTAATAATTAATGAGTTCAAATTCTCTGCAAATTGTTTATAAAATCTAACATATGTGCGTTGTTTTCTAATCGATTTTTTTCATTGATGCAAGAAAACAAGATGACGACAGTATATTTACGGTTTAAATCACTTAGAATACAATTTTTAAGAGAGGTGAAATTGGTTTTTATCTGTTTTATGTCTAATAACACCCATAATACTGTGACATTATTACCAATTTAATGCATAGTTAAGATTTAGTTTATTAGTCATCAAAACGCCGATTAAATATGATTCTTCTGCTGTGGTCAAGCCTAACTTTGTTTAGTACTGGAGTCGGTTTTATCTACTTAGTGTCATCATCAGTATTATTGCATTTAATTGTTTCCTGGGGAACGTTTTTTTCTGAGCCATAGTGGTAGGAGGTTAAACCTGCCACACTTACAACTGTTATAATACTTTTTTGTTGTGTGACAAAAGGTATCGAATACCATTAAAAAAGGGATGAACTTGTTAGAGAGAGAGCAATCAGGGCCACGACTGTACGTGTGTGTGTGTCTATTGTGCTGTTTATTGTAAATTTTTGAAGAAGATATGACCGACAAAAATTGTGAATTTAGGAACAATGTCCTTCCTTACCGTTTCAAGAGAGGAAGAACCGACATCAGTGTGTACCCGAGAGAATGGTGAGGTTTTTCATGAAATAGTTGTAGAGAATCGATGAATTGGAATGAAACATATAGCAGACACTGAATATTTCTTACGAACGTATTTTTCACGTCGTCTATTCTGATTTGGGTGTAAAAGAATTATCAGGTAAATAGATTCCTAAATGTCTGAATGCCGATAAAAAACGGCTGAGAGTCACTACATCTAAGTTGATTTGTAACCATTTTTAAAAGGATTCATGTAAATTTTTGGATTAAACGGTAACTGTGGATGGAACATGGGTCCATCATTATGATCCAGAGGCAAAAGAAACAATTGAAGGAGTGCTGGCTCACTTCTCCCCAAAGACTTTCGCTTACCAAAATTAACAGGAAAAGTTCTAGCTTTCGTTTTTTGAGATAAGGTTAGATACTTCGTACAGATTACTCGAAATACGGTAAATTAGTGACTGAGAATATTATTCTTTATTATTAATTAACCTTCGCCAATAAATTGTGGAAAAAAGCCGAGGAAAGGTGTTTAAAGTCATGGTGTTGTTACGTTTGCAAAACATAAATGAATTAAGCTTTGAATTGATTAATCATTCCCCATATTCTACTGATTTAATTTTTTACAAACGGCCACTCGATGTGATTGTTATCGTTAAAACAGTTGCAGCTCAGAAATTGACCGAGTAGTTTGTTTACGGTGAGCGTGTAAAAAAACAGCTTTGTGAACAAATGGAAATTTGACATGAAGGTTTTCGTTGGATGATTTTTTACAATTTTAGTAAAGGTCTAACGCAACAACAATACCTCGAATCGCTTCGTTCAACATCTGGTAATGAATTACAATCAGAAAAGACTGTTTACAATTGGTTTGCAGAGTTTCGTTATGGTCGTGCTTCCGTCAGCGATGAATTTCGTGAAGGTCTACCAAAATCGGTCGTTGTTCCAAAAAATATCGATGCTGTGCGCAACATAATTGAAGAGGATCGGCATGTGACTTACCATGCATGAAGATTTAACTGTGAAAAAGATTGGTTCCCGATGGATTCCCGCATAATTTGATCGAACCTTCAAAATAGGCTCGTGTCAATTAGTGTAAGAAAATGCTCAAAAAATTCGACCATACAAAATCCGTATACAACATTGTAACAGGAGATGAAACTTGGATGTCTTCGTACGAGCTAGAAGCTAGGCAGTCAATCAATCAATCAACTGTTTGGGTGTTCTGAATCCAACAAAAGTGGTTCGTTCGTGAAGCACTTCCAAGAAAATGATCGGTTTTTTCTTTAGTTATACTGGACATGTTGCAACAACTACTTTAGATGATCGAAGAACAGTTAATGTTAAATGGTATACAACAACTTGTTTGCCGGAAGTCATCGATGAAATCAGGAAAAAGAACCGAAAACGTCATCATGATAATGCCAGCTCTGACTTAGTATGTCAACCAATTGATTATTTAACGGAGAAAAACATAGCATTAATGTCTCATTGCTCGTATTCACCTGATTCCTCGCCTAACGACTTCTTTTTGTTCCCGAATGTCAATAAAAAATGCCTGGACAGCGATTTTCATCACCTGAAGAAACTGTTGAATCCTTCCAAAACCATGTTTTTGAGGTTCTAACTCTTTCAATTGATTTTGTAAAAACTTAAAAGGTAGCCCTTGTATTTCCAAAACTTAAAAGAAAACATTTGAAAGGATACAAATTTCATTCAAATGAAGAAGTATTAGGTGTTGTCGAAGACTGGTTTGCAAACCAAGACAAAGAATTTTTTGAAAGATCTAGAGCTACTTCATAACCTGTGCACTAAGTATATAAAGTTGAAAGGAGATTACAAAAATGAATTTGTCTTTGAGATTTGCTTGTTCTTTCTATGCTAGACTAGAAACATCAATACGTCCTCATATTAATTACACTGGTCAACAAAAAAAGAAAATTTCTTGTTTCCTGTGATTTTTTTTTTGTTTCTATCTCAAATTGACGCGTATTTTTTTAAATATGGCAACAATTTTTCTCTAACAGCTTTTGTTTTTGAGTTATAGGTAACTAACCTCATTTACTATTTTTACTTAGATTTTCGTTTTTTATCGGACACTAAAATATATTTTGTTGTTGTTTAAAATATGGCTTCGTCAAGAAGATGTTGTGTGCTTAATCCCGATTGTTTTTGCAATATTTGTGGTGAATATATATTTGCAAAATATCGAAAACCTATATCAGACTTTGTGAAAACTGCGTATCATCAATACTTTCAAATAAAATTGTGTAATCAGGACAAGCCATGGGTTCCTCATATTGTATGCCAGAAATGTGTGGTATGTCTACGGTTATGGTCCAGTGGAAAAAGAGATGCAATAATGTTGGTAACACCCATGATTTGGCGAGAACCTCGAAACCATCATGACGATTGCTACTTCTGCGTTGTGAAAATAAACGGAATTAACCCTGGAAATCGAAGTAAGTGGTCATATCCTAACTTATCTTCTACTCAACGACCTCAATTAAAATCACAAGAGGTACAACCCAGCACATCTAAATCTTCTAATGATCCAAATCTCTGTGAACCCGAACGAAATACATCAAGTGAAGACTCTGATTCAGACTACAAATGTAGCATTTCAGAACCTCAACCATTTAATCAGAAAGAACTAAATGACTTAGTAAGAGATCTGAACTTACCAAAAGAAGCTTCTGAAATTTTAGCATCTCGTTTAAAAGAAAAAAAATTTGCTTACTCCGGAAACCAACATTACATTTTATCGTATCCGAGAAAAAAAAATCTGTTACCGTATTTTTCTCAAGAGAAGGATTTAGTTTTTTTGTAACGATGTTGGTGGTATTTTGCAGCAGATGGGATTAAAACAGTACCAACCTAGTGATTTGCGTCTTTTCATAGACAGCAGCAAAAGAAGTTTAAAGTGTGTTTTGCTTCATCACGGTAACAAGTACGGATCTATACCGATTGCACATTCGACGACTTTAAAAGAAGAATACGTAAATGTTTCTAAGGTTATCGAAAAAATTAAGTATCAAGACCACAAATGGGTCATTTCTGTTGATCTGAAAATGGTTAACTTTCTTTTAGGTCAAGAAGGGGGTACACAAAGTTCCCTTGTTTCATGTGTCTTTGGGATAGTCGTGACAAACAACACCATTGGTCACAAAAAGTTTGGCCAGTGCAGGAAGAGCTAAAGGTTGTACAAAAAATGTTATAAACGTGCCTTTAGTTAGCCGAGACCGCATCATACTTCCACCACTTCATATTAAACTCGGCATAATGAAACAGTTTGTGAAGGCGCTTGACAAAAGTGGCGAATGTTTTAATTTTCTTTCACGCAAGTTTCCAGGATTAAGTTCAGAAAAATTGAAAGCTGGTATTTTTGATGGGCCACAGATTAGGCAACTCGTGAAAAATCCTAATTTTGTCAAATCAATGACTGAAGTCGAATCCAAGCTTGAAATTCATTTGTTTTGGTTATGAGTAGCTTCCTAGGCAAAAAGAAATCTGACGACCATGTCGAGCTTGTTGAGTGCATGCTATCGAACTTGCAAGAGCTAGGGTGCAACATGAGCATAAAAATCCATTTCCTGCACTCGCATTTAGACCGATTTCCACAAAATCTGGGTGATTTTAGTGAGGAGCAGGGTGAAAGATTTCATCAGGATCTTCGGACAATGGAAGAGCGTTATCAGGGGCGGTGGGACTCACATATGATGGCAGACTACTGCTGGAGTTTGCAACGAGATCTACCTAAAGTCGTTCATTCAAGGAAATCTTATAAAAGATCATTTGCTAGTGTTCAATAGAAAATTTTGTTAACATAATGTATTTTTTTTGTATTTTTTTGGCAAAATAATAAAACTGTATATTTCAAAAGGTAAAGCTGTTAGCAATCTCCCAGTATTTTTTTCATAGTCAGGGCCATAGAAAAATATCCAATAACAGAAAAAAAAATAAAGGAAACAAGACTTGTGTTGACCAGTGTTATAATTATAAGTTTTACCAATTAATTTAGACATTAATGTAAATTTGGCCATTATCGGAACGAAACGACAATATTTTTATGTATCATAAATTTCGTAAAGGTTTTTTTCTATGAAACTAACCGCAGGAAAGACATTTGCAGAGAATTTGATTTTTAACTGGCACTATTAAATTAACTTTAAATAAAAGAAATCAATTAACTTACTAAGTTCTCAATATTAGTTCAATTAGATCAGTCGCACTAAGTGTCTATATTATTATTATGAATGTGTATATGTTTAGATTGTAAGTGGAAAGAAAAGGGATATTGTGCTATATTTTTCTTTAGTGCAGGTACAATGAATTATTACACCAAAAAAATTTTCTAATTATTTGCAATTAATACAACGAATGCTTTTATGAATCTAGCGTACAGGATGTCCCTGAAAAGGTGACAATTTTCACTGGGCATTTATTATAAACTAGGTTTAAAGTATATCGTATACTACGTTATATATACTATATATATATATATATATACTATATATATATATATATATATATATATATATATATATACTATATATATACTATATATATATACTATATATATATATATACTATATATATATATATATATATATATATATATATATATATATATATATATATATATATATATATATATATATAATATATATATATATATATATATATATATAATATATATATATATATATATATATATATACTATATATATATATATATATATATATATATATATATATATATATATATATATATATATACTAT
>CM032450.1:54952526-54977526 GCA_019049505.1 Pachyrhynchus sulphureomaculatus
ATATATATATATATATATACATATACATATATACATATATATACATATATATATATATATATATATATATATATATAATATATATATATATATATATATATATATACATATATATATATATATATATATATATATATATATATATATATATATATATATATATATATATATATTTATATATATATGAGGCATTATTTGTCAAGCGGGACACCCTTCTCTCTATAACAGATTTTAAGATGGGAGGATCTGCAGGGGCTCAAAATTTTCGTCAAGACGTGTACTTTAAAATTCCGTTTGGCGTTTTTTAAAATTCAATATGACGTCGCAACATCGCGGCCATAATCAACCAAAAGGTGACTTTTAACAAAAAAAAGTTGCTTAAATTTATGATAAACATTTAGTTTAAAGTGTAAAATGGAAAAACCAGTTGTTTTTTCATATTTTGGTGTGCCGATTATAAGTTCAATTACAAAAATGCAATTTGACATCTGTAAAACTGCCAAACCCACTGTCAAAACACCCAAAATAACATCAAACCCGTGTTTTACGTTAAATACGGAGTTTACCGATATTATTATATTTTCGGGTTACTGATTACGAATATGATCTGAGAATTACAAAATTGACAGCTACCAACTGCCAAATCCACTGTCAAAACTGATATAATAACTTGAAAACCGGGTTTTATGTTTAATACCGATTTTATTCACAATTATCATGTTTTTGAGGTCATTTATTGTAAATTGATTGTAATTTAAGGAAATAAAAAAATTGACAGCTACAAACTGCCAAATCAACTGTCAAAATTGACATAATAACTTAAAAATCGGGTTTTACGTTAACCCATTAACGCCCAAATTTTCCCAAAAAGTTTTCGAATTTAAAAGAAAATTCTGAAAAAATCCAGGGTAATTTTTTGGAAAAAGTAATTTTTTTCAAATCCTCATACCACTCAAATCGATCTGTTTTCAACAGAAGTCGTGCAATTTTTATATGTACTTTAAATCCCTGTTTTTTGGAAAAATCAATTTTCTTCAATATTTTCAAAATGGCGGACTGTGAAGGTTTTCTCTTGCTTATTGGAGCGAATCGTTGAATAAAGTGTTAAACTTTGTATGCAATCATTCGTGAGTGACTCCAATACAAAATTTGAGGTGAGATCTCCCAAATTCAAAATGGCGGATTCAAGAATTGGACGAAAAAGTGAATAAAACGTGAAAATCAATTTTTCATCCTCTCTAAGTGACCAAATCTGAAAGAGCATCCTCGAAAATAGTCGGGTATAAATTTTTGTAAGATTTCCATTACCCTAGCATTATTGGCAATCGATCAAATATGACCATGTGAATACTCTTAATTTGGGCGTTAATGGGGTTAAACGTAAAACCCGGTTTTTAAGTTATTATGTCAGTTTTGACAGTTGATTTGGCAGTTGGTAGCTGTCAATTTTTTTATTTTGTCAAATTATAATCAATTTATAATGAATGACCTCAAAAACATGATAATTGTGAATAAAATCGGTATTGAACGTAAAACCCCGGTTTTCAAGTTATTATGTCAGTTTTGACAGTGGATTTGGCAGTTGGTAGCTGTCAATTTTGTAATTCTCAGATCATATTCGTAATCAGTAACCCGAAAATATAATAATATCGGTAAACTCCGTATTAAACATAAACACGGGTTTGATGTTATTTTTTGGGTGTTTTGACAGTGGGTTTGGCAGTTTATAGATGTCAATTGCATTTTTCTAATTGAATTTATAATCGGCACACCCAAAATATAAAAAAACAACTGGTTTTTCCATTTTACACTTTAAACTAAATGTTTATCATAAATTTAAGCAACTTTTTTTTGTTAAAAGTCACCTTTTGGTTGATTATGGCCGCCATGTTGCGACGCCATATTGAATTTCAAAAATCACCAAACGGAATTTTAAAGTACACGTCTTGACGAAAATTTTGAGCCCCTGCAGATCCTCCCATCTTAAAATCTGTTATGGAGAGAAGGGTGTCTTGACAAATAATGCCTTATATATATATATATATATATATATATATATATATATATATATATATATATATATATATATATATATATATATATATTAGGTGTGCGTTTTAATAAGGTTTTAAAGCATTTATAAGTCAATTGCAAAATAATTAAAAATTTATGTTATTATAATTTTAGAAATGCATTCTCTCGAGATTTCAGAAGTGTAAATTGTACCTGCATTATACATTCTAGGAGGCACCCAACCAACAAATGATTCAGACATACGAACCTCAATACGCAACGTTTAATAGTCCCGAATGTGGGAGTTTTGAAGATGTATGTCAAGTTAATTCAATTCCACAGACCGAATTGACAGCTGAAAATGCTGCCTGCCAACTAATGCAACCATTGATTAATGGTAAGCATCTCTGGCTTGATGGCATTCCAGATGAAACTTTTTTATTGCGTTAATTGTAATCGTCATGCTGTAATAAAATATGTACATAAAACTTATACAAGACTAATATTTATTAAGATATTAAAAAAAGTTTTTTAAGGCTAGCCATCAAGCGTGTTTTTTAACTATTGTTTGTGTTCAAATTGTAGTGGAACCCAATTTTTTGGTTCAAATTTTGCGGATAATAAATAACATCTAAAAACGCTATTCAGGAATTTACACACATTTTAGTATTTGTTGGTAATAACCAGTCGTGTACAGCGTGATCATTTGAGACGCCCGGTCCGATTTATGGAAAATTGTTGGATATATACATTTTTTTAATGTAGATGATATAGTGCATGTCGAGGAGTATACTGACCTATTTGACATTTGGTAGTGGAAACGACGCTATGCGCCGTGATGCTAAACCACTTTTTCTCCATAGACATACCTTTTGTAAAACGGCATTGGAAAGCCCTAATTTCCTTAAACTGTTTTTCTAATTAGTTTTGCAAAAAAGTTATGCAGCAAAAACCCTCTAAAATATTATTTTTTGTCATCGCGGTTACCATGGATCGTATGCCACATTTGACCGTTTTGAAACAATTTATCTAGTAGGCGACTGTCATACTTTAATATGACAGTAATTATAATAATATTACTTACTATGCTGTTGAGGTTTTCTTTTTAATAAAATATTTTTGAACGATAAGAAATAAGAATACATTATTTTTATTAAAACCACAAAAAAGCTATATAACTTTCAACATTACATATTTATAAAATTAAATGTTTGAAACTTAAAACAACATCAAAAGAAATTGTCTATATGTCTTCCCTCTTCTATCATGCATTTTTTGATTCTTTTCATTAACGCTTGATGAGTGGGTTTGTAAATAATTCCTCCAGATATACTGTTGCACTCATCTGATATTTTTGCCTTGAAGTGCTCAATATCATTTGTCGCAGTTTTGTATACAAGATCTTTAAAAGTCCCTCACAAGAAAAATTCTAATGGCGTGAGGTCTGGTAACTTAGGTGCCCATTGAATACCAGGTGTATGCATGAATTTTTGCCGGTTTCACTCAGAGATGGCACCGCGAACAATACGCAGTGTATGAATTTGATAGATACGTCAGTTTGTTCGTCTGACATTAACCTAACCAAGTTGAGTCCGCCAAACATTAGCGTCTGTATTGTATCGTTCAGTGATCATGTCGACTTTTGTGCCTGAAAAAGAACATTTGCGGCACGCATTGCTTGTCTTATTTAATCAAAAGAAAAATGCTGCGGAAAGTCATCGTTTGCTGGTAGAAACATATGATGAACACGCTCCATCGATTAGAACATGTGAGACATGGTTTCGACAATTTAAACGCAGTGATTTCAATGTGAAAGACAGTGCGCGCTCTGGTAGACCACAAAAGTACGAAGACGAGGAATTGCAGGCGTTACTGGATGGTGACCCAACTCAAACACAACAGCAATTGGCAAAAGCATTAAATGTTTTATTTAAATCACGCATTGATCGAAAGACGACCGGAATGGGCCAGAAGACATGGCAAAGTGATTTTGTTACACGACAATGCGCCGTCTCACACACCAAAACCAGTGAAAGACACCTTGAAATCGCTTAGATGGGACATCCTTCCGCACTCGCCGTACTCTCCCGACCTGGCGCCATTTGACTATCACCTCTTCACATCAATGGGGCACGCGCTTGCAGAGCAGCACTTTAGCAATTTCGAGGAAATTCGAAAATGGTTCGACGAATGGATTGCCGCAAAAGACAAGCCGTTTTTCTGGCATGGTATTCATAATTTACCTGAAAGATGGGCGAAGTGTGTAGAAGCCAATGGCCAATATTTTTAATAAATAAAAAATGAATTTCCCTTGAAAATTACGTGTTTTCTTTACCACAAAATCGGCAAAAACTTATGCATACACCTATGTAAATGGGCTGCGAACCCCTCTCCATCTTCGGTGAAATCGTTCATTCGAACTCTCTCTTAACAGCAGCAGTTGTATGAGGTGGTGCTCCATCGTGTTGCTACCATATATGCCTTCTTAAATAAGAGAAATATTTTTTAATAAAACTGGTAGAGTATTAACCAAGAAATTAAGGTATCTGTTTTCAGTTAGTGTTCCCTCAAAAAAGTATGGTCCAACCATATGTCTCCCAATTATCCCACACCATACATTAACGCCATAATGGCCTTGATTCTGAATTTGCTTAACGTTGTATGAATTCTTGCCAGCCCAGTAATGATAATTTTTTCCATTAGGTTTGTCGTTGCTGACAAAACGACTTTCATCTATCCATAATATAAGATTCAGAAAATAACGTTCTTTGTCATATTTTATCATCATTTCTGCTACAAAACTCAGTCGTCATTCCGAATAAAATTGTGGTAATAACTGAAGATTATGCATTTTATAGTCATGTTATTTGTAGATTTCTGAATAGCCCCATAAGATAGATTCAATTACCTGCTTGCTTGTCTAATTGAATTATATGCATGGTTTTGAAAATATTGCTTAGTTTCAACTATTTTTTCATCTATTAAAACAGTTTTCGTTCTTTCTGCCCAGAAAATGGATCCATATTGCTTCTCAAATTTCGTTTTAATCGACAGAACATAGTGTGATTCGGGATATACCTTCTCGATACAGTCTAACAGCTTCCCGAGAATGTCTTCTTGCTTCTTCATAAATAAGAATCATATCTACTTTTTCAGCGTGAGAAACCACTTCAACCAGAAGCTATTAACATACTGTTTACTCAGTATAACTCTATTAAATTAAATAGGTGTGTAAACAAGAGCTGTCATATTAAAGTATGACAGCCGCCTACTAGATAAATTGTTTGAAAACTGTCAAATGTGGCATACAATCCTTGGCAACCGCGATGACCAAAAAATAATATTTTAGATGGTTTTTTGCTTCATAACTTTTTTGCAAAATAAATTAGAAAAAAAAAACAGCTTAAGAAAAAAATGTTGAAAAAAAATGAGAGCTTTCCAGTGCCGTTTTACAAAAGGTATGCTGATAGAAAAAATAATTGTTTGGCGTCGCGGCGCCAGCGTCGTTTTCACTACGAAATGTCAAATACGCCAGTGTACTCTTGACATGCACTATACCATTCTACATTAAAAAAAATAAATGTCCAACAATTTTTCATAAATAAGGACCGGGCGTCTGAAAGTGATCACCCTGTACAAAACTTACGTAAAAAAGTCACGTCTATTTGCTCCTTTTTTATTATACTAGAAACAAAAAAGAATAAAAGGTTTTGTGTAATTTATTCCGTGCTATCCAAATATTTAACTTATAAATGATGATAAAATCATAAGACAAATTGCACTCCTTGTGCATTTTCGACGAAAACCGACAACATATGTTGTGGAAACAATTTATTTTGTTTTTAAAAATGACTTTTAGTTAAGCCAAAAATCTAACTTTGGATTTGTATATCCTAATAACGAATTTGACAACTGCTATAAGGAAAAAATTTGGTAGCAAATATATTTTTAAATCAGTAAAAACGATTTCTAAAATTACAATTTGTAAAAATTGTTCCTGCAATGTAAGCTATTGTTATGAGCGAATCAAGGCCGCCGGTCAGTTCCGGGTTTCCAATCAGGCGAACAGCTCTTCTCTGAACAGAATCCAACAGATGTATGTTTAGGAGCGGAGCCCCAAATATGGGAGCAGTATTCCATAGTTGGTCGGATTTGAGCTTTATAAAGAATTAACAGTTGTTGTGGAGTATAAAGCTTTCTGGTTCGAAATAATATTCCCAACTTTTGAGAAGCTCTCTTTGCTATGCCTGCAACATGTTCATGCCAAAACATATTTGCTCCCAAATTAACGCCCAACAAATTGAGCGACGATGCTAGGGGAATGGAGTGCCCCGACATAACTATGTCGGGTTCAGCAACGTTAACTTTTTTACAAAAAACCTGCCGCCTGGGTTTTTGTAGCGTTAATTTCCACTTGGTTACTGTCACCCCAAGATAGAATTTCTTCCAGGTCTTTATTAAGTTGAACGACCTCCTGCTGTCTGCGGATATTCGCCTAAGCAGCCGATGTCCGAGCGTTCAAATTCAATGAAGAGACAAGCGTACTGTCGTATACAAAGCTGTAGATTGGATTCCCGGTCTTTTCCAGCAGATCGTTAATGTAAATGAGAAAGAAATCGCTATTAAATCTGAAGTAATCCCGTCCCTTCAAAATAGTCCCCCCTATACCCGAATGTACCGGTCCGAAAGTTTTTTTTCCAAAGGTCTATTTTTTAAGGTTTATTCTGTCACTGCCACTTGCAATTCGCTTTGCATCCTCTCTACCGTCTCGAAGCGACAACCTTCATCTTCATATGGAGGAACAGCCAGAAGTCGGAGAGTGCCAAATCAGGCGAATAAGAAGAGTACAGAACGAACTGTAGATCGGTGCATTGTTGTGATTCAGAAGGAAACTCCTTTTGCTTAAAAGCTTTCTAACTAAAATAGAAGGCTAGTCAAAGATGTTCGGAATGATCCGACGATGGTCCTCACTAATGATTTGTTGAACTTCAGGGCTGATTGCAGGCGTGGTCGTAGATTGTCATGATGCACTTCAAAACCAGTAAAAAGTTGCTCAACAGTGCTCTGAATTGTACTGCGACGATCTTCACGCATGATTTGTTCAACTTTTACGATGATTTCAGCCGTGGTTCGACCGGCCTTAAATCCCGGAAGCCATTTGAAAATGTGCAGCTTCTTCTTTAAATGCTTTTCGAATTATTTCATACATAAAATAAATTTTCACACACGCGCCCCTCTTTTTTGTATCCATTGTTAAAATCAAAGAGAGATACAATTAGACCTTTACCGAAACTTTCATACAGAATAAAGTCAACGCGAGTCGGTACTATTTCACGTTCTTTCTGTATAGGGTTAGTCAGGGAATGTTTGGATTGCATCACGATTAGTCGATTAGTTTTTTGGTTAGATATATGGATAGTCTGGAATAAATTACACGAAAGTGGTTTTTAGTTATTTCCTCTAACTTGAATTATAAAAATAAATTAAGTGGCCGACTTACGTGAGAAACGTGTTCATAACAATTCAGATTGTTCCATTTTTTTCTAACTCTAAAATGTTGTTTTGGTTCAATCGGCTAATACTTCCGCACTTCTACAGTTTGGGTTCAAATTACAATTAGCCTATTCAACATGAGCAATGGTTTTAAAAAATATTTCTGTAGAGGAACCATCACAGTTTTCTCAGCGAGAACCCGTTCGGTGGTGGTGGTGGTGGTAGTGGTGGAGCGACAGGCACTGTTTTTCGGTTACTGTTCCTCGGTTCCGTCGAGGTCGACGAGGAAGGGGGTAGAAAACGTCGAAAAAAAATTCAAGAAAAATATGGTTGAAGTTGCTGTTACCAAGATTAAGGTCTGTCTTTGTGTTTTATATCTAAATGTTGTGATAGATATAATAAATTTAGAGCAAACATCAGGCTTGTATCCGCCATTTTATTTTTTATTATTATAGCTACAATAAACGGTAAAGTCTGGACAAATAAGGTAACGAATGACCAAAATTATTTTAATTGAAAAATATTTTTAAAATATTTACTTCTACAGACGTCTCGAAACGTTTCAAATCAGGAAATAAATTTTTAGCCCCTATAATTGTAGAGGTTATTGATTTTCCAAGTATTTTTTACTTTCCTAAAAATGTAGTAACGTTAACATAGCTTAGAAAATAAAATGACGAATCTGGTAAAGTCGCACAACAAATTTATGTCACGCCAGAGAAAAAGAAACCCTTAAATCATTTAGGCAAGCGAGATCACAAGCGGCGACCGAGGACAGATAAAACCGTCTAGAGCCACCTGTTAAAAGTGGCTAGACTGCCGTCTAGCCTTGATCTTCGATCGCTGTTTTAATCGCACCCAACTCGACGATTTATGGATGTTTGTTGTGACGTACGACTATACTGATGTTTACTCATAAATCGGCCTCTCGACTACCCGATGGTCAGATCAAAATAATATTAGGTCGTCTAGAGGTATGTCAGTTTGCGATACTTTCTGTCGAACTATCAGGTAACTTAGGCACTTGCCTTTCTGATTTTCATGAAATTAATCGGCAAGTGTGCAATATGGTTTAACTGGCTTTGTTCCAGATTGGGTAGACTGAAGCTGGCGTTAACCTCGACTTTATAATGACAAACATTTTCAGGGTAAGGTGATAGTGGGTTGTAACTAAAGTATTCACGGAACTAGGAGTACTATGGTTGGCGTTACGAGGACTCAAATAAGAGCGTAATTGTAACATAGATGTAGAATTTTTTAATCAGCTAAAGCTATATTAGTTAGGGCGATTTTATCAATGTCCTGTTAAAGCTACGCTGCAACAGTGTTAAAATAGTTAATATTATATTTTACTATAATGAATAACTTCAAATTAGTGTTAATTCCCCATTCATATGAGGCTTAGAGACACATGGGGATTAAATTCTAGAATATTACGAGGTGTCTTCAAGTTCTAAGCTGTGAAGCGATAAAAATACGAGCACTCTCTTTGTGTACGCGTGACATAGATGATAACATCGGAGAGCACACAGAGTTCGTATAGCTACCGCTAGAGTGAGAGACGTTTTAATACTTAAAATAGCGACGTTCAGTTGTATAAGAAAAGCCTGTAATCATACACTTTCGAGGCATGCATGGTATATATTTGTAAACCTCAATATACACTTCGTATTATTAAGGGTGTATTGACCATACATCAAAGAACTTGAATTTTTAAATTAGGTTTGACAAAATAACCGAATTTTTGAATGAGACTATTAATGAGATCATGTTCTAAGCGAATGACTTAACTTTAAAAATACAGAGTTTTTTTTAGTTGGGCAATATTTTTTGCTTAATATTTTACTTTCAGTTAATCTTCTTCTCAACCCAAGTCTGTCCACTCCTGGATGTAGATCTCTTCTAATTTGTTCCATGCTTTCCGATCTTTTGCAACCTTTAATCACTGCTTGCTGCTATTTTTATATCATCGACCCATTGTTTCTGTGGGCGTCCAACGCTTCTTCCTGTTTCTCTGAGTCTCCATTCCGTGATCCTATATACCCATCTGTCTCCGGATGATCTAACCACATGACCTGCCCATCGTCACATCATCTTTACCGCCTCGAGGGTTATGTCAGTGACTTTGGTTCGTCTCCGTATCTGCTCGTTATGAATTCTAATTCTAAGGGAGATACCAAGCATACTTCTCTCCATAGCTCTTTGTGAAGTCACGAGCTTTTTAAGAAATGTTTTAGTGAGACACATCGTTTCCAGTTCATATGTGCTGACCGATAGAACACAGGAATTGTCGACGTTAGTTTTTAGGTTTATGGGTATTGTAGTACTTTTTAAGATATGTCCTAGTTTCCCAAAAGCTACCCATGCCAGCCTTATTCGCCTGGTAATTTCTGCATGCCGGTTCTCCTTTCCGATCTTAATAGTGTGACCTAAGTAGATATATTCGTCGACGCGTTCTATGGAGTTATTTCCGATCTGTATGTTGGTATCTTCAGGGCTCATAATTTAGATTTTTTAAAAATCAGACCTACCCTTGCAGAGACCACATTTAGCTGGTTCAACATTTTCTGTAGCTCATTGGTGTTATTAGCTATCACTAGTATGTCGTCTGCAAACCTTAGGTTGCAGTCTAGTGCTCTCGATGTTAATGCCCTTCTGATCCCAGTTTAACGGCTTCAACATGTTCAAGGGCCATCGTAAATAATTTGGATGAGACGTACTCCTTCTCCTTGTCGCACTCCTCTTTTTAATGGTATGTTGTTAGTGGCAGTTGTTTCGTCAATTTTAAGATGTATAGATGCTTCTTTGTAGATGTTCTCTATTATTTTTATATATCTAGAATCTATTCTTGCATTTGCTAGGGATTTTAGAACTGACCAGATTTCAACAGTATCAAATGCCTTATGAAAATCAATGAAGGCCAAATGTATTGGTACCTTATTTCTGTACATTTTTCTATTGCAGTACGTATTGTGTAAAGGTGGTCGATTTTTTTTTTTTTTTTTTTTCATGCTAAATCCCTTTCTGAGGCGAGCCTGTGACACAGGTTAAAAGAAATCTAGTTTTACTGTTAGGCAATTGATTAAGATTTTAGTGAAGAGCTTCTATAAGTGCGACAGAAGAGATATGGGTAGACTATTTTCGATATCAGTATTATCGCCTTTCGTAAAGAGACGTATAACCTCCGAATTACACCATTTTGTTGGTATTTTTCCCTAATAGGGACAGAGATTTACCGTCAAGTTTCAGCATCTTTACAGTAATTTGATCTTCTCCAGGGCATCTATTATTTTTCATTTGGTTCAATCCGGCTTGTATTTCCTCCTATGTGATATTTGGGAGTTCTTCAGATCCTACGTTCATAATGTTCATGTTTTCTTGTCGTCTATCTGACTAGGATGAGTATAATTTTATGTAGAAGACTTCAACAGCTTTAATTATATCATTTTTATTATTTACTATTTTATTGTTTTCATCTCGTAATTTTGTATTTTTTGTTTTTCCACTAGACAGTCGTAAACGTAATACTTTCGTTTTACAGTTATCTTTTATAGTTTCCTCTATGATGTTTCAATTGTAGTTTCTTTTACCTTTTCGGATCTCCCTCTTAACTGGTTTATCTGTGATATTTCTTATTTCTTCTAGTAGTTTTAATGTCCCAGGACTTAACTTTGAATTTTTGTTTTGTTCGCGAACATATTTTCTTGGTCGATGTTGTTATTGAGGTTATGATTTTGGCTGTAATTTCGTGTATTTGTGCATTTGTGTCCGTTGTCATTCTTCGTTTAAGTTCATTTTGCTATTCCTCTTCTTTTTGTTTCAAAATTTCGCCGGTTGGGTGGCGCTGTTTTTTGGAGAGTTTATTTCTTTCCGTTTTTGGTGTTTATAGTTATTTTTGCTCTTACCAGCCTGTAGTTGCTACCAGTACAACTTTCCATTTTGTGTTTATAGTTATTTTTGCCCTTGCTAGCCTGTGGTTGCTACCAGTCCAAAAATGATTTAAAACAGACACATCTCTACATATACTTCTACAATTAGCCAGTATAAAATGAATTTAATATTTTCTTGGTCGATGTTGTTATTGAGGTTATGATTTTAGCTGTAATTTCGTGTATTTGTGCATTTGTGTCCGTTGTCATTCTTCGTTTAAGTTCATTTTGGTATTCCTCTTGTTTTTTGTTTCAAAATTTCGCCGGTTGGGTGGCGCTGTTTTTTGGAGAGTGTATTTCTTTTCGTTTTTGTGTTTATAGTTATTTTTGCCCGTCCCAGCCTGTGGTCGCGACCAGTACAAAAATGATTTAAAACAGACACATCTCTACATATATTTCTACAATTAGCCAGTATAAAATGAATTTAATATTTTCTTGGTCGATGTTGTTATTGAGGTTATGATTTTAGCTGTAATTTCGTGTATTTGTACATTTGTGTCCGTTGTCATTCTTCGTTTAAGTTCATTTTGGTATTCCTCTTCTTTTTGTTTCAAGATTTCGCCGGTTGGGTAGCTTTTTTTTTTGGAGAGTTTATTTCTTTCCGTTTTTGTGTTTTATAGTTATTTTTGCCCTTACCAGCCTGTGGTTGCTACCAGTCCAAAAATGATTTAAAAACAGACACATCTCTACATATATTTCTACAATTAGCCAGTATAAAATGAATTTAATATTTTCTTGGTCGATGTTGTTATTGAGGTTATGATTTTAGCTGTAATTTCGTGTATTTGTGCATTTGTGTCCGTTGCCATTCTTTGTTTAAGTTCATTTTGGTATTCCTCTTCTTTTTGTTTCAAAATTTTGACGGTTGGGTGGCGCTGTTTTTTTGGAGAGTTTATTTCTTTCCGTTTTTGTGTTTATAGTTATTTTTGCCCGTCCCAGCCTGTGGTCGCGACCAGTACAAAAATGATTTAAAACAGACACATCTCTACATATATTTCTACAATTAGCCAGTATAAAATCAATTTAATATTTTCTTTGTCGATGTTGTTATTGAGGTTATGATTTCAGCTGTAATTTCGTGTATTTGTGCATTTGTGTCCGTTGTCATTCTTTGTTTAAGTTCATTTTGGTATTCCTCTTCTTTTTGTTTTAAAATTTTGACGGTTGGGTGGCGCTGATTTTTGGAGAGTTTATTTCTTTCCGTTTTTGTGTTTATAGTTATTTTTGCCCGTCCCAGCCTGTGGTCGCGACCAGTACAAAAAATGATTTAAAACAGACACATCTCTACATATATTTCTACAATTAGCCAGTATAAAATCAATTTAATATTTTCTTTGTCGATGTTGTTATTGAGGTTATGATTTTAGCTGTAATTTCGTGTATTTGTGCATTTGTGTCCGTTGTCATTCTTCGTTTAAGTTCATTTTGGTATTCCTCTTCTTTTTGTTTCAAAATTTCGCCGGTTGGGTGGCGCTGTTTTTTGGAGAGTTTGTTTCTTTCCGTTTTGGTGTTTATAGTTATTTTTACCCTTACCAGCCTGTGGTCGCTACCAGTACAAAAATGATTTAAAACAGACATATCTCTACATATATTTCTACAATTAGCCAGTATAAAATAAATTTAATTTTTGTCTTGCCATCTAGAGTTCGCCAGGTTCATTTACGTATTTTGGTTTCTTAAAGAATATGTTGAGACAGTACAGTTTTTCCTTATAGAGGTGTGTTATTATTTCTATCGCCCAGTCAAAAGTGTTAGTAGTTAGTTAATACTACTGAAGTATGACAACAAATTTTTATTTAGGTCTACAATCATACAAAAATTATGTGACGTAATTGAAAAAGAGTTGCTGAGTATATACAGAAGTGTTAGGTAGATGATTAGTAGTACTTTAAGTTTTACTTTACAACCCACTGTCATATCATGTTAGTAGAAATGAACCTCGGTATTTTAAAATAAAAAATAAACATTGTATAACATCATCTACAATAAATCCGAATAGTAAAGTAGACACTCGTGATTCAGATTTAATGAAGCAGATTAAGAGGCGGAAAACATCCTGTATAGTTTGGACAGAAACGAAAATTATGATATTCTTGTGCTGTATTAAAATACAAGGACGGTTAAATATATTCTCTAAAAAGGCATATTCCCATCTATTGTCTATGTTGTAAAAAATTGATGTAAAAACATTTGTTGTGTTTCTGTCCTATATTATTATATCATATTTTTTATGTTCTAACAGAAACATGTCATTTAACTTACTAACCTGATTTTTTTCTTTCATTGCTGCTTGGGAATGGATATAGGCTTTGGTAAGATATATAGCGTATATTTAAAAATATCAATTTAAACTTAATAAATTTGTTTCTAGGCGCCCGACGGAGAAAGTCAACCTAGCACAGAAGTCGACCTGTTTATTTCTACTGAAAAAATAATGGTAAGCATAATGAAAAAATTATTTACTTAATTCTCGTCAAACTTTGGACCGATTGCTGGAAGAACGTCTCTAATAAATTCACAAATCGTAACTCTCGCCCTTAAATATTTGAGTTTAACTGCTAAGATCTTACTAAATGTGACACGTATCTAATGTACAGTCTGTCAAGTAAGGACGTGACCACTCGTATTTTTGAAAAAATGTGTTTCGAGAACATTTGCATTCATCATTGCAATACATCAATGTATTCTTTGGTGTGCTAACAACAGTGCAATTACCTTAGTAAGTTGTCCAATTGCCTCCTGCATCAATAATCGCCTGGCAGCTTCAGGGCATACTGTCGACGAGATTTTCTACATACTTTAAAAATTTTTCGAATCTCGCATGAGACAACTGAGTCAGATTCCTCAGAGATAAGATGTTCAAAACGATTCTGGAATCGAACGACAAAAGTAGACCGATACAAGGCGAAGAACTTCTTAAAATTATCAAGAGCAACATAAAACCGAGCAAACTGGGTTTTCACCCTAAAAAACTCTATGCAACTAGAGACAACAAAGTTGTATTGGAGACCGAAGACTTATGTTTAGATAAATTAAAGAACTCCTCGGAGTTGAAAAGATTAAATATCGTAACTACGCAAATCGGGAAACTAAACCCGAGAATTACAATCTTTAATGTTCCTACTGAAATCAGTAGAGAGAATCTAGCCAGTGAAATTTTGGATCAGAATAACATACGAATCGAAGAGTACTCGATCGTAAAACCGCTGTATAAATTTGGCCCGAGAAATAAGCACTATGTGCACTGGGTCATCGAAGTGGATTCGAACACTAGAAAAATTTTATTGGAAATGAGAACTGTATATATCGGATGGCACTCTTGTGGAATAGATGACAAAGTTCATCTGACCAAATGCTAGAACTGTCAGGGTTTCTCTCAGGAATTTGACTCAGTTGTCTCGTGCGAGATTCGAAAAATTTTTAAAGTATACAAGGGACCAAATGTTTTCAATAAAGTTAGCGTCCGGCGATTGTGAGGGCCACTCTAGTATCGTATCCTGGGCCCAAGTGAGCCGCTTCGCGACGTGATTTTTTCGCCCAGCAAAGATTTCTTCAACGTGCTTCGGAATTTGACGTCATGAGCACGAGAATGTTGTCGAACGGTCTCATGGGACACATTCAAACCCGATTTTCTTAAATCAGCCACTCCTTGACACAGCGTCAATTTCTGGACCCGTGAAAATAAAGACACGATTCGTTTTTTGACTTTCGGAGTGACTTTGCCTACCGAGCCACGTTTTGCCAAGTCATCGACATTTTTAGTCTCGTTAAAATGATTTACCCACTCTTTACAAACGATACTGACTTGTTAATATATTTAGCAGCCGCGGAATGTGTAATTTTAAACTCCTTTGGATGGGAACAAACAAGTCTTTCTTTGAATTGCTAGAATTGCATCTACCAGAAATGAATTATCGCGAACACGTTCTTGACAGACTGTAAGTAGCTCTGAAACGTATTCATTGTAAGGCCGCTCCCTAATTTGTCGGTGCGGTATCGTTTTCTCGGTGTACTCGGTACCGAAAATATGCCGAACGCCTATATTTCAATGAAACCCACCTGACTTGCGCGGGATGCGGTTACCCGTGCAAGTCAGGTAAGTTTCATTGATATATAGACGTTAGGCATGTTTTCGGTACCGTATCGGTACCGAGGAGACAGAAAAAAACGATACTGCATCGACAAATCAGGGAGCGGTCTAAGTATACAACCCTTTTTGAATCGGGTAATACAAAGGTGTGCAGTCGAAAATTAACCAGTATAAAAATTGTAAAAAAATGCGCCTAAAAACTTGCAGTTGTAATGACACATCAGGTAGATTAACTACCCAATCAATAAAGATTTGTTTTTATTCAGGAAAATGGGACTTGGGTTGTCTACAGTATCCGCAATTAACTAACAATTCAATAATCAAGTATCATTGGCACACATAATTTCACTTTATCATTTTTTTTTTTTAGGTTCTAAATACAGATCTAAAAGAAATAATGATGGACCACGCTTTAAGAACTATTTCCTACATAGCTGACATTGGCGACTTGGTAGTTTTAATGGCCAGACGAAGATTTGTACCGCATGAAGTTGAAGATGCTCCCAAAATCAACAGGACTCCGAAAATGATCTGCCACGTCTTTGAGAGTGAGGAAGCTCAATTTATAGCTCAATCTATAGGACAAGCGTTCCAGGTTTGTAATTTTTAGATTATATGGACATACGTGGTGTGATGCAGAAGTTAACGCTATATAGCAAGAACGCGAAATAGTATCGACTCGTGTCGATAGCGGTAGGTACATTCCTAACATCGCTTCGTGGCATGTTTCAGTATGCTTGTTCGTTCAGTTATTTTTGTATGGATGTTTGCATAAAGGTATAATCACAGTAAACATAAAACACAGTAGCGACAGTCCGACTCGGCACCTTTGATCTCAAGGGGTTCGAGTTTGTAATGATCACCTGGTATAAAGCCCGCGAGTTTTTGAAATATTCAGATTCCTTCTTTCAAGAAACATCCTATTCTGTAGAATAGAAAAATTTTGCTGATTGAAAGGAAGAAAAAGTTTTTTTTATAAAAACATTTTTTATTAAGTTCTTATTAAAACATACCAGGTATACGAGTATGAAATGCGGATTTTTTTTTCTAAAAATACATTTTAAATTCGGAAGAATGATAAAAAATGCTTTATTCTAAGTATGCTCCATCGCTTGTTATACATTTTTCCCATCTTTCGGGCAATTTGTGAATACCACGCCAGTAAAAAATCTTCCCCTTTTGCTGGGAACCATTCATTGAACCATTTTTTTCACATCTTCGTACGAACCAAAAGCGCTGCTCAGCAAGTGCGTGACCCATCGATGCAAACAAGTGGTAATCGAAAGGAGCCAAGTCTGATGAGCAAGCCACATGGGGTAGAACTTCCCAGCTGAGTGCTTCCAACGTGTCGCTATCTGGTTTTGTCGTATGTGATGGAGCATTGTCATAAAAAAAAATGCCTTTGTGTTGCCTCTTTCGGTATTCTGGCCTTTTTTCAAGCAGCGAACGGTTCAAATCGGTCAATTGTACGTTTAGTATTAACCGTTTCCCCAGGTTTTAACAGCTCATAATAGACCACCAAACACAGAGCATCGTCTGTGTGCGTGGATGGTTCGCCTGGGTCTACCCATGATTTTTTGCGCTTGGGATTCTCAAAATAAATCCACTTCTAAATCTTTCCCATCTCTCGTAGCCGATTGGAAACAGCTTGTTGACTAACGTCCAATTGCTCGGCGAGTTGTTTTTGTGTTTGCAAATCATCTTCGTCCAACAGTGCTTGCAATTCTACATCTTCGTATTTTTTTGGCGGTTTTCCACGTTCCTTGTCTGCAACATCGAAGTCACCACTTTTGAAACGCCTAAACCATCGTTCACACGTATCTTGTGATGGAGCATGTTCACCATAAGCTTCTCGAAGTAATCGGTATGATTCAACAGCAGTTTTCTTCAAATGAAAACAAAAAATTAATGCTGTCCATTCGATGTAAATTTCGACATATTGAACACAACAACACAACATTATGCACACACTTTTCCAATGGGTATCACTCGTGCGCGTCTGACACTTCTTGGCGACACAACAAAATGGCGCAGTGTCAAATCTTTATAGCACAAACTGCATTGGTGCACCATCTGTTGTCTAAAATCCGCATTTCATACTTGTACACCTGGTATATACAAAAAACAGGAAAACAAAAAATACATTTGGCTTCAACGCTTGTCTGCACGTTATTCATTTAAATATATCATTGTTGAATTTATATTTCTCAACTCTTACAGGTATTATCCAGGGGTGTGGGGAAGTAATCCTATTATTGTACTGATTTATGAATAATAAAGGGATATTTGAGTTTGGAGTCACGAAGCTTAAAAGTAACTACTTCAGAATTTATAGCGTCCGGGAACTTTTGGATCGCACCACGTATATAAAAAGTCAGATGCAGATTCAATTAGTTTTTAGGATTCGAATGCAGCGACATAATTACCGCTGTTACTAGCTTTGACTTACTTAAATTTTGTGACGTTAAATTTGAATTTTTCGAAAAATTTATTTAGAATTATTACCAAAAAAGGGTTATTTATAGGTAGCTTATATGGAATTTTTAAAAGCAAACGGTATAGAGGATCATAGTTTTGTTAAGGAAATGGATTATCAAGAGGTGCTGAATTCACAGGAAATATTTGGCGACGAGCTACAGATGTTTGCTAAGAAGGAAATGCAAAAAGAGGTATAACAATTTATTACATATTTATATATAATAAAGGGTCTAGGCGGTTAAGATGGTGAAAAATGCCCCCAGCGCTTTTGAAAAACAAAATATATCCTCATGTAGAACATAAAAAAATATGCTTTCCTGAAATTTTCGGCCCTCTAGACCTTCCCATAACCTCAAAAATCTATAAAACGTGATTTTCGGTTTTTTGGCCATATCTCCGGTTCTATTCATCGTAGAAACCTCTTTTTTTCAAATTGTAGGATTTTTTATTGCCTACAACATGCTATTTTTTAAAAAAAATTTTGGCGCGAAATTCAAACTGTTTTGAGCGTTTTAAATTTTTAAAATTGGATTTAAAAAAAACTAGGACTTACTCAGGCCCAAAAAAATATATATTGTGTATTTTATGTCAAACTATGCCTGTGAATTTTTTCAGATTTTTAGAGGTGGGGGAAAATAGTTACAAACGCGAAAAACCGCTTTTTTCGTCGTTTTTCCGCATTTTTTACCTACTTTTGGGGCACAGAATTTCGTTGTAGATCCTCAATTGCTTCAAAATTATATATATATTATCGAAATACTATCATTTTATGTAATATAAAGACCATATTGCGCCATCTTTCCCTTTAAAATCACGATTAAGGCAAGTTTAAGACAAGATTAAGGCAAGATTAACACATTTTTAAGTTATTTTTTTGTTTTGAGTAATTAGTCATACTTCATAATTCATCCAAATATATAATTTTATAGAAATTAAAACATTTCTGTTTTATAAAAACATCATATAGAAAAAAGATTTTCTATATTTAATTGAATTAGCGTTAACTTGGTAAAAATCCATATTCAACAAATTAAATACACATGTAACATAAGTGTGATTTTTTACTTAATATTAATATAAAGTAAAAAATATTTATATTATAAAGTAAAAATCACACTTACATGTGTATTTAATTTGTTGAATATGGATTTTTACCAAGTTAACGCTAATTCAATTAAATATAGAAAATCTTTTTTCTATATGATGTTTTTATAAACAGAAATGTTTTAATTTCTATAAAATTATATATTTGGATGAATTATGAAGTATGACTAATTACTCAAAACAAAAAAAATAACTTAAAAATGGGTTAATCTTGCCTTAATCTTGTCTTAAACTTGCCTTAATTGTCTTAATCGTGATTTTAAAGGGAAAAATGGCGCAATATGGTCTTTATATTACATAAAATGATGGTATTTCGATAATATATATATATATATATATATATATATATATATATATATATATATATATATATATATATATATATATATATATATAATTTTGAAGCAACTGAGGATCTACAACGAAATTCTGTGCCCCAAAAGTAGGTAAAAATACGGAAAAACGACGAAAAAAAAAAAAACGGTTTTTTTTGCGTTTGTAACCATTTTCCCCCACCTCTAAAAATCTGAAAAAATTCACAGGCATAGTTTGACATAAAATACACAATATATATTTTTTTTGGGCCTGAGTAAGTCCTAGTTTTTTTTAATTCAATTTTAAAAACTTAAAACGCTCAAAACAATTTGAATTTCGCGCCAAAATTTTTTTTTAAAAATAGCGTGTTGTAGACAATAAAAAATCCTACAATTTGAAAAAAAGAGGTTTCTACGATGAATAGAACCGGAGATATCGCCAAAAAAACCGAAAATCACGTTTTATGGATTTTTGAGGTTATGGGAAGGTCTAGAGGGCTAAAAATTTCAGGAAAGTCATATTTTTTTATGTTCTACATGAGGATATTTTTTGTTTTTCAAAAGCGCTGGGGGCATTTTTCACCATCTTAACCGCCTAGACCTTTTGTAACCGAAGCTATGAGTTTTTAGTGTTCCGTACGGAACACTTATAAGATCACTTCGGTGTTTGTCCGTCTGTCACGCCCGATTTTCTCTGAAACTATTTCACATAGAAAGTTGAAATTTGGTACTAATATAATTGATAGCCTCATCAGAGCCCTGTAGTTCTGAAAGTTAAATTTTGGGGAGGTTATCGAGTGGGATGTCAAATGAAAGCTTGTAAAAACACGCGTTCAGAAGTATATATAATGTCGCACACTTTTTTTTTATATTACATATACTTTTATATTATATTTTGAAAAATCGAGAAAAATCGCTGTTCCCCCTTTACCTCCCCCTCTAAAAAAATTCAGAAATATTCTCCACGGAGTGTAGATTGAACGAAAATTCCCACGAGTGCATTACCTTTAATAATTTATCTGGTATATAAAAAAAAATAAAGATTTCAAGGTCATCAGTTTTCAGTAAGGATTGGAAACAAACTTTGTTGAAAAGTCATTTGGGGTATGTTTTGTGAAGTCACTGATCATTTTATACCTCCGTAAGAAAATTTTTTATTTTAAAAGCAATGAACATATGAAACACTAATTGCGCAAGTTCAACTTGCACTTGACCGGTTATTTTTATGGGCGTAGCACATGTGCTACAGGAGGGACGTGTGTGAGGAAAACGCAATTCACGTCGGTCTTGAATCGTAAATTGTACTCGGTGGAAAATACAGTCCTGGGCAAATCGTTCCAAAGGGATGATGTTCTCCATATAAAAGACTGCTTGAAAAGTGTTGTACCAGGAGTAACGAACTGAACCTCATACGGAAGTGATGTATTAGCCCGACGTATATTAATAGCATGCACCACTCTAGGCGGAATTAAGCGGCCTACATTCATCGAATACGTGCAGAATAGACTCAAGTCGATGTTCCCAAGTAACAAAGTTTTTGCTGAGTTCTGGGTCTCGCAGTCAGGCGAACAGCTCTCTTCCGAATAGAATTCAACAAATTCAGTGTATGTTTGGGAGCAGTATTCCATCGTTGGTCGAAATTAAGCCTTGTACAGAACTAACAGTTGTGGAGTGTAAAGCTTTCTAGTTTAAAATAGTATTCCTAGCTTTTAAGAAGCTCGGGTTCTGCAACGTGAAAACTGCCGCCTGGGTTTTTGTAGCATTTAATTTTTCTTGGGTTACGGTCACCCCAAGACAGAATTTCTTCCAAATCTTCGTTGAGTGGAATGACTTCCTGCTGTCTGCGGATATTTGCATGAGTAGTCGATGTTTCAAAGTGAATGAAGAAATAAGCGTATTATCATCTGCAAAGTTATAGATTAGATTTTTCGTCCTTTCCAGCAGATGGTTAATGTAAATCAGAAAGGTAGAATAGGAGATAGTTGAAGCCTTGGGTCACACCGACGTTGATCGTGAACGAGAGCCATAAACTAAACGTTTCAGACATATCAGAAGAGCGTTAACTTAGCCAACACTCAGTCATGCCAAACACAGTGGAATGCCTTGGATATATTAAGTTCAGTCGCTCGTGATTCTCTAAAATATACAATTGCGTTGTTCCAAACATGTATGATGATCGCTAATAATGTTTAATCCTTCTAAATATTTTAAAAGATGCTGATGACAATACTACTGGTGGGTAGATTTTTGGTGAGATCTTCTTGCCTATTTGCGTATCGGATGAACTGTAGCGCATGTCCAACAGGAAGGAAATATTCCCTTTCTGTAAATAAATCTACAGAAAACTAGAGCTAGTTTGGTTGCGTATTTTTTGAGTCCTATGGTAGGTATTCTATCAGTTCTACAAGCGTTTTTGGTGTCTAGTTTCATAAAATACGTTTTAGGATACGCTGTCTGAATGCAATATCGGGCATCCTTAACTGCACTATGGGAATAGTAGGTGGTATTTTTCCTTGGAAATTGACAGCAGAATGTGAAGCAGGAGTTTAGTCAACAAGTTGACTTTCTCAACAGGTGTTGTTGCAATAGAATTATCTGGCCGTGTGACTGGTGGTATAGTGGATTTGGTGAAATTCTGACTAATGGCCTTAGTGATTGACCAAAAGGACCTGGAGTTGTTGGGACAGGCAGAAGTTTGTTTTTAAATCGTTGATCGTGTGCCGCCATGGTTTCGTCGATAATTTCTTTTTCTTTTCATGTTACGATTTATCATAGGCAGGATGTTCAAAAGTATGAGCTTCTTTACAATTTCGGTCGAACCAAGGCTTACCGTTGGAAGGGCATTTATTCGAAGAAGTAAATTTGTAGTGGCAAATCTTGCGCGTGTTAGGCGTCTCTCGTCCACTAATCGGTAGGAAACTCGATATCTAAAACATTTAGGGTCAGAAGAACCTAACGGCGAATTAACGATGACTGTGTAAATCTGGATCGGTGGTTAACAACAGATCAAGAAGACTGGCGAAGAAGATCTGTGTTGGTTCATCGCTAAGCTGAGTAAAACTACAACTAAATGAGAATGATTCAGTTTCACGACCTTGTTCGTCGGTCGTAATTAAATACTTAAGCTGGTTGATGTTGTGGACATTAAAGTCGCCCAAGATGACAATTTCGGCACTTATAATAATAATTAATCTCTAAATGATCGATAGTGTCTGCAAGAGACAGCGAAATATGTTCTGAAGTTGGTATCACTTGTTGGTCGATAAGGGCAGCAGATAAACCTTGTGATTTGTTATGTTGTTATTTTAACACAACAACAACAACAAAGTTTCGGGACTCCAGAGAGATCGCTTCTGACAGAAATACAGATTCCAAAGTTATGCCTAAACCAGGAATAGCAGTCGTACCCAGGATAGAGAAAAGTGACTGTGCTGGTCGATGAACTGACCACGGTTTCACAGAAGGCGAGTATATGAGGTATATTTGATTGCAGGTGTTGGTGCGCTGAATTTACGTTCGGGTTTGTTAAAAAATTCAGTGTAAAATTGCGATCTGTGCATGTTGACGCCCCAGAATCAGACCCCACCCGGACATCCGAATGGGGTGCTATTTTACATCCTGGGAGCTTTACCATGCTAGTTTTCCTACAGTGAATCCGGAGACATCGACACAGCCGCGAAACGTTAAGCAACTTCACGCAGCCTAAACCGGCGATGCCTGGTATAGAGAGGTTAATAAAACTAATTTCCTTTCTTTGTCTATTTATTTGCTTATTATGTAATTATGTTTATATGTTAAAAGATTTATTATTTTTTTTAGGTGGTGGTACCAAAAGCCAAGGGAGAAATTCTCGGTGTAGTAATAGTAGAATCTGGATGGGGCTCAATGTTACCGACCGTAGTAATCGCTAATTTAGCTCCAGCTGGCGCAGCAGCGCGATGCGGTCAGCTAAATATAGGTGATCAAATAATTGCTATAAACGGCGTCAGTCTCGTAGGACTTCCACTATCGACATGTCAGACGTACATTAAGAATTCCAAAAATCAAACCGTAGTCAAATTAACTGTAGTTCCTTGTGCACCGGTAGTAGAGGTAAAGATTAAGCGACCCGACACCAAATACCAATTAGGCTTTAGTGTTCAAAATGGTGTGGTAAGTAGTTAATACATCTTTTGGAATAGATAAAATTAAAAATAAAAATAAAACAGAGATGCTATTGCATATATGTGGTGCGGTCAAATTTTAAGGTCTCCTAATTTTTTTATGACACACTACGTAAACCAGAAAGTAGAAGCTTACCTCTTCCTATAGACGTGTATACTTTTTATACGGTGGATGCTGTGATTCCACGGCTACCGAGAACGATTCTGTGTGGATCCCTTTCGGCAACTGAAAAATCGTTGATGTAAGATCGTGTAGAATCGAAAATGGGCGACCATGATGAGAGTTCCACCCCGTAAGGGCAGATTGTAACACCCTGTTCTTGTACACTGGACGCCACTCTTTCAAGTTTTGAAAACGTTTCTCACTCTAACGACGGTTCTGTGAATTCTGTGTGCGGTACTTCCATCTGTGTCACACATTGACAAAGATGCCCCGCGTATTTTAAGTCCAACTTTATCTTTTTATGGATTCCCAATTCCAAAAAAATATTTGGAGACCTAAGAACTTGAACTCACTTTATAAGCACTACAAATTCCGGTATATATATATATATATATATATATATATATATATATATATATATATATGTATGCTGAAAAGTTTTTGACACATAAATGTCGCCCTTTTCAAAAAATCGATATGTTTTTTATAGGAAGTACCAACCTTCAAACGATACGTGTCAAAATTTCATGACATTTCGACGATCGGTTTACAAACTACAGTGGTTTTAGTGACGCTACTTTTGATATTTTCAAAACAATGGAAAAAATTGAATTTCGTGTGTTTATTAAACACTGTTTTTTAAAGGGAAAAAATACCGTTCAAGCAAAGCAATGGCTTGATAAGTGTTACGGGAACTCTACCCCTGGAAAATCACTCATCATTTATTCGTATGCTGAATTTAAACGCGGTCGTACAAATACAAATGATGCTGAACGCTCCGGACGCCTAAATGAGGTGGTTACACCGAAAAACATCAAAATAATCCACAAAATTCGTTTGGATGACCGTAAAGTGAAATTGCGTGAGTTGGCCGACACCCTAAAGACATGAAAAGAACGTGCATCAACATTTGGGCATGAGACAGTTCTGTTCGAAATGGGGTACCGCGTTTGCTCACAACGTGTTGATGATTTTGAGCTCTATTTCGACCTATTTAAACGCAATAAAAAGGATTTTTTCATGCGATATGTGACAGTGGATAAAACATGAACTACACACCCGAATCAAATCGGCAGTTAGCTGAGTGGGCAGCGGCCTGTGAAAGCCGCCCCAAGCGACCAAAGACAGAGCAGTCTGCTGGAAAGGTTTTGACCTCTGTCTTTTGGGATGCCCATGGAATAATTTTCATGGACTATGCTGAGAAGGGAGAAACCATCAATAGCGAATATTATATAAAGTTATTGATGCGTTTG
>CM032450.1:54982526-55042526 GCA_019049505.1 Pachyrhynchus sulphureomaculatus
GGTCAGCCATTGCCGACTTCCTAAAATTTATTTGTTTATTTTTTCATCGTAATTCATTGTTTGGTTACTTTATTTAATATGCCAGATCAGAGAAATAAACATAAGTCTAGTTTCTCAGAAAGGGGTGGTAAATACTTTTGACCATGTGTAGATATAGCTTAGTACAATTAGTTTTATTTTGAACTGTGATCAACAGCAGGGTTACTCATGATTACGTAACAATAATTAAAATCTTAGAATACGGAAATATATAGTTGTGGCACTAGATAAATTGATCTAAGGTGTAGATTTTTCACGAAATTCATAAAAATGTCAATATTTCGTAATCTAACGATTTTTCGCCAAGTTCATATTGACCTATTCTGGTGAGTTATGAACTGGCATATCAGCCCTCGAAGGGAATACGTTGGTTTTTGGGACACCCTTTATACATATCATAGTCGATGCACTCTGCTACATTCTAATTTAATTTTCATAGGGCATTTAGGCTCATATACTATATGTTTTTGAAAACTAAAAACAGGATGCAAGCGACGGAAATTCTTAGCAAAATAGAAAATAATTTGTTGCGTTTTCAGATATGCAGTTTGCTTCGGGGAGGTATAGCGGAAAGAGGTGGTGTTCGTGTTGGCCATAGGATCATTGAAATTAACAATCAAAGCGTTGTTGCAGTACCACATGAAAAAATTGTAAATTTATTAGCAACATCTGTAGGAGAAGTAAGTTAAACAATTGTTATACTAACCTAATAATCCGTCGGTAAAATTAATAAATTTCGTTTAAGGTAAGTGATGATCAAGAAAATCACAAATTCTTTTCTATCAGGATCACCTGTAAAATTTTCGTATTGTCGCTTATTTCCTTTTGCAATTTAAACTTTTTTATGATGGCTTCACCCTAATCAAATATTTTTTTACAGATTTTAATGAAGACCATGCCAACTTCCATGTTCCGTTTACTGACCGGGCAAGAGAATCCAGTTTACATATAATTTAAATTAATTGAAAGGTTTGAAAGTGCCTACTTGTAGATGATAATTAACAAAAAATCCTCTTGGGAATTGTTTTGAGTTTGATCGTGTTTGAGACGCAGATCGATATATTTTTTATTGTTAGTATAAGTTCATCAGACTGAAGACAATACAAGCAAGACCTGCGCTCTGCACAATTTCTTGCAATTTGGTAGTTTCCATTATGACATAAAAAAAGCGTTTTCACGAAGTTAAACACTCGGTGAGGTTAGTCAAAATTAATACTAACACAAAACCCGAAATACTTAGGCCTAAATAAGAGTTAATATTAATTCTGTTATACAAACGTATAAATAGGGTTAATAAATATAGCTATGCGCATATGTAAAATGATAATTAACAAAACTTTTATCTTCAGTGCTTGTATTTAGCTTTAAGCATTTATTTGTATGGATCTACAAGAAATTAAAATCCAATTCTTAAAATTATCGATGTTTTTGCAATACTGCTACGCTTAAAATTAACAGTTCGTTATATTATTTTGTAAGAAATTACAAAAATTTAACCTATTTCAGTTTTAAAAAAAAGCAGCTAATGCTGAAAAACAAACTACTTCTGAAGTGTTTTTAAAGAATTAAGACGCAGTGTAGAACGCAATAAAATATAAATTTTATCACTGCGATACAATATGGCCCTTTATTCTCGCGTGACTTCTACAAGCTTGCAAATGACGCTGTCGTTTTGCCGCGCGACCATCTGCGTGATAATCTATTTGGTGCTACTAGTTTAAAGCCAGCATTAACATTGTCATGTCAGATTAGTGACTACCTCATGCAATATGTATGTATATATATATATATATATATATATATATATATATATATATATATATATATATATATAGGATGTTATGGAATTATCGCCATATATTGGAATTGTCAATGTCAGGAAATGGAAGAATTACAACTATTTCAGTATTTATAAAAAAGTTAAAGAAGTTACCGGTCAAAACAGTACACGAACACCAACATATTTAATAAACGGTAATAATCAGATATTAACCGAACAAAAAGAGTTAGAAGAAGAATGGGCTCGAGACATTAAAAATACCTTTGATGACGACAGAGAATTACCAGAACTCATTACGGACGGAATATCTTTAAATATACTCCCAGCAGAAGTTAGGGATGCAATAAAACATGCAAAAAATGGAAAGGCTTCTGGACATGATAATCTTTATGCGGAGATGTTTCAGCTTTTAAATGAAGAAAATATTTCTATCTTGTGCAGCTGCATAAATTCCATCTATAGTACAGGAACTATACCAAAGGATTGGCTTAAGTCTGTGTTTATACCATTACCTAAAAAGCCAAATGCGAACAGATGTGAACAGTACCGTCTTAGAGGCCTAATGAGCCACGCTTTGAAAGTAATGCTTAAGATCATTCACCATAGATATATATATATATATATATATATATATATATATATATATATATATATATATATTATATATATATATATATACAGGCTGTTATGGAATTCACCGCATATATTGAAATGGGTGACTTGTGGAGTCATGTAGAAGTACATTCAATGCTTTTTTTTAAATTCGAAAATTTTTGAAAAATTAAAAAAAAAAGGGCAAAACCAAATATTTATAAAATTACCCCGCCCATGAAAGATCGACCTTGACCTTCGTAAGGCGCGAGAGTAACTATATCCCTTCCCGTTAACAGCTGTTTTCAAGTAGGGAGAGTAGGGCAAAATTGACCCTCACTTTAAAAAAGTCGCAGATAAAAATAAAGTTTTGTCTACTATATTTAACGATGATGAAAATGGATTTTCCACCATTCAGAAAAAAACGCAAAAAATTTTAAGATAAAATATTCAAAAGAATGTGAGAAAATCTTGAATTGGGGAATGGCACACCTTCTGAGAGTGTTGTCACCATTTCAGGCACTGGTTATATTAACTCAAACTGTAAAATGTAAAACTTGTAAAATAGATGAAACATTTTATAAGCGTCGTAAAAACAATCCCCGAGATTAAGGTATTACTTTTGCTTGATGGACATACAATGCATTCGAAGAACCTTGAAGCGTTGAACATAACAAAGGCTAATATTACAACTTACTACTCACCGACTTCAGCCACTCGACGTTTTTTTTTTCTTTTTAAACCTACGAGCACTTATTATATTCAACCAACAGAACAATGACTTAGGACAAATCCAGATCGTCAAGTAACGCAATATCAAGTTGCAAGTTTATTTGCAAAAACTTACCAAAGACCTGTTATCATTGGCAGGCATCGGATTTCAAGCGGCTGGAGTTTGGCCCATGGACAAAACCGTCTTACCCGAACCTTTGTTTAAAGCAGTTATATAAATGCTCTTCCTCTCTCAAACAAACTCAAGTAATGAAAGCACACCAATCTTTTAAGACACTTCTATTATTATCAATTTTGAATGTTTAAAGCAGTTAAAAATATAAATGCTCTTCCTCTCTCAAACAAACTCAAGTAATGAAAGCACACCAATCTTTTAAGACACTTCTATTATTATCAATTTTGAAAAGCCACAGTGAACCGTCCATTTCGAGATTTAGCGCTGAAGCGTTCAAAAAAATTGAAAAATCTTTATGTTCAATACTACAAAAAATACTGTACAAAAGACTGGAAATTACATCAAGTCCTTACAAAATATGTTGGAAAAATCAAAATGAACAAATGACGTATCGTATAATATACACGAACCTCCCCGACATCTGCGATTTTAAAGTAACGTCAACGTCTGACAAAAAAATTCTTTCTAGTTAAAATAAATAAAGGGGAACAATCCATCTCAACGTCTATTTTGTTATCTTTTTTACAAGGAAGCAAATAAATTTTGGTGAATTACCTGTTAAATTTTTTTTTCTTATTATGATATTGCATAATAATTTATTGTAGAGTGATAAGTAATTATTTTAAAATATAATAATTTTTATATATTTTCTTATATTAAATTGGTTTAGGGTCGATTTTTTCCTTTATTATTGAGATCCACTATTTTTTATTTAACAGCTGTTCTTATATTTTTGTATAATTCATTTAGGTAATTTTATTTAACTTCAATTATGCTGCGTGCAATGTATATCCATACCATATAAATAAATAAATAAATGTACCTTGAATGTGCAACGGATATCCATATAAAATATTCTAAGTTGCCCGTGACAAATTTAAAACTTGACCGACTGTATCAATGACACAATCTATCTACACTTTGTTGTACACTTTCTGAAAATTTCTTACTCAGTCCATCTCTCTTGAAAAAAAACGTTGACCTTTACGACACCTTACCCCGTAATTGGTAAACATTCACTGAAAAGAAAATTTAGGAATCCCGGCATAAATGCAAAGGAGCGCCGCATTCGACCTTCGTCTAATTTAAGTTCTTCAGTGGGGTACGAAAATAGTATTACGGACATTATTTCTTTAGGGCCGATTTTTTCCTGTATTATTGAAATCCGCTATTTAAGGTGAATTTTTACAATCGATCTTGCTACAAGGATTCACCAGTTCCAATATATGTAGTAAATTCCATAACACCCGATATATATATATATATATATATATATATATATATATATATATATATATATATATATATATATATACATTGTACGGATGGGAGAAATGGGTTTCCTTGTGGATCCGGGAGTACATCCGTGGATTATTGTTATTCTCAACATTTCATAAAACAAAATCGTTTAAAATGAATCATCGCAGCTTATTAAGTATGGTTGAAATTATTTTAAGTAAAAAATTCTGATGAAACCATTAATATAAATAAAGTGGTAATGAAGAAAAATATTGTTTTAAAACCGACCGAGTTGCAAACCGATTAAAAAATATATAAAGATCTCGTGACCGTTAAGATTTCTTAATTAACCTTAAAACAAACCAGATATGTGAAACTACCAAATTGCAATAAGCTTTTCGTGATAGATCATATCTTCTGCTTTGTCGCGTAATTATTAATTGTGAATGTGAAGAAAATACCAAAGACTGTTGGTTGGCTTAGAAGAATATTTTATCCCCGTTTATAGATTAAAGTAATTTAACTGTCATCAGTAATTATTTAAGCATTCCATAATCTAAATACATCTGTGTATTTATACAGTCGGACGATAAGTCTATTGGATTTTTCTTTTTTACGACTTAACTCTTAATCAAATTTTCAGTGTTTATTTCAGATGTCGTCATATTCATTTTTCTCAGAGAATTTCTGACGATCCAAAAACTTCTTTTGCTATGAAATAGCCTTTTGTCAAATCGAACACTTTCTTTAAACAAAATTTTATTATTGAAAAATTAAATATTTCAAAAAAATCTTTTAGTTGACACTTGGGGGATCTCTTTCAAGCATACTTATTCAATATATCTCTCATTAGCTTGAATGATGCCCTCAATTTTCGGCCTCAAGCATCCGCCCGCACGTTTTAAAGCGGCGCTGTCCATGCCAGCGAATGTTACCTCAATAGCGATCCTTAATGACGTCATATTCGGATGCCGGAACTTGTTGGTGACCCTGTGTACTACAGTTTATATGTAGTGCTCTATGGGATTTAAATCTGAGATGTTAGGAGCAAAAATTCCTTAGATCAAAACATATCGACTTGTTTGGGAACCAGTTTTGGATCAAATGGTTCGTGTAGGCCTGTGCACCGTCCCGCCGAAAAACATATGACCTTTCGGACGCCACAGTGTCCATCCAGAGTTTCACTAGATCCGTTTTTTGCGCAACGATTGCCCTGGGATTTTTGAAATCAATGATTGAACCCTTTCCACGACTGCAAGGGTTCTCGCAGGACGTACTTTGGAGTGACCCTTCCTCTCCGTACTGGAGCCTCCGGTGGACTGTTCTGAAGCCGTCTATTTTGCCACAACGGTGTGAACGGTTAATCTCGGGTATGCAACGAACTGAATTATTTCCGTCGTTAAACGTCCACCTTGGAGGCCTTTGATGATTGCGGCTTATTGATTATACTCCTTAGGTTTCTCGGACGAAGGCATAAAATAGCGGAAAATTTAAATTGAAAAAATTGATCCTCACGATGATATTCCCTACCTCTCTAATAGTTTTCTGTGCAAATGTTCTTGATGTGTTAATCAACAAATTTAACAACAATTAACTAAGCAACCTGTGCCCAATATGTTCAGAGTTTATTTTTTTTAGGGACATATTTACAAGTTTTAGGTTTTATTTAAAAATAGTTTTTCTTGTTTTTTACTTGAAACTCCGGTTATTTTTAGAAATTATTTTTGAACCAACGGATCTAAATCGAGAAAAAAATGAACATTCGGCAACATTGTTAGAACGTGAGTAACAAATGGGTAGGTAAATGGTATTTTTTACAAAATTTTTAAAATGTCCAAATTGAAAACTCGATGGTTATACAATAAAAAAGCAAAATTCTTTATATTTATGAGTCCGATTTTCATACGTCATTATTTATTTAAGTTATCTAAGGCTGTTGCATGGCAATTATATCTAGTTAATTTGCTGTTTTATACTGTTTTCCATAAAGTGTCCATTGTTATTGCTTTACACGCTACCAATAATTCCAATAACCTTAAAGCAAAACTTGAAATACAAACGTAATATACTCACTGTATTCCATATTCGATCATTACACAAATTACATAGTTTTACCGAGCGCGAAACAAAGATAAACGAGCATTATCGGCTTTGTTTTTCACTCTTGGTATAAAATTAATTGGCGTAACGGGCTTACGTACGATCAAATCTATGTGTAGAAATATATTTACGAATTGCTTATGTAAGGTATACTCTGGTATATTGGTGTATTCTATTGAATAATGTAATACTGTTTGTACTTCAAGAGTATACTTAAGTGAATGGACACTATGTTTAAAGTGGTTTAAAGGTGTCTACAATAAATTTGATAATAACACAAATATCTTAGAAAAACGATCTGTAAGTGTATTTTTAGTTAGCCTTTGTTGTCTTGATGAATTCATTGTCAATTTTCTAAATACTTTGAAACACAATAATGCTGTACTATATACAGACCGTATAAAGGAATTTTATTGTTACCTACTTTCAAAGAGAAATAACCATAGAGAGGACCCGGCACTTATAAGGAGAATATGGTAACAAATTATAAATTTTAACAATTATGGCATTTAAAAATGTAGTTGTCACCCCAATTTTACCGTTAATTTCCACCTTCAAAGCCCTAGCGAAAATATAGATAATTATTGTGTTTTGAAGTGTCAGAAAAGTAATTAAAGAGGTATATATGCATGTTATGTTTTTGTTAGAATTGTCCTTGGTAATTTTTTAATAAAAGTACACTTGAAAAGGTTTCAATGAAACATGTTGAAAAATCATGTGGTGCTAGGGATGGGCGATAATGGATTTTATGCATGGTTAGTAGATGGCAACCCACCTATTGATAGTTTTAACGTATCGATAACTATCAATAATCATTGATAATTATTAATCAAAAATTAATGACCGGGGCGGGAGAGACCGTCAAAAAAATTGTATCACCTGTTAAAATTAATGACCGAGGTTGGAAATAAACGATGCTATCGATCTGTCGAGAATTCGTCGTAATCGATATATCAATAGTTGTTGATATGTCCGTAAGTATCGATAACTTTGGTTATATCGATAATTATCGATATACCGACGATAATCCATGTATCAATAATTTTTGGATTCATCTGTTGTTATTCGATATATCGCGATAAATGTCAATCGAAAAAATTCCCATCCCTAGGGTGACTATAATAAGTATACATATTTATGTATTTTTAATTTTAAAAAAGTGTATCTAAATTAATGTAAAATAATGAAAAACAACATAAAAACTCTGTGTATCTAACCTGCCACTTGCTCTATAAAATTATTGTGAATTATAAACGGTTGTTTTTATATCGATAACCCACACTGCAGATCGAAGAAAGCAATGTGAAAAAAATACTTTTAGAAAAATTTGTATTTTGTATGTATAAATAGATAATTTATTTTGTGCAAACCGAAAATTTACAGTAGTTAAAAGATAAATTTAGAAAATGCCCTTGTTATTATATCCGGATATCAGATGTTAAACAGCTGGCTGTTCTATGATATTCCAAAAAAATTTAGTTGTTTTCGTTAAAAGGAAAAAGAAATTCAGAATATTCGAAGCTACCCCGTCTAACTCTCTCCCCAACCCCTTTTTCTAGAGCAATGTCGCTCAAAATCTGCAAGTTCCTTGCCTATTTCAAGTACTATGTGTTCTAAATTTGAAACCGATATCTCATTTCATTCGGGACTTATCGTGCCGACAGACAGACCGACGGAAATATAAAAAAAGGCAGCGGACTAACTAGTAGACTTTTAGCGATAAAAATGTAGATTTATCTTATCAAATCCTTCAGATAAGTTTATACCTCAATATTTGAATTTTTTACAAATTTGTAGTGTCTCACAGGATTTTCCTTGCGACGTTGCACGGAAGTAAAGTGAAGTAATTTTTTGCATATCAATAGGAGCGTTGAGGCTTGGACTGGGTTGAAATTAGCCTACTATTTTTCATCGATCCTTATCATCAATATAATTTTAAATCGATGATCGGTTTGGCGCGAAAAGATTTTATGAATGTAATGTTTAGTAATCGGAGTTATTCAAGTTAATATTGTGTTTCAGTATGTTACGGTTATTTTAATAAATGGTGTTTTGGTGAAATATATCCAAAATTGTGAAAAATTAGCCGTACATACGTGATGCGATCCAAAAGTTTCCGGGCTTACGCTATAGAATCTTAAAACATTTAGGCGTCATGACTCCCTTCACCTTCAGAGTAGCCCCCCCCCCCCCCCTCCCTGTAGATGAATGCACCGGTCTTGCCTTTTTTTTTATTGGTTGGACATTTTTTGGAAGGTAAATGCTGTCACTGGGCTCCAACACTGTCCGCAGTTCGCTTGGCATCTCTGTTGAAGTCTTAAAGCAGCGACCCTTTAGCTTCATTATCAAATGTGGAAACAGGCGAATAAGAGGTCATGGTCATGGAATTGTTCGCCCAAAAAAGGTGGCGTACAAAACGAACTGTGATTATCATGATGCAGGAGGAAACTCTTCTCGCTGCATAACTTTGGCCGTTTTCTAATTAAAGCAATTTGGTCGGGGATGCTTAGAATTATCCGTCGACGGTTTTCATGACTAATTTGTTGAACTTCGGCGATAATTTCAGGCGTGGTTGTAATCAGAGATTCTCGGGAACGCGAAGTTCGAAGTCGGTCGGCCGTACACTTCAAAACTTACCTACGAATCAAGGCTTCGATCCCAAATGCGATTCGAATCATTTCATACTTTTCAGTAGCACTATTCACGAATTTAGAACAAAACTTCACACACCGTATCCATTATAAAATTCGAACAAACAAAGGCAACCGTGCGTACAGAACAGACTAAATGAGTTAGCAAGTTGAAACTTGTCACGACGCGTTGTTAGGGATCCACCTACCTTCGCTATCACCGCGAGTCGATACTACTTCACCTTCTCGCATATATAGTGTTAATCCCGAAACTTTTGGATCGCACCACGTATACCATTAGGTAGTAGATAATCTGATATCGAAGCCAATAAAAATTTAAAGTATAAATCATAACATAAAAAGTTTTTCCCAAAATTAATTTGGAATTATTTTACCCAAACTTAAAAAGACAAAAAAACTTATGATCGTTTTCTGAAAACTTAAAATTTGCAGGCAAACTTTTCTCGCGGAATCATTGATTGATTGGGCACATAGCAAGATGTTCCAGATGGAGCACATATTTTTTTAAATTTTCCCTACGATGGTATTTTAGAAGATAACTAACATTAATAGCTAGAAAAATAAACAAGGGCAGTTTTCTAAACATATTAATTCGAGTGAGACATATTTAGTTTTGTATTTTACTAAAATACTGCCCCTCAAGGCAATCAGTTCAGCTTAATTTACTTAATGTAAGTATCATTAAGGCTCACACTATAACCTATTACGTATACTTGGCTCAAAAAACATGTGCACTCATTGGCCTATTTCTTACACCAGAAATATTTTAAGGGGAATGTTTATATATAAGTTCGCAATTGAAGTGCTCTTTAAAAAAAAACCATAAACCTATTTTAAACATTTTAAATGTGTAAAAATTAACTCATGAGTAGTCCTTATGTATTATCAGTGCAGTTCACAGAATAACTTAACGACCTATATATAATCAAAATGAATTAAAGAAACACGTAGAGATTGTGAAATGTATAGATTACAGTATCTGTACTTTACGTATATTACTTTTCATAGTTAATAAAAATGAAACAAAGTTCTTTGTTAAGATTTCTACTTTATTTTAATTACTATGACCATTATTTCTACTACAGTGTCTTCTTCAGATAACTTGCAATTACTCGGTAGTTCGGAGTCATCCGAAGAAGACACATCATTCTCGAAACGATCGCCATAATAGAAATCTTAACAAAAAACGGTATCTATTAAGAACGTCATTCTTTTAACTGATGCCGAGATACAAATTTATCAAAAAGAAAAAGTTTTTTTGTTCAACGAAGATCTGCATGGAACTGAGCTTTTTAATTTAATTGCAGGGTTTTAAAATTACTGGTAACTTTGGTTCCAATTTTCCCGATAATTTACTGAAATTATTTGTATGATTCACGTATCGCTTACTGTGTATTTATGAAGACTCAAAAACAGACGAAACAATAAAATGGCGGGGTTTATTTACTGACGATGGCAATGTGCATTACCATGAAGGCAATTAAGATTGGTTCTCGAGTGTGGTAGGAGATGCGACGAAACAGATCTTCGACCAGCAGGTCAAAGCACGATGGTGTTGTGACTTAGTTGATAAAGCGCAAGGGCATATACCTTGAAATCGTGGGCTCGATCTTCATCGGCACCGAGAGACTTTTTTTAATTCAAATATTTTTGGGTTTGTTCATGGGTTTCATTGATCCTAAATCGACATTCTTTTGTTTCAATACTCTGAAAGTACTGATTATTATTATTATTAACATGCATCAATAGAAACGTTATTTATTAATTTCTTTAAAAGATTAGTATATAGCACCCGTGCTGCAGGGAAACCTGCAGCGCTAGAGCAGCGACACGTGCGCGGAAAAAGCGATTCACGTTGGTCTTGAATCGCTGTAAATTGTATTCGATAGGAAACACAGTCCTGGGCATATCATTCCAAAGGGATGAGTTTCTCCATATAAAAGACTGGTTGAAAAAGATTGTACGAGAAATGACAAGCTGAACTTCATGCGAATGTGAAGTATTGGCGCGACGTATATTTCTAGCATGTACTGCTTTTGGAGGAATTAAGCGGACTACAACCCAAATATGAGAGCAGCCTTCCATCGTTCGTCGAATTTGAGCTTTGTACAGAATTAACAGTTGTGGAGTGTAAAGCTTTCTAGTTCGAAAGAGTATTCCCAGTTTTTGAGAAGCTCTCTTTGCTGTGCTTGTAACATGTTCATGCCAAATTAACGTCCAGTAAATTGATATGTCGGATTCAGCAATTTTAAGTTTTTTTTTATATAAAAAACTGCCGCCTGGGCTTGGTAGCGTTAAATTCTACTTGGTTACTATCACCCAAAGATAAAATTTCTTCCAGGTCTTGGTCAAGTTGAACGACTTCCTGCTGGCTGCGGATATTTGCATGAGTAGCGTTCGAACATTCAAAGCTAATGAAGAAATAAGGGTACTGACATCTGCAAAGCTGTAAATTGGATTGGTGGTCGAGAGCCATAAACAGAACTTTTCCGATATACCATAAGAGTATAGTTTAGCAAACAATCTATCGTGTCAAACTCGACCGTGTTTGGCATTACATTGAATATGCAACCGCTCAAGATTCTCCAAAGTGTTCAATTGCGTTGTCCCAAAATATGTGTTGCATAAGTTAGAAGATCTGTTGATCTTTGTAAAAGATATATTGATGGTCGCTAATAATATTCAGTTCTTCAAGATATTTTATAAAATAGCCTTTTCTTTGACTTCCTATATTATTAAAAGCTTTGCGACTGGTCGGTAGTTATTTGGCTATCGGCTGAAATGTAGCGCATTTCCAGCAAGAAAGAAATATTCCCTTTCTGTAGGGTAGATTGAAAATTCAACAGAAAACTGGTGTTAGTTCTCTCGTCCATTTGTTCCGCAGGTACTTCGTCAGTGCCAAAAGCTTTTTTGATGTCTGCTTCATTAAAATACGTTTTATAACACGCAGTCTGAAGACAATCTCGAGAATTGACTGCACTATGGCAATAGTTGGGAGTGCTCTTGATGGAACGTTTGTTTATGACGATACACTATTTTGGATGACAGTAAAACAAATACTGAATGTACGAAATATTAAAAAAATTTGATTTTACAAAACTGAAAAGTTAGAGAACTATTTTATTTTTCAATGTCGAAAGGCTTAATAAATTATGGTTTTGTAGTAAATTAATATAAAAATAGCATTTTTCAGTTTTTTATGTTTTTCGAAATGAATCATTAATCACAAAAGGATTAGTTCCTAAAATTTGTTTCGCAAAATGACATTTTTTTAATTTCTTGTGCACCCTACATAGATTATATTAAAAACAAGGTACGTTCCAATATGACGTGACACTGTATAATTTAGGACCGGGGCGAAACAAGATTAGAATCGATTTAAAAAACGGCATATTTAATCTACCTTTCAGAAAAGAGCCTTTCAATTGCTGACAATAAATGAATAATATCCTATAGTCTTGCCAACATAACGTCCATAGTTTGCAGGTACTAAATATATATGGAAAGTTGAACGCTGATTCGTTTCCGTAGAGATTATTATTAATTACCATATTTTCAGGTTCAAATAAAAGTGCAAATTTCTTAAAACAGCAAGTATTTCACCGGGAAAAAGATATGTTGACCCGATTCTGTGTTAGTTACTGGTCATCTTAAACTACTTATATGTATTTTTCATTCTGTGTATTATTATTTTCATAATTTAAATTATGGATATTATGCTGGTAATTCTTTTATATTCAGAACCATTAACGTCCAATTTAAAGCTCAAAATTTAAATTAAAAAATAGGCCAGGGAACCCAACGCAAGTGTGGTCGTCAATTTTGATTTGTAAAATTTGATGTTACTTCGGTATTGGGATCACACATGTGTCCGTCCCATTTTAATCCACAGCTTCTCCACAAGACCTCGTTATTTATTAGTATACCTTTTACATTCCAAAGTGTATATCCATTATTATTTAGGAATAGATTGCTAAAATATTGCACAAAGTATAATATGAAATCTAAAAACTTATTTATTTACTTCCTAGAAGGACTAGCCAATAGCTAAGTGGTCATTAAAATGGGGTTTAGTACATCATTTACATTTTAACCCATTTCTTTTGCTTCTTTGGATTTACTACTACCGGCAATGCAAATGAAAATTGTGATCGGTATTATGGAATCCAGGTGTCGTCAAGCTTGGATGAATTAACAATGTACTTAGTTATACTACCTAGTAAGTTTTGAGATAACTTCTTTTAGGAACAAAATAGAGAACAAAGCGATAGTAAAACGGCAAAGTTTACTACAAATCTACTAAAACTCTCTATAAAGTCTATGGCAACCATTTCTTGAGACCTGCGCTGTAATAATGGAGGGTGTATTCCACTCTAGTAGCTGAGCATATATGTAATACTCCTATATTGCTAGATTGAGAGAGAGCCGTTAGTAGAGTATAGACGATCGTTTCTTTCTCGCCCTAGCTCGGAACTTCGCACGAACTGCGCATGGGTTATATAAGAATAATATCCAGTGCCCGGAAATTACATAGTGTATATAAGAGGAGCGTATGCGCGTTATCAATCTGCTCTGTTCTTGCTTCTCTCTTCAATGGCACTCGCTTCGCTTACAGGCGAAGATAGGACGCTAGCTATTTGTTTTTATAAACGAAAAATGCATATCTATAAATATTCCTGTGAAGATGTAGGTTGTATGTGTCGGTAAGATAAACAAATTGATTCGTGGCAGAATGCAAGCGTTATTTATGTTAAGAGAAATGCACTGATTTTAAATGAAACCTGTAAAAAAAAAACGACTGACTTTTAAGTAATTTAAAATACAGCTTCATCTGGAAAAAAAGGTTATTGTTTTAATTTGTCTCGATTTGCTGAATGCCTTATTTAAGTCACGTTCTGAGAGAAAGATTTCTATACAGCTCAAGCAAGCAACACGTGATTATTGTGGACATGTCGGATTTGATATTTACCCGGAGGACGTTTGAAGGCACGAGATGGCGAAAACATACCATACGTTTTTGTCCGTCCTATAGCAGGTGATCACTAAACAATTGAAATGGGAAGTAATATAAGCACATGAGTTAAATTTTTATGAGAATGAAAATGTTATACTTTGTGTACTAAACATAATTTGTAAAATAGGGTAATTCATTATTACTTCGTCTAAAGAATTCGGACTAGTTTAATCGTCGACCGTATTGGTATTCCAAGTTGGTGAAAAATTAAGACTTTTCTAGATCAGTTTTTTAGCGAGATAAGTAAATACCGAAACTGAAAGAAAAATGATGCTATGTAACTAAATTTTTAAACAGGCTCACAAAAAATTACATATCTTTCCTTAATTTCTTAATATATTGTTTTTTGTGTTTAAGGAATGTACGACCAAGGTATTGAATCTTAATAGATTTGTAAATATTAGATGTAGGTTACTAAAACTGAAGACAATATATTAATATTTTTGCATAGATAAATTAATCGATTTCATAGTGACAGGAAGATTTAAGTGCATTTTAGGCAAGATAATTGATAACTTATCATTTTAAAACATTCTTAAAAATTTATTATCTGAACCATAATTCTTTAAGTGCTTGTTTTTATTTAAAAATAACCGGCCAAGTGCACGTGGGACTTGTGCAATTAGTGTTCCGTACGTTGATTGCTTTTCAAATAAAAATGTTTGTTACGGAAGCATAAAATGATCAACGGCTTCAAAAAAAAACACACCACAAATGAATTTTCAACATTTTTTCACCGACCTTTACTGAAAATGATGACCTTGAATTTTTTTTTTATACCAGATAAATTATTAAAGGCACTCGTGATAATTTTTGTTCAACCTACACCCTGTGGAAAATATTCCAGAATTTTTTGAAAATTTGTTGATCAATGCTTTTCGAGATAAGGGAGGGGACAGCAAATTTCGCAATTTTTTAAAAATAATACAAAGAAAAGTGTGCGCTAGCATTACATTATATATACTTTTGAACTCGTCTTTTTACAGGCTTTCATTTGACACTCCACTCGATGACCTGGCAATTTTTTTTCACTTCCGATTTCATCCCCAAAACTGACCCCTTAAGTCAAAATTTAACTGTCAAAGCTACATGGCTCTGGTATGGCCATCAATTCTTATTTTAGTACTAAATTTCTATGTCAAGTTTCGGAGAGAAAATCGAGTGTGACTGACCGACAGACACCGAAGTGATCTTATAAGTGTTTCACATACGGAACACTAAAAATAAAAACCCCTAGCACCTACATACAAAAGGCTTTAGAGTGTCTTTTGACCAAACATTACGATAAAAAACGGTACACGTGGCTCTTCAATACAGGATGATATAACTTGATTTTTTTACATATTTTTGTTGCACAGAAAGACCGAAAATCTCATTTGACATATGAAAATTGCCATTTTGAGACGTCAAAATCTTGGAAATCCTCTGATTTGTGTTTGGTGTGTAGATTTGTCTGCGCAATTAAAATATTTAAACATATATAAAATACAACTTTGTTACATCATGCATGTTTGGGATATCTCATAAGTACAAAACTGACTGAGAAAAGAAATTAACCTTATTAGTTACAACTTTTGTATCAAACTTTTTTAAATGTCTGTTGATCACCCTGTGTATATGTATATGTATGGTTAAATTCGTTTGTTTAACTTTCTTATTTTTTAATATTTGTTTCAGGAACGTCCGTTAAAAGATACTATAATCTTAAGATCAAAGAATACTAATATTCACCGCTTCTATCTGTTAAACCAGTCGAAACTAATAAAGTTGAATTATATGTACCACACATTGCTTTTGACTGTTGCACAAACTCCCATAAAAATAACAACAATTCAGACAATTTCGGTTCGTTAGTAATCAACGTGTGGAGGTTTTTCATGTACAGTAATTAATTTAAAGGCCATATATTCGTCGTTTTTGTGAACAGAACTGCAACTTTTGCTATTTCCAGCATAAACGGGTTATCCTCCGAAAATTTCATAAGAATATATGAGTATAAGAGTTTTTCAGAGTAGGAAACTAGAGAATACCTTTATAAAAGAGAGAGATTCTTTCACTACTTAAAAACTGTGCCTCGTTTTCATTTGATGCCATCTATTATGTAGAACCTGAACACTTTTAAGAGACCTAATCTATATTTTTTTTTTTTATAAAATATTGAGTAGGTAGTTTAGAAACTTGGTTAGAATGTAATTTTAATTACAATATGAATACTATTACTGACTTCGAGGATTGTATGATGATGATGAAATTTATTTTATTTTTCAACATAGTCTCCTTTTAGCTCGATACGCTTAGTCCAACGTTTTTCTATCTCTTGTATCCCATCTAAAAAATACGATTTCTCGAACCCTTCAAAATAGGCGTTTGTTTCAGCAATCACCTCATCGTTTGAGCCAAAGTTTTTTCCGTCGAGCCATTTTTTCCTTTTCGGACATAAGAAATATTTGCTGGGGACTAAATCTGGTGAATATGGTGGATGCAGAAGCAATTCGTATCCTAACGCATGGAATATTGCCATGGCGATGACTCAAGTGTGCACGCGTGTATTTTTTGATTAAAGAAACTTTTTTCTTTCTCAAATGCGGACGTTTTTCTTTCACAACATGGTTGAAACGATCCAATAAATTAACATAATACTCTTCATTTTGCCCTTTCAAGGTAATCGAGGTGGATTATGCCGCGTGCAATCCCAAAACATTGTGGCCATGACTTTGGTCGCTGATTCGCCACGCAAAATCCACTATTTGGACTATTCTTTGGTCTTTGGTGTGATGTAATGAATTCATGTTTCGTCAACAGTTATGAATCAACGCCAAAAATCATTCCGATTGTACTTTAACATCACCAAACGCTCTTTTGAAGTTGACACACGTACGTGTTTAGTGTTAATTCTGAGCAATCGCGGCACCCATCTTGCGGAAAGCTTTCTCATATCCAAATGATCATTTATCACTATATCGTGGATTTTTTCAATCATTTCTGATGAGGTGACCTCATTTGGACGACCTGGTCGTTCTTTATTATCGGCTTTTAGGCAAGATAATTGATAACTTATCATTTTAAAACATTCTTAAAAATTTATTATCTGAACCATAATTCTTTAAGTGCTTGTTTTTATTTAAAAATAACCGGCCAAGTGCACGTGGGACTTGCGCAATTAGTGTTCCGTACGTTGATTGCTTTTCAAATAAAAACGTTTGTTACGGAAGCATAAAATGATCAACGGCTTCAAAAAAACACACCACAAATGAATTTTCAACATTTTTTCACCGACCTTTACTGAAAATGATGACCTTGAATTTTTTTTTTATACCAGATAAATTATTAAAGGTACTCGTGATAATTTTTGTTCAATCTACACCCTATGGAAAATATTCCAGAATTTTTTGAAAATAATACAAAGAAAAGTGTGCGCTAGCATTACATTATATATATTTTTGAACTCGTCTTTTTACAGGCTTTCATTTGACACTCCACTCGATGACCTGGCAATCCCATCTTGCGGAAAGCTTTCTCATATCCAAATGATCATTTATCACTATATCGTGGATTTTTTCAATCATTTCTGATGAGGTGACCTCATTTGGACGACCTGGTCGTTCTTTATTATCGGCTTGTACGGCCGCGTTTGAATTCAGCTGTCCAATATTTTATGGTCGATAACGGAAGTGCAGAGTCCCCCTAAACTTCACTAGGTTCCGCTTTTATCTTCATCATTCGTTTCCTTTTTCAAAAACGAATATTTTATCACCGCTCCATTTTCAGTTTTTTCCATTGTTGTAAAATCACAAAAGTTGTTCTATTTAAATGACTGCCACTCACAAACTAAATCAACGACTTGAAAATTTGACAGGATTCTTGTGAAAGTTTATGTTTACGAAAAATATAATTTTTTAAATAGTAGTAGCGCCATCTGTGGCCGAAGCCAGGTATTTATCATACAACCTTCGGATTTTTTTAAATTTTTTTATATCTTCTCGTGACGAGTGTTTAAACTCTTAAGGCTGACTTAATTTATGTACTTGATTGCTAAAGAAAGTGACGACATCTACATAGCTTAAAACCACAACTTAAATTGGTACATTAGGAGTAATGACAGCGTCAGTTCTAGGTGCGAATATTTCTTTTCCCCCATTATTGTTACATAATATACCACTTCTACTTGAGCAGGATCTCTAAAAACCCGACAAGGCACATTTTAACATGCCGGCGTTAGTTAGCCGGCTTCGTTTTGTTCCACGTGGTTGTCTTTCTGTAGCGATAGCTATATTTTCTGTGATTAACGTTAGCCAAACAGAATCTAGGGATATCACGCTTTTTTTTTTTTGATTTGGCATATTATGCGAGTTTTGTTAACATGATATTCTTACATAAAGGGCACACCAGCTCGGTCGTGGAGATAAAATCTGGGCCTGGGGGATTTAATTTTTAGACCTCCACTTCCGTGGAAATTAGGCGATTGACGGGCCCCCTGACTTGTTCTCTTGCGGAATTATTATGACAGTAATAATAATACTACTCAGTATATATCACCACTACACCAAACACTTTATTTTTGCACTCGACGCGCGTTTCGCTAACCATGTTAGCTTCATCAGGAGCGATGATTGACTAAAGCTAAACTACCAAATCTACCCTATTTATACTTAGCCTAACCCTTGAATTACTCAAGCGGAACTAATGACATAGGCAAGGTTATCAGTTCCGGTCAAGTAACCAGTAGAGGGGACTATAAGGAATAGGCCCTCTGTCTTTGTTTAAACTACTTTTACATTTTATGATTTCCATACTTTCGTATGCGTTCAACAATCTCCTATCAGATACATTTTTTATTAATCTTAGATTATCTAATGTTACAGTATGATCAGCTTCAAGAGCATGTTGGGCAATGCTAGACTTTTCTGTTCTGTTGTATTTTAGGTGTGCTAAATGTTCTTTAAATCGTGTTCTAATTGACCTTTTAGTTTGCCCAACATACTTTTTGTCACAATCATTACAACTAATTTCATAAATTCCACTTTTCTCACAATTAGGAATCTTATCTTTGGGATTTCCTAAGATATTCCTCAGATTATCTGATGACTTATAGACTAAGGTGAGGCCTACCTTATTAAATACCTTATTGAGTCCCTTGCTATATTTCGGATTATATGGTATGGAGACATACTTGGTGTTATTTTCTTCGCGTGTAAAAAAGGTGGAATTCTGAATATTAAACCTAAACTTATGCCTATTTATTAGCTTATTTACTAAGTCATCGTCATAACCATTAACTCTAGTTATATTTCTAACACGATTCCTTTCTTTATTAAAGTTTACTCTATTCAGAGGGAAAGTGACCAAACGATGAACTAAAAAATGTAATGAGGCTAATTTATGTTGTTTGCAATGAAATGAATCATTAGGAATATATATCTGTTACTGTGTCCTTCCTATAGATATCAAATTCTAATCTATTATTATTTTTAATAATTAAAATATCTAGAAAAGGCAATTGTCCTTTGTTCTCAACTTCGTAAGTGAATTTAATGGAATCGTACCGGCTATTTAATTTGGAAACAAAATCATCAATATTTGCTTTCTTTGTATCAAAAATCGCGAAAATATCATCCACATACCTATACCATACCCTTGGGAAATATTCGAATCCTTGACTGGCTTCGATTTCAAACTTACTCATGAATAAATTGGCTATGAAAGGTGACAAGCAATTACCCATAGCTGTTCCTTCTTTCTGAACATAAAATTGATTGTTATATTGGAAATAATTTTGTTCCATACAGAGTTTAGATAATATTAAGTATTCACGAATAATTTCGTCTTCAAAGTCATTCATTCTAAGTAATTCTTCGAGATATTGTAAAGTTTGTGGAATTGGCACACTTGGGAACAAAGAACTAACATCAAAAGAAATTAAGACTTCACCTTCATTAAGAACTAGATTTTTTGTTTTATTAATGAATTCTAACGAATTCTTCTATAGGAAGGACACAGTAACAGATAGATATATTCCTAATGATTCATTTCATTGCAAACAACATAAATTAGCCTCATTACATTTTTTAGTTCATCGTTTGGTCACTTTCCCTCTGAATAGAGTAAACTTTAATAAAGAAAGGAATCGTGTTAGAAATATAACTAGAGTTAATGGTTATGACGATGACTTAGTAAATAAGCTAATAAATAGGCATAAGTTTAGGTTTAATATTCAGAATTTCACCTTTTTTACACGCGAAGAAAATAACACCAAGTATGTCTCCATACCATATAATCCGAAATATAGCAAGGGACTCAATAAGGTATTTAATAAGGTAGGCCTCACCTTAGTCTATAAGTCATCAGATAATCTGAGGAATATCTTAGGAAATCCCAAAGATAAGATTCCTAATTGTGAGAAAAGTGGAATTTATGAAATTAGTTGTAATGATTGTGACAAAAAGTATGTTGGGCAAACTAAAAGGTCAATTAGAACACGATTTAAAGAACATTTAGCACACTAAAAAAATACAACAGAACAGAAAAGTCTAGCATTGCCCAACATGCTCTTGAAGCTGATCATACTGTAACATTAGATAATCTAAGATTAATAAAAAATGTATCTGATAGGAGATTGTTGAACGCATACGAAAGTATGGAAATCATAAAATGTAAAAGTAGTTTAAACAAAGACAGAGGGCCTATTCCTTATAGTCCCCTCTACTGGTTACTTGACCGGAACTGATAACCTTGCCTATGTCATTAGTTCCGCTTGAGTAATTCAAGGGTTAGGCTAAGTATAAATAGGGTAGATTTGGTAGTTTAGCTTTAGTCAATCATCGCTCCTGATGAAGCTAACATGGTTAGCGAAACGCGCGTCGAGTGCAAAAATAAAGTGTTTGGTGTAGTGGTGATATATACTGAGTAGTATCATTGTGCCAAAGATTCCACATTCCCAACTTAGTAATAATAATAAAAATTAAATAACAAAGAGTTGGACAAACGAATTTCTTGTATTTTTAGTTCTTCGAGAATAATATTTGAATATAGATATACAGTGGCTTAGCAGAGAATGACCATCGGTAAGTGTTGTCCTTGCGTTAAAAGCACGGGACGATACATAAAACTTGTGCGTACCAATCATCAGTTAATACTGGATTTGTTAATAGCATAAACAAGCGATTTGAGTTGTTAGACAAAACTTACCAATGGTTTCGCCTGCCACACATGTTTCTGTGTAGTATTCACCGATGCTCACTCAATTATCCATTTTTAAATACTAAATTTACGATAATGAAATACCCTGTACATTATTTCTCTGTAGATGTAGATATCCTTTTTGTCCACGCCTGTAAAATCTATTCATGATCTAACCATATCAAGCCTACTTAACAGTTTCTATCATAAATAATTTGTCATGTACTTATATATAGCTGATGTTCGTTATCTGTATAAAACAAACTAAATGTGTATTAAATATTTACAATATAATTATAAAGTATCTGTGTGTGTTTTTTTAATTCTTTAATTAAATATTCTATGCACATTATTACTAACCTAACGATCTTATCAGAATTTAAAATTGTGATGTGTCTGAATGTGCTATTTATTTATGGTCGGTCGTGAAATAAAACACATTTTAAAACGCGTTTAATTTTTTACTCGGAGCTTTCTCCGAAAATATGTGCTTTTTCGTTTGCAAAATGTTCAGATTTTAGAATAGAATAGAACAGAAATATGCTTTTATTGTCCTAAAATACAACGTATTTGTTGACAAAGCAAGCTTAATTTAAATTATTATTATTATATTAATAAACACAAATTCAAAGAAAGAAAAAATAAAGAAACAAAACAAGATTAGTAGTCAATGCAGTAAATACAAAATAAAAGAAATAAAAATTACACATAAGTCAACCCAAATGCCAACCACTCAACTACTGTTATATGCTTATTCCAGTCTATCATTGTAGAATTCCTCAAGAACATAGTACGCCTTTTTTATAAGTAGGGCCCTAGTCTTTCGTCTAAAGACCCTCTCGCAATTCAATCCTCTCAATTTGAGAGGCAGATTATATATTTTTTTGCCATTATAAACAATTGCAGATTTGATCAGCTCCGTTTTCGGGGCCGGCAATGGCAGGACGAACGCTCGCCTAGTGCCGTGCCGGCTGACTGGCATTGCCTTAAGACCATGTTTTTTAAAGATCATGATAGCAGTTTCCAGGATAAATAGGGCACAAAGAGTAAGAATCCCTAACCTCGGAAAACAATGGTCGACATGACTCTCGCAATCGAGCTCCTGAAATATATCTAATAGCTCTCTTTTGCAGTACAAAAACAGAACTAAAGTGAACTCGAGAGCCTCAACCTCAAATGAGCCTCAACTAGTGAAAAATAAGAGGTTCTAGCTACATCCAGCCCCAGGCTACTTGCAATAACCCTAAGGGCATAGCAGCCTGAAGAGATTTTGCTGCAGATGTTGCCAATGTGATCCTCAAACCGCAGCGATGAGTCAATTATTAGACCGAGAAATGAATTCTTATCAGCTGAAGAGATGATCTCATTCTCAGCATTAACATTCTCTATATTGCATCTAAAGCTCAGAATCCTTGTCTTGGCTATATTGAAGCACAGTTTGTTATCATCACACCAAGCCTTCATCTTAGACAAATCTGCCTGTACATCGGCCCGAAGTCTCCCCACATCCTTATTGTGCCACAAAATTGTGGTGTCATCAGCAAAGATGGTAAATCTGCCAGCCACTGTCAAACGGGGCAGGTCATTAACATAGATCAAAAACAATAGTGGTCCAAGTACAGAGCCCTGAGGGATACCCACACTGATTTCAACCCCCTCCGAGCATTGACTACCTTAAAAGTCACTCCCTGGACTCGGCCCGACAAATACGACCGAAAACAATCCCAAGCTAACCCCCTGAACCCATAAATGTCCAGCTTTGACGGCAAGATCCCATGATCGACACAATCGAAAGCTTTTGTCAAATCACAAAACACCGCCGCAGCATGTTCACCAGAATTCAATTCGAGGTAAAGTCGTTCAAGCAGATTAAAAATTGCATCGTTCGTGCTCCTCGAGGCTCGGAATCCGAATTGCTGCGCACTAAGAAGATCATGTTTGTTCAAAAAATCAACCATTCTCTTCCCGACCAACCTCTCCACCACTTTCGCCAATGTCGGGAGTAAAGAAATGGGTCTAAAATTCGAAGGGATATTACAATCTCCACCTTTATGCAATGGCACAATTAGAGCCCTCTTCAAACATGCCGGAAAAGTACCACTGGAAAACCAGCCGTTAATTGCATCTGCCAGGGCCCCTACGGCTCTTTGCGGCATTGCCTGGAGGACCCTCAGAGAGACACCGTCCCAGCCAAAGGAATTCTTATTTCTCATTTCCCTTAAAACCTCACTTATTTCAATGGTGGAAGTTGGGGACAAGAAAAAAGTATCAGACATGACCGAGATATTTTATGGGATCCCCTGGATTAACAATTTTTGTTGATAAGTTATGTGCAATATTACAGTAGTAATCATTAATTTGACCGGCGTCAAGAGTGCAAGAAGAAACCGGTTCGATACCAGAGCCGCCTCTAGTATCGAAAGTAAGTTAATGATAAAACATAATCATATCGTCTGCTTATAACGCAAATGTCTAAATCCACATTTCTTCTAAACCGAGTCTGTTTTATTCTAACAATAGAGGGGACAACCTTATTGAAATTACAATAAGTACGACGGGGGGCCGCCTCTCAAATTTTTACAAACGACCACTAGATGGCGCTATTAAGATATGACATTTGTTATTGTTAGAAGAGTGGCAGATCAGAGATTAGCCGAGTAGTTTGTTTACAGTGGACGTTTAAAAAAACAGTTATGTGAACAAATGGAAATTTCACGTGAAAGCTTCCGTTGGATGATTTTTTACGATTTTAGTAAAGCGCTAACTCAACAACAACGCCTAGAATCGCTTCGTTCAACTTTTGGTAATAGAACACCATCAGAAAACACTATTTATAATTGGTTTGCAGAATTTCCTCGACTAAAAGCAGTTGTTGTGCCAAAAAACATCATGGCATATTGCTGTGCGCAACGTGACTGAAGAGGATCGGCATGTGCCTTACCGTGAGATAGCGACATGTTGAAGACTGAAGTACATTCGTTTTTGCATGAATATTTAGCTGCGAAAAAGATCTATTCCCAATGGATTCCACATAATTTGACTGAAACTCAAAAAACCAGCTTGCGTCAATTGATGTAAGGAAATGCTCAAAAAATTCGACCGAGGGCATACAAAATCCGTATACAACATCGTAACAGGAGACGAAACCTGGATATATTCGTATGAGCCGGAAACTAAGCAACAATCAAATTATTTGAGTGTTCCAAGATGAACCGAATCCAACAAAGTAGTTCGTTCGCAAAGCACTTCCAAGAAAATGATGGCTTGTTTTTTTGGATTAGACTTTTTTTATGGGTCTAGCACACGTTTTGCAGGGAAGTTCCTAAAGCGCTACAGAGCGACACGTGAGCGGAGAAAGCGATTCATGTTGTTCTTGAATCGTTGTAAGTTGTACTCGGTGGAAAACACAATCCTGGGCAAATTATTCCAAAGGGATGATGTTCGCCATATAAAAGACTGCTTGAAAAGCGTTGAACAAGGAGTAACAAGCTGAACCTCATACGGATGTGAAGTATTAGCGCGACGTGTACTTCTAACATGCACCGCTCTGGGAGGAATTAAGCGGGCCACATCCTTCGAACACTTTCTATGAAAATACTTATAGAATAGGCTCAAGTCGCCAACCATTCTTCGATGTTCCAGCGAATCAAGGCCGCCAGTCAGTTCCGGGTCTCCAATCAGACGAACAGCTCTTCTCTAAATAGAATCCAACAAATGCAGTGTGTGTTTGGGAGCAGATCCCCAAACATGGGAGCAGTGATGTTAAAGAATTAACAGTTGTTGTGGAGTGTAAAGCTTTCTGGTTCAAAATAATATTCCCAACTTTTGAGAAGCTCTCCTTGCTATGCCTGCAACATGTTCATGCCAGGACATATTTGCTCCCAAATTAACGGCCAATAAACCCCCAACAACTAGACTGGACATGTTGCAACCATTGCTTTAGAGGACCGAAGAACAGATGGTATACAAGAATTTGTTTGCCAGAGGTCATCGATGAAGTCAGGAAAAACAACCCAAAACGTTGCATCATTCTTCGTCATGACAATGCCAGCTCTCCCACAACACGTCAAACAATTTCTTGTATTCGCCTAACGAATTCTTTTTGTTCCCGAATGCCAAAAGGGACCTTAACAGTTAATCATCAGTATGATACAGCGATTCAATTTTTCTATAAATCTTGCAATAGCTTCTAAAGTTATACTTTGAAACGTCCGTTCACTTTCGACCATTGCACACAGGGGTATTTCAGCGGGCGGCCGTAAATCGATTTCTTAAATAAATAGGTAGGAAAAATTGCAAACAATGTCGAATAGGCATAATTACCCATTTGACAGCGCGCCCGTCGGAGTCTCAGTCAGAATGTGATCGTCGCTCCGAGTGTTCGTTTCTCTTCTCGTTATTCGTTACAAAACGGTTATTTAAAAAAGTGATTTTCCCTTTTTGAGAGTTTATCTTGAAGAAAATTGTGACGAATTTGAATATTACAGGTACGAGCGCATACATATTGATCATTTTTATGTACACTCCTGGACAAAATTAACGCAACAATATATTAAATCATATAAATCTCTATAATGAATTAATTTTAATAATTTTTTATGAACATTGGTTAGTGAATTAGCTACCAAATTTCTTTATAAGATTCGAATTAAAATTATTCTTAAGACCTAATAACAAAATCGTTGAAATTATGTAATAATGAAAAAAATAAACTGGGACACTAGTAGCAAAATTAATGGTGTAACTGGGACACTAGTAGCGTGTGTTGCCTCCTCTACTTCGGATGACAGCGTTTATGCGCCTAGGCGTGTTTCTAATTAAATTTTGGATAAAATCTTGAAGAATTTGCTCCCATTCTGTGATAACTGCATTTTCAAGTTCCCTCAGGTTTCTAGGTGCAGGTATATCACGTTTCACATTTTTCTTAGGGTGATCCCATACATGTTCTATCGTATTCAGATCCGGGCTTTTTGGTGGCCATTGCATAATCGGTATATCAACTTGATTAAGATAATCGAGTACCTCCCTAGCCACGTGAGGTCGAGCGTTGTCTTGCATAAACAGGAAATTGGGCCCCACAAAATGACCGAAAGGCATCACAGGAACTAACTCTGTGCGAGCATCAAAGCAGATGCCACCCCAGAACATAACAGAGCCACCGCCGAATGGAATCCTTGCAGAGATATTGCAAGGAGCAAACCTCTCTCCTGGTCTTCGCCATACTCGTTCACGATCATCTGGATGTTTTAGACTAACCCTAGTTTCATCTGTGAAGAAAACTTGTTGTCCAATCATCCACAGACCAGTTTTCGTGATTTCGAGCAAAACGTAACCTGGCAACTCTGTTCTCTCTAGTAAGCAAGGGCGCAGTGGCTGGTCTCCTACTGTTTAATCCAGCTTCATTTAACCGTCTTCTAACTGTTTTAGAAGAAGTTGTGACATTGCGAACAGCTTCGAGTTCGTTTCTTATTATAGAACTAGTGACAGTCCTGTTTCTTAAAGCATATTGTCTTATAAAACGTTCATCTAGGTCGCTAGTGCATCGTTTTCGCCCTTGCCCTAACCTTCTAGAATAAGTTCCTACTTCATTCAAGCGTCTTACCATACGACTTAATGTGTTTGCCTAACAAATTGGCAACATAACTCTGACAATATCCCTCGTCCAATAAAACTGAGGCTGGCACTACCTCGTGTTCAGTTAAATTCCTTGTTCGATTCATTTTTCTAATTCTTCGGGGTTAAAAATAAAACAGTCTACCACAAAAACGTATTACTTTGAAAAAGGGAACAATTTATAAGCTTACTTTTAAAGAAAATCTATCGCATTATTACAGAAAATTGTTTATCTTCTAAAAAAATTCTTTAAAACTGTAAATCTAAAAGAATTGTTTTGATTTCTGTCATGAACAACGAAACAAAATATGCATAGCCTACTATTCAAATACTCGATAAACTTTAAAACTGACATAAGAAAAAGATAAATTAATTTTCTGATTGTTGCGTTAATTTTGTCCAGGAGTTTATTTTTTTAAAATAATCAATAATGTTTTGAAAATGTTACTCGAAATTGTCGTACCAAAACCCGCTTTTTGGTATTTAAAAAGGTATTTGTTATACTTCAGGGTGCGTCCCAGTGATTTCATTGGTTTTAACAGAAAAAAAGAGTATTTGCACTAATCAGATATATCGATATTAGCCGTGATTTTCCGTGAAATCGGGGTTTTCATGGTCTCTAAATTAGATGATCAAAACCACGAGGTATTTTGTATTTATTTATTTTTTTTAATTTAAACAGTTTTTATCTTGTTCTAGGATCCGAGGGTACTTCAGGTGTTCGAGCAGTAACGCATAGACTACTTTTTGACAAAATGCAGGAACCCAACTTGCCAGATTTTAAAGAAAAATTGATATACCTCAGAGTTATATATGAAGTTCTATTTGAAGTGACAATTCAAGAAAAAGTGGACAGAAGCGGATAAAAAAACAGACAGCCCAAGCTTACGAGAAAGCATACAAAATGTTAAAGCAGCATGAAAAACAGTCACAACTAAATTTAATAGCCGTCCTCTCAATGTTTGTAGAAGCTTACCTCTCCAGGGAATATGATGAAATAATAAGGAATAGTAACAAGAAGTTACGCCGTGTTACAGCAAGCAAAAATGACTTGTTAACCGGCGAAACAGGCTTATCGTGTAACTGAAGCGTGCTGAAATTAACTTACAGGATTTATTGGATCACACGGCTAAACGTTTGGCCACATATTTGGAAGGTGTACTAAAAGAATTAAATCTAGAAGAGCGTCAATCATTGATACTCATTTCGAAATGAGGAAGATACGGATCGCGACAAGCAAAATCTAAGCAAAAAAAAGCAAGAAGATGAAATTGACAGCAACCTTCGATAGGGCAATCCCACCGATTACTCATCAAAAGACTGGCTAGGCTGGGTGTGCGCGGGCCATATATTCAATGGATTGAGTCCTATTTAACAAAACGGCAACAGTGTGTTAAAGTTAGTAGTACCGTATCCCGTGAAATAGATGTGTTGTCGGGTGTACCACGGGGATCTCACCTAGGTCCGGTCTTTTTTTTAATATTTATTAATGGTGTTACCCTGTCTTTCGAAAATGTAAATGTTTACTGTACGCCGACGATCTTAAACTGTTCTGTGCGGTTAATTCTTCAAAAGACTGTGTAGACATACAAACTGATTTGAACAAGCTTGTCAAATGGTGTTCCTTAAATAACTTAGAAATTAATACCTCAAAATGTAGGATTCTCAATTTTTATAAACGCAAAGATCTTATTAATTTTAATTATTGTTTAGATAGCAAACCTTTACAAGCTGTTGATAGTTTTAATGATTTGGGTGTGATTTTTAGCAGTGACTTGAGTTTTAATAGTCACATTGATAATATATAACTGAAAGCATCTCGTATGTTAGGTTTTCTACGCCGTACCTGTTATGGTATCTGATATTGAAGCTATTGAGTCTATGTATAATTGTCTTGTTAGGAGTGTTTTGGAGTATAATAGTGTCATATGGGGTCCTGCTTATAACTGTCATATTAATCGTCTGGAGTCTGTCCAAAATAAGTTTATAAAATTCCTTTTATACAAACTAAAGTTTCCCTACAGCAATGTACCCTACTTGACTCGTACTCAATTAGTAGGTATAGAAACACTTGAAACACGAAGACGCAATGCTTTAGTTTTATTTTTGTACAAATTACTTAACGGTCAGATAAACTGTCATACTTTGCTATCCCATGTTGATTTTCGGATTCCAAACAGGACCACTAGATCTCAACAACTGTTTCATATCACTTTTCATCGTACTACATACGCAACACAAAGTTTTTCTAATAGACTGTTAAGTAATTATAATGCAAATTTTAGTGATTAAGATCTTTTTAGATATAGTATGATGACATTTAAAAACAAAATAAAGTGTAGACGTATTAATATAGCAACTCTAGGGCAACGACAGTAACAATTTATCTGTTATTACTTCTTTTTGTAAACTATTATATATGCATTCTTTTTTTGTAACTATAATTACTGTTTTACCATTTGGAGTTGTTGCTCTGTAAGTATTCATTATATAAATAAAAAAAATAATAAAAAAAAAACATTTCTCCAAAGTTGCTTTGTTCTACTACAACTGATTTGTGGGACAAACAAGAAAGTTATTTAGCAGAATCCAACTCCCTCTTCGCCACGATACTGTCGGTCAGTGAGGATTAGATTTGTTAAAGAAACAGGGGCTATTACAAATTCTGAAATTACTAACACAGAAAATGCAATAAACACTTTGGTAAACAGCGAATTCGTACTCTTTTTCCATGAAACATAATGGCGCTAATTATGGTCGATGCAAAAGTGTGCAATGCTGCTACTTCAACTACTTCAACAATGAGATGCTACATTTGTGGTGCTAGTTCAAGGTAGTTTAATAACCTCAATGTAAAAAATAACATCGACACAGATGTATTACAGTTTGGCCTCTCTGTACTGCACGCTAGGATCCGATTATTTAAAGGTCATATTCCTGTGCAAAAGTGGTAGCTAAGATTGGATAGTGACAAAGAAATTGTCAAGCAAAAAAAAAAGGCAGAAGTACTGGCAAAATTCAGAGAGCAAACGGCTTAATCATAGATTGCCAAAAGCTGGATTTGATAGGACATTTTTTGCCAATCAAGAGGTGGTCGCTGAAATTACCGGTATCGACTTCAGCCTCATAAATCGCTTGAAAGTGATTTTGAAAGTAATATCGAGTGGTCATAAAGTCGACTTGAAAAAGTTTGCAAACTATGAATATGAGACTGCTAAAATTTATGTGGAGTTGTATCACTGGCATCCCATGACTCCTACGATGCACAAAATATTAATTCACGGTGCAACAGTAATGGAAAAGGCACTTTTGCCCATTGGATTACTGTCCGAAGAAGCAGCAAAGGCGCGCAACAAGCACTTTCGCTTGTACCGGAAAATTTTGTTAGAAAATTCTCTCAATTTAGATGTCCTCAACAGATTATTGCTCAGCTCAGATCCCTTACTATCTAGTATAAGGGCAAAACCCAAAAAAAGATCTATGTCGTTTAGTAAAGTAGCAATACAAATGCTTGTTTCTGCTGAACCCAATATTAACGATGAAAGTTCCGAAGAAGAAGAGAAATCCACGGAGGAATCTGCAAAGGAAGTCAAGGAATGGAGCTCGAGCGCGGACGAAGAGACGTATGATTCTTCATCGTGAATAATTATTTTTGTAATTTTTGTTAAAGTCAACATGTTTTTTTTTCTCAATATACAGTTTTTTTATATATTAAGTTGTATTTTTCTTCAAAATATAAACTCTAAAAGGCTTTCACTGCTATATTCAAAAATAAAACCCGATTTAAAATATCTAAAAACAAAAAAATAATTTTCGCCACATAAAACGCCGAAATACCCTATGTGCATTGTACAAAGGAATTTTGTACTCTGAAAGAGTAGAGCATCTTGTTCACTTTGAATAATTTTAACCAGCTCCATGTCATCCACAAACATTAGACCCGTGAAAAGTTTATCTATTGATTTATCTCTTTCACAAAAATGTTAAACAAAAGAGGCGTTCAATGTGCACACTAGGGCACTCCAGACCAGACATCAACAGACTTAGAGATACATCCACCAACTTACACCCTTTGAGTCTGTCCCATAAGCATGCTCTTAAACCAATTAACAGCTGCATGATCAAATCCAGTGGCCTGCTAGTCAATAGGAACCTATGACTAATCAAATCGAATGCCTTTAAGAAGTCTGTATAGCCAATCCATCTTCACTGCATTCAACGAGACAGTCTCAAAGAGTACTAAATTTGTAGAAGTTGATTTTTCCCTGGCAAAGCCATATTGCCCCTCAGCAAGAATTCCTTTACAGGACTGACTTAGTTAATCGTAAATCAAAGAAACCAATAATTTAGGAATTGCAGTTGCTTGGTAATACCTCTATAATTTTAGATATGATCCGTATCTTCTGACCCGAAAATGGTTATAATTTAGCTCTCTCTCCACACTTATAGTAGTGTTAATATCAGATTAAATAAGAAATATTTAGGAATTCTATCTGGCTCTGATGACACTTTTTAGTGTTCTGTATGGAACACTATAAACCGGAACTATTTGACATGGAAAGTTGATAGAAATTGATGGCCTCATCAAAGCCGTGTAGTTTTGAAAGTTAGTTTTGGGGGGGTGAAATCGGATGTGGAAAAATTTTTTTACCAGGTCATTGAGTGCAGTGTCAAATGAAAGCTTGTAAAAACACAAATTCAAAAATATATATAATGTCGCACACTTTTTTTTATATTATTTTTAAAAAGCTGCGAAAAATCGCTGTCCCCCCTTATCTCAAAAAGTACTCATCAAAAAATTTTAAAAAAATTCTGGAATATTCTCCACAGGGTGTAGATTGCAAGAAAATTATCATGACTATATAAAAAAACAAAAATTTCGAGGTCATTAGTTTTCAGTTAAGATCGGAAAAAAACTTTGTTGAAAACTCATTTGGGGGGTGTGTTTTGTGAAGCCATTGATTATTTCCCCTTCGTAACAAAAATTCTTGTTTTAAAAGCAATCAACATACAAAACACTCATCGCGCAAATCCGACTTGCACTTGGCCGGTTGTTTTGAGTTGTTTTGAATTTTGACAAAGACCTCTGCAACATTAATGGCCCAATTCAACCAACTTAAAAAAAATGTGCAATTGAATCTGACACATCATGTTCATTACCAGTAGTTGTTATAGAACATACATTCAGGTAGACCAAATGTTCTTTTCCGTTAGTTGACAAACAAAGCTTCCAGGATCTTTAGATTCAGATCTTCAATAGAGTTAGTAGTAAGAGGGACAGTATGTATTGTGGGGCAATTTTTAGAAAGAAGCGTGGCAGATCATTTTCCGTACTGTTCTGACCTTTAACCCATATGAAAATCGCGATTAATTGACCTGTGACAATTAATTGTTATATCAAAGTAATGCAAAAAGTTAGTAAATTCATATCAATTATAGGGGGACCATGGTTTATATTCTATTAAATATTGGTTTCTTTTTGGGCAGAGACTTGTATAGTCATAAAACTCTGTATTAAGTGTTGCTAGCAACATCATTTAAAAAGACATAGTCAATAGGGTAGATTACATCAGAAATTAAAGATTTTTTTATCTTTAACATAGTATTTTAAACATCTTGTAATTTTTTTCCTTATAAAATTGGAAGCTTTTCCTGATCTCAGAAGTTGATAATAGGCCTTATTAATCCGAGTCCAAAATATGTTTATTATCTGTTATAACCATTTTAAAAAGCCAGCTTAAAAATATCTGGTCCTAAAGTGACTGCTGAAAATACCCCAATTTTGTTGTTATAATATATGCTATACCAATAAATACCTACAATTAATATGTGCAGTATCAAAGGAATGATGATCCTGAATTGTCATTATGGTACTTTTCATTGGTAACTTCTTAAATTATAATATTTTTGGTACCATTTTTTTGTGAAAACTCATTAAAAGTTGTTGCTGATTGTGTCTACCTGTCATTCTGATTAATTTAAAACTGTAAGAAAAATAAATAAACACTTCTTTTTACAGGAATTTATCAGGAACTTAATTGATTAAACAAAATAATATTCCGCATAATCATTTCTTTACAGTAAAATTCACTTAGAGAGAGAGAGGGAGAGAGAGAGAGATCACTACTCAAGTACTTTCATTTCTAAAAAGACACCTTTGTTAAAAAAAGAAAAGTTATAATTATCGAAAGGAATTTATTTGTAAAAAGCCTTACATAACTTTATTTACATCAAACTACAATCCACCCTTCAAATGTGACTAAGCACAGAACTCACTGCACAAATCTGATAATATACTGAAGCACAGAAATGAATATTCATTTTTTTTTTAATCAAATTAATAAATAATCCGGACAGATTTCCAGAATGACCATTAAAAGTTATTTATATTGAGAATCTCTTTTTGATTTATCGTTTCTTTCAATAATCAAGGACAAAAGCATTCATTCTCAAAATCATGTCCTTCAAACAATTTTTTTTCCACTTGATACAGGAAAAAAACGAATGGTAATAGGAAATCAATATACATTAGACTATTATTAAATAAATTAATGTGGAAATTACAGGCAGGTTGACCCATCTTAAAAATAAATCTAAAAGTTACTTATAATAGAATTTAAACATCTTGCAAACGCAGTATTTTTACAACTAAGGGAGTAAAAAACACGATAAGTCTACATCTTAAACATATGTATATATTCATATATATTAGCTACAGTATTTCTGCCAGTAAAACAACAAAATACATACACCATTTTGTTCTAAAGCAATATATTGGTATAATTTGGTGTATAAGTTTGTCGCTGTGCTTTTTTGCAAGCCAATTTTGGCAGCAGTTTTTAGTAGAATATTCGTGTTAATTACTAAGCCTTAAAAACATTCCAAATCACCCAACAAAAAAAGAACAAACCCTACTCATTTTTTTTTTATTACACTTCAGTAATATTCAAAAACTCATTTTAACTTGTAAAATCGTTAGCTTTTTTATTCTCCATATATCTAATCTGCTAACAAAGCTTTTAAAAAAAATTGATCTGTTTTAATTCCGATTACAGACAATAGATTATTTTGGGTAACTATATTTAAAGTTGAAGTTGTGAAGATCAATCAAAAATTAGATAAAAACAAACATAATATCAAATGGATCAGCTAGAAAATTTTCAAAGAACTTTTATCAACAGTGGAGTTGGAGTTAAATTTTTTTTGTAATGTAACTATAACTAACTTTAATGAAAACACTACAATGTCAAATAATTAAAATACACAAATCAAATTGAAAATAATTCGCAAGATTGTTAAATAAAAACTAGAGTTAATATTGATATCAATGCCAGAATGTAAGATTTGCTAAAAGTAATCAATTTATGCAGTGATTATATTGAAAACATGACAATAACAAACAAAAAAACTGCTGGAAGGACGTGTGGAATTTCTCAGTAGCTTCACATTTTAAAGATACCATACACGCCAGCGTGTAGATGCCACCAATGTCACTAATCAAACATGATCCTTTATAAAAAAGATCTAAAGTTGAAACATCAGGAAATCACATTAAATCATGAATGGCAATTGGGCAGATATATCTTCATGCTTGTAAATACATGAATGTAGATTTTAGACAAATGTCTGGTTCTTAGTCAGATAACATTGGTGTTAAAGCTCACATAAAAAAATAATTGTAGAGAACCATCAATACTAAAATTTATACAGCAAAAGACATACTAACCAGTTAAAAAATATTGCAGTCATAAATCAAACTAAGCATAAGAAAGAAACTCAATTTATTTCCATTTTATTTGTCAGATTTGAATTGAAATGATCCTACAGTTTTAATAACCCAATGGTGCTTCCTAATATATTAAAGGCGGAACAAAATTATATGATATGTCTATGAAATTTATCTTGTGACCTTTAAAAATAACTATTTCAACTATAAAAGTGATTTGGAATGTCTTGGTGACAAAATAGATACGGGAAACATAGATTGGCATATTAAATAAAACTGATCCAAATGTGTTTAAATGACATATACTGCAACAAACCTGAATACAGACTGTTTTATAAGAGTCTGTTGGTAGTATCTTCTCTTGCAAACATAATATTACAGTATTTGTTTATAAGATCAGAATAAGTTAAAATTGTAAATTATTAAAAATATTTTCCCCATTAAATAAAATTTAATAAAACAGACTAGCAATTCAGATAAGAATATAAATTTTAGTTATTGTTCATTTATCTCTGGAGTATCAAAAATTGAAATTTTTTCAAGGAACCTAAATTAGTTTAAATGAGCTTAGTGACAGTACTAATCATTATTACTCACCCAATTAGTTGATAGATTTTTGGAACATTTTTATATGGTAGTCCAAAAATATATAAAAAATTAGATGTTCACCATAAAGATTAAAAAAATCTTTTTTTATAAGTGAATTCAATGTAGGCATTATTTTTGCACTTTCAGGCTAAATGTTTGATATTTTTACTAGTCAATAAGAAATACAAATTTTTGTCATCTTTTAATTTTAACAACCTGAATAACGTTAATAAGCAGAAACAGCTGTTTGTTTATTAGATTCCTTAAAATAATTTTTACCCATTTTTATACAACTTGTATTTTTGTAAAAATTCCCTCTCAAGTTGTTCTTTAAATGCTTATATACCCTTTACATACATATTAAAAAAAAAATCAATAAGTCTTAAGGACTGCACTTACCGAAAATACAATAAATAATACCCATGTCAATCTATGATATCCAGCATCTAACAGACGTCTAAAGTAAAATTGTTACGATGCTCGATCAACAAGCAAATTTTTAATTGTCCATAGCATATCTACGTGTCCACTCTTTAGCATTTCTAATGGCTTCAGATTCATTTACTTTCCATAATTCTGCAACATCATTAGCTAGAGGATCATCGGGATTTGGTGCACTCAGTAAGGCTTGAATAGACAATAATACAGTACGTATTTGCAGTGCAGGTGACCACTTATCTTTGAGGATATCCAAACAAATCCTACCTAGTCTGTCTATATTAGGATGATAAATTTTCGTAATAAATCTTACTTTTGGTGCCGACATCGGGTAGTCTTCAGGCAGAAAGAGTTCTAGTTTAAACAGGCCTCCTTCAAAAGGCGAATCTTCTGGACCGGTGACGATTACGTGAAAATAACGAGCGTTGCTATCATCTGGAACGGCACTAATACCAGGCACCGGTTCTTGCATTAATCTTTGGGTTTCCTTGATTATTCTCCTAGGTAAGGCTGCCATTTTTTGCTTATCAATTGAATGGCTAGTTCTTTGTTATTACAATCACTTTACTAATGTCCAAGTCTGACTTATGGTATTAACTTGATCGAAACGTGAATTCGTTCCGTTTCATATTATACTTCTAAAATACTTTTTATATTATCGGCGGTAACTGAAATATTTTAGCATTTCACTCGTTTTTTGCTTCTTGCCAATCTGCCAGTTTGTTGCCAATGTTCAACGTTACCAAAACATTTCAGCACGAAAATTCCCTAAAAAATACTATAAAATGGCGTCCAATTAAAAAGTGATGTCTAGACAGTCGTTAACGGTTGCATGAAAGTTTTCTAATTATCCCGTTATCTTCTTTTGTACCGTATCTTTTTCTTTTAAAGCTAAGTAAAGAAAACATAAAAAAAATAACAAAGAACTTTCCTGAAAGCTTGCTTCTTCGCAATAGAATCAAACAAAACACATAGAAAAAAAGTAGGAAACGTACTGACAAAAAGAAAATGTTATTACCATCTAGAATTATGGTTCTCTCGACAATTATGACGAAGTTATCGATGATGGGAAACGCAGACAAGGAATTTGGATAAGATGAGTGTGTAGTTCATGTTTTATCCATTGTCACATATCGCATGAAAAAATTCTTTTTATTGAGATGAAACAGGTCCAAACAGCGCTCAGAATCATCAACACGTTATGGTTTTTGGTCTACTGTGAGTAAACGCGGTACCCATTTCGAACAGAGCTTTCTCATGCCCAAATGTTCATGCAAAATATGTCCAACACGTTCTTTTGATATCTTTAGGGTGTCGGCTATCTCACGCAATTTCGCTTTACAGTCATCCAAAACAATTTTGTAGATTTTTTTATGTTTTCTGGTGTAACCACCTTATTTGGGCGTCCAGAGCCTTCAGCATTATTTGTATCTATACGACCGCGTTTAAATTCAGCTTACCAATAAATGATGAGTAATGAGAGTCCCCGTAACACTTATCAAGCCATTGCTTTACTTGAACGGTATTTTTTCCCATCAAAAAACAATGTTCAATCAACACACGAAATTCGATTTTTTCCATTGTTTTGAAAATATCAAAAATAGCGTCACTAAAACCACAACTAATCGCCGAAATGTCATGAAGTTTGGGACTAACGATGTGGTTAAAAATGGTTGTAATTTCCAATATTCTAGATTTCCTACCAAAATTAGGGTGCGCATTTTTGGATACTCATTCTCGAATCCCTTCCATTCTGTGCCTGAACCATTTAGGATGGGAACTTTAGAACAATTACAAACTGGTTTTACGTATACTAGGGAGAGTTACTCGAAAGAATCAACTTATCTGTTTAAATTACAATATATCCCGGATAGCTAGTGAGCAAAACTAACGAACTAAGAATAGGGTAGCTGCGCGTATTGAACGTTGCTATTGCAGCCAAACGTTTGTTTGACAAGTGACAGTTTACCAAGGCTTTTCCAAGGATTGTTCGGAAAAAATTAGGGTTATGATTTTTATTTTTAATTTTTTAGCTTTTAAATTATGTTTTTTCTTATGTTATGACGATGGAAAGAAAAATTAAATTAAAAACACTCAATGGCCACATAACATGTAAAATTTGTAGAGGATATTTAATAGACGCAACTACTGTAACAGAGTGTTTACACACATGTAGGTAATAAATAATGTGAAACCATTAAATGGGTCTTATCACATATTTGTTTTTAGTTTGCAAAAGTTGCTTAGTTAAGCATCTTGAAGAAAATAACACTTGTCCAACATGCAAGATAGTCATACATCAGTCACACCCCTTGCAATACATCAGTTTTGATCGAACAATGCAGGATATCGTTTATAAATTAGTGCCTGAATTACAAAAAAGTAAGTACTTGTTATTTAGGTTATCACTACGTTTTTAAGTCAATTGGGTATTTTTTATTTGAAGACCTAGGTATATAAAGAACATGAAACTTAAATTTAGAGTGAATTTAAAAGTAATGCTTTTGTTTGCTAACTCTGTTCTTGTCTGTTGTATTTAAATATGCCTTACCAACATAACATTGTATTTTTAAGGCATAAAGGTCTTCTATTAATATCCATTGTAGTTAATGGAGGATATGTTTTTAGAAATATGACATGTTTATTTTCTTTGGTTTTGAATTATTAATGTTTTATTATTTAATTTTACTAAATAGAGAAAAATAATACAATATATTTTTTCTCATAATATAGATCTTTATGCTGTAAGTAGTCATTAAAAATGAGTGATAATATTATAGCTGCATTGGCACCTACAAAAAAGATATTTTGTTCATATAATAGGGTTAAGTATGACCATGAATTTTTTAGTTTTATTTATTAAATCTGTTAAATTATTTAACATTAGCTACAGTTGGGTACTCACTTCTGAGTATTATTGCATACAGAAACAATGTTTTAATAGTGGCTTTATCCATTTTGGACACTCATTGCTTTGTTGACATTTGGTTACTCTCGTCTCAATATTCTGATATTTTGGCAGCTCAGATTACACCAAAGGCACCTATTAAGAGTGTTTTCTAAAATAAATATTATTCCACAGATGAACTTGACAGTGAGAGGGAATTTTACCAAGTTAGACGGCTTCCAAATCCCAAAGATTTACCCCTTACCAATGGAGAACCCAATGGGGAACATGAACCAGATCCCCATGCAGAGTCTGACTATCACAGGCAAGACGAACAAGTTAACGTTTGTTTGGAATGCATTAGTTCAAGTCTTAAAACACTTAAAAGACGTTTTATTAGATGTTCAGCCCAAGCAACTATTTTACATTTAAAAAAATTTGTGGCGATGAAAGTTTTAAATGGGATGGAGAAATACAGGGACATAGATATTTTGTGTAATGATGAATTGTTGGGAAAGGATCACACATTAAAGTTTGTGTATGTGACTAGGTGGAGATTTCAAAATCCTCCTTTAACATTACAATATAGACCGAGAATTGATATTTGATTATATAGGTTATAGTGATTGTGGTTGCATTGGTGATCGTGAAAAACCAGATATTTTTAGATTGATATAAACCTATATTTTTATTTTCAATTTTATTTAAATTTGCAAATTTAATTTTATAATGTACAATCTTAACAATCAAATTTATTTTTGTTGACTACTATTAAGATGGGTTTATTAATAATTGATTAATTAGTATATACACATACATATTGTACATATATGTATATATATATGTATATATATATATATATATATATATATATATATATATATATATATATATATATATATATTATATATATATATATATATATGTGAGATGTAACGGGTACCTGCTCTACCTGACCAAAACCGGGTACCTGGCCAAAACTAGGTATCCGGTTTGGTCAGATACTTTATTACCCAGCGGGTATCCTGCCAAAGATTTTGAGCAAAATAAAATCAAATTACAAGTAACATTTATTTCAAAATATGCATAAGAGGAACATTTTAAACGTAGCAACAACAAACCTAAATTATTTATCATAGTACAAAACTTACATATAGAATATTTTAATATATAAGATGGAGCAAGACTATGTTAGTATTTCACCATTTTCAGATGACAATCTGTTCCTTTTTTCGTCATGTATATTTCCAACCTCAAAGGTGGTGCCTAAAGAAACTTAAGAGCAAGTTCTCCTAACCTAGAAACATTCTTGAAATTAATCTGTCACCAAAAACAGACTTGCTTTATGATCTGTTCCATGAAAGACCATTTTATTTTTATCTCTGGTTTGACCAAATAAGAGAGTACATCCTAAAATGTCTGCTTCTGTTCGTGCGTCTTTTGGTACTGTTAAGTTTTTTAAAATATTAGGAGGGACTTCATCTGAGGAGTCTGATTCTGATACCACATCTTCATTGGATTCAGTATTTATTTTTAACAGCATTGCTTGTTTGATGTAACACGTAGGCTGAAAAGTTTTTGGTCTAGCTACTTAAAACACTTTTTTTTGCAAAATTTGACTTTATTCATCAATATAGTCTCCTTCAAGAGCGATGCAATCAGTCCAGCGCTTTTCTAATATTCCTGTACCTTTCTTGTCTGTCTTTGCCTTCAAAATACCCCTAAGTTTCGGCGATAACTTTTTCATCGGAGCCAAATCTTTTTTCCGCGAGCATTTTTTTTAGGTTTGTGAATATATAATAGTCGCTGAGGGCCAAATCTGGAAAATACGGTGGATGAGGAAGCAATTCAAACCTCAATTCATATATCATAACAATTGACTTGTGACACGGTGCATTGTCTTGTTTATTCGGGGCCGTATCTTTGCGATTTCTACCTTCAAACGCACCAATAACTTTATATAATATTCGCTATTGATGGTTTTCCCTTCTTAGCATAGCCGATAAAAATTATTCCATACGCATCCCAAAATACAGAAACCAAAACCTTCCCAGTCGTCTGTTGTCTCTTTGGTCGCTTCGGGCGGCTTTCACCGGCTGCTGTCCACTCAGCTGACTGCCGATTTGATTCCAATGTGTAGTGGTGGATCCATGTTTCATCTGTTGTCACATATCGCATGAAAAATTCCTTTTTATTGCGCTTAAACAGGCCCAAACAGCGCTCAGAATCATCAACACGTTGTTGTTTTTGGTCCACTGTGAACAAACGCGGTACTTATTTCGAACAGAGCTTTTTTATACCCAAATGTTCATGCAAAATATGACCAACGTGTTCTTTTGATATCTTTAGGGTGTCAGCTGACTCACGCAATTTCACTTTACGGTCACCCAAAATAATTGTTAATGTATACCAGTAAATGATAAGTGATTTTCCAGGGGAAGAGTCTCCATAACACTTATCAAGCCATTGCTTTGCTTGAACGGTATTTTTTCCCATTAAAAAACAGTGTTTAATCACACGAAATTCGATTTTTTCCATTGTTTTGAAAATATCAAAAGTAGCGTCACTAAAACCACCTGTAAAATAATCGTCGAAATGTCATGAAATTTTGACTCATATCGTTTAATGGTTGGTACTTCTTAAAAATCATATGGATTTTCTGAAAAGGTCAGAGCAAAACTTTTTAGCCTTGTTATTTTAAAATACCTTTTTTCACCTGCTCTTTGTTAGTGAAATATTCATCTTGGTTCCAGGAACGTGGCAATTATGTAATTTTTATTGGTTTCAATATTTGCGAATCTCTGACCTTCAAATAATTTATTCCCCATAGATCCCAAACTGGGAACTAGGTTTCCACTAAATAGTTATTTGATGACAAAATTGTTGAAATCATTTCTGCTATTATACACAGAAAACCACTGAAATATTTTGTACTTTGTTCAAATGGTTGAAAAACTCCAGTAACGTTTTAATTAATTTGGTGTCAAAGGAAAAAGTGAATCATATTCAGCTCTTCTTTGCTCAAAAAGCCTTTACAATAGATAATATGTAGAATCTCAGCATGTAGGTACATTTTCTTTACTCCAATGTTAAAATCTCTGTGAACTTGTTCTAATTGCATTCTGAAAGGAGATGAGCTGTTTAAATGTATTACGATTCTTCTTCTGCCACTTATAATGTCCAATACAGATCTTTATATTTTTAGAGAATCGATTACTACAAGTTGTTGAGTATGTATAAACATGATTTATTATTTCCTCCTAAGTTTTTCGCTTTTTTAATGTTTGCTCCACTATTTCTAATAGGTTGATTCTTGTGTAGTTTATGTTTTCTTCAAGTATCTGATTTAAGGCATTTTTAATGTTTTCGCTGATGTGACTATCATCTAAGCTTCCAATATTAAGCACAAAATGTTTCGGTTCAAATCTTGGGTTAACCAAAATGCAGTCAGATGTCCACATATTTGTTGTAAAGAAAAAAAAATTAACACCTGATAGTAAATCAGCTACAGATTAATTATTCCAGTGCCAGAATTGATATCTTGGGCGACTTTAATACCCGCCACATTAACTGGCTTAAGTATTCAAATACGACCGATGAATAAGATCGTGTGGCTTTACTCAGCTTATCGATGAACCAACACGGATCCACGATCGAGACGGAGAGACGCCAGTCTTCTTGACCTGTTTGTAACCACCAATCCAGAGATTTACACGGTCACCCCCAAATCCACCGTTTGTTTCTTCCTACGATAAACTGCTTTCGATCGAGTATCCTGCTGATCAGTGACAGAGAGGCGCATAAACCGCGCAAGATTTGGCACACAAATCTACTAAATGTGAAGAACTCACGAAAGATTTTCGATTTTTCCCTTGGTTAGATGTTTGTTTTAGATTCGATGACCCATCTGACTGCGCTAAGGAGGTTTCCGATGTCATTTTGGCTGGCGCCTTTTGGCAAGCCTTGGTTCGACCGAAAATGTAAGGAAGCTGGTGCTTCCTTGCATCTTCTTGCTAAAAATCTTGCCTACTGACCATGGCGTGCAAATCCTAACGTCATCTTTGTTCGTACCCGGAACAAATGCAAAGAAATTACCGACGAAACTAAGGAGGCACACAATCAAATAATTAAAGATAAACTTCTTGCCTGCCCGAACAATTCTAGGTACATTTAGTCAGTCGCTAAGACCATTAGTCAAAATTTCACTAAATCCACATCACACCACACAGCTTCTGGCGCTGGTGATGAATACCTGCCATAATAATCAAAAATTGCGCGAGCGAATTAACACTATAGATTTTTCAACGTCTCTTATAGAAAAGGAGGAGTATTTCCTTTATGCTTTATCGGATACCCGAAAAAGCAAGAAGACTTTGCCAAACAACTACCGACCAGTCGCACTGCTTTCAATAATATCAAAAGTCGATCAGCATCATCTAAAGTATCTAGAAGAATTCAGTATTATTGGCGACCATCAATAAGGCTTTCATAAGCAAAGATCAACAGAAGATCTTATGTAACACATGTTTGGAACAATGCAATTGAACATTTCGGAGAATCTTGATATATGCACTTGATATATCCAAGGTATTTGACCATGTTTGGCATGACGGATTGTTGGCGTTACGCTTTTACGATATGTCTGAAAAGTTTTATTTATGGCTCTCATGTTTCCTCAGAGAGCATTCTTTACGGCGAATTCCTTTCTAATACTTTTACTATGAACGCCAACGTGCCCTAGGCCCGTACTTTCTTTCCCTCTTACATTGAAGCACTGCTGGAAAGGACACGGAATTCAATCTACAGCTTTGCAGATGAACGTACGCTTATTTCTTCATTCCCTTTGAACGCTCGAACATCGGCTACTAATGCAAATATTCGCAGACAACAGTCAACTTAACAAGGACCTGGAAGAAATTTTATCTTGGGGTGACGGTAATAAAGGAATTTACCGCTACAAAAACCCGGGCGAGAGTTTTTTTCTAAAAATGTTAACGTTGCTGAACCCGACATAGTTATACTATAATTAGACGTGGCAATTCGTACTTTGGGCCCCTCATTATATGTCCGAAATATAGAGTTTTTCTTATTTTTATGGTTTTTAGGTAATCCCTTCATTTTGTTCATTCTTTCCAGTACTTCTATGTTTTTTATTTTTTGTATGCAAGAGATGCGAAGAAAGCTTTTTTAAATGTACATTTCAAAAGATTTAAGTGGATTCTCTGAGCCAGGGTCAAGGGTCCAGCAGTTACATCCATACCATAGCACGGAGAATACATACGCTCTCATCATTCTCAGTCGGAGTTCGAGACTGAGACTTGTGCGACGTAAAAAATTTATGTTCATGTATGTTATTCGAGCCTGTTCAATTCGAGAATATATTTCCTTTCTCGAGTCCCACTTGTCGTTTATATTGGTTCTCAAATATTTAAATGTGGAGACCTGTTCTACGGTGTCGTCCCTGATTTCGAGGGATTCTGGTAGTAGATTTTTCTTTGCTATTGTCATCCACTTGGTTTTTCTATCTTCATACTTAATCCAAATCTTTCGCTGACTGTTACGACTCGATTGATCAGTTGCTGGAGATCTTTGATATTATTTGCTAATAGAACAGTATCATCAGCATACCGTATGTTGTTCAGTGTACTCCCGTTAACTGTTATTCCTTCAATGAATTCATAGATGGCCTCATTCAACTCTGCATCAGAATAAAGATTGAAGAAAAGTGGTGAAAGAATGCATCCCTGTCTTACACATTGGGTTATTTTTATACTTCCCGGACTTTTCCAACCCAATTTTAACTCCCACTGATTAATTCCAGTACAGATTTGTAATAATATTTAGATGTCTTTTGTCTATATTTGTTGTTTCTATAATTTTTATTAATTTCTCGTGCTTCACACTGTCGAAAGCTTTATTATAGTCTATAAAAGATGCATATATATATATATATATATATATATATATATATATATATATATATATATATATATATATATATATATATATATATATATATACATATCTTGACAACGCTGGACTAGTATATTTAATGAGAATAAAGGTTCACGTATATCCATGCCTTTTGGGAATCCGAATTGTACGTTATCTATTTCTGCTTCACATTTTCTGTATATTCTGGTATGGATAATTCTCAGGAATATCTTGAGAACGTGAGACATTAGACTGATTAAGGGATAATCGTCACATTTCATTGATATTGACTGTTTAGAGATTGGGATTCAAGTCGGCTTTAACCAGTCAAAAGGGATTTGTCCCGTTTCACAGATCTTGTTAAATAAGATTACCAGTCGATTAATAAATGGACTTTCATCCGAAAATATTTTGAGGATTTTTCCCTTTGTCTCATCTAGACCAACTGCTTTTCCGTCCTTCTGTAGTTATATAACATAAATAACTTTCTGGCCCTATCTCATTATCCCTGTTTAACTGTAAGTTTTCTGGTCTATGTCCATTGGAAAATGTATTTGTATTGTGTGCTTCCCACCAAATACAATTTATAGCGATTCAAGATCAACGTAAATCACTGTTGCCGCACACACGGCACTCCTGTAGCGCACTAGAGATTTACTTGCAGTACGTGTGTTATGTCCATAAAAGAAAAAAAAACGACCAAGTGCAAATCGGACTTGCGCAATTAGTGTTCCGTACGTGTTTTTACATGCTTTATTTATTGTTACCTTTATTCTTAGGGTTATAGGTGGAATTTATTGTACAACAATAAATAACGACAATAACGTTAATAAAATAACATGTAATTTTTAGGCTACCTATATTTTCTACAAACAAAGAAGACTGGTTGTCCAAGGCTATCATCTCTTCTATTGCCGTGTCGCCTATTTAGTTGTCCCAAAATATTTTGTAATATGTTTGTTTTAAATTCCTAGAGTTTGCTGATGGTTCTGGTTCGCCTTTATCTTCATTGACCAAACCAGTGGGTTGTTTAAATTTTAAATGTTTCCATGAAGATAAAGCACTCACTTTTTCTCCTAAACCTCGCGTGATTTTTACACTACACAACCCACATACTTAAGTACCCGGCAATCGTTAAAAAGACTTCCTACTACGGTAAAAAATATCGGAATAAAATTTTTATTTCTTTAAGCGAGCCATCATATTACCGTTAAATAAGAGGTTTCACACAAAGCAACCAGTTGCCAAAAGTTGACAGTATGGGCAGCAAATGTTAATCAAACGTAAAAGAACGAACTTAACATAATATTGCCGGATCCTTCATAGCCGGATCCTAAATAGTACTACCCGTTACATCTCAAAACATAACATATATATATATATATATATATATATATATATATATATATATATATATATATATATATATATATATATATATCGTTCGTCGTCAATCGGACCCCCCATTAGTCCATAAATTGACTAAATTTATGAGGACACAATCTGGTTCAGATTAAAGCTTATGATATGTAGTTTTGAATTTTGAGTGGCTTAATTCCGACCCAAATCTGAAAATGGATTTCAAGAAATTTCAGAAAAACTGAAGTAAAACTGTAATTTCCTAATATACCCAAAAGTTTTCTCTGATATTCTTATTCTACCCCATAAAATCTACAACTTTTCTAGGAAAAGTTTTTTTTGTGGCCTCAATTTTCGGACATATTTATCACAGCGTTTTTGTCATATTTTCGATATTCAACAATTTTTTACTCGAAAACTAAAACTTTTTGAGAAATTATGTAAGAGATAAAAAGTACTTGTTTTTATTCGTAGAATCGCCATTTTTTCAGAAATTTTAAAGCACTTTTTAACATTTCGTTATTTTGTCCTATATGCACCGGCAAATTGTTTTAGAACGAAAAATCGTAACAAAATAGCGAATTGTTAAAAAGTGCTTTAAAAATTCTAAAAAAATTCTTGATAATTCTACGAATAAAAACAAATATTTTTTTATCTCCTACATAATTTCTCTAAAAGTTTTAGTTTTCGAGTAAAAAATTGTTAATATCCAGTAAATACAGTAAAGACTCGATTAACCGAACTAATTGTTGTCGTTAGGCATTCGGATAATCGAATGTATGAAGAAAAGTGGTTTTTGTACATGTTATTGCATAATACATAATGCTAGGTAATTATTTAAAACAACAAAAACAAATTAAACTTATTAACAAAAATCAATGTTTATTAAGAAATTATTAAGAGATGACATATTTTCTTAAATTACTAAAATACTGCAACCTTAATCATGAAATAATATACAGTATGTACTAGTATGTACATATGTATGTACATACTAGTTTAATTTCTTTAAAATATTTGGTAATTTTCATTTGGTAAACAAGAAATAAAATATGTATTTAGTTTAAAGGGTTAAAATATTTGGTAATTGACATTTGACGTAAGCCAGTTTTTTCTCTTCATTGCTGCTACATCACGAATTCGTTTTAGCTGTAGTAAACTCACAGTATCACACTCTGTTTGTTTTTCGAACCATTTGAGAGTTGTTTCCAGGGCCTAAAGTGCTTCCGCATGAGATGGCCCTGCATCATTTTCCACATCTACGTTTTCTTCTGTTTCATCTTCTTGCATTTCCTGCTCTTCGTTTACCTGCAATATGTTTTCAACAATTTCGTCATTCGACATAATCTGAAAACCTTGATCATTACTGACACAAGTGAGCCACTCTTTCATATCATCAGCATCACATTCCTGGCATATTTCTACGTTTAACATTAGCTCATTTATATCCTTCAAAATAGAATCATCCGTATTGGTTATTGAATTTTCGTTCTCCCGCATTAGTACTCTGTTCCAAGCTTTGCTCAAAGTCTTCCTTTCAATCAAATGCCACGCATCTACAACCATGTAACAACACTCCTTTAAATTCATTTGCTTGAAAAATTACAAAACGACTTCTACGTCATTTTCATCAACATATAACAATCTACGTAAAAGTTGTTTTCTATAAAGTCGTTTTAATGTTTCAATAACACTTCGATCCATTGGTTGTAGCAAGGATGTCACATTAGGGGGCAAAAATGTTACTTTAAACTTTCCATTTTCTCTCTCTAATAGTTCAGCCGAAGGATGGGTTGGCGCGTTATCCAGTAAAAGTAGGACATTTCCTTGTTTGCCAATTTCGTTTTGATATTGTTTTACTTCAGGGATGCAAGTGTTGTCATACCAGTCAATGAATATTACGGAGTTCATCCATGCGCTTTTTTGGTTTTTGTAAATTAAAGGTGCAAAGGTATTTTATGGGCCCCGGTAGCGTTAGCGCAAACTAATATTGTTACTCGCTCTTTACTAGTTTTATATCCTGGAGCTGAATTCTCTCGCCGAGAAGCTAAAGATTTTGACGGTAATGATTTCCAGTTTAATCCGGTTTCATCAGCATTATAAACAAAATCTAAGTCGTAGTCATTTTCATCCAATTCCTTCTTAAAACCATCTTTAAAAGAATTTGCTGCATCTACATCAGCTGACATTTTTTCACCTTGTATTTCCAATTCGCAAATTCCATGACGAGATTTAAATCTGTACAACCATCCGTTACTCGCCACAAACGATTCATCGCTACCTATTTTTTTATTTAACTGTAATGCCTTTTCACAGAGCAAAGGACCAGATATCGGTTGTCCAGTTGCTCGTTTTTGTAAAAACCAACAATACAAAGCTTCTTCTAAAAGTTTATTTTTCGGTTTCTTCATCACTTTTCGATGTTTACTCCCGTCTTCACTATCTAATTTGCAAGTGTACTTCAAAATTAAATCGGTATTCTTCTTAATATTACCTATCGTGGATGTACCTACACCATACTTATCAGCTAACTTACGACCGGTTTCTTCTTTTTTTATTGAATCAATAATCTTTATTTTATCTTTAAGCGATAACACCACTCTCTTACGCTTCGACATTTTTAAGTACAGACGTGACACGATACAGCGAACTAACTAAAACAATAACGAAACTCGTGGGGCAGATATCGCGCGGTGACACAACACAGCGGAATACAATAACAATTGGTAACTAACTAAAACAATAACAAAACGCGTGGGACAGAGAAAGCGCGGGGCGCGGGCGGGTAATGCAGGTTTCGACATTCCGTACATGCATGAATTCGACTTGAAGGTATAAAGTTATTTGATCGCGGTTGGTAGTCCGCATAATCGCGAATCCGTATAACTGAGGGCCGGATAATCGAATTTCCACTGTACGCTGTAATAAATATCTCCGAAAATTGAGGCCATAAAAAAAAAACTATTCCTACAAAAGTTGTAGGGTTTTTGGGGTTTAGTAAGATTATCAGAGAAAACTCTGGTTATATTAGGAAATTACATTTTTACTTTAGTTTTTCTGAAATTTTTTGAAATCCATTTTCAGATTTGGGTCGGTGTTGAGCCCAAATCAGCACAATTTCTAAATATGCCACTCGAAATTCAAAACTACATATCATAAGCTTTAACCTGGACCAGATTGTGTCCTCATAAATTTACGGACTAATGGGGGTCCGGTTGACGAAGAATGACCCATACGTATGCATATATATATATATATATATATATATATATATATATATATATATATATATATATATATATATATATATATATATATATATAACCATTTGATTACCTAATTAATGCTGAAATCTGTTAAAAATTTTATAAGAATGACTGAATGGAATTCAAACTCACTCAAAAGAACATGGTGGGCCAGTTAATTTATGAATGTAAGAACCCATCTTTCGTACATATTATTACTATTTCTTACCTAATATATTTGAGTAGACAGGTAATGATGAATTTACTTTAAAATAGATTTTTCTCTCAGCTCCACCCTCGGAGATAACATGCTTTACATTATTAAACATCGAAAGCATTTTTATGTGATTGTAATTACAATTATATTTATGGTAAATGTACTAGTTACTTTTCTTAATGAATATTTAGTTGTGGTTATTCGTATAAAAATCGGAGGAGTTTTCATGTTATCAACAAATAAAGGGTAGCATATAAACCGTTTGAGAAGAGGCCAGAAGATATATGGGTGTACACATAAAATTTTGTTCATTAAATAAAGACAAACGTTAGTTCAGATTGGTTGGCTATACTATGAGACTTACCAGGACTACTTAATAGCATTTATGTAAGAGTAAGAAAAATTATTTTTAATTTATCTGTTGTTTTTTGTGGCTTCTTATATTTTTTACTTTTTAGTGTGGTGATCAGATAATTCTTTTTTAACAGTATAATACGTAGGCTGAAAAGTTTTTGGTCTAGCTACTTAAAACACATTTTTTTTTGCAAAATTCGACTTTATTCATCAACATAGTCTCCTTCAAGTCCAACGCTTTTCTAACATTTCTATACCTTTCTTGTAGAATGATTTGTCTTTGGCTTCAAAATAGGTTTCGGCGATAACTTCTTCATTGGAGCCAAAGCTCTTTCCCGTGAGCATTTTTTTGAGGTCAACGAATAGATAATAGTCGCTGGGGGCCAAATCTGGAGAATACGATGGATGAGGAAGCAATTCGAACTTCAATTCATACAATTTTGCCATCGTAACCATTGACTTGTGATACGGTGCATTGTCTTGATGAAAAAGCACTTTTTTCTTGTTTATGTGGGGCCATTTCTTTCTCAGCATAGTCGATGAAAATTATTCCATGCGCATCCCAAAATACAGAAGCCAGTACCTTCTTAGCCGACTCTTTTGTGTGTCTTTGGTCGCTTCGAGCGGCTGTCCACTCACCTGACTCTCGATTTGATTCCGGTGTGTAGTAGTGGATCCATATTTCATCCATTGTCACATATCGCATGAGACAATCCGTTTTTTTACGCTTAAACAGGTCCAAACAGCACTCAGAATCATCAACTGTGAGCAAACGCGTTACCCATTTCGAACAGACCCTTCTCATGCCTAAATGTTCGTGCAAAATATGATCAACAAGTTCTTTTGATATTTTTAAGGTCTCAGCTATCTTACGCAATTTCACTTTACGCTCATCCAACACAATTTTGTGGATTTTTTTTTGTTTTCCGGTGTAACCACCTCATTTGGGCGTCCAGAGCGTTCAACATCATTTGTATCTGTACGACCGCGTTTAAATTCACTATACCAGTAAATGATGAGTGATTTTCCAGGGGTATAGTCCCTGTAACACTTATCAAGCCACTGCTTTGCTTGAACGGTATTTTTCCCCATCAAAAAACAGTGTTTATTCAACACACTAAATTCGATTTTTTCCATCGTTTTGAAAATATCAAAAGTAGCGTCACTAAAACCATTGTAACTTGTAAACTAATCGCCGAAATGTCATGAAATTTTGACACGTATCGTTTGAAGGTTGGTACTTCCTGAAAATCATATGGATTTTTTGAAAATGGGGGACATCTATGTGTCAGACAAAACTTTTCAGCCTACGTGTTAATTGATATTTTTAAAAAATCATTTACAATATTAAAAAAAAAATACTCCTTCGAAAGTAATCATTTGATTCCAGAATTCAGAGAATTTAAAAGAATTTTTTACATATTTTTTAATATTTCTTTTATAGGACGTTGCTCATATATAAACAATATTATATCTATCCAATATTTGAATTATAACGATGAAAACTTCAAATAGCATTAGTTCCGTCCATGAAAAGGTAAGTCAATTAATATTTTCTATAAAATGTTCCACGATGTCCTAAAAGATCTACTAAAATTACTTATAGGAAATTCTTACAAAATAACCATAACATACTGACATGATGTTCCTTTCTCTTCTATTTACAATAAGCAAAGAATTTCGCTCATTTTTTCCAAAATGGTATGGTTACTTTGTCAAAATTTTCTCCTGGCCGATTTAATCCAACTATGTGGCTACCCTACTAGGGAGATCATGGCATGCATGTAAATATTGAAATAAGTATAAACTGCTCTATAATAGTGGAGAGTATAGGTGTAAGGACTTCATTTTCTTGTAGTCCCAAGTTTAAAAGATCTCTTTGCAGTGTATTATAGAATTGTACAAATGCCTTAATATTTATATATACATACATATTCTTTCCACCTATTTTTTAAGTATTTAGGGTGTGTTTAAATAGAAGAATTATTTATAGCAGGGAATGGAGGGGATAGAGAATACAATTTCTCTTGCGCAAAGGCTTACGATAAAGAAGACCGGAAGTGCCGCCATTTTTAACGCTTTTCAAAGCTCCAATTTTGAACCTTAAAATATATTTGGAATTTTTTCTCGGGCGTTTTAAAACTTATGCTTCTTGTTTTTTTATTAACTTCTGTGACATTAGCATTTCAGTTCAATAAGTTTTAAAATAAAGACCCTATAAGTTACAAAACATACAAAAACACTAGCAAACATTCCGGCAAAAAAATAAAAGGTCAACTAAGATTGCGTTTGGAGCGTCGAGTATTGCGAGGTAATATTCGTAACCCTGTTTCCCTCGACTATCTTGATGAAGGGAGACTGACTCGGGATGATGTGCGACGTTAAATGTAACAAATCCAAAGATAAGATATTAATGTGAAATTAGTCGCCTAATATATTGATTTGGAGTTTGAAACTAACGATGTGGTTAAAAATTGCGGCCATTTCCGATATATGAGGCGTCCGACCAAAACTAGCATGTAATCACGTCCATACTTGTTATCGTATCCCCTCAATTCTCTAGGTTATAGTAATCACTAAATAAATGTAGTTTGCCAAACATAACCTGACAAGTTTTCAATTGTATAATTTTAATTGTGTATCAGTTTATAGCAGAGTAAAAAAAATTCGTGAATGGTATAGGCTCGACAATTGTTATATTTCAGTGTCCGTTCATCATTATATGTATCATTTATAACATCTCTACTGTATAGTTGGAAATTCCTTCTGTATAAGCCAAAACTATTGTGAACTATGAGCACAACTAATTATATAAAAATATTAATTAGTTACGTGACGAACTCAAAACATGCAGCGAAGTAAAATGTACCTAATTGAGAGCTTACAATGCTGCCGGCTGTTTTATATCTATGGCTCTGATTGTTCGTGGCTGATCCCGCCTTATTGACCATTGTTTCAGTGGCTTTCATTGACACTTGTGTTCTGTTTGTAGGATGATTTGTTATTGATGGCCTCTCTGATTGTCCAGGTCTTGCAGTATTCTATGTGGGCTATCTGCTTGCAGCGATTAAAATCTATTTTGTTACCTGTCTGAGTGGATGTTGAAAAAGGGCAGATGCGGTTTGTTTATTCTTGATAACGAATTTGTGGTCTGGCTGATATTCTTTTGTTAGTTTTTTTTAAGGTATATCCTGCTACAAGCTACTCAAGATACATTGTTAACAATCTAACTTTCCATTTAAATTTTGTTGTCGGGATTTGTTATGATAGGTCTTATTCTCCATAATGGTTTGTATACACCTGATAAGTTGTGTCTCTGCAGAAAACGACCAATCCTGCCAAAGGTTCCTTTAATGTATGATAGAATGACACTTGTTCTGTAATCCAGGTATTCATTACATTATTTTCGTGGATTTTATGGTCCGAATAAAAAAAACGCCGTGGGCCAAAGATAGCTCTTTTCACACTGCCCCATAATAAACATAGTTTCTTTCAATTGTTGGTGGTTAAGCCAATATAAATTTTTAGAGGTGCTCATAAACAATAATATATTATTTGCAATCTATAGGATTTTGTGATATTTTAAATGTAATACTAGTGTTTTATTTTTTTACTAATAATTAGGTTTTAATTTTTAAAATTAAATATCATCGTGTCGATTATTAATTTTATGATTTTATTATATATATATATATATATATATATATATATATATATATATATATATATATATATATATATATATATATATATATATAGTATATATTTATCTCTTATTTTTTTAGTTAAATATACATACAAAATGTTTAATTTTATATTGCTAGGTGAGGGTAAAGTAATGTGTTTCGAGAACATTTTTTGCTATCAATCTATTTTTGGGTGTGCTAACAACAACGCAATTACCTTAGTAAGTTGTCTAATCGCCTCCCGCATCAATAGTCGCCTGACATGCTGTCGACGAGATTTTCTGCATACTACGGCAATTATCTCCAAATTTTAGAATCTCGCGAGACAACTAAGTCAAAGTACTCTCTCTTTCGTCTGAGCCTTCTCTTTACAAGGGACCAAACGCTTTCAGGAGGGTTACAAGGAAAGGTTTCTTCAACGTGCTTCGAAATCTGTCATCATGAGCACGAAGATGTCTAATGGTGTTGGGAGTGACTTTGCCACGTTTCAGCAAGTTGTGGACATTTATCATCTCGTTAAAACAATTTACACAGTTCTTCACAAACGACCGCGACTTTTTAATATATTTAGCGGCGGCGAATGGGTCATTTTAAGCCCTTTTAGATGGGAACCAAGAAAAATTGTTTCGAACCTACGCGCAATCAAGTGACTCATTTTGGATTTTACGTGATTTAAACGACAGTTCGGAATTGACTGAGACAAAGGTTCCCTCTACCGATTTTTTGTTGAATCGTTAAAATCGCATCTACCAAAAATGAATTATCGCGGGCACGTTGATAGTAGTACTAGATAGTACGACTAGATATACTTATTGCCAGGTAAATAGATCAGAGGGAGTAGATTTTTGCCTAGAATGTCGTGCCGATATTTTTTCTGACACTTTTGAATTACAACTTAAAATTGCCCTGTTTGTTTAAAATAACTAAAAATAACTTGCATATTTTTTAGAAATTTAACTGAAATATGTTTATAAAAAATGATTTGCACACCAAAAAATTGATTTTTAAAAATCAGCGCGTTTCATAAATAAAATCTAAAGTATCGGAAACTTAAAATAATTCTGCATATTTTTCCTTACTATATTTTCCTACATCCAGTCCCTGACCAAATTATTAGACGCACTGCAAGATTTCATGTAAAATATTAATTACCGAGTGATATTGTACCGTTTTATTATTTTAAATTGATTTGTTTTTTATTTTTATATTATCCAATCAATTACCTATTTATTTGACATAAATAAAACAGCATTAATTTAGAAAAGCATAAGTTTATTAAGTTTTAAAGAAAAGTGAAATTAATGTTAGTAAAAGTCAATATTTAGTTGAGCCACCTTTAGCCGCTATCAAAGCTTCAATTCTGCGCGGCATGCTATCAATGCAAGATTGTACTGTCTCCTGCATTTGAGGATGATGATTCCACACATGAATAATCTTTTCTAGGAGCTGGGTTTTGTTGGTAATCACATCTTTAGCCACTTCTCTTTTCATCAGGGCTATTACCCGGCCAATCCAACAGAGGGATATTTTTTTCTGCCAAAAAAGCTTTAACAGACCGAGCAGTGTGGCAGGGAGCTCCATCTTGCATGAAAGTGAATGGTTCCCCATTTGGAAACCATTCTCTGAGCTGCGGAATCAACCGATTTTGTAATACTTCTTTGTACTGATCTTGCCTCATTATTCCTTTGACGACGTACAGACGTCCAGTGCCCTTGCCGCTGATGACTGACCAAATCATCACTTTGGTGGGATGTTTAACCGTCGGGACGACACAATCAGGATGAAACTTTTCTCCATGACGACGACGCACATACTGAGCTTTATTCTGCAAAATTTCGAATGTGCTTTCGTCACTGAAGCAGACCTGTCAAAAATAGGAAAAATATATAAACTTCCATGTTTATTTGCTTTATTTAACTGAAAATGATAATAATGTATCAATTATTGATTAAATTGCTGGATCTTACCGATCTCCAGAAGTCCACATCTTTGTCTTGCCATTGTCTGGCCCACTTCAGGCGCTTTGCTTGCCATTGCACTGTTAACTTGGGTTTCCTAGCGGGGCGACAGGCCTTAAAATCTAATTCTTTCAATTTTCTTCGAACAGTGCGCTCAGAAGCATTTACGCTAGCATCCTGGAGTTGTGATTTTATTACCTTTGTGGTAGCAAATCTGTTTTCTACACAAATTTTCTTCAAACATCTCTCTGACTGTGGAGTGAAAATTGGTTTTCTACCGCATCTTTTCTTTCTTTTCGGGCTTAATTCCTTCCCTGACTCAATTTTCTTTTTTATGCGTCGTACACTAGCTTCAGAAACCTCCAATCTTCGTGATATTTCTCGGTTTGTAAATGTTTTCGCAATCACAAGGGCCTTCACTTCAGCTTTTTACGTGGTGAAAGATCGCCTTTTCTACCCATAATGAAAATAGTCCAATTACTTTTTTAAAACACTGCATACAAAATAAACTAATAACTGAGTAGTATAAAACTGTTAAACAAACAATCACAGTCCATAAAGCCACAGAAACACGTCCGTACCTGACTCGATTCCGATCGCGACTGATACAGGTTTGTACTTGTTTACGTTCATGTATCACTTTGTCAACACAGTGTTGCCATATGTTAAAAATAAATACAAATATGTAGTCTACAACAATTCTTTTAAATAAAAATCAATAATATTGTAGTTTAAATATACCATTATTGCATAAAAACTCTTAAGAAACATAAAATTACTAAAAAAAATACAGTGCGTCTAATAATTTGGCCAGGGACTATATAATACATAATATAATAATAATAATAATACATATAATGAAACTGTATTCTATATGTACTTGAATGGCACATTTGAACGTAACGACAGTGGCCAGCCGGCTTCATTTTGCGGTGACGTTTTGTTCCACATGTTTGTCTTTCTATAGCGATAACTATATTTTCTGTGATAGTACCAAAGAAATATTCGTATCTAGTACCTATACTTCTATTTACTCCCATTGTGCCAATTCAAGGGGTGGTTTAATGCCCACGATAATAGATGGCGTCACTTTCTGGACCAATCAAAGTGTTTAAATTTAAGTCAGTGTTAAAAGGGGTCCACAATCTATGAGGCGCGACCGAAAAGTGTTCAGGTTCGACATAATAGACGGTGTCACATGAAAACGAGGCGCAATTTTTAGGTAGTTGGAAAATCAAGATTTATGTAGGTCCTTTGATTGTGTTAGCCGATACTTGTTGGAAATTCATAATAAAATTATATAAAAACAACACTATGTTTTAATTTCCAATATATTCAAAGTCACTTGACAATTGTTTCACCATACAATGGCTTCTTCACAAGTAAATAAGAAATTATTTACTTCTGAAGAAGCCATTGTATGGTGAAACAATTGTCAAGTGACTTTAAATATATTGGAAATTAAAACATAGTGTTGTTTTTATATAATTTTATATGTAGGTCTATGATACCAAATCTACATGTACTCAGTGGCATAGCCAGGTTCTAGGGGTAGGGGCAGAGGCATCCATAGGATTTTTAGGTAAAAAAGCATACAGTAACTCTTTTGAAGAATAAAAATACATTTTTTACATCTCCTTGTTGTCTAGTCGTACATATATATTATATAAACCAAAATTTTTACTATGTGTTAAAAGCAAATATGACATTTCTTTTACCAACGCCTAGTACCTGCGATAGGTAGAATTTTCAGTGATTTTTGCCAATTTTTAACTAAAAAATCTGTGAATTTATACATTATTTATAATAGCCACATAATACATTACAATAATAGATGAATACAAGATGTGTTAAACTTAGTGACGTTACTGTCTTTAAATTGACGCCATTAGACAGTTCATATAACTTTAAATTTTGAAAGTGCCCAAGGACACCAACTTTTGGGCTAATATAAAAAACAAGAAATTTGTAATTTTGGTTCAAAATATTGGCGTCCCTCTAAGTTACCAAACAAATGTTTGTGTTAGCCTACTATACTCCTTGCTAATATAAAATTTTCTATTAGGCTAGGTTTAATTTTATTTGGTAAAAAACAGTTATTACATATTCTTAACAAAACAGTCTGATTATTTTATTTAAAATTTGACAGTCAATTTTAATTTTTGTATATAGAGAAAAAAAGAAAATTATAGATTTTAGTAAACAAGTATTTTATTTGCTTTTTTTATCGTTCACTCCCCTGCCTGCGTACTCCTTTGTATTTCACAGCACCTTTTAGAGAATCCGGTAGTGCTGCCACGGACTTTATTGCATTTCTGCAAACAATTACTACCTATGTACGTGGCCAGGCCAGATATACTTAATTAAAAGTATACCGACCTGCCGGGAATGAACCCGAGACCTTCTGCACCGTAAGCAAGTAATATGCCACGGGCCGCCACTTTTGTTACAAACTTCCGCTTCATCACTCTAGTAATAAATCCCGTAGCGTATCTACAACAACTAAAACCTTGCAATCAATATTAGCTTACTTGAAAAAATCGGTTAAGTGAATACCCAGTACTTCGCTGGTAAATACATAGTTCTGAAACACAACATTTAACAATTCCCCCTTAACCGATTAAAATTAAAAGTAATGAATTTAATTTTCGGATTTTGCTACTCCAAGGATCTCGAAAATGGCCTATAATACAATATATAACACGTAGGTTGAAGCATTTTTGGTCTAACACATAGATGTCGCCCTTTTCAAGAAATCCATATGATTTTTAGGAAGTACCAACCTTCAAACGATACGTGTCAAAATGTCATGACATTTCCACGATTACTTTACAAGTTACAGTAGTTTTAGTGACGCTACTTTTGGTATTTTCAAAACAATGGAAATAACCGGTCAAGTGCAAGCTGAACTTGCACAATTAGTGTACCGTACGTTGACTGTTTTTAAAATAAAACACACCCCAAATGAGTTTTCAACAAAGTTTGTTTCCAATCTGATGACCTTGAATTTTTTTTTTATATATACCAGATACATTATTAAAGGTAATGCACTCGTGATAATTTTCGTTCAATCTACACCTCGTGGAAAATATTTCAGAATTTTTTCAAAATTTTTTGATCAGTACTTTTCGAGATAAGGTGGGGGGGACAGCGATTTTTCGCTATTTTTTAAAAATAATACAAGGAAAAGTGTGCTCAAGTATTACATTATATATATTTTTTACTCGTGTTCTCACAAGCTTTCATTTGACACCACACTCGATGACCTAGTAAAAAAATTTTTTTTTCACTTCCGATTTCACCCCCCAAAACTAACCCCTTAAGTCAAAATTTAACTTTCAAAACTACACGGCAATTCCTATATTATTACCAAATTTCAACTTTCTATGACAAATAGTTTTGGAGAATCGGGTGTGACAGACAGACAGACACCGAAGTCATCTTATAAGTGTTCCGTACGGAAAACTAAAAATTGAATTTCGTGTGTTGATTAAACACTGATTTTTGATGGCAAAAAATACCGTTCAAGCAAAGCAATGACTTGATAAGTGTTACGGGGACTCTGCCCCATGAAAATCACTCATCATTTACTGGTATGCTGAATTTAAACGCGGTCGTACAGATACAAATGATGCTGAACGCTCTGTAGGCCCAAATGCGGTGGTTACACCGGAAAACATAAAAAAAATCCACAAAATTGTTTTGGATGACCGTAAAGTGAAATTGCGTGAGATAGCTGACACCCTAAGGCCCTCCGCAAACTGAGCAACTTTTTAATTGAGGTGATTAAATAGTTTAGTTGCTCTTACCCAGATAGCAAAATGACGTTTTAAGTCAGTCCGTATGAGCTCAGATTTATGATTTGGACTTCAGATCCTACGTCTGAATGACGTTTTTAAGACCTCCTCAAGAAGTTGAATGCGCCACCTAACGTAGACAAAGAGAATTTCTCGTCAAAGATGATATCCAAATCTCCAACTGAACAAAGCTTTTGTAGAACAGTATCGCCTACGGAGTAATTGAAAAATATGGGTTGTCACGATAGGAATATCGGACGACATTGCATTTGGAAACGTTTAAGGTGAGGCTGTTAGTAGAGCAACAGTTCGTGGCAATCAGAAACCTAGTCTATGCATTTAAAAATCTTAAGGTCATCGGCATAAGCAAGCTTCCGGCAACCTATTTCACTCAGCAAGTCGTCAACAAACATATTGAAAAGAAGAGGTCCCAGGTTGGAACCCTGAGGAACACCTGAAGTGAGAATATGGAGAGGCGATCTAAACCCATTGATTTCTACAAAAAACCTGCGATCCAGGAGATACGAATTTAAAAGATCAATCAGGTTATTTAAGAGCCCGAAACGAGATCCAATCTTATCCAACAGTAAGTAGTGATCAAGTCGATCAAAGGCTTTGCGAAAATCCGTATAGACCACGTCAATCTGGCTCCCATCATTGATACCGTCGCACACAAACTGCGAAAATGAGGCAAGATTTGT
>CM032450.1:55047526-55055026 GCA_019049505.1 Pachyrhynchus sulphureomaculatus
TATTATAACTATAAACTAAATTATCTGTGTTCTCGGGCCTGGTTAGATACTTCCTAGTCCTTTTTGATAGTAGCAGCCTGTTTGGCTTGATGGGCTTGCAATACAGCAACAGCTTCTTCCACCTTATTTTTGAGGGACTCGTTATGCTCCAACATGTGCAACAATTCGGTATTGTCGATCTCCAGTAACATACCTGTCACATTTAATAATATTAAACATATTTCTTATACAAATATGTTTCAAAAATTATTTGCAGCTTTCTTATTTAAATGATGTTTTTTTTTTTCAAAAAACTGCATAGTAAAAACATCTTGCTTTCTCAAAACAGGTTAAATAGATTTTTTTGCTGCGTTTTTAAACTCTAGTATGAACGAATAAATAACTTGTTTAACTACACACAAATGAAAAATGGATGTTTGTCAAGTCAATTTTTGCGGTTGTAGTAGTGATACGTTAACAAAGTAAATGGTTCATATTTAGTGTTTATAAAGTTCTATTAGCAAGTAACAGAAAACCTCATGACTAATATAAACAAGTATGTTGACCTGCCATGAATCAAATCCAAGACCCTCAGCACATTAAGCCAGAACTATATATAACCCAAAGCCAAGATTGTCACTAGAACACTGTTAGTTTAAAACATATAAAATGTATGTAATTACTACTTTTTAATGCTTTTGTTAATTTTATTAGCTTATTCTACATACAATAGTTAACACCACTACACCAAATACTTTATTCTTGCATACAACACACGTTTCGACAACCATGTTAGCATCCTCAGGATGGATGATTGACTGTCAGTCCTGATAGTGGTTAGCAAAACGCGCGTCGAGAATAAAAATAAAGTCTCTGGTGTAGTGGTGACAACTACCGTGTATTTATTAACTTACCGGTAATTTTCCCAGCCAAATCTGCATACATGCGCTGAATAAGCGGAAAAAAGACGTTCACCCAACATCTGCTTCTGTTCATGTGGAGGAGCTGCTGCCAACATGGTTGTGGTGAGTGGTTCTTGGCCTTGAATATGCACAGCCTGTTGAACAGGAGCTGCTGGCATGGTGCCCATTGCTTGTGGAGGATTACGCATATTTGAGGTGTACTTGAAGTTGGGGGTACGAGTTCCAGCAGCAGCGACGACACTTTGACCAGCAAGAGGACGTCCTTGCATATTTGGGGGTTGTTGGCCAGTAATCGGTCTCGGAACATTAATATTACTACGCATAGTTGCTTGATTAGGAGGTCTAGCTGTTGCCCTGTAAGTGTTGGGCATTCCTGCATAAGCAGTGGCTCCCCCTTGACCACCTGGTCTGACAGGTGTCTGAGCAGGCCACCTTGGGCTGGTTCTGATTTGAGTCATTTGAGCTGCTCCATAGAACCTTTGTGGAGCTGGAATGGTCGGTACAAAATAGCCGCTAGAAGCTCCAGGTTGTATGAACTGTCCCATTTGGTGCATTCGCATATTTGCCATACGTTGCATGTACTGAGATGTTAAGTGGGCTTTCCTGTCTTCCTTTCTTTGAGCCAAAGCTACATACAATGGTTTGGATCCGACAATGCGGCCATTCATTTCTGTGACTGCTTTAGTAGCTTCTTCAGGAGATGAGAAACAAACAAAACCAAAACCTTTGCTACGGCCTTCTTCCATCATAACTTTGGCTGAAGTGATAGTTCCGAATGGAGCAAACTCCTTACGCAAACGTTCATCATCTATAGTATCATCCAAATTTTTAACGTAAAGATTGACACCTTGGTAACGGTTAAGTCGTTCCATTTTTAGGGCTTCAAAGCGACGTTTTAGTTCCTGTTGCCTTTCTGCTTTCTTTTGGGCGCGACCAACATAAAGAGGCTTTCCCTCCACAATTTCTTTGCCTATAAAAAACAAAATATAAATGGTACATCCATCCAACCAATCCTATAAAAAGACAGCCCAAACTATATTAAAATTCTAAATTAGCATTTGGTATTGTTTAGATACTAGAGCTGACATTTTTAAACATTGTCTGGGGGAGAATAAGTATTATTTAAGCTAAACTAACCCAGACTAAGTAGCATTTTGGTGATTTATTTTTGTGAGTTCCAACTTACAAAACACCTTTTGTTTACCTTTTTGTTTAAATGATAAAAGAAATTTAGAACAAAAATAAAATTATATTAAAATAATATAAATCAGGGCAACAAATGGCATTATTTCGAATATACCTTGACTCTTTTAACTGCTTAAAAATTGTGCCTCGTTTCCAGTTTGAAGACCACGAATATATAATTCTGCTATTTTCGTAGGCTTTAAACCATCACTTAAATTGGTATGTATAAATATTTCTTTGACTAAGGTCAAAATTATGCACAATGTTTATGAACCCATGATAAAATTATTATAAAAACATTATAGGAGATAAGAAAAAAACAGTTTGAAGGTTAACTAACTAAAAAACGTTAAATGTAACAAACTTTGGATAGGAGACTGAAAAAGTGAAAATTGCTTTTTACAACCTGCTAAACTTTATAGCATTTTTTCTTAAAAAAAATTTAATGCAAAAATAAAAACTATTTCTTGTAATTTACTGCTGCATTTAAAGATGTTAATTTTACTCATAAAGTGATGAAATTTTATATATACTTCAATTTAATATAAAAATAAATACAAATCAGGTTAAAAATTATTACATCCTTTAGAAAGCCCCACTAACTTCTAGAAATTCTAAAATGTATTTCTCAAATATGCTTTTTTTCTGTTCACTAAAAATCTGTTATTTTTACTTCAATTTGCTTACAATTAAACTTTTCATTTCATATCAATTTAATTGATAATTTAATGAACCTTCTAAAAACACAGATTAAAACTATACCTACCATTTAACGCTTCTACAGCAGCCTCGGCAGCTTCAGGACTTTCAAATGCTACAAAACCAAAACCTTTAGATTTTCCATCATCTTTACTCATAATTTTGTAACTAGTAATCTTTCCAAATTTTTCAAACATACTGCGTAGCTGTTCTTCAGATAAATCTTCTCCAAAGTTCTTAACATATACATTGGTGAAAAGTTTAGCTTTTTCTCCAAGTTCCTTCTCTCTTTCCTTACGAGGAATGAAACGTCCAACGTAAACTTTCTTTCCGTTGAGCAACATTCCGTTGACTTTTTCAATAGATTTGTTAGCCGCTTCCTCAGTTTCAAAATGAACAAAACCATAGCCCTTACTAGCCCCGCTCTCATCCTGGGCTACTTTACAACTAAGAATGTTGCCAAAGGCAGAAAAGGTATCATACATAGCTTTGTTATCAATGGAACGGTCCAAATTTTTAATAAATACATTGCCCACTCCAGATTTCCTCAAAGAAGGATCACGTTGAGACCACATAATACGAATGGGTCTTCCCTTAATCAAATCAAAATTCATAGTATCCAAAGCTCTCTCAGCTGAAAAATATTAAAAATAAATTTATTTTCATAATTCATTCAGGGAAAAGAATAAATATTATGTAGGTAAAAGAGTAAAGAAGAGAGAAAGAACCCCATAATTAAAAATTTTAACATTTCATAGTGTAAAACATTTTTTTATATCAATTTACAAAGCTGAAAAATTTAAACTAATTTGTTGCTTCGGATGCAACAATAAATACCCGGTCAAGTGCAAGTTGAACTTGCACAATTAGTGTTCCATACGTTGATTGCTTTTTAAAATAAAAATTTTTGTTGAGGAGGTATAAAATGATCAGTGACATACCCCAAATAAGTTTTCAACAAAGTCTGTTCCTAATCTTTACTGAAAATTGATGACCTTGGATTTTTTTTTTATATCCGGATAAATTATTAAAGGTAATGCACTCGTGATTAATTTTTGTTCGATCTACACCCCGTAGAGAATATTCCAAATTTTTTTCAAAATTTTTTGATTAGTACTTTTCGAAATAAGGGGAGGACAGCGATTTTTTAAAAATAATACAAAGAAAAGTGTGCCAAAGTATTACGTTACATATATATTTTTTACTCGTGTTTTCATAAGCTTTCATTTGACACCACACTCGATGACCTAGTAAAAATTTTTTTTTTCACTTCCAATTTCACCCCCCAAAAGTAACCCATTAAGTCAAAAATTTAATTTTCAAAACTATACGGCTCTGATGGGGCCATCAATTCCTATATTAGTACCAAAACTTTCTACGACAAATAGTTTCGGAGAAAATCGGATGTGACAGACGGACAGACACCGAAGTGATCTTATAAGTGTTCTGTACAGAACACTAAAAATAATGTGTATCAAGCTAGTTTTTTTTTTTGTTTGACAACTGTCATGGTTGGTGTGTTAAAGGTACGCCTTGTTTTGGAGCTAATGTGGCGCCACATGATCCGAGATGTTGCTTTACTACCTCACGTGACTTCATGCATAACCGAACGCTATCCGTAGAAATGTCAAGCTGTTTAGGTTATGTACGTCAAAAAAGAAACAAAAAAAAAATATTAATAGCAGTTTGAGCAGTCTAATTTTAAAAATAGGTTAAGTTATTAAAGGGAAAATTTAATAATAGGCTTCTAATTTTACAAGAGAATGTGCAGGAGAATAGAGGAAGACCGCAGAAGAATAGAACAAGATTAGAAAAGGGAGAAAAGTGACGAGGAGTTAGAACAGAAAAAAGTAGAGAAAAGGAAAGAAAAGCGGAAAACGGTAGGGACTAAGGAGAGAAAATTGGTAGGAGCAGATTTTATAGAAAAGAAAGAGGAAGAAGATAAGATTAGACACAGCTAAGGGAGAGAGAAGCAGACAGGAAAAGAAGAACGACTAGGTTAAAGGAGAGAGGACCACAGAGAGAAAGAAACTCAGACAACGCTAGAAGTAGTTACATAGGCGGAAGGTAAGCTCAATAGAGGAGAGGAAATTTGATCAGAGGAAGATAGAAAGGAAGAGAGAGAGGAAACGTTTGAGATACCAGAAAGGGGGGTGAAGGACAGAGAGATAGAGAGAAGAGAAAGGGAAAAGAACAAGAGAAGAGATAGAAGGGAAGATAGAAGAAATGGTGAGAAGAGGAAGAGTAGGCTGAATTTCTCCCAGAAAAGTAGAAGAGAATCATCATAGAGGAAGAATCAGAGCTGGAGAAAAATAGCAGAAGCAAGAATTACTAAGTAGAAGCCGAGGGATAGATGTAGTTGGTAGATTGAGAAAGGAACAGAAAAGGGAAAGGAAGGAAAGAAACAGGAGGGAACTTGAAGAGAAAAGAACAGACGTTAAAAAAGAGAAAGGAGTCAGATGAAAAGAAGGGAAGAAACCCGCTAGAAAGGTAGGAACGGAAGAAAGGAAGAAAGGAGATCAAAGCTTCAGCGATAGGAATGACAGAATAGAAACAGAAAAAGAAAAGAAATTAGAGAGAGAGAAGACAGAAAATAGGGGAAGGAGGAAAAAGAATAGAAGAGAGAAAGAATGGACAAGAGAGAGTGAAATCAAGAAGAAAAAGAATGCGTGGAGGAGGAGAAGGAAAGAGAGAGACTTCGAGGTAGTGGCCAGGGAAAGAAAATACAGGAAATTAACGGAAATAGAAGTCAGGAAAGGCGAGGAGAGAATGAGCAAAAGACCTTAGGAAGGGATTACCTGACTTCAAGATGAAGAAGAAAGGAGAAGAAAGAAAAATAGGACAGAGGTATAGATAGAAAAAAGCGAGAAAGAAGCAGTAGAATGCAGTAGATTATATGAAGAAGATCATAGAGGATAGGATAGTCGTCATTTGAAAGTAGACGGGTCCTAAGGAAGGAAGATAAGAGTAATGTCAAGAAGAAGCAGAAATAGGGAAAAGGAAAAAATTAAGGAGAAGTTTAGAAGGAAGGTTATTACGTCAAAAAAGATAAGAAAACAAAAAAAAAATATTAATAGCAGTTTGAGCAGTTCTAATTTTAATGTGAAATAGTTTTTTTTTTGATGTTTAAGTTATTAATGCTGGCGCCAAATCCGAGATGTTGTGGACTTCAAAATTTAAAGTATCAAAGTACAAAATATTGTAACATACAAATCCAAGATACATTTTCATATAAAAAAATTTTAATCCAATTTTAAACCAATAGCTTCTTGGAATTCAAGAAACTTCAATTAATTATTAATAATCGAAATATTACAACTTTTCCTTGATCTGAAAAGAGATTGTAACACGTGTGATGGATGACTCATGGTCATTTGTGCTTGACAAAGGAAAGGGTAAATAAGAACGATTTTTCACCATATGGATACTTACCATCGGCTGGTTGTTGAAAATTTACATAAGCGTACCCTAGGGACCTACGAGTTATCAAATCTCTGCAAACCCGGATAGACAAAACGGGTCCTGCAGTGGAAAACTTTTCAAAAAGCATGGCCTCGGTAATATCAGAATGTAAATCTCCGACGTATAAGGACGCCATGGGATAATTTGGTGCCCCTTGATTCATTTTAGTATCTTAAGACGACGATTTAGAAATAATGGAAATCACGACACTATGAATACACAGATTAACGAATGCTATGCTCCCGTAATATATAAAACGAAATTAAAAATATCGTTTATTTAGGGTTTTCCACTGTTTTTCGATTTTTTTTTGGTTTTTTATTGAGTTTTTTATATTTTTTTGTATTTTTAAATGTATTATTTCACTTTTTTTTAGGGTGGTTGTGTGTCGTTGCAACACGGACACAACCACACGCTCACACCACTACTTTTAACAAAATGGAGCGCAGCATAGCGTTGTGCGCCGCCTTTTAAAGGTACAGGATGTGACACCGTTACTGTATTGTCTAGGCTACCGCCACAAATTCAAAACATAATATACTTAAATTTTAATAACATTTATAATATAACCCAATACAAACTCAAAAATCATTTTTTCCCACAGAAATTAAAGGTTTCTTAACAGCGATAATAATAAAGAAGGTATCTAAAAATTAAATACTATTTAAAAAGTAAATACCCAATAAGACTTCAAAAATGGCGCCTGTTTGATAATCGGAGCTACCAACGATTGGAACAACATCCGCTATTAATAAGGTGCGTTCAAATATTCACCCCACCAGCTACGAATGACACTGACAACAGATGACCACGTGGTATTTACAAAAAGATTTGAATTCTTTTTTTTCAAAATTAATTTGAGTTTTCTTTTTAGTTATAGTAGTTTAGGTTCACGTGCTATATGTTGGTACGTTCGCAATATTACCATTTAGCTTTATGGTTAGATTTTCTCGGAGCTGGTCTGAATCTGATTCTGATTCGTATTAACTACTTGTTACCTACCAAATTGTGACATGTAAAACGTAACGCATTGGTATTATTTACACCCTTGAATTTTTAACTAGAATTGCAATCGTATATTAATTTCATAAACTATATCAACCACAGTAATTCAGTGCATTACGTATGTATATATATATATATATATATATATATATATATATATATATATATATATATATATATATATATATATATATATATATATATATATATATATATATATATATATATATATATATATATATATATA
>CM032450.1:55057526-55275026 GCA_019049505.1 Pachyrhynchus sulphureomaculatus
ATATATGTATATAGGTACCGAGACGAAATAATTTTATTTGTTTATAATTAAACAAATATTTAAGTAGTAAATATTTGATTGACACTTTTATGATGAGATCCTAGAGTGAGCTAGATTGATTTATTGGCTATTAGGTAATTATTATACATTATTTACTAAGAAAAGACGTGAAAATACATATTGGATCTTAAGATACATATATACATGTCAGGAACTTTTTATTTTATTTAAAGGCAATCACGGTACGGAACATTAATTGCGCAAGTCAAACTTGCACTTGACCGGTTTTTTTTTCTTCAGTACATTGCTGAGGGATGTATGTACCTTTCTTATCGTAGTGCTTTTATGTAGTTTCGTTTTACTCGATTTTTAAGTGATCTTCACTATGAGAAAATCTACTACAGACAGTTGACCACACCTCACAAGAAGTCTATGCAAATTCTGACGAAGTATGAATTATTGGGTAATTTTCATTTGAATAATTTTTTTGTTCAAGTTTTCGCAGTCAGAATTTTTCATAGCTACTAATGAACCGAAAACATGTTATGCAACCATATATACATTAAGTATTTGGTTTTATATATCTGCAGGATCGGAACGAGAACAATAATCAATATATTGTTCTGCTTCACTGGGATATTTTTATTGAAAAAATGGTGAATTATTTACTTTTCCTTTCTGTAATCTTTTTATGAAGATTAATTACAACTCTGCTAGTGGTATAACAAATTTACTGCCACTGGGCTCCCCGGAGGCTTGGTTCTAATATAATGTTGATCTACACCACAAACAAGTATTTTTTCAAGGAATTACCAAAAAAATGCCCAAACGTTATTTTATTTTAATAACTTTCAAATAATACTAAGTATTTCTCTTTCTCCTGTACTAATTACAGTTTTTGTAACCAATTCGTTTTTTTTCTTCATTGAAATGTCAATTTTCTGGTGTGACTAATAAGTAAAGCATATTTTAAAATTAACCAATAATATACCGGAGAAATACTATATTTGGAACCTCAGTATTTGTTTAATTAGCTGGAGCTAGAGGGATAAATTGAACAGTAAATTTCAAACAAGTTGAGAAATTTAAGCATCCAAATTTTCCATTACAATTTTAAAAATGTTATTTTTTAAAAAGTTACTTCTTACGATACTCTATTTTTATATAAAAAAACTTATTTATCATCCTAAAGACCTCACTTAACCATTTAAAAATGAAAATTGGTGTACACAAACCTATGTATGTTTGAGTAGATAGAATAATATATAATATAGTACAAGACATTCGTTCTTGTAATATTTTCAAGTTTCAAAATCACTGGAAGTACACAAAAAAGACATGTACATCATCAGAAGTAAACAAACAGAACTAGAGCATACAATTTACATCGTTCCCATCTTGTTATTTCACAGCTCATGAATGTTACATGTATGTATGTATTGTAAAGAAATACAAAACGTTACCGCAAAATCAGGCCGGCTGACTATCGACGGATTTGCAAGTAGAAGTTGTGTTATATGTAACAATAATATGGAAAAATATGCGCCCCCATCATATTTTAACGATCAGCGACGATTTTTTCCACGGGTTTCTCTTTCTGTAGCGATAGCTATTTTTTTGTGGTAAGAACCAATAATCAGAGAATCAAAAAAACAGTTGTTAATGTATTATTTAAATAGCTGACACATTATTGTCCTTTTCCCATTCTTCTAGATATCGGTAGAAAAAATAAATTTATTTTAATCCCATTATATATTATACGTTAGATATGAAGATTATTAAATGTGGGAAAATAATCCATTAAGAACTCCCCACAAAAAGTTTCTCTCCATGACCTTCTTCCATCTGGCGACATGTTTAGCAACTAGTACAAGAATAGAAATGACGTCATCCGAATGGTGGTGTTTCATTAGCCAAACAATAATATGGCGCGCTCAATGTAGGTTGTCAATGTCGATAATTATTAAAATCATGTAGTTACGTTATCTCCGATACTAAAATTTGTTTTTGTTGATAACGTGTCGTGCAATATGATGAGTTTCATTTAAACGATGTACGTTAAGTACAAAGTGTGGACAGTTCCGTAATAAAACAGTTTTTAAGCGTGAGAAAAAACAACAGTAGGAGGCCTTAATATACAATGGCTGGAGCTGGAACCGATATTGATATTACTGCCCTTTTGGCACAAAGAGATGCAATTATTCGGGAACAAAACGAGCAAATAATTCGACTGAAACGGGAATTAGATGGGGTAGCTAGCGAACGAGACCTTCTTCTGTGTGAAAATAGCAACTTGAGGTTTGAACTAGAAATGGTGGAGTTAAAAAGGCTTCAAGAGGAAAGGTAAGTTGTTATATTTTTTTATAACAGTTGCGTAATCCTTTCTACTTATTTAAATTAAAAACAGAAACAGTTGGTCGCAATAGTGGTGTCAAAACGAGGTTAGGTTCTCCTGCAACTTGACAACAAAGCTGATCTTGAAAGTTAAACATTTTTGATTATATTAAGTAACACCGCGCTTTACATGTGTTAACTTAAATATACCATTTGTCCCAGAAAGTTTTTAAATGCCTATGTAATAATTTACACGTATTTGGTCTAAATTTAATTAGTAAACGAGATTGAAATTTTAATTCATCATTTCGATTATTAAGGTTTTATCTGTTTGAAAATATCTCACTTGTGATTCATAGATCAGCTGTGTAGCGGTGTAATTTTTATGAAAGGGTTATAACTGTCAAAATTTAATGGGAACCTCCCTCAATTGGCTATTAGTATAAAGGGTCAAAGTATCAAAAGTGTTATTTTTATATATACGCGTGCGCTAGTGCACAAAATTATTCAGCCTTAGAAGCACCCCTGTATTACTTTCTCCCCCTAAGTCATAAATTTCCCCATACCTCTACGCTAGACAATACATTTTATTGTTATTAGTGTGAGACAATTTTCGTCCTTTCTTTTTTTATTGTTTTCTACAAGTTTCACGATAATCAGAATGCAGACAGCTAGTATTATTTATTACTTGTGAGATAAAAACGCAATTGGTCTCATTTATTTTGCAAAAATTTTACCTTCTGTCTACACAGACAACTTCTTTTCAATTGAAAAATTTATGTAAAGCGCCTAAAATTAATATTAATTAATTATTAAAGTAGAGGAGTTTTCTTTTTAACATAACCTTAAAAAACGCCGACAGTCGGTAGGATAAAAGAAAACGTCAAATATTATATAAAGGGTGATTCATTTAGAGATACTTTTTGTGATGGGGATTTAATTGCAGATTGCGCATGCGCCGTGTCAACTGAAGTGGCATTCCTGTTCAGTAGTGTTTGACAATTCATAATGGAAAGACTTAGCCCGGCACAGCGTCTACAAATTGTTCAACTTTATTACGAAAATGAGCGTTCTACGAGGAATGTGTACCGGGCGCTTAGAGCAACTTATGGTCCACATAATCGGCCTACCGAACGCACAATTCACTCTACCATCAATAAGTTTGAGACCCAATTTTCATTATTGGATAATGCTCGACCGAATAGACCACATCCAGCACGTAGTGAAGAAAATATAGGGGCGGTAGCGGAGAGGGTACGCGAAGACCGTGAAGTGTCGATTCGTCGCCGTTCTCAACAGCTTGGCCTGTCATATTCAACAACTTGGCGTATTTTACGTAAGGATCTTTCTTTAAAAGCATACAAAATTCAACTAGTGCAACAACTGAAGCCGACCGACCTTCCGAATCGTTTCCGTTTTAGTCGTTGGGCTCTTGACAAGCTTGCAGAAGATCCACTGTTTTCGAGAAAAATTTTGTTCACCGATGAGGCCCGTTTTTGGCTTAATGGGTTCGTGAATAAACAAAATGCCCGTAATTGGGGTGATGAACAACCTGAAGAGGTTCAAGAGCTGCCATTAAATCCGGAAAAAACAACTGTTTGGTGTGGTTTATAGGCCGGTGGAATAATCGGTCCATATTTCTTCAAAACGGAGGCCGGCCGGAATGTTACTATGAATGGTGACCGTTATCGCGCCATGATAACAGACTATTTGATGCCAGAAATTGAAGCCCGTGGTCTCGACGAAATTTGGTTCCAACAAGATGGCGCCACTTGCCATACAGCCCGTGAAACCATGGCTTTACTGCGAGAGCAATTCGGCGAACAAATCATTTCACGCTTTGGACCAGTGAATTGGCCGGCTAGATCATGTGACATCACACCTCTTGACTTTTTCCTTTGGGGCTATGTAAAGTCCAAAGTCTACATGGATAAGCCAGCTACAATTGAGGCATTAGAGGCCAATACTACTCGAGTCATTGGCCAAATACCACTCGAAATACTCACACGCGTCATTGAAAATTGGAACTTCAGAATGGACGTTGTTAACCGTAGTCGCGGACAACATTTGAAAGAAATTATCTTTAAGAAATAATTGTAAAGAATGGTTCTTTTATGTGATAATAAAGATTATAAAATAAAATTGTTTTTATTCATTTTTTTTTTATTTAAAAAAAAAGTACCTCTAAATGAATCACCCTTTACATAACTTATCCCCAAAATTGATTAGGAAATTTGAACAAACTCCAGTTGCTCAATTTATTAACTTTTAAATGGAAAAATATATTGAGGAAGATTTTTAACTTTACCAAGGAAAAATTAAGTGAAAAATGAATTGTTCAGTTTCTTGATAAAAAGCGGTTACTACGACTTAATTCTGTTTCATAAAAATGCGTTTCTATAAGTGTAAAAAAGTGCGTTTCTGGGGTGCGTTTATAAATGTAAAAACTCATCTGTATCAACTAAGCTAGACTCTACAAAGAAGAGAACAAAACTCGACATAGACGTGAACAATACTCGAAGTTCTTGTCATAGTACTGGCGCAAAAAAATCACTAAGATATAACATTTTACATCTTTTGGCTGCTGTATTGCTAGTTTTTAAAGGAATATCTGCTTTCTGTCGAGGCTACAGACCGGTTAAGGAATTGTTTAATGAGTTTTAATACCCCTGCGTAGCGCGGTCAATATATAAAAATCAATATCAACTACTAAAACTGAACAAAGTCCATAGTAGTTCAGGAGTTATTTACTGTTCTTTCATCTGTCAACCTATCTCGAGACGCGATTCATCGTATTGCAATTCATCAGCCGATCTAGGATTACCAGAGACGAGAACAATACTCAAAGTACTTATTACAGTACTAACACAAAAGCCATGTCCCATTAAGTCTTAATACCTCCAAATTTAAATGGTTCTGGTTTGTATGGTCAGTCGACGTGTGTTTTTTTATATAAAAAACTCGTTAAAAATCAATCTAAAATCAACCTATTGTGGTTTCTACGTTGGATCAATTTTTAGCCTGTTTTTACATGGTTTTACAATCCCGTTCACCAAGCAGACGTAATAAGCTGGCTAGAAAAAGAAGATAATAGAAAAATCCAAAATAATAGTATCGGCACAGTAAACTCAGTACAGTAGCGAAACTTATAGGTATAGGAAAATCAGGTCTCAGTTTTCAAGAGGTCACGTGGTAGTCTGCCATGTTAAAAAAGGGACCAGCGGGATATTTTAAATAGAAATAATGTTACTGTGCAAAGTCGTAGATATTATACAAATGTTTGAAAATTTTTGGTTTAATAAAACGTCAAGTTACTCCAGCATAAGTAATATAAAAAAAAAAACGAAAAGAATGGGCCGCTTTGTTGTTACAAGTGAAAAACTTGATAGGAAGGCATTTTCAGGAAAAATGTCGCAAGGAATTGAATAGGCATATTAGATTTTAGGCCCAACGCTTTGCTGGGACTCTATGAGGTCCAAAAGTGAAAACTGAAACTAGAACCCAAATTTTTAAATACATGTTTGAATTCAGCAAGGCATTTTATGCCCGAATACAAATTGATTATTTCTGGGCCTGATTGGGCCTCATAGTAACTACAGTCCCTGGCCAAATTATTAGACGCACTGTATTTTTTTTAGTAATTTTATGTTTCTTAAGAGTTTTTATGCAATAATGGTATATTTAAACTACAATATTATTGATTTTTATTTAAAAGAATTGTTGTAGACTACATATTTGTATTTATTTTTAACATATGGCAACACTGTGTTGACAAAGTGATACATGAACGTAAACAAGTACAAATCTGTATCAGTCGCGATCGGAATCGAGTCAGGTACGGACGTGTTTCTGTGGCTTTATGGACTGTGATTGTTTGTTTAACAGTTTTAAACTACTCAGTTATTAGTTTATTTTGTATGCAGTGTTTTAAAAAAGTAATTGGACTATTTTCATTATGGGTAGAAAAGGCGATCTTTCACCACGTAAAAAAGCTAAAGTGAAGGCCCTTGTGATTGCGAAAACATTTACAAACCGAGAAATATCACGAAGATTGGAGGTTTCTGAAGCTAGTGTACGACGCATAAAAAAGAAAATTGAGTCAGGGAAGGAATTAAGCCCGAAAAGAAAGAAAAGATGCGGTAGAAAACCAATTTTCACTCCACGGTCAGAGAGATGTTTGAAGAAAATTTGTGTAGAAAACAGATTTGCTACCACAAAGGTAATAAAATCACAACTCGAGGATGCTAGCGTAAATGCTTCTGAGCGCACTGTTCGAAGAAAATTGAAAGAATTAGATTTTAAGGCCTGTCGCCCCGCCAGGAAGCCCAAGTTAACAGCTGCAATGAAAGCAAAGCGCCTGAAGTGGGCCAAACAATGCCAAGACAAAGATGTGGACTTCTGGAGATCGGTAAGATACAGCAATTTAATCAATAATTGATACATTATTATCATTTTCAGTTAAATAAAGCAAATAAACATGGAAGTTTATATATTTTTCCTATTTTTGACAGGTCTGCTTCAGTGACGAAAGCACATTCGAAATTTTGCAGAATAAAGCTCAGTATGTGCGTCGTCGTCATGGAGAAAAGTTTGATCCTGATTGTGTCGTCCCGACGGTTAAACATCCCACCAAAATGATGATTTGGTCAGTCATCAGCGGCAAGGGCACTGGACGTCTGTACGTCGTCAAAGGAATAATGAGGCAAGACCAGTACAAAGAAGTATTACAAAATCGGTAGATTCCGCAGCTCAGAGAATGGTTTCCAAATGGGGAACCATTCACTTTCAAGCAAGATGGAGCTCCCTGCCACACTGCTCGGTCTGTTAAAGCTTTTTTGGCAGAAAAAAATATCCCTCTGTTGGATTGGCCCTGATATGAACCCCATTGAAAATGTGTGGGAGCTGATGAAAAGAGAAGTGGCTAAAGATGTGATTACCAACAAAACCCAGCTCCTAGAAAAGATTATTCATGTATGGAATCATCATCCTCAAATGCAGGAGACAGTACAATCTTGCATTGATAGCATGCCGCGCAGAATTAAAGCTTTGATAGTGGCTAAAGGTGGCTCAACTAAATATTGACTTTTACTAACATTAATTTCACTTTTCTTTAAAACTTAATAAACTTATGCTTTTCTAAATTAATGCTGTTTTACTTATGTCAAATAAATAGGCAATTGATTGGATAATATAAAAATAAAAAACAAATCAATTTAAAATAACAAAACGGTACAATATCACTCGGTAATTAATATTTTACATGAAATCTTGCAGTGCGTCTAATAATTTGGCCAGGGACTGTACAATAAAATCCGACTCTTATAAGGATCTTTACCTTTTCAAATCATTTTTGAACATTTTTTGAGAAAAATGTGAAGCGCTTATTTTATAATTTTCAATTTCATAATTGATGATGCGTTTGGTTGCTGCAAGCCAGATCTTTGCTCTATAAACAAAAAAATGTCATAAGAGAAATAGCTTTTCAGAAGTATTCAGTTTATCCACGTATGATTTCTTACGCAATTGATATTCTTTAATAAAATTAATCACCTTTCAACATCTTTGGGGAAGAAGGAACTCATTCCCGGCGTACTTTTTGAATTATTTTTACAGTTGTCAACGGCACAACAATAACCTGCTTTCCCCACGATTATATAAATTGTTTGTCAACCTTTTCGATTCTCTTCACATACAAACGTTTTTAATTCTCTTTTTCTACAAATTCTCTCTTCCTTCTGTCTTAAAATTCATATAAACTGCAGTCACATCAAGAAACGATCGACAATAATTTTCAAAAGACACATTCCGAGATCAGATGTAAACATTGAGCGGCCATTTTGAAAGAGGGACTCGTCACCAACTTGGAGCTCACTTTCGCTACTGCATTGGGTTTACTATGCTATCGATGCTAAAGTGATTTGCATCGAGCCGTCTTTTGTTAATAAAACACTGTAATAATATCGTGGTGTCGAGATTTAATAAAAGATGATAATTTTAAAAACTTTTTCTTTGTACTTTTAGATTTTACTAGTGCAACTACTTTAAAATCATAAAAATTAACAAGTACCTTATCTAGTTTAAGTTGTTTGAATTAGACTCGGTGAAGTGCATTCAAAGTATAACTGGTATCTTAAAAAGTGAAATTAAATAAAATTAATTAATATCAGTGTAATTTTCCTCAATTTTTTTTACTTAATAATTTTACTTGTTGTTTTTCTAGGAAAAGCTTCTTTCCGTTTCAGGATCGCTAGATCATGAAAAACATAATTTTCAAATTCCGTCGGTCTGTCTGCCTATTTGCGCGATAACTCGGTGACAAAATTAGATATCAATTAGCAACGCACATAGTATTTAATTGCCTAACACGTAGGCTGAAAAGTTTTTGGTCTGAGACGTAGATGTCCCCCTTTTCAAAAAATTTATATGATTTTTAGGAAGTACAATCCCTCAAACGATACGTGTTAAAATGTCATGACATTTCGACGATTAGTTTACAAGTTACAGTGATTTTAGTGACGCTACTTTGATATTTTAATTTAGCACTCTGAGTGCTAATACTAAATTCAAATGGATCTGTCCGTGTAAAATGTTCCATGTGATCTTCTCATGTATCGTTTTAGTTTATTAGTGTTCCGTAAACTTAAGGACAAACGTCCAAATTTGCAATAATACGTAAATTGCGCTAAACCTAACAAGTTGTGAGTTTGCTCACAAATTGCTATGTTTGGACACAAAAATAAATATATGAAGACAAATATATATTAATATTTTTAGTGTTCCATATGGAACAGTTATAAGATCACTTCGGTGTCTGTCCGTCTGTCACACCCGATTTTCTCCGAAACTATTTGACATTGAAATTTGGTACCAGTATAGGAATTGATGGCCTTAAAAAGGCAAGAAGACCTTGCCAAACACTACCGACCAGTCGCACTGCTTTCAATAATATCGAAAGTCATGGAAAAGGCTGTCAATCAGCATCTTCTAAAATACCTTGAAGGATTCAACATTATTAGCCATCACCAATACGGCTTTCGTAAACATAGATCAACAGGAGATCTTCTGACTTATGTAACACATGTTTGGAACAACGCAATTGAACACTTCGGAGAATCTCGAGCGGTTGCTCTTGACATATCCAAGGCATTCGACCGTGTTTGACACGATGGACTGTTGGCTAAGCTGCGCTCTTATGGTATGTCTGAAAAGTTCTGTTTGTGGCTCTCATGTTTCCTCACAGAGCGTTCTTTACGAGTTGCAGTCGACGGATTTCTTTCTAACACCTTTACTGTTAACGTCGGTGGGCCCCAAGGCTCCATACTATCTCCTACTCTCTTTCTTATTTACATTAACGATCTGTTGGAAAAGACCGGGAATCCAATCTGCAGCTTTGTAGATGACAGTACGATTATATCTTCATTCACTTTGAACGCTCGGACATCGGCTGCTGAGGCGAATATCCGCAGACCGAAGACCTGGAAGAAATTCTATCTTGGGGTGACAGTAACCAAGTGGAATTTAACGCTACAAAAACCCAGGCTGCAGTTTTTTCTAAAAAAGTTAACGTTGCTGAACCCGACATAGTTATGTCGGCGCACTTTATTCCCCTGGCATCGTCACTCAATTTGTTGGGCGTTAATTTGGGAGCAAATATGTCCTGGCATGAACATGTTGCAGGCATAGCAAGGAGAGCTTCTCAAAAGTTGGGAATATTATTTCGAACCAGAAAGCTTTACACTCCACAACAACTGTTAACTCTTTACAAAGCTCAAATTCGACCAACTATGGAATACTGCTCCCATGTTTAGGGCTCCGCTCCCAAACATACACTACATTTGTAGGATGCTATTCACAAGAGCTTGATTTGTGACCCGGAACTGCCCAGCAACCTTGACTCATTGGATTGTTGGATTCTGTTCAGAGAAGGGCTGTTCGTCTGATTGGAGACCCAGAACTGACCGGCGGCCTTGATTCGCTGGAACATCGAAGAACGGTTGGCGACTTGAGTCTATTCTACAAGTATTTTCATGGCGAGTGTTCGAAGGATGTAGCCCGCTTAATTCCTCCCAGAGCGGTGCTTGTTAGAAGTACACGTCGCGCTGATACTTCACATCCGTATGAGGTTCAGCTTGTTACTCGACGTACAACGCTTCTCAAGCAGTCTCTTTTATGGAGAACATCATCCCTCTGGAATGGCTTACCCAGGACTGTGTTTGCAGCCGAGTACAATTTACAGTTACAGCGGTTCAAGAACAACGTGAATCGCTTTTTCCGCACACGTGTCGCTCCTGTAGCGCTTTAGGGACTTCCCTGCAGCACGTGTGCTAGACCCATAAAAAAAAAACGGGAGTTCAAACATACATATGATGTAATACTTGCGTGCACTTTTCTTTGTATTATTTTTAAAAAATCGCGAATAATCGCTGTCCCCCCCTTTATCTCGAAAAGTACTGATCAAAAAATTTTGAAAAAATTCTGGAATATTCTCCATGGAGTATAGATTGAACGAAAATTACTACGAATGCATTACCTTTAATAATTTATCTGGTATATAAAAAAAAAAAACAAAAATTTCAAGGTCATCAGTTTTCATTGAAAATCGGAAACAAACTTTGTTAAAAACTGATTTGAGGTGTATTTTCTGAAGTCACTGATCATTTATTTTAGAAGCAATCAACGTACGGAACACTAATTGCGCAAGTTCAACTTGCACTTGACCGGTTATTTTTAATTTATATGTGTACAGTATTTTAAAATAAATAACAGATTAAACAACTGATGAAGACCAGAATGTATAATCGAAACGTTTTGCCACAAATATATATTATAATATAAAAAGTCTTTCAATTTCATGAACATTAAACCAAAGACAATTATAAAAAAAACATAATTGTTACATGTTCAAAGAAATTTAAAAAAAAAAAAGGAAAAAGTGAGATTTTTGTAAAACTATTTTAAAAAACATGGTCCATTGCAAGTCGGACTTGCACAATTAGCGTTTCGTACTTCGATTGCTTTTATAAATAAAAATTTTTGTTATGGAGGTAAAAAATGATCAGTGAATCAACAAAACACACCCCAAATGAGTTTTCAACAAATTTGTTTCCGATCTTCGTTGAAAACTGATGACCTCGAAATTTTTATTTTTTATATATCAGGTAAATTATTAAAGGTAATGTACTCGTGATAATTTTCGTTCAATCTACACCCTATGGAGAATATTCCAGAATTTTTTCTAAATTTTTTGATGAATGCTTTTTTAAAAAATAATACGAAGACAAGTGTGCACAAGTATTACATTATATATATTTTTGAACTCGTGTTTTTACAAGTTTTCATTTGACACTCCACTCGATGACCTGATAATTTTTTTTTCGCTTACGATTTCACCCCTTAAAACGTAACCTCTAAGTCAAAATTTAACTTTCAAAATTACACGAATCTGATAAGGCTATTGAACTCCTATATTAGTGCCAAATTTCAACTTTCTATGTCAAATAGTTTCGGGGAAAATCGGATGTGACAGACGGACAGACACCGAAGTGATCTTATAAGTGTTCCATATGGAACACTAAAAATATTAATATATATTTGTCTTCATATATTTATTTTTGTGTCCAAACATAGCAATTTGTGAGCAAACTCACAACTTGTTAGCTTTAGCGCAATTTACGTATTATTGCAAATTTGGACGTTTGTCCTTAAGTTTCTAAGATTACCAAATACTAAGATGATTACTTGTTATTGATAGAATTTTATTACATACTTCAACGTCATTTTTAAATATATATGTTTTTTTTTTTTTCTGTATATAAGATTATTAATATTGCCTAGTAACAGTGTAGTTAATTGTCTACAAGATAAATGTTTAGTATTTTTAAAAACCAATATATTTTAATTACGTTGACTGCCATCGCCATCTTACGTACGTGTTGACTTGTTGACTTTGGTCAAATATTTGCATGTATGACAACACAACTTTTTAAATTTGTATTTGCATAGTGATTACCATAATATTTATTGTTTAAAAAGTATGGTACTGAGAATCATGGGACGCGTAGAGGTGTTTTTTTATGTTAAATTTAGTATTTCACAGTATATCGTGTGGCTCGAAAAAATACCTAATTTAGCTGCTTCATCTTGCAGATCGATGTGTATTTTTCTATCCTAGTCATTTATTTGATGACTGACTAGCATGTACCCGGATTCACTGTTCGTGAAATGATTTTGGTGTACAAGGAAGGAGTTTGTAGTTTTTCAAGTTTACTTTTCTTGAAGAATTATATTGAACATCTTATAAAGATTTACCGTTAATTAAAATAATGCGATCGGGTGTATAGACTTGTAAATTGGTCTTTTCCAGGAAGAGTATCACTAGCAGATCATTTACCAAGAGTGACCACAGTAAAACCTACTTAACTGATGGCATGATTCTATTTTCAAACATAGTTTTTTTTTTATTATTTTATCCTATGAGTCTGGATATTATTGAAAACAGAGTGCGACCGGTTGGTAGTGGTTTGACAAGGTCTTCTTGCCTTTTTTGGGTATCGGCTGAACTGTGGCGCATTTCTAACAGAAAGGAAATAATCCCTTTTTGTAGGATGGGTTGAAAAGTCTACAGAAAACTGGTGTTAGTTCTCTCGCGCAGTTTTTGAGTACTATGGCAGGGATTCCGTCAGCGCCAGAAGTTTTTTTTTGGTGCCTAACTTCATTAAAATACATTTGTTGATATGCTGTCTGAAGATAATATCGGGCATCCTTGACTGCACTATGAAAATAGTAGGTGGTGTTTTCCCTTGGAAATCAACAGTAGAATATGAAGCGGAAAGTTCAGCCAACAAGTTCGCTTTCTAAGCAGGTGTTGCAATGGAATTATTTGGCCGTGTGAGTGGTGGTATAGTGGATTTGGTGAAATTTTGACTAACTGCTTTGGCGACTGACCAAAGTGACCTGGAATTGTTGGGGCAAGCAAGAAGTTAGAATCCAATCATGGGTTATTGATTGCATATTTCTATATAGAGCAACCGTATCGATGAGTTTTGGTAGTACATACTACGAGGATGGCTTGAAAAGTTCGCGGCCTAGTCAAGAAAACAAAGTGCAAAAATATTTTTATTTTTCGACGTAATCTCCACCTAGCTCTAAGCGCTTCTTCCACCTAGCTCTAAGCACTTCTTCCTCTTCCTCTTCCTCCTGCTTTCCAAAGCTTCCACACCTGTTTCAAAAAAAGATTCCTCAAGGTCTTCAAAATACTGGTTACCTGCAGGTTCGACCTCTTCATTTGATGAAAATTTCTGGCTACCGAGGTGTTTTTTTAGGTTTGGAAACAGATGAAAGTCCGAAGGTGCCAAATGAGATCTTCATTACGACAAAAATGCAAAAAGTTATCTACAGAATCTTACAACCACTATGTCTCATTCACTGAGAGTTCGTTGCTCACAAACCCTAAGCACTTTTGGAGGTTTATGAATTCTAAAAGGAAGAGTGGTGGCTTTCCAAATGTGTTTTATTACAACGATGTTACTGGTGATTCGGGTCCTGAGATAGCTAATATGTTTGCTGCTCACTTTCTCCAGGTGTATAGTGATAGATCTTGTTTTAGTGATCACAATGATGACTTTTCCTTTTGTGACGTCAATTTGTTTCAACATAGCATTTCATTGTCTGATGTGTATTCCCATTTGTGTTCTTTGGACATTAATAAGGGTCCTGGCCCTGATGGCTTACCTCCAACGTTACCTAGGTACTGTAATTTTGTTCTCCCACTGCACAGTATTTTTAATGAATCTTTAACTAATGGAGTTTTTTTTTTTCCCGAATGTTGGAAGCTGGGCTACATAACACCAATTCACAAGTCAGGCAGCCGTGATCAGATAATTAATTATCGACCAATTACCATATTAAGTATCATTCCTAAGGTTTTCGAACACATAATAATTGAATTCTTGACTACTCAGCTAAGTCTCAATATTAGTACCCGTCAGTTTGGGTTTCAGGGTGGCAAAAGTGCGGATCTGAATCTGCTGTCATATGTCGACTTTGTGTCTGGCGCTTTGGCGAAGGGAACTCAGGTGCATTCGATCTATACTGACTTTTCCAAGGCGTTTGACAGGGTAAACCATGTTGTTCTTCTGTCCAAGTTGAGGAGGGCGGGTGTTGGAGGAGTGATGTTGGATTGGCTTGCCTGCTATTTGACTGGACGTACACAGACTGTCCGCTTTAATAACTACTTATCAGATAGTATACATGTCCCCTCTGGAGTTCCTCAGGGATCGCACTTGGGTCCTCTTCTATTTAACTTATTTATTAATGACTTGACTCATCGTTTTGCACATAGTAAGGTCCTCCTTTTTGCCGATGATTTAAAGTTGTATATTGAGGTGTCTACATTTAATGATTGTTACAGACTTCAGACAGATTTAAATCAGCTTGCATCTTGGTGCAAGGACAATGGTATGGAGCTAAATGCGACTAAGTGCCATTCTATCGTTTTCAGTAAGTCCCGGACTCAGTTAGATTATCCATACAAGATCGGGGATGCTGTTCTTGAACGAGTGTCTGAAGTGAAAGATCTAGGGCTTATTATTATTCAATGCATTGAGAGAGTGCAGCACAAATTTCTGAGATACATTGCCTTTAAGATCAATAGACCTGGGCTTACCTACCCTCAGATAGAAGCTGAGCTTAACATTCAAACTTTACTAGATCGCAGAGTTTGCATGCTTTATAATATTCTCCATAGTAACTACCATTGTCCCTTTCTGCTGGACAGAATTGGTCTGCATGTACCTTCCAGGGTGACCCGTTCGAGGCACACTTTTTTTGTGTCATCCTACAGGACCAACTACGGATACAATAATTTTGTATCTAGGTCATGTCGCCTTGCCAATGAGCATCCCAGTCTGGACTTTTTCTTTGGAAGATCTGTATTTTATAGACAGTTGTGTGGAGTATGATGTGCATTTTGTTATTTTTTGTTACTTATTGTTACAGTCATTATTTCCTTTTCTATTTTTATTATTATTATTATAATTTTCTTTTTTCTCTTTCCCTCATTCTTATTCTAAAATTGTCTTTTTTACTTTATTGTCGTCTTAAGATATTTTATTGTAATGTTTTAAAATTGGGCATTGCCCGTTAATTAATAAAATTAAAAAACTAAATAAGCCGGGTGGGGCAGCAATTCGAAACCATAATCACGAATTTGAGCCATAGACTCGATAGACGTGTGAACGCTAGCGTTGTTCTGATGGAACAAAACTTTCTTTTGCAGTAATTCTGGGCGTTTCTCTTTAATTTCTTGACGCAAACGACGCAAAAGGGTGCAATAATAAGTCGAGTTTATTATTTCACCTTTCGGAAGGTAGTCCACCATAATAATACCTTTAGCATCCCAAAAAACTAACTCTATCACTTTTCCAGCCGACAGAATTGTCTTCGCTTTCTTTGGGGTTGGTTCACCAGATTGTTTCCACTGCTTGGATTGTTGTTTTGACTCTGGAGTATATTGGTAAACCCAGCCTTCGTTCATTGTCACAAACCTGTTAAGAAAATCTTGCGGATCAGCCTCAAACATCTCCAAACAGTCGCGAGAAATCGTGAGTCGAATTCGTTTTTGTTTAACTGAAAGTAATCTGGGGACTCACCTAGCGACAACCTTAGAAAATCTGAGTTCGTTGGCAATCATGTCGTGTGTTCGTTCATGCGAGATGCCTATAGTGCCTACAATTTCCCTGACAGTTAATCTACGGTCTTTCAATATGAGATCACACACTTTGCCGATGTTTTCTTCAGTCATAGACGTCGTGGCCTGGCCGGAACGAGGGCCTTCTCCGATGCTCTCTCGTCTACACACAGTGGTATATGACGGAGCAGATTCCCCTAGTGTTGTTTTCATATCATCGTGGATCTCCTTTGGTGTTAATATTTTTTTAAACAGGTACTTGATGACTAATTTTTTCCAAAAACGCTGCACTTGGTCTCACTAAACTCATTCTAACCTAAAAACCACAAATTCTACAGCAACAAAATTTTACACTGTGACAACCAAAGAAAGTATGCTACTCAGTATATATCACCACTACACCAAACACTTTATTTTTGCACTCGACGCGCGTTTCGCTAACCATGTTAGCTTCATCAGGAGCGATGATTGACTAAAGCTAAATTACAAATCTACCTATTTATACTTAGCCTAACCCTTGAATTACTCAAGCGGAACTAATGACATAGGCAAGGCCGTCAGTTCCGGTCAAGTAACCAGTAGAGGGGACTATAAGGAATAGGCCCTCTGTCTTTATTTAAACTTCTTTTACATTTTATGATTTCCATACTTTCGTATGCGTTCAACAATCTCCTGTCAGATACATCCTTTATTAATCTTAGATTATCTAATGTTACAGTATGATTAGCTTCAAGGGCATGTTCGGCAATGCTAGACTTTTCTGTTCTATTGTATTTTAAGTGTGCTAAGCGTTCTTTAAATCTTGTTTTTATTGACCTTTTAGTTTGCCCAACATACTTTTTGTCACAATCATTACAACTAATTTCATAAATTCCACTTTTCTCACAATTAGGAATCTTATCTTTGGGATTTCCTAAGATATTCCTCAGATTGTCTGATGACTTATAGACTAAGGTGAGGCCTACCTTACCTTATTAAATACCTCATTGAGTCCCTTGCGCGAAGAAAATAACACCAAGTATGTCTCCATACCATATAATCCGAAATATAGCAAGGGACTCAATAAGATATTTAATATGGTTAGCGAAACGCGCGTCGAGTGCAAAAATAAAGTGTTTGGTGTAGTGGTGATATATACTGAGTAGTATCATTGTGCCAAGATTCCACATTCCCAACTTAGTAAAGAAAGTATGAACTTATTGAGAGTATTATAATAAAAATATTATAATTACTTTTTGGTGAAGCTGCGGACTTTTCATTCCATCCTTGTATTACCCAATGTAGGGTTATTTACTTAAAATGGAAAAGTTGAATAAATACATGTTTTAACCTGTTTTTCTCAAAATTCATAGTTTTTAGTGTTCATTGACTAAATATGGATACTTTTTTGATTATATGTCTAGTTAATAAGTTTAAAAAATCCAAAGATCTAATTAACAACTGCATAGTAAAATATGTTGTGTCCATTTTTTGTGTGACAATTCATAATTATAAAATCAATTGTTATTCTAAAATAAGCTACTAAAATTGAAAAAAATAACATATAATATCGGTAATGGGTGGATAATGGAAAGTTGAAATTAATAGAGCGGAATTTAATTATTGCTAAATTAAACGTCACTTTCTTATTAAAATACATCTTGGTATCCTAAAGTTCAATGTTTAAATTAACAATAATAACAATACTGTAAATGGTATTCTCTCTGGTCAATGGTGAACGCGCAGGACAATTTTAATTTTACCATGAGAGGAAGCGATGGTACGGTGCGGTTATTGTAGAATTACATTGGTCAAGAGCTTCTCAGGATTATAGATAGGCTCTGAATCTTAAATGGCTGCTCCACAATAGAACAAAAATCAGTAGAAAGCCTCAGAACTTGAGGGGTTACATTTAACAGGCAGGAAAAATAGGCTCTTTTTGGGAATTTTTTTACACTCTACTATACAAGCAACCAAAAAATGTGTTTTGAGGTTTTAATATATGTATATTAAAATGTACAAAATACTTTTTATTTTATGGTGTTGGGCAAAATGGCGGCGCATTAACACGCAGAACAGAGGCATCTGTTTTCGAAGGTTTTCCGCGATTTTTTTTTATTATTTACATTAGTGTTCCTAGAGAAGTACACACGATTATTTAAAAATAGCAATTTTTAAAAAAATTATGGAAGTTTGAAAAAAAAATTTCATTTTTGTCCTAAAAATCGGCCTTTATTTGTTTATAAAAGAAAAGTAATTGATTAATCTTAATAATCGTGTGTACTTCCCTAAAGAATCTTAGTAAAAGGCTATAGTTAAAAGCTCAAGTTAATCGGATGTAAATTGTTGGAGTTATGCTGCCGGCCGATTTAAAAAACGAAGTTTCGAGAAAAACGCGTTTAATATTTGCCCGGATGGTACTTATGGCGTAAACAGAATGTGGAACAAAATAGGCATGGTTATTAACGTATTAATAAAGACGTAATGATGCCCACTATATTTAATTTAAGACAGTATTAGCCTATAGTGATAGATTAAATGTACCGACTAAGCCAAAACACTCCAATAGGCAGCGTGCAAAGTAAACGCCTTTTCGTCCGCTACGACGTCTTTCAAAATTAAATACTAGAAGTTCTCTCTCTCAATCTAAAATAAAGCTGTGATATGTTTTTCGGACTCTAATACATAATTTAAGCAAAAAAAACTCGATTTTTTTCAAAAAATTGCAGGTAGATAAAAGCTCTTAAAACATATTGTGTTGTTTACTTCTGTACATACATTCCTCTTTTGTTTGCCTAAAATTTACACGAAGTTACATAGTCTAATAACACATGGGCTGAAAAGTCCCGGGCCTAACACATAGATGGCGCTAGTTTTTATTACAGTCACCTTTTTTTCAGTTAATACTAACCTTCAAAAGACAGCTGTTATAAAAATTTCATGATATTCTATTCATTAGTTTGTGAGTTATTGTGCTAAGAGTGACACTACTTTTGTTATTTTCAAAACAATGGATCAAAAACAATTTCGTGTTTTAATTTTACACTGCTTCTTGATGGGAAAAAATACCGTTCAAGCGAAGCAATGGCTTGAAAAGTGTTATGGGGACTCCGCTCCATCAGAAACAACAATAAAACGTTGGTTTGCTGACTTCAAACGTGGTCGTAGAGACACCGATGATGCAGAACGCAGTGGACGTCCAAATGAGGCGGTAACACCAGAAAACATCAAAAAAAAATCCATAAAATCGTTTTGAATGATCGAAAAGTGAAGTTGCGTGAGTTAGCTGACATCGTAAAGATATCAAAAGAACGTGTTGGCTTTATATTGCATGAGCATTTGACTATGAGAAAGCTCTGTTCAAAGTGGGTGCCGCGTTTGCTCACTGTTGATCAAAAACAAGAACGTGTTGATGATTCTGAGCAGTGTTTGGCCATGTTTAAACGTAACAAACCGGAATTTTTGCGTCGATATGTGACAATGGATGAAACATGGATCCATCACTTCACTCCGGAATCAAAACGATCGTCATCTGAGTGCACAGCAACTGGTGAACCTCGTCCAAAGCGCCCGAAAGCACAACAATCGGCTGGAAAGGTTATGGCCTCGGTATTTTGGGATGTGCGTGGTGTAATATTCATCGACTATCAGGAAAGGAAATACCATCAACAGTGAATATTATATAGCGTTATTGGAGCGTTTGAAGGCCGAAATTGCAAAAAGAAACGACCGCATATGGCAAAGAAAAAAATTTTGTTTCATCAAGACAACGCACCGTGTCACAAGTCAATCAAAACAATGGCAAAACTACATGAATTGAACTTCGAATTGCTCCCACATCCACCGTATTCGCCAGATTTGGCTCCCAGCGACTACTGGCTGTTCGCAGACCTGAAAAAAAATGCTCGCCGTAAGAAATTTCGCACGAATGAAGAGGTTATCGCTGAAACTGAGGCCTATTTTGAGGCAAAAGATAAATCGTTCTACAAAAGTGGTATTGAAATGTTTAGAGCGGCGCTGGAATGATTGCGTTGCTCTTGATGGAGATTACGTTGATGAATAAAGCTAATTTTGAACCAAAAAAACCGTGTTTTCTTTGTTAGGCCCGGGACTTTTCAGCCCATGTGTTAGGAATATTATATTAGATATCTACTGCTAATCTAAACTAATTTTTTGGCTCTTCATCACATATTTGCAATAAGAGTTGCAAAGAAATCTTCTGCGGCTGCATCAAAACTGCATAAAGTTGGTTAAAAAGTGAATATTCCGCCATCTATATCATACCAGACCAACTTTATGCTACCCATGCGCGCACATGCTCACACGCGCACGCAGACATATACACTTACGGGCAGACATTGGATTTTATGCCGATTTTAATTAATGATTATTATTTTATATCGATATATAATAAAAGATGTGTGTGTTAAAAGATCATTAGCATATTTTGAATTAGATTTTCTATGGATGAAACTTTTTTTTCGTGTTCTGTAATTCTTTGTATAAATGTACGTCCAGTTTGTCCTATGTATGTTTTAGGACATGACCCACATGTTAATTGATAAACCCCTGATTTATTATCTTTATTGATTTGTGGTTTGTAGTTTTTAAGATATTTCCCTATAGTATTGTTAGTCTTGTAAGCTATGTTGATATTTTTTTAAATCAAAAAAATTAAAAAAAAAAAAATATTTTAAAACAAAAAAATATCAACATAGCTTACAAGACTAACAATACTATAGGGAAATATCTTAAAAACTACAAACCACAAATCAATAAAGACAATATATCAGGGGTTTATCAATTCACATGTGGGTCATGTCCTAAAACATACATAGGACAAACTGGACGTACATTTATACAAAGAATTACAGAACACGAAAAAAGTTTCATCCATAGAAAATCTAATTCAACATATGCTAATGATCTTTTAACAGAAAATCACACATTTAACAAGAATTTCAAAATTTTACACACCCAACAAAAAGGTTTAAAACTAAACCTTTTGGAGACAATGCAAATAAATCGATTAAGGACTACAGGTACTTTACTCAACGAACATGTAGATTCAAGCAATTCACCATTATTGAATTTATTCTCCTAATTCCAAATCTGTGTGGGTTTTCCAATACTATCAATGTAATTTAATTAGGTGTAATATTATAATTAAGAAATTATATAAAATAGTGAACAATAAACCTAACTTGACAGTGTAAAATGTAGATCTGAAGAAGCTGCATCGACAGCGAAACGCGTCATCCCAATTTAAATAAAGCAGTGCAAATGACTAAAAACAGTCTTTTATTATATACTAGCAGTGCCCGCAGCTCCGCTCGGGTGGACTTGATTCACTACTATCGTCACTGCTTATTCCTTATGTTTACCTACCGTAATAAAATATCTGCCTTTATTTCCCTTATCTCCCATTATTTCCCCTTATCTCCCATTATCTTTACATAATTTCCCTTATCTAAGCTTATCTCTGCTCATCTCCCATTATTTCTCCTTATCTCCCATTATTTCTCCTTATCTTCCATTATCTCACCTTATCTCCCATTATCTCGGCTTATCTCGACTTATCTCGCAATATTTCTCCTTATCTCCCATTATTTCTCCTTATCTCCCATTATCTCACCATAACTCCCATTATCTAGACTTATCTCTGCTTATCTCCCATTATTTCTCCTTATCTCCCATTATTTATACTTATCTCCCATTATCTCACTTTATCTCCCACTATCTAGGCCAGGGATGTCAAAGATACGGCCCGCGGGCCGCATCGGGCCCCCGAGACGCATCAATAAGGCCCGCGATCGCAATGTGTCACACGGAAAGAAGAATATTATATACTATATAATTAAATAAATAAAATGTTATAATAATTCAGTACATTTTTTTTATTTGAATCTGGCCCGCCTACACATTCTAAATTTAATATATGGCCCTCTGCAAAATTGAGTTTGACACCTCTGATCTAGGCTTATATCGAATTATATAGAACATATGTATAAATTTATAAAAACACGTAAATCGGTTCTCGAGTGATAAGCGCACTAACGGACAGACAGACAGATAGAGAAACGTTGCATTTTATATATATTATATTCTTTGCTACATAATATTGTTCCATATTTAATGCTTTAGGCAGTTTATTGCAAGAGAACGCGCTAGCGGCAAAGTTTCCGACTTGATTCACTATTATCGTCACTGCTTATTCCTTATGTCACCTAACATAATAAAATATATCCTATAACCTGGCCAGAGAACATATGTCTATTTAAAAAAAAAAGCACGTAAATCGGATAAGTGGTTCTCCAGTGATAAGCGCACTAACGGACAGACAGACAAAGAAACATTGCATTTTATATATATTATAGATATTCTTTTTTACATCATATTGTTCCATAATTAATGGTTTATCATGTTTAAAAAAAAGCACGTTTGATTGTTTGTTTTTGTTGAGCAGGGCGCATCGACAGCTAAGATCATTTAGCAAAAAAAAAAAAAAAAAGCACCTAAATCGGATAAGTGGTTCTCCAGTGATAAGCGCACAAACGGACAAACAGACAGAGAGACGTTGCATTTTATATATATTATAGATATTCTCTGCTATATAATATTGTTCCATATTTAATGGTTTAGACTGTGTGTTGTAAGAGAACGCGCTAGCAACAAACTTTTTTCCGACTTCATTCACTATTATCGTCACTGCTCATTCCTTATGCTACCTATCGTAATAAAATATAGCTTGTAACCTGGCCAGAGAACATATGTATGTTTAAAAAAAAAAGTACGTAAATCGGATAAGTGGTTCTCCAGTGATAAGCCCACTACCGGACAGACAGACAGACAGACATAAGTTGCATTTTATATATATTATAGATGTAATAAAATATATATCTATAACCTTGTCAGAGAACATATGTATGAAGTTAAAAAATCACGTAAATCGGATAAGTGGTTCTCGAGGGATAAGCGCACTAACGGACAGACAGACAGACAGAGAGACGTTGTATTTTACATATATTATAGATATAGGTTATTCTTATTATTATATAATCTGGCCAAAGAATATATGTATGAATTTAAAAAAATACACTTAAATCGGATAAGTGATTCTCGCGTAATAAACGCACTAATGGACAGACAGACAGACAGAGAGACATTGCATTTTATATATATTATAGATTATAGATATTCTCTGCTACATAATATTGTTCCATATTTAATGGTTTAGGCTGTATATTGCAAGGGAACGCGCTAGCGGCAAACTTTTTTTTCCGACTTCATTCACTATTATCGTCACTGCTCATTTCTTATGCTACTATCGTAATAAAAATATAGCCTATAACCTGGCCAGAGAACATATGTATCTTTGAAAAAAAAAAGTACGTAAATCGGACAAGTGGTTCTCCAGTGATAAGCGCACTAACGGACAGACAGAGAGACGTTGCATTTTATATATATTATAGATTTATAATGAATTTTCATCAAGTAGAAGCTACAACCATCCAATATTTTATATCGATTATATTCTTTATACATCTAACCATTACAGTTAGTAAACATGCATTCCATACTCTTTCCTTCAGCTTGTTTTACGTTTTCGATATTGGCACGTTGTAAGAGATTAGGACTGTTTAGTCTTCTCGACACCCGTTTTGCTGATAAAAAACTTTAAAATTTGATAATCGTACGAAAATAACCATGACATACTGGTCATATATATATATATATATATATATATATATATATATATATATATATATATATATATATATATATATATATATATAAATATATATATATATAATCTTTTATCACAAGAACATACAAAATACTCCATTATCTCTCAATAAATTAATTGTAAATTGATTAAATATTTACTCACTATATACTCATAAAAAGTATGTTGTAGTTTATAAAGTCATAAATTAATATTTCCTCCTATGCGTGAATATATTCAGTGGCGTTTTGTCCGAAGGGTGACGGATTCAACATTTTAATTACTTCAATTTTTCGGTTTAATATGGCCCTCATTATACCGACGTTTAACTCCATATTTTCAATAATTATCCCCATTACATCTTTTCTTAAGGGCCTAGCATACGTACTGCAGGGAAATCCCTAAAGCGCCACGGGAGCGACACGTGTGCGGAAAAAAAGCAATTCACATTGGTCTCGAATGCTGTAATTTGTACTCGGTCCTGGGCAAATTATTCCGAAGGGATGAGGTTCTCCATATAACAGACTGCATGAAAAAGGTTGTACGAGGAGTAACAAGCTGAACTACATACGGACGTGAACTATTAGCGCGACTTGTATTTCTAGCATGCACCGCTTTGGGAGGAATTAACCGGGCTACATCCATTGAACACTTACCATGAAAATATGTGTAGTACTAGTCGCCAACCGTTCTTTGATGTTCCAATGAGTCAAGGTTGCTGGGCAGTTTCCGGGTCACAAATCAAGCTCTTGTGAATAGCATCCTACAAATGCAGTGTATGTTTAGGAGCAGAGCCTAATAAATGGGAGCAGTATTCCATCGTTAGTCGAATTTGAGCTTTGTACAGAATTAACAGTTGTTGTGGGGTGTAAAGCTTTCTGGTTCGAAATAATATTCCCAGCTTTTGAGAAGCTCTCTTTGCTATGCTTGGAACATGTTCGTGACAAGACATCTTTGCTCCCAAATCAACGCCCAGCAAATTGAGTAACGATGCTAGAGGACTGGAGTTCCCCAACATAACTATGCCGGATTCAGCTACGTTAACTTTTTTAGAAAAAACTGTCGCCTGGGTTTTTGTAGCGTTAAATTCTACTTAGTTACTGTCACTACAAGATAGAATTTCTTCCAGGTCTTTGTTAAGTTGAACGACCTCCTGCTGTCTGCGGATAGTTGCATGAGTAGCTGATGTTCGAACGTTCAAAGTGAATGATGAGATAAGCGTACTGTCATCTGAGAAGCTGTAGATTGGATTCCTGGTCTTTTCCAGCAGATCGTTAATGTAAATAAGAAAGAGAATAGGAGACAGTATTGAGCCCTGGGGCACACTAGCGTTGATAATGAAGTTGTTAGAAAGAAACTTCGTAAAGAACGCTCTTTGGGGAAACTTGAGAGCAGTAAACCGAACTTTTCAGACATGCCAGAAGAGCGTAGCTTAGTCAACAATCCGTCGTGCCAAGCACGGTCGAATGCCTTGGATATATCAAGAGCAACCGCTCGAGATTCTCCACAGTGTTCAATTGCGTTGTTCCAAACATATGTTACATAAGTTAGAAGATCTCCTGTTGATCTGTTTATGAAAGCCATATTGATGGTCGCATTGATATTGCAATATTGCTTTTCGCATATTATGGTAAAACTAATTTATGTTTTCTGGTAATATAACTAACGAAACTGATATCCATCGCTTTTTCCTTTTGCCCAAATTTCAGTTTACTTTTTATCGTATGACCTATTTTATTTCCGAGATAACCTAAGGACCTTGTCGGCAACTACCGGTGGTCCTCGGGCGAAAATTAAATTGAAAACTAGTATTAAGTGGCTGTGACTCCAGGTCTGTCTCAGAAACCATTCCTTCTCCCTTCAGGGGAAGAGCTGTATTTGTGGAAAAATAATCCCCCGAGGTTTTTATATTCCTTCAAACATAATTTTCAATTTTCTTTGGTCGATCTATCTGTCTGTCCGTTCGTCCGTTAGTCCGCATGCCTGTTTTTCTTGGACTGTTTCCGCGACAACTTCCCAACGAAATGAGATATCGCTTTAATGACCTTTTACAAAATGCAAGTTACAGGAATAAATGAAGACAGAAAAAGGAGTTCCGTACTTTTGGAAGTCTCTAAACCACTACCATAACGGGATTTCGAAGCCGGGACTGGACTGACTACTCTGTAATAAATAGAGTTTGTGCAGTTGCTAACTACGTCTATATATAATATAAGGAACTGGGTAAATAACGGAGTGACCTGTTTCCAACTAGACGAAACATTGATTTTTCATTATTCAGCCGGGATAAGTTTCCCATCCCGGGTGACTGCTTTGAAACGAAACCAGCTAAATTCATCGTTACATAAACTATACCGATATCAAAGTAAATTGGGAAGAATGGTAAATACTAACGCGTACTGGCGGCTTTGCTCGCGTAGCGTTTTAAAAGTAATAAAGGACATAAAAACTCCCATTACCAACTACTATGGTAACTCAAACCAGACCCCTGGGCTTCACCATATACAGCAAATGAATACTATACTACGTCTTAACTGTTTGGTCAGGCTATGGCTATGGAAGACGTCATTCATGTTCATCGATCATCTTTTAGTTTAATTTTAATTAATTTGCACTTGGCTAAGACAGGTTTCCTTTACAAGTAATTGAGATATTAATAATTGCAACAAAAATACGTTTATTATCTGTGTGTCGTTAACCTCCTCCTAGTGCAGTTTGGTAAAGGCGCTACGGAAATTGTTTACTTCATAGAAAGTGTCGTTCGCCAACTAAGGCCGGTTTCACAGTAAAAATGTGTGTCGCAAATTAATAACGAAAGTAGGAATAATGTATTTTTTATGAATGTTCTTCATAATTTCAACAGTTATCGAGAAGGAAAGAATACCTAGATATAAATAACTATTGTTCTAGTTTCAATATATTTATGAAAGTATTTATGTTACTGCCATCGATGGCGAAGGATACCAAGAAATAAACTTAGTAAAAAGTCGCCTTTAACGTTATAGCTTATAATATCTCCTCTACCAACAACGTCTTTACTTAGTTATTAAACCATAGTTACACCCCAGGATTTCAAAATTCCGCCCTTCAATGGGCTTCTGAAAGTTAACAAATCAAACGACCCTTTTTGCCTAATTGTCAGTACCATGGGCTCTCCAACGTATCAGGTGTACAAGTATGAAATGCGGATTTTTTTTTCTAAAAACACATGTTAAATTCGGAAGAATGATATAAAAGTGCTTTATTCAAAGTATGCTCCATCGCTTGTTATACATTTTCCCATCTTTCGGGCAATTAGTGAATACTACGCCAGTAAAAATCTTCCCCTTTTTGCTGCGAACCATTCATTGCGCCATTTTTTCACATCTTCGTGCGAACCAAAGCGCTGCTCAGCAAGTGCGTGACCCATCGATGTGGTAATCTAAAGGAGGTCAATTGTTGCTGGTAATGTTTAGTATTAACCGTTTCCCCAGGTTTTAACAGCTCATAATAGACCACGCCCCTCCGGTCCTACCAAACACAGAGCATCGTCTTTCTGCCAAAGCGATTCGGTCTTGCGGTCGATGTGGATGGTGCGCCTGGGTCTACCCATGATTTTTTGCGCTTGGGATTCTCAAAATAAATCCACTTTTCATCCCCTGTAACTAAACGATGCAAAAACGACTTCCTTTTGTACCGAGCGAGCAAAATGTCACACGTGTTTTTGCGCTTTTCCATTAGCCTGTCGTTCAACTCATGTGGTACCCATCTACCGGTCTTCTGAATTTTTCCCATCTCTCGTAACCGATTAGAACAGCTTGTTGACTAACGCCCAATTGCTCGGCGAGTTGTTTTTGTGTTTGAGAATCATCTTCGTCCAACAATGCATGCAATTCCCACATCCTCGTATTTTTTTGGCGGTTTTCCATCCTTGTCTGCAACATCGAAAGTCACCACTTTTGAAACGCCCGAAACCATCGTTTACAACGTATCTTGCAATGGAGCATGTTCACCATAAGCTTCTCGAAGTAATCGGTATGATTCAACAGCAGTTTTCTTCAAATAAAAACAAAAAATTAATGCTGTCCGCGAATGCTCTTTGTTCGGTATAAATTTCGACATATTGAACACACAACACAACACTGTGCAAACACTTTTTCCAATTTATCACTCGTGCGCGTCTGACACTCGTTGATGACACAACAAAATGGCGCAGTGTCAAATCGTTATAGCACAAACTGCATTGGTGCACCATCTGTTGTCTGAAATCCGTATTTCATACTTATACACCTGGTATTCTCTTGCCAAGTAGCGGGCCGCTCGTGGCTCCGAGGCGTAGTAATTACTTGCGGTGCAGAAGGTCTCTAGTTCCGACCTTCTGCAGGTCGGTATACTTATTTATTAATTTATTTAAGTATATTTGGCCTGGCCACGTACATAGGTAGTAGTTGTTTGTAGAAATGCAATTACGTCCGTGTCAGCACTACCGCGTTGTGTAAAAGGTGCTGTGAAATACAAAAATGTATGTTTCGACACTTGGGCAACGTTGGCGGGTATTACGACATCCTCGCCGATGTCCTTAGGATATGAAAAAAGGTAAAATTCCTACTTAGCTTCTCTTCTAAAATGCAGTCTTCCAATGGACTCGCCATAGTAAACTGGATATTTTGAGGTTATGTTTACATTTCATGATCGAACAGCCTATTAAAACTTATCACAAGGTTACCAACTTGCGCTCCTAGAAGTATGGAGTGATTTCGTTGAATGGGTTGTCTCTTTACTTATTGAATGACCCTCGTAATTACTGAAAATTGAAACGGGTAGTTAAAATTTATTTTTAGTACATTAAGCTTATCTGTTTTCACGGAATCATTTCGTATTATTTATCATATTTATTAACACTTTACAACAGTAAAACTGTAATATTTTAATCAATTCCTTTTTTTTAAATGACGCATGTGTAACCCAAATAAATTTAAAATAGTTATTACCATTTTAATAGCTTTAATTAAAATTCACTGGGTAAAAAATAGAAATATGATACAATTACATTTATTCATAGCCGGGTCATCGTTTGGGCTTGCTTGGAGCTAAACTTTAATCAGTGCTGTAAGGACAAGTAGAAAACACTGCACAGATTTCCAACCCTCCAACCATATCCATTACCCAAATCAAAAACCGGAGAAAATTTGCATAATACTATTGGAAAGATACACTGACCTCTTTCAAAATTGACATGAATGTAATGACAAAAATCCTTTGCTAAAAGAACTCCGAAAGATAATCTATACCAAGACAAATACGAAGTCCTCCTCTATCTCCCTTCTTCACCCCTTTGGCACCTTATATGTTTTATTAATAGTAGTTGCTTGAATCAAAAAATACCAGACGAATCAACACTGCCTAAAAATTACATACCAACAATTTACCAACATGTTCTGGAAGAAATACGTAATGAACTTAAGGATGACATTATTTGGATTTCAGCTGATAAAACTACCGACAGTTGTGGTCGCTATATTGCGAATTTAATTGTGGGTGCATTAAGATTAGAGCCTTCTTCTTCCTATTTGGTGGCCTGCAAAGAACTTGACAAGACAAATCATTCTACGATCGCCAGATTTGTGAATCAGGGTATTTAAAAAAATATTTCCTGAATCTTCTGCAGATGAAAGAGTGTTTATATTTCTCTCAGATGCTGCTCCCTATATGATCAAGGCAGCCAAAGTCCTCCAAGTATTCTATCCAGATTTGATTCATGTGACGTGCTTTGCTCACGGAGTCCATCGACTCGCTGAAGAAGTACGATCCACGTTTGGAAATGTAAATAACCTGATTTCATCAGCAAAAAAAGTGTTTCTTAAGGCACCTGCTCGCAATAACGCCTATAAAGAAAAACTGCCAAATGTGCCTTTACCTCCCGAACCAGGGTAACTCGATGGGGAACATAGATTGAAGCTGTACTATTTTACAATGAACATTTCAAGGCCATCAAAGGTGTAGTAAATGACTTCGATAGTGCAGAGGCTATGGCAGTTCGTCAATCCAAGGAAGCATTTAATGATTCTGATATTTAAAAAAAAACATAGCTTTGATTAGCACTCACTAATACCTGCTGGTATTAAAAAGCTTGAAACTCGAGGTTTGACGTTGACCGAATCAATTCAGTTAATGAATAAAATCCGTCAAATAAACTCCACATTGCCAGATGTATTCCCGCGCAGAGTTAAAGAAAAGTGTAAAAACATTTTGAGCAATAACCCAGGCTTTGACCCTTTGTGTCAAATTGATAGTTTTATTAATGGGACGGGTGAACTTTTGCCAGAAACAATAAGTGCTAACATAGCACCCAAATTCAAATACTGCTGAGTTACCTCAGTAGATGTGGAACGGTCTTTTTCTACTTACAAAAAATATTTTAAGTGATCGAAGACACAATCTTACTACCCAACATTTGGAACAATACGTTGTTGTTTACGTGTACAAGAATACAAATGTTAAATAATTTTAAAAAATGGTAAATAATTGTTAATTAAATTTAAACATCGTCGATAACTTGTTAATTTTATGCTAATTTTGACATAAAAAACTAAAAATTACTATTTTTATTATTATTCAATATTGCATATTTTGACCCTTTTCATGCATAATTTAAGCATTTTTCATGCATATTTGCATGCACATTTCAAGATTTTTATGTTGCATATATAGACAAGGCGAAATCGGCGCCATCGTTGGAAAAAATTTTCTAATTGAATTTTTTTTCATAACCTTCTCCAGGAGATGCCCCTGAAAGAGGATCAACATGTTGCCGGGCGGTAAAACCCCGAATTTGTTTAAACAATTTTTTTTTAAACAAAGTCCAAAAATTGAAATTTTCGCCCCGGAACAAGTTTTTTTAGGTAAATTGGACCATTTTGAACAAAAAATGTCTCTTGTGAATTTTCTCTAAAATGCGCCGTTTTCGAGATATCGGCGATTTTAGATGCGAGAAAACGCGAAAATGGCCACTTTCACCTCCCAATATTGGGGTCAAAAATTAAAATTTTCAATGTTGCCAAGTGTCCAAATTAAAGTTTGAGATCTCTTCTACAAATTACCGTAGGAAATATTGCAATATCTTTATTTTTAAACATTGTTTTTTAACAGTTAACAAATTGCGTTCGAGCGCCCGCGGCCGCATCGAAACTGTATACATAGATATATACGCAACGCCCGTACGTAGGCGCGAATATATTTATTCAAAACTGTGATACAAAAATTCCAAAAAATATTAAAACTTTAATGATGACATACAAATAATAAGTTTCAATTGGTTCAATATTTATCTAATAATGCTGTAAATTACGTTGCATTAAGTCACACTCAACAATTAATAATATCAGGTGGATTCTATAACATTGAAAAAGTGCTATTGTATACAGGGAAATAATATACATGAAATGATTGAGTTAGAAAAACAATCACTTAGAGGCTGATACAAGGATATTTTGTCATGCTCGATATATGTTACCTTATAATTCTGAAATAATAATTCATTCCGTTGATACCGACGTTTTTATATTAGCAATTTATTATTGGAGCTTTTTCAAATTAATTGGTTGTACAGGATTGTATTTTAAAGTAGTTGGTCAGAAGCCAAGATTATTGTCTTGTAATGTAGCTGCTGAATATTTAACTAGTCAAGTTTGTCAAGTTTTGCCTGCTTTACATGCGTTTACAGGCTGTGATACTACTAGTAAAGTAGGTACTAAAAATAAAGCTTTAGATTTAGTCTTTGATTTAGATACTCAAAATGCATTAACCCCACTTGGTACTGGCTTACAATTAAATGCCATGGAATTCAATGCATTAGAAAAATTGTATTTGAAAATTTTGAATAAAGCTGGAGAAACAGCAGATAATGCTAGACAAATAATTTTAGAACGTTCTTGTGAGATGGGTATTAATTTTGGAAAAAATTCCATGTACATCCGATGCTTTAAAATTGCACATTTCACGAGCTTCACTACAAACGTACATATGGAAAATGTCATTGTATTCTCGGTATCGACATTTAGATGCAACAGAATTTGGTTACACTATAGAAACAGGTGAATTGTTACCCAAATTCATGTTAAAAAATTCGATACCAGATTCGTTAATTAGGCAATGTAAATGTACAAAAAATTGTAAAACTAATGCATGTAATTGCAAAAGCAACAACGTAAGTTGTATACTCATGTGTGGGTGTAATTTAAATATTTGCGAAAATTCTATTAAATATATATAAGTTATATTTCATAAAATTGTTTTAATTCTTCTACCATCCTAATCGAATATTGAATTTTTATTTATATTCATTTGTTATAATAATTAAATTTGATATAACAATTACTCTTTAATAAATAAATATTTTTTACATACTTTTCAAATATATTAATTTTAATAAGAAATCAAGAAACAAAGCTTTATAGAGCATCGCAGTGCGTATACAGTTCCGTGCGCCTACGTACGGGCGTTGCGTATATATCTATGTATACAGTTTCGATGCAGCCGCGGGCGCTCGAACGCAATTTGTTAACTGTTAAAAAACAATATTTAAAAATGAAGATATTGCAATATTTCCTACGGTAATTTGTAGAGGAGATCTCAAACTTTAATTTGGACACTTGGCAACATTGAAAATTTTAATTTTTGACCCCGATATTGGGAGGTGAAAGTGGCCATTTTCGCGTTTTCTCGCACCTAAAATCGCCGATATCTCGAAAACGGCGCATTTTAGAGAAAATTCACAAGAGACATTTTTTGTTCAAAAAAACTTGTTCCGGGGCGAAATTTTCAATTTTTGGACTTTGTTTTAAAAAAAATTTGTTTAAACAAATTCGGACCAGGTTACCGCCCGGCAACATGTTGATCCTCTTTCAGGGGAGAAGGTTATGAAAAAAAATTCAATTAGAAAATTTTTTCCAACGATGGCGCCGATTTCGCCTTGTCTAATAATCCGGTCTCTACTGATGACCTTGGAATTTTTGTTTTTTTATATACCAGATAAATTACTAAAGGTAATGCAGGCGTAGTAGATTTCGTTTAATCTATACCCTATGGAGAATATTTTTAGAATTTTTTCGAAATGTTTTGATCAGTACTTTTCGAGATAAAGGGGGGGACAGAGATTTTTCACGATTTTTTAAAAATAATACAAAGAAAATTGTAAACAAGTATTACATTATTTTTGAACTCGTATTTTACAAGCTTTCATTTGACTCGATGACCTGGTAATAATTTTTTTACCCCACGTATATAGTCAAAATTTATCTTGTAAAACTAAACGGCTCTGATGAGGCCATCAGTTAGTACCAAATTTCAACTTTCTATATCAAATAGTTTTGGAGAAAATCGGGTGTGACAGACAGACAGACGGACGGACCGACATTGAAGTGATATTATAAGTGTTCCGTACGGAACACTAAAAATGAATAACAAGATTTTAATAAAATCTGTTGTTCTTGATTTTTTTATGGAGCTTTTGAACGACTCTCATATATACGAGGGTAAATCAAATATAAGCTGGAACTCTTCTCTCCACTTTCGTGAGGTAATCTGATCGCCTCGCCCTCCCATTATTAGTTGAGTAGGAATGCCAGGAGTGGGAGAAATCACTTGATCGAGTCTCTCGACTGATTTTATTGTCAGTACAGCCATGTCAGACCAGGAGGTACCAGTGTCGACTGAACAACGCATTATTATCAAGTTTTTAATGTTACAAAACGAGAAACCTTTTGAAATTTTACAACTCAGGAAACAGATCTGTAAAAAGACGCTTTTGAAAACCTGGCACAAGAAATTTTTCTGTGGCCGGAAAACCGTGGAAAATCTGAGCCATTTACTTGTTTGGCCCTTTGAAATCGTGTCACGCATGCACCCTAAGTACCTGCATATATTGGCTAGCTACAAACGCCTTTACATTAAGCATTTATCCGAGTTCACGTTTTCTTTGTGCGTGTTTAAAATGCCTCGGACCATTAAGAATCTTGCCGATTGTGAAATACGTATTTTAATTCGTTTCTTAAATGTAAGAGACGTGCATATTAGTGAAATGTGTGGCGAAACCGCTATAAGCGATGAAATGGTAAGAAAATGGATTAGAGCATTTAAATATGGCCATACAAACGTGCACGATGAGGGACGGCGTGCGTTTGGGGATAGGCAGGGGATGTTGCTTGTAGATTTTTTTGCCTCGGGGAGCCACAGTAAATGCTGATACATATTGCGAGACCTTAAATAAACTGCGCCGTGCGATCCAAAACAAAAGGCGTGGCAGGCTCAGTAGAGGGATCGTTTTGATTCACAGCAATGCTCGTCCACAGCTGGCTCGTTAAACCCAAGATCACATCGCGGCATATGGTTGAAAACATCTTGATTACCCCCATATAGCCCTGACCTAGCACCAAGTGACTACATCCATTTCTTCCTGCACTTAAAGAAACACCGCACGAGGGTTAATAAGTCAGCTTATAATTCACCAGAATATGTAAATATGAAAAATCGTTATTATTTTTTTACTATTATTTTTTTTGGTAATTTTTTTTAATTAACTGGCCGGGTTAGCTTGGTACATTTTTTTAGAGTATGATAAGTTAAAGTTATCTACTAGGCTGATTTGAAAAGTCCGTGCAAAAATTAAAACTACTTATGTGTTTGGGGTAAACCTTTTTTATTTTTCGACATAGTCTCCTTTTAGGCTTATACACTTCGTCCAACGATGTTCTAGTTTGTTGATCCCTTCCGAATAATAGGATTTGTCCAAGTCTGCAAAATATCCATTAGTGTCTGCAATCACCTCTTCGTTTGAATAAAATCTTTGTCCCGCCAGCCATATCTTCAAATTGGGGAACAAATAGTAGTCCGAGGGAGCCAAGTCTGGAGAATAGGGGGGATGTGAAACGAGTTGGAATCCTATTTCCATTAATTTTGCGACCACAACTGCTGAGGTGTGTGCTGGTGCGTTGTCGTGATGGAAAAGGACTTTCTTGTGGGCCAATCGCGGGCGTTTTTCTTGCAGCTCGGTTTTCAAACGGTCAATAACGATGAATAATATTCACCTGTAATAGTTTTACCTTTTCCAGATAGTCGATGAGGATTATCCCTTGCGAATCCCAAAAGACAGTCGCCATAACCTTTCCGGCCGAAGGAACGGTCTTCGCCTTTTTTGGTGCAGATTCCCCTTGGTAACCCATTGTTTAGATTGTTGTTTTGTCTCAGGAGTATAGTAATGTATCCATGTTTCATCCACAGTGACGAAACAACGCTTAAAGTCCTCCGGATTCTTCTGGAACAGCTGCAAACCATCCTTGCAACACTTCACACGATTCCGTTTTTGGTCAAGCGTGAGCAATCGCGGCACCCATCTTGCGGATAGCTTTCTCATGTCCAAATGTTTTATGCAAAATATTATGTACCCGTTCAGTCGGGATGCCCACAGCACTAGCAATCTCACGCACCTTAACTCTTCTGTCATCCATCACCATATCATGGATTTGATCAATGATTTCTGGAGTCGTAACCTCCACAGGCCGTCCAGAACGTTCAGCGTCACTTGTGCCCATATGGCCAGTCCGAAAATTTTGAAACCACTTATAAACTGTTCTAATCGAAGGTGCAGAGTCACCATAATGTTTATCAAGCTTCTCTTTAGTCTCCTGAGGCGTTTTGCCTTTCATAAAGTAATGTTTAATCACCACACGAAATTCTTTTTCGTCCATTTCTTGAAAATCACTCGATTTCCTTGATTCACACGAATGCCAAACACAAAGAAATAGACCAATATGGCTGAAACTTGGTGTGCGTTCATTCAAGAGATGCTATTAACTAAACATGACCTCGATACGCGCCGGTGGTGCCATCTCTCGGACTTTGCACGGACTTTTCAAACCAGCCTCGTAATTAAAATGTGTTTACTCATGTTACTTGCATTTTTTTTCCAGAGTTAGCACAATTTGCTTTATTTTGAACTATGATCAACAGCAAGGGTTATTCACGATGACGTGACAATAATTAAAATCTTAGAATACGGAAATTTGTAGTTGTGGCATTTGATAAGCTGATCTAAGGTGTAGGTTTTCACCAAATTCGTAAAAGTGTCAATATCTCGAAGTCTAACGATTTTTCACTAAGGTCATACTTATATATTCTAGTGAGTTATGAGCTGTCCCATCGGTCCTCTACAGGAATAGGTTGGTTTTTGGATATGTATATATATGTATATATATATATATATATATATATATATATATATATATATATATATATATATATATATATATATATATATATATTTATATTTATATATAATATTAGGTGTTCGTTCCATTCTTCCAACTTCTATCTGCATATCTATCTGTATATCTATATATTGCGTTCAGTGTAAAGGCAGCTTAACGGTTACCGTACTGCAAACGCTATTGGAATGGCGTATTGGTTTCTAAATAAGGGAAAGTGAACGGATATCCTGAGGCTAGGCTACGTAACACTGCCGATTGTCGTCCAGTATGGATTTTAATTTCTTCAGGTGTTTTTAGTATTGGCAGTGATTTTAATGAGGTTTTATTTTAAATTGTTTATTTTGTAGATGTTGAATGATATATATATACAGTAATACCCCGCTTAGCGCGACCCCGTTATGCGCGGTTTCACTATAACGCGAATTTCAAATTTCGCGCTCATGTAGTCATTAACTTCTCTATGGTCGCGGGGGGATCCCCGCTTTCTCTGAATATTCTCTTTGAAGAATTGGGAATTCCCTGTCCTTCGACTTTGTTCTATGGGGATTTCCTCGTTCGTTTCGTGTGTTCATTTGTTCCGTAATGTTAGTTCGGTCGGCTGGCAGTTTTGTTTTAATATTTATTGGAGATACATACATACATAATTTAACCCTACGTTAAAAATGCCGCCTGTAAAGAAAAAAGAGCGTAAAAGCGTCACTTTGGAATTGAAGATGAAAGTGTTAAGAAGAATGGAAAATGGAGGCAAAGCAACAATTGTTGGGAGAGATTTTGGACTCTCAGAATCGACTGTGAGAACGATTTATAAAAATCGGGAAAAAAATTAAAATCTCCAGCGAAGGTTCAACACCTATAAGTGCAACAAAACTTTCTCGTTCGAGATCATCTATCTTAGAAAGAATGGAGAAATTACTGTCAGTCTGGATCGAAGATTTGAATAAGAAGAACACACCACTAAGTCAAGATCTCATATGCACAAAAGCAAAATCTTTGTATGAGATGCTGAAAACAAAAGAAGGAGAAGGGAGTGCCACTCCGACTTTTGCTGCCAGCAGAGGCTGGTTCCATCGGTTCAAGCAGCGTTCTAATCTTCACAATATCCACATAACAGGCGAGGCGGCCAGCGCGGACATTCAAGCTGCAGCTGAGTTTCCAGACAAGTTTCAAGACTTCGTTAGACGAGAGAAAATTCCTGCTTGTCTCATCTTCAATGTTGATGAGACCGCACTTTACTGGAAAAAAATGCCATCTCGAACATTCATTTCTAAGGAAGAACGTCAAGCCAGTGGTTTCAAAGCTGCGAAAGATCGACTAACACTTCTGCTGGGTGGTAATGCCACTGGTGATTTCAAACTGAAACCTTTACTAGTGTACCATTCAGAAACACCCCGTGCAATGCGAGGCACAGACAAGACAAGTCTACCAGTTGTGTGGCGATCAAACAGAAAGGCGTGGGTTACACGGGAAATTTTTCAAGAATGGTATTCTAATAGTTTTTGCCCATCAGTCAAATCATACTGTGACAGAAATGGGCTTGAACCTAAAGTTATATTACTCTTAGACAATGCCCCAGGACATCCAACCTCACTTGATACGCCCAGAGACTTAAAAGTGTACGTAAAGTTCCTTCCACCAAACACTACGTCAATATTACAACCTATGGACCAGGGAGCAATAGCAAACTTCAAAGCTTATTACCATCGCCGCACTTTTAGCCAACTAATTCATGAAACTGACGGGGAAGGAAGACAGTCTATGCGAGAGTGGTGGAAGTCATACAACATTATGAAGTCTATTCACAACATAGAAGAGGCTTGGAAGGAAGTTAAAATGAGTTGTATGAATGGGGTGTGGCGTAATCTTTGGCCAGATGTAGTGGAAGCACCTAGAAGAATTGTCCAGATGCAGAGACAAGTGCTTGAAGACATTGCTGCAATGATTGAGGGGTCTGAACTTGAAGATGTCACGTAGAACTTGTAGCAACGCACGACGATCCTATTAGCAATGAAGATCTGATCGAGTTACAGAATAATCCTATCTACGATGAGGAAGAACAAGTAGAAGAGAAAGTTTTATCTTCAGGGGAAATACAAAATGCACTTTCAAAAATTTATTCAGGTTTGGACATATTGCAGAGTATAGACAATAATGATGACCGTGTCTTGACCGTGTGTCAAACAATTAAAAACAGTGTTGGGTGTTATGAACGTATTTTACAAGAACGTAAACAAAACGTTACCCAAAAGACAATAGATGTATTTTTCCGTAAAAAATAAGAGTATGTATTGCATAAAGTGTTCTTAGAATTAAAGTGATTGATTAAAATGATTTGTATTTTTTTTGTATTAAATTTTGACTATGTTTAATCATAAACCTCGATATACGCGAATTTCAGTTAACGCGATTTTTTTTCGGAACGTATCCCTCGCGTAAAGCGGGGTATTACTGTATATATATATATATATATATATATATATATATATATACACATATATATACATATATATACATATATATATATATATATATATATATATATATATATATATATATATATATATATATATATATATATATATATACATATATATATATATATATATATATATATATATATATATATATATATATATATATATATATATATATATATATATATATATATATATATATATATATATATATATATATATATATATATATATATATATATATATATATATATATATATATATATACATATACATATACATATACATATGCATATACATATACATTACCGTCAGAAAGTATTTGCCCACCTAGAAATTTCAATGTAACCGCCAAAATTTAATATCTAATTAAACCCTTTTATTATATTAGGTAAATTTAATTATTCTTAACAAGTGTCCATCATAAAATTGTTTAGATAAGCCTTTTTGGTGAAATCACAAATTAAAAACCAATTAGCACAAATTTTCAAGTTTTGCACGATAATCGTTTTTAGGCGATTTCTGAGAATTCCAGTTGAAGTAAGAACTCATTTCAAGTTTCTAGGGATTATGGAAATTCCTAGTGACATTTTATGATAAAAACTATGCTATAAATACCATTGCCCTTTTGGAAATTAATCATCCCCGATCCCCCCCACTACTCCAGTTGAGATAAAAAACAAAATAAAAATATCAAATAATAAAAAAGCTCCAGGCCTAGACAGAATAAAAAATAAAACTCTAAAAGAACTCCCCGACAACATAATAGACTCACTTACAGATATTATAAACGCCAGTTTCAATCTTAATATTTTCCCAAAGCCCTGGAAAACAGCAGTCGTACCCTAATTCCAAAAAAAGAACAAGATCTCACTTTTCCCCAAAACTGGAGACCAATCAGCCTCTTATCTTCCGTAGCCAAGATAGCGGAGAAAATCTTCCTATCTCGGCTGCAAGACATCCTACAGGAACAGAACATCATCCCAGACGAGCAGTTCGGGTTCAGAGATAGCCACTCTATCGAACACCAACTTGTCAGACTAGTCGATTGCATCTCGACAGGCCTACAGCGAAGAAGCTCTACGGGGCTGATCATTCTAGACGTGCAGAAAGCTTTCGACAAAGTATGGCATCTTGGGCTCATTTATAAAGTGCACCACATTTTCCACATAAATCTTAATTTCATAAAATTCATCGGTTCTTATCTTAGAAACCGAAAATTTTTCGCTAAAGCAAATCAGTCCCTCTCTCAAATAAGAAGTATCGAAGCAGGTGTACCTCAAAGCTCCTCCTTAGCCCCAATTCTATACAATACATTCACAGCTGACATTCCAAAAATCCCCCAGACATCCCTTTCAATATATGCAGACGACACTGCAATGTATGCTTCAGACAGAAACCAAAGACGTTTAAAAATGCATTTACAACGACAAACAGACGCAATACAAGACTGGATGACGCTCTGGAAGATCAAAGCAAATCCAGAAAAAACACAAGCGATTCTCTTCGCACACAGACGACGTCGAGCAAATCCAGTCACAGTACAAGATCGCCAAATAGTTTGGGGGGATACCCTAAAATGTTTGGGGAACACCTTCGACAAAAAACTGTGCTGGAAACAACATATCACAAACAAAATACACAAGACAAACAGACTCCCCGGACAATAAACTATATCCCCTATTAAACAGAAAAAGTAAATTGAACTTAAAAAACAAAACGTTACTTTACAAACAAACGATCAGACCGACCATGTTGTATGGCAGCAACGCCTGGTGCCATACAGCAAAGTCAAATAAAAAACGATTCCAGACATGCCAAAACAAAATACTTAGACGAATAACAAACGCCCCTTGGTACATAAGGGGAATTGACATACACAAGGACTTAAAAATCGAACGACGAATTTATAGACAAACGACATCGGACTTTTTACGCCAAACTTCCCGACATGCCCAATCCTATTTTCTAAAACAGCCTATTCCCCATAAATCCCAATCCCGATTTCAACATAACCCGCTATAGAAATGTTAACGCCCCCGTTATAATGGAACCGCTGTAATTTACACACACATACTCACACACACCAACACCGCCTTTTCACCAACTCATGCCTTCAAATAATAAAAAAAGTCTCAACTGTTTTGCAAATTTCTCTAAATATCTTTTACTCTTTCGTCGCAATTCCAAAAAACAACATAACGGAGAGTATGAGTGCCGTAGGCACTTTCTCTATTTTCAGCGCCTAGAGCGCACACACAATAGCGAGCGAAATTAATCATTCGCAAACAGTACTTTGTCATTGATGCAGGCTCAATTGTTTTGTAAAAATGCCAAGAACGAAAGAAGTTTCTGTCAAAAATCGGGCTCTGATAATTGCGAGACATCAAAATGGTCACTCGAGTGATGCCAAGGAGAACGGTGGACTACAGCGTAAAAAATTTTTCTGCAGGACATGGAATTCCCAACCAAAAACGTTCAGGAAGGCCTTGAAAAACGACTCCCGCTGAAGACAGACCTATAACAATGTCCAGCAGACGTAATCGCCGCCTAACCGCACCAGAAGTCACAGCTCAAGTAAACCTGGAGCGGCCCATCCCCATCAGCATGACAACCGTGAAGAACAGGTTAGCAGAAGGTGGACTACACGGGACAGTTGCAGTGAGGAAACCACTTAGGCAAGTGAATAAACGTAAACGATTAGAATGGGCCCGAAAACATGAAAATTGGACATCAAAACAATGGAATTCTGTTCTTTGGAGCGATGAATCTAAATTCGAAATTTTCAGTTCAAATCGACGAGTTTATGTGTTGCGGTCAGCTGGAGAGAGGATGTTGGAAGCCTGTCAGTTACCTACAGTAAAACATGATGGAGGTTTAGTAATGGTTTGGGGTTGTTTTGGCAACGGTAAATGTGGAAAAATTTTTAGGATAGAAGGAATCATGCTAAAAGAACAGTATCAAGAAAAACTCAAATACTTCCTTCTGGAAGAGATATTTTTCAGGGGAAATTTATTTTTCAGCATGACAACGACCCTAAACATTCTGCTAAACAAATTAAAGAACTTTTGGACAAATAGAAATCCGATGACGTCCTGGAAGTGATGACTTGGCCTCCACAATCATCCGAATTGAACCCCATCGAATTGCTGTGGGACCATTTGGACAGGTGTGTTTGAAAACTCAATCCAACATCAGGAAATCACTTGTGGGAACTTTTACAAGCAGAATGGGTCAAAATAACCGAAGAAACTACTGGACAGAATGCCGAAACTCTGTAAAGCGGTAATTAAAAACAAAGGAGGTCACATAGGTGAGAAAAATCCTGGAAAATCATGAATATTTTTCTGATATTCTAGCCTGTAAATAATGTGAAAATAAATAATAATTCATTAACATTAAAAAAAAAAAAATATTATCTGGGTTTTTGTTGTCTTGGGACCTTAATATCTATATATATATATATATATATATATATATATATACAGTAATACCCGCTTTACGCGAGGGATACGTTCCGAAAAAAATCGCGTTAACTGAAATTCGCGTATATCGAGGTTTATGATTAAACATAGTCAAAATTTAATACAAAAAAATACAAATCATTTTAATCAATCACTTTAATTCTAAGAACACTTTATGCAATACATACTCTTATTTTTTTACGGAAAAATACATCTATTGTCTTTTGGGTAACGTTTTGTTTACGTTCTTGTAAAATACGTTCATAACACCCAACACTGTTTTTAATTGTTTGACACACGGTCAAGACACGGTCATCATTATTGTCTATACTCTGCAATATGTCCAAACCTGAATAAATTTTTGAAAGTGCATTTTGTATTTCCCCTGAAGATAAAACTTTCTCTTCTACTTGTTCTTCCTCATCGTAGATAGGATTATTCTGTAACTCGATCAGATCTTCATTGCTAATAGGATCGTCGTGCGTTGCTACAAGTTCTACGAGATCTTCTACCGTGACATCTTCAAGTTCAGACCCCTCAATCATTGCAGCAATGTCTTCAAGCACTTGTCTCTGCATCTGGACAATTCTTCTAGGTGCTTCCACTACATCTGGCCAAAGATTACGCCACACCCCATTCATACAACTCATTTTAACTTCCTTCCAAGCCTCTTCTATGTTGTGAATAGACTTCATAATGTTGTATGACTTCCACCACTCTCGCATAGACTGTCTTCCTTCCCCGTCAGTTTCATGAATTAGTTGGCTAAAAGTGCGGCGATGGTAATAAGCTTTGAAGTTTGCTATTGCTCCCTGGTCCATAGGTTGTAATATTGACGTAGTGTTTGGTGGAAGGAACTTTACGTACACTTTTAAGTCTCTGGGCGTATCAAGTGAGGTTGGATGTCCTGGGGCATTGTCTAAGAGTAATATAACTTTAGGTTCAAGCCCATTTCTGTCACAGTATGATTTGACTGATGGCAAAAACTATTAGAATACCATTCTTGAAAAATTTCCCGTGTAACCCACGCCTTTCTGTTTGATCGCCACACAACTGGTAGACTTGTCTTGTCTGTGCCTCGCATTGCACGGGGTGTTTCTGAATGGTACACTAGTAAAGGTTTCAGTTTGAAATCACCAGTGGCATTACCACCCAGCAGAAGTGTTAGTCGATCTTTCGCAGCTTTGAAACCACTGGCTTGACGTTCTTCCTTAGAAATGAATGTTCGAGATGGCATTTTTTTCCAGTAAAGTGCGGTCTCATCAACATTGAAGATGAGACAAGCAGGAATTTTCTCTCGTCTAACGAAGTCTTGAAACTTGTCTGGAAACTCAGCTGCAGCTTGAATGTCCGCGCTGGCCGCCTCGCCTGTTATGTGGATATTGTGAAGATTAGAACGCTGCTTGAACCGATGGAACCAGCCTCTGCTGGCAGCAAAAGTCGGAGTGGCACTCCCTTCTCCTTCTTTTGTTTTCAGCATCTCATACAAAGATTTTGCTTTTGTGCATATGAGATCTTGACTTAGTGGTGTGTTCTTCTTATTCAAATCTTCGATCCAGACTGACAGTAATTTCTCCATTCTTTCTAAGATAGATGATCTCGAACGAGAAAGTTTTGTTGCACTTATAGGTGTTGAACCTTCGCTGGAGATTTTAATTTTTTCCCGATTTTTATAAATCGTTCTCACAGTCGATTCTGAGAGTCCAAAATCTCTCCCAACAATTGTTGCTTTGCCTCCATTTTCCATTCTTCTTAACACTTTCATCTTCAATTCCAAAGTGACGCTTTTACGCTCTTTTTTCTTTACAGGCGGCATTTTTAACGTAGGGTTAAATTATGTATGTATGTATCTCCAATAAATATTAAAACAAAACTGCCAGCCGACCGAACTAACATTACGGAACAAATGAACACACGAAACGAACGAGGAAATCCCCATAGAACAAAGTCGAAGGACAGGGAATTCCCAATTCTTCAAAGAGAATATTCAGAGAAAGCGGGGATCCCCCCGCGACCATAGAGAAGTTAATGACTACATGAGCGCGAAATTTGAAATTCGCGTTATAGTGAAACCGCGCATAACGGGGTCGCGCTAAGCGGGGTATTACTGTATATATATATATATATATATATATATATATATATATGTTTTTTAAGTAAGTACCGTTTTGGAATTAAAAAAAGACGTGCAAAGATATCGCTATAATTTTATTTTTACATGAAAGCCTGTACCTTAATCTACTTTTCTACATAATTTCCGTGAATATTGAGGCACTTGTCATAACGTGGCACCAGTTTTTGAATACCCTCCTCATAAAATTCTGCCGCCTGACTTGTTAACCACTGTATCATAAATGTTTTGACTTCGTTATCGTCTTGAAGACGCTGACCACCCAGGTGCTTCTTCAAGTGCAGGAACAAATGGTAGTCGCTGGGCGCCAGATCAGGGCTGTATGGAGGATGATCTAGAGTTTCCCATTTAAAAGATTTGATGAGATCTTTGGTCCGATTAGCCACATGTGGACGGGCATTGTCATGCAGCAAAACGATACCCTTACTCAACTTGCCACGTCTTTTGTTCTGGATTGCACGACGCAGATTGTTCAATGTCTCACAATAAGACGCTGCATTGATTGTCTCATTACGAGGCAGAAACTCCACTAGCAATACTCCTTTTCTGTCCCAAAAAACTGTGCACATGATTTTGCGGGCAGAAATTGTTTGCTTAAACTTCACTTTTTTGGGTGATGATGAATGTCGCCATTCCATGGATTGTTGTTTCGATTCTGGTGTGACGTAGGCCACCCATGTTTCGTCACCAGTAACAGTTTGGTCTAAAAAATGTTCACCTTCATTGTGGTACCGCTCAAGGAAAGTCAATGCACTGCCTAAACGTTGGGTTTTGTGCAAATCCGTCAACATTTTTGGAACCCAACGTGAACACAATTTCCGGTAATTCAAGTTCTCGGTCACAATGCGATACAAAACACTACGAGAATATTGAGGAAAGCAGTCGCACAATGATGAAATTGTAAAGCGTCTGTTTTCTCTCACCTTTTCGTCCACTTTCTGCACCAAATCTTCATTAACGACCGAAGGACGCCCACTCCGTTCTTCATCATGCACATTTGTGCGGCCATCTTTAAATGCTCTCACCCATTTCCTTACCATTCCATCACTCATAATGTTTTGTCCGTAAACTTCACAGATCTCACGATGAATATCGATCGGTTTTACGCCTTTAGCACTAAGAAATCGTATAACAGCCCGTACTTCACAATCGGCGGGACTCACGATTGTCGGAGGCATCTTAAACACTCAGTGCGTAGACATGAGATGTAGGTTACCAGCGCGCATGCGCGGAACGCCGACCGTATCGCTGCGGCGGCGGAATCGCAAAACGGTACTTACTTAAAAAAACATGCTTCGTATATATATATATATATATATATATATATATATATATATATATATATATATATATAGATATATTAGGGGCATTGTTCCGTCGTTTCCGCCTCCTTTGCAATAATTTAATTTTTTTTATAATTTTATTGTGTGACGGTACAACATCGAAATATACGTAAAATATAATGTCTGCTACTCAGGTAATAATTATGATTTGTTTACCAGTACAGAATGAACCTTAAACCTTGATTATACTGCTTTTAGGAATATTTTTTACAACCGGTAAAAAACTGGGAAAACCAAATTATTTAAAGGTATTGTCTTTTTGTCGATATTCATTAACAAAAGAAAAAATTTAGTCATAGACGCCCGACACTTTTGTCATTAGCAAAATTTCGTCAGTATATTTATTGTTTTATGACGACAGATAATTTTAAGGTAACTTTTTCTTAGGCAGTTTTTTTTAAACACTTCTGTATAGACCATATTTGGAGCAGAGGCTTGATTTAGTGAATACTATAACCAGGTACCAATTGGTTCCAACATGAAAAACGTTCTGTAGGTCTATTAAAAACTTTAGATTAAATTTCACCGGTGATTTCCTGTAATTAGTCCTCTTATTAATGAAGATTAAAAAAAATCGGAAATTGTAACATTAAAAATTACTTAATTTTTCGTTACAGTGTAACAGGTGTGACTGGTGGCTGACAGTTAGGTAATAGCGCGTCATCTAATATTGGTAATTTCATTAAGTTAACATATAACACATGGGCTGAAAAGTCCCGGGCCTAACAAAGAAAACACGGTTTTTTTGGTTCAAAATTAGCTTTATTCAACAACGTAATCTCCATCAAGAGCAACGCAATCATTCCAGCGCCGCTCTAACATTTCAATACCACTTTTGTAGAACGATTTATCTTTTGCCTCAAAATAGGCCTCAGTTTCAGCGATAACCTCTTCATTCGTGCGAAATTTCTTACCGGCGAACATTTTTTTCAGGTCTGCGAACAGCCAGTAGTCGCTGGGAGCCAAATCTGGCGAATACGGTGGATGTGGGAGAAATTCGAAGTTCAATTCATGTAGTTTTGCCATTGTTTTGATTGACTTGTGACACGGTGCGTTGTCTTGATGAAACAAAATTTTTTTCTTTGCCATATGCGGTCGTTTCTTTGCAATTTCGGCCTTCAAACGCTCCAATAACGCTATATAATATTCACTGTTGATGGTATTTCCTTTCTCAAGATAGTCGATGAATATTACACCACGCACATCCCAAAATACCGAGGCCATAACCTTTCCAGCCGATTGTTGTGCTTTCGGGCGCTTTGGACGAGGTTCACCAGTTGCTGTCCACTCAGATGACGATCGTTTTGATTCCGGAGTGAAGTGATGGATCCATGTTTCATCTATTGTCACATATCGACGCAAAAATTCCGGTTTGTTACGTTTAAACATGGCCAAACACTGCTCAGAATCATCAACACGTTCTTTTGTTTTTGATAAACAGTGAGCAAACGCGGCACCCACTTTGAACAGAGCTTTCTCATAGTCAAATGCTCATGCAATATAAAGCCAACACGTTCTTTTGATATCTTTACGATGTCAGCTAACTCACGCAACTTCACTTTTCGATCATTCAAAACGATTTTATGGATTTTTTTTGATGTTTTCTGGTGTTACCGCCTCATTTGGACGTCCACTGCGTTCTGCATCATCGGTGTCTCTACGACCACGTTTGAAGTCAGCAAACCAACGTTTTATTGTTGTTTCTGATGGAGCGGAGTCCCCATAACACTTTTCAAGCCATTGCTTCGCTTGAACGGTATTTTTCCCATCAAGAAGCAGTGTAAAGTTAAAACACGAAATTGTTTTTGATCCATTGTTTTGAAAATAACAAAAGTAGCGTCACTCTTAGCACAATAACTCACAAACTAATGAATAGAATATCATGAAATTTTAACAGCTGTCTTTTGAAGGTTAGTATTAACTGAAAAAAAGGTGACTGCAATAAAAACTGGCGCCATCTATGTGTTAGGCACGGGACTTTTCAGCCCATGTGTTATATATATATATATATATATATATATAATATATATATATATATATATATATATATATATATATATATATATATGTATATATTAGGGGCATTGTTCCGTCGTTTCCGCCTCCTTTGCAATAATTTAATTTTTTTTATAATTTTATTGTGTGACGGTATAACATCGAAATATACGTAAAATATAATGTCTGCTACTCAGGTAATAATTATGATTTGTTTACCAGTACAGAATGAACCTTAAACCTTGATTATACTGCTTTTAGGAATATTTTTTACAACCGGTAAAAAACTGGGAAAACCAAATTATTTAAAGGTATTGTCTTTTTGTCAATATTCATCAACAAAAGAAAAAATTTAGTCATAGACGCCCGACACTTTTTATCATTAGCAAAATTTCGTCAGTATATTTATTGTTTTATGACGACAGATAATTTTAAGGTAACTTTTTGTTAGGCAGTTTTTTTTAAACACTTCTGTATAGACCATATTTGGAGCAGAGGCTTGATTTAGTGAATACTATAACCAGGTACACATTGGTTCCAACATGAAAAACGTTCTGTAGGTCTATTAAAAACTTTAGATTCAATTTCACCGGTGATTTCCTGTAATTAGTCCTCTTATTAATGAAGACTAAAAAAAATCGGAAATTGTAACATCAAAAATTACTTAATTTTCGTTACAGTGTAACAGGTGTGACTGGTGGCTGACAGTTAGGTAATAGCGCGTCATCTAACATTGGTAATTTCATTAACTTAACATATATTTATTAACATTTCGTTTTGTTGCAGACGATCATAAATGAGAGTTGGCGACACTGCCGTTTCAAATTTTAGTAGTAAGTCTACTCGATTCTCAGCAGAAAATTGTGCGTGCCTTGTAAAGAATGTCTATATACGAGACATGCGTTTTTTAAGTAAGTACCGTTTTCAAATATGGCCGCTGCAGCGTTTCAGTCGCCGTTCCGCGCAGGTAATACACTTATGATAATTTTCATTCAATCTACACCCTGTGGAGAATATTCTAGAATTTTTTCAAAATTTTTTGATAAGTACTTTTCGAGATAAGGGGGGAGGACAGCGATTTTTCGTAATTTTTTAAAAATATTACAAGGAAAAGCGTGCGCAAAATATTACATTATATATATTTTTAAACTTCTGATTTCACCTCTCAAAATTAACTCCTCAAGTCAAAATTTAACTTTCAAAACTACACGGTTCTGATGAGGCCATCAATTCTTATATTAGCGACAAATTTCAACTTTCTATGTCAAATCGTTTTGGAAAAAATCGGGTGTGATAGACAGACAGACGGAGAGCGAAGTAATCTTATAAGTGTTCCTTACGGAACACTAAAAATGATTTGACAACACGTTTACCACGTGTACAAGTATGAAATGCGGATTTTTTTCTAAAAAAACATGTTAAATTCGGAAGAATGATAAAAAGTTCTTTATTCAAAGTATGCTCTATCGCTTGTTATATATCTTTTTAGGCGGGTTTTCCACGTTCCTTGTCTCCAACATCGAAGTCACCACTTTTGAAACGTCGAAAACCATCGTTCACATGTATTTTGCGATGGAGCATGTTCACCATAAGTTTCTCGAAGTAATCGGTATGATTCAACAGCAGTTTTCTTCAAATGAAAACAAAAAATTAATGCTGTCCGCGAATGCTCTTTGTTCGGTATAAATTTCGACATATTGAACACAACAACACAACACTATGCACATACTTTTCCAATTTATCACTCGTGCGCGTCTGACATTTGTTGATGACACAACAAAATGGCGCAGTGTCAAATCTTTATAGCACAAACTGCATTGGTGCACCATCTGCTGTCTGAAATCCGCATTTCATACTTGTACACGTGGTATACATAGCAAACTAAATAAATAAATATTCAATTTTTTTGCAACATCATTTACATTTTTATTTTCATATCAGAAATAATATTAAGCGGCCCATAGACGGTCAATATTAGTGTGCAATAATTGGGTTTGTGCAATATAATTGAGCGTATGTAGACAGTATTGAAAGGTTGTACAATAGATTGTACGAAATCAAAATTTGTTGAAATATATTGCGCAACCTGAAAAATACTGTGCCGTCGGTGGACAGGATTGTGCAATATCCCGTCAGTCGGTAACAACAGGTGGTAGCCAACGTGTTCATTTTGGAATTTATCGAGGTTTACCATGGACTTCTGGCTCTATGGGTTGTGAAATGCAAAGATTATACTAATAGCGTTAAAAAAGGTGAGCAATATGACGTGCTGGTAGCGAAATATCGCGAACAATACCCGGATGCCGAGGAGCAAGATGTTGTCAAAAGCAGGAATAGCATCGCGCATGGCAGTGTCCTGTTTCTCGAATTTAGGAATAACCAAAGCAAGGAGTTCATCGAATAATTCACCGTCCATGCGTAAAAAGTTGCGAAAATCATTCGGTTCTCACATTCTGAGTTCATTGAGTAATTTTTCGTGGGTTTACTTCTCGCTATCAATAAACCACTGTTTGGCCCATTTCCTTCGTGTCTTCTTTTTCTTTTTTTTTCGCAGTATTAATGCCCACACCAATTAAACAACAGAGTCCAGTGTCACACAACATGACTTCACTTCTCAATACCGGCGGGGACTGACAATATTGCCAAGCACATTGTACGTCTGTACTGGTGATTGCGCAAAAATTGCACAACCATCAATATCTCCTCCATATGATTCTATTTATTGTACAAACCCAATTATTGTGCAGTAATATTGAACGTCTATGGCAGCTGTCAAAATATTGTGCAATCTATATTGTGCAATAATATTGACCGTTAATGGGCCGCTTTAGTCATGTAATCAAAAATTGGTAACGATAAAGGAAACCATCAGTTTTAGAGTTTTAAATTCCTATTTTAAAATGCCAAAATCCTTTTTTTTTTAAAAGTACTTTGTGCATAAATATGCATCCGTTTGTGTATAATAATAAAATTATGTTTCTTTACAACACATTTTCCAAATATGAAATTAACTCAGAAAATCGATGAATTCCTACGTCAACTAATAATAATTAATTTCTTTGAAAAAAAAAATGATGAAACCCTATCTCAGTCGTCAATTAAAGACCAAAATTTATTTCCTTGAAGCTGTAACTAGTAAATATTCTCAGCTTATTAGGAAGCAAATATTCCATCACTTGGGTGTGGTCATTATTAGCTCTATTACTCTGCCATATTATTGAAATAACTAACATAGTTCAATCTTTTAGATGGTTGTAGCTTCTACTTGATGGAAATTCATTATAAATATATAATAAAAGTAAATTTCCACTGGTTTATTTATAATTGTGATGACGCGTTTCGCTGTCGATGCAGCTTACAAGTGTAAAATGTAGATCTGAAGAAGCTGCATCGACAGCGAAACGCGTCATCACAATTATAAATAAACAAGTGGAAATTGACTAAAAACAGTCTTTTATTATATATTCATAGTTCAATCATTGAATGAAATATTTGATTTTAAAATTCAAGTGAAAATCGTCTCTTGAACACTAATATTCCGAGTTTTTCAGTCTATTCATCAGTGACAATTTTGTAAACTACCAGGTGTACAAGTATGAAATGCGGATTTTTTTTCTAAAAAAAACGAATGATAAAAAGTGCTTTATTCAAAGTATGCTCCATCGCTTGTTATACATTTTTTTCCCATCTTTCGGGCAATTTGTGAATACCACGCCTTTGCTACGAACCATTCATCGAGCCATTTTTTCACATCTTCGTACGAACCAAAGCGCTGCTCAGCAAGTGCGTGACCCATCGATGCAAACAAGTGGTAATCGGAAGGAGCCAAGTCTGGTGAGTAAGCCGCATGGGGGTAGAACTTTCCAGCTGAGTGCTTCCAACGTGTCGCGAACTGTTTTTTGCCGTATGTGATGGAGTATTGTCATGAAGAAAAATGACTTTGTGTTGCCTCTTTCGGTATTTCTGGCCTTTTTTCAAGCAGCGAAACGGTTCAAATTGGTCAATTGTTGTTGGTAATGTTTAGTATTAAACCGTTTCCCCAGGTTTTAACAGCTTATAATAGACCACGCCCCTCTGGTCCCACCAAACACAGAGCATTTGCTGCATCGACAGCGTCTTTCTGCCAAAGCGATTCGGTCTTGCGGTCGATGTGGATGGTGCGCCTGGGTTTACCCATGATTTTTTGCGCTTAGGATTCTCAAAATAAATCCACTTTTCATCCCCTGTAACTATACGATGCAAAAACGACTTCCTTTTGTACCGAGCGAGCAAAATGTCACACGTGTTTTTGCGCTTTTCCATTTGCCTGTCGTTCAACTCATGTGGTACCCATCTACCGGTCTTCTGAATCTTTCCCATTTCTCGTAGCCGATTGGAAACAGCTTGTTGACTAACGCCCAATTTGCTCGGCGAGTTCTTTTGTGTTTGCGAATTATCTTCGTCCAACAATGCTTGCAATTCTACATCTTTCTTTTGGCGGTTTTCCACTTCCTTGTCTGCAACATCGAAGTCACCACTTTTGAAACGCCGAAACCATCGTTCGCACGTATCTTGCGATGGAGCATGTTCACCATAAGCTTCTCGAAGTAATCGATATGATCCAACAGCAGTTTTCTTCAAATGAAAACAAAAAATTAATGCTGTCCGCGAATGCTCTTTGTTCGGTATAAATTTCGACATATTAACACAACAACACGACCCTATGCACGCACTTTTCCAATTTATCACTCGTGCGCGTCTGACACTTGTTATGACACAACAAAATGGCGCAGTGTCAAATCTTTATAGCCCAAACTGCATTGGTGCACCATCTGTTGTCTGAAATCCACATTTCATACTTGTACACCTGGTATACCCTACGAACGTAAAAAAGTTTCTATTTAACTTCTACCACTATTTTCCCGTATAATTCTAATAAGGTCAAATACTGTTTCTATACTTAGGGTATGGTCGTCATACATTTCCTATTAAATTACGGTCTAGTGAGTTTTATGGCCATAACACACGCTCTGTAGGGAAATCCTTGAAGCGCTACAGCAGCAAACGCGTTGTGCGCAAAAAGCGATTCATATTGGTCTTGAATCGCTGTACATTGTACTGGGTGGGAAATACGTAGTCCTGGGCAAATCAATTCCAAAGGGATGAGGTTTTCCATATAAAAGATTGCTTGGAGAAGGTTGTACGAGGAGAGTGAGAAGCTGAACTTTCATACAGATGTGAAATATTAGCGCGACGTGTATTTCTGGCGTGCACCGCTCCGGTATGAATTGAGCAGGCCACATCCATCAAGAACACTTGCCATGAAGATACTTGTAAAATAGACCAAGTCGCCAACCGTCGTTCGCTGGTAAGTTATGGGTCTTCAATTAGGCGAACAGTTATTTTCTGAATAGAATTCAACAAATGCAGTGTATGTTTGGGAGCATTTGTTGGTCGAATTTGAGCTTTGTACAGAATTAACAGTTGCTAGTTCGAAATAATATTCCCAGTTTTTGAGAAGCTTTATTTGCTATCCAGCAACAATTTCATGCCAAAAGACATATTTACTCCCAAATTAACGCCCAGCAAATTGAGTGGTGATGCTAGATTTACGAGGGCTACCTTTTAAGTTTTTTACTTATGGCAAACAAGTTGTTGTATACCATTCAGCATTAGCTGTTCTTTGATTCTCTAAAGCAATGGTTGCAACATGTCCAGTATAACCAAAGAAACGAGCGATCATTTTCTTGTAAGTGTTTCGCGAACGAACCACTTTTGTTGGATTCGGTTCATCTTGGAACACCCAAACAGTTGATTGGTGCTTAGTTTCGGGCTCTCACGAATATATCCGAGTTTCATCTCCGCCTGTTGTATACGGATTTTGCAGGTCATTGGTCGAATTTTTTGAGTATTTCCTTACACCAATTGACCCGAGCCGGTTTTTGAGTTTCGGTCAAATTATGCGGAATCCAAAAGGAACAGATCTTTTTTACAGCTAAATGTTCATGCAAAATCTAAAGTATTGCAGTCTTCGATGTGCCTGAGGATGCCGTTATGTCACGGTAAGTCACATGCCGATCTTCTTCAATCATGTTGCGCACAACATTGATGTTTTTTTTATGGGTCTAGCACACGTGCTACAGGGAAGTCCCTAAAGCGCTACAGGAGCGACACGTGTGCGGAGAAAGCGATTCACGTTGTTTTTAAATCGCTGTAAATTGTACTCGGTAGGAAACACAGTCCTGGGCAAATTATTCCAAAGGGATGATGTTTTCCATATAAAAGACTGCTTAAAAAGCGTTGTACGAGGAGTAACAAGCTGAACTGCATACGGATGTGAAGTATTAGCGAGACGTGTACTTCTAACATGGACCGCTCTGGGAGGAATTAAGCGGGCTACAGTCGCCAATTGTTCTTCGATATTCCAGCGAATCAAGGCCGCCGGTCAGTTCCGGGTCTCCAATCAAACGAACAGCTCTTCTCTGAATAGAATCCAACAAATGCAGTGTATGTTTGGGAGCAGAGCCCCAAACATGGGAGTAGTATTCCGTAGTTGGTCGAATTTGAACTTTGTAAAGAATTAACAGTTGTTGTGGAGTGTAAAGCTTTCTGGTTCGAAATAATATTCCCAACTTTTGAGAAGCTCTCCTTTGCTATGCCTGCAACATATTCATGCCAGGACATATTTGCTTCCAAATTAACGCCCAACAAATTGAGTGACGATGTTAGAGAGAACGAAGTGCCCCGACATAACTATGTCGGGTTCAGCAACGTTAACTTTTTTAGAAAAAACTGCCACCTAGGTTTTCGTAGCATTAAATTCCATTTCGTTACTCTCACCCCAAGATAGAATTTCTTCCAGGTCTTTATTAAGTTGAACGACTTCCCGCTGCCTGCGGATATTCGTCTGATTAGCTGATGTCCGAGCGTTCAGAGTAAATGAAGAGATAAGCGTACTGTCATCTGCAAAGCTGTAGATTGGATTCTCGGTCTTTTCCAGTAGATCGTTAATATAAATGAGAAAGAAAGTAGGAGACAGTATGGAGCGTTGAGGTACACCGGCGTTGATAGTGAAGGTGTTAGAAAAAAATCTGTCGACCGCCACTTGTAAAGAACGCTCTCCGAGGAAACACGAGAGCCACAAACAGAACCTTTCAGACATACCATAAGAGCGTAGCTTAGCCAACAGTCCATCGTGCCAAACACGGTCGAATGCCTTGGATGTGGCAAGAGCAATCGCTCGAGATTCTTCAAAGTGTTCAATTGCTTTGTTCCAAACGTGTGTTACATAAGTCAGAAGATCTCCTGTTGATCTATTTTTACGAAAGCCATATTGGTGATCGCTAATAATGTTGAATCCTTCAAGATATTTTAGAAGGTGCTGATTGATAGCCTTTTCCATGACTTTCGATATTATAGAAAGCAATGCGATTGCTTTCAATAATATATAATATATATATTATTTGGCAAGGTCTTCTTGCCTTTTTTAGGTATCGGCTGAACTGTGACACATTTCCAGCAGGAAGGATATATTCCCTTTCTGTAGGATAGGTTAAAAAGTCTACACAAAACGGGTGTTAGTTCCCTCGCACAGTTTTTGAGAACTATGGCAGGTATTCCGTCAGCGCCAGAAGCCTTTTTGGGGTCTAGCTTCATTAAAATACGCTTTATGATACGCTGTCGGATCGGGCATCCTTGACTGCACTATGGGAATAGTAGGTGGTGTTTTTCCTTGGAAATCGACAGTAGAATGTGAAGCAAACAGTTCAGCCGACAAGTTCCCTTTCTCAACAGGTGTCGTTGCAATAGAACTATCTGGCCGTGTGAGTGGTGGTACGGTGGATTTAGTGAAATTTTGACTAACTGCCTTAGCGACTGACCAAAAGGACCTGGAATTGTTGGGATAAGCGAGAAGTTTGTTTCTAATTTGTTGATTGTTTACCTACTTGGTTTCGTCGATAATTTCTTTGCATCTGTTCTGTGGTTTTGGTCGATCTTCACAAAATTCATCGCTGACGGGAGCACGACCATGACGAAATTCTGCAAACCAGTTGTAAATAGTCTGTTCTGATGGTGATTCATTACCAAAAGTTGAACGAAGCGGTTCGAGGCTTTCGTGTTAAGTTAGCCCTTTACTAAAATTCTAAAAGGTAATCCAACGAAAACCTTCACGTGAAATTTCCAGTAGTTCACAAAACTGTTTTTTTAAACGCTCACTGTAAACAAATTACTCGGCCAATTTCTTAGTTGCTATTGTTTGAACACTAACAAATGCCAAACTTTAATGTTACATCTCAGTAGCGCCATCTAGTGGTCGTTTGTAAAAACTTAAAAGGCGACCCTCGCACTATAGATGCTAGTTTGTACTATTGTGTAGAAATCAGTTGTAGATGTCATGTAGGTGACTATTAAGTGGCAACACAGTGTTCTCAAAATAGCTAAACTTTCGTAATATTTTTGAAACTATGCAAAACTCCCACCTCTTTTACCCGCTTCTCATGCAGCGGTATTGTTCAGAAACTATAGGTTTCTTTCAAACTCTCAAACATTATGTGTGTACGAAAGTTACAAATGATAACTCTTTTCGTTCGAAAATTATCCTGCAAAGAGACAGACTGACAGAAATTGGAAATCATATTCTCCTGACCCTAATCTGGAGGGGTGATTTCTTCACAAATAGAATACTTTTTTTAGCAAGCGGGAAAAGTTTTACTTGTTTGCTTCCAATTACTGTTGTGTTTATTTTGATTGAGTTCGGCCTATAATTGTCGCCAAATTCATCGATTTCCTTCTGGTGTCGCACTTGCTGTAGTGAACTCTGCACCCACACCACGACCGATAAATTGCTATTTGCTTTGCCGCCTTGGAAATTACTTGAGCGCGTCATCCTTCTCCTACGCGACCACCGTCCACCAAGACCCATGGTACCGACTTCACCAGCGAGTTAGTTAGTTTACGTCGAAACCGAGAAGGTGCACTAGCTCCTACTAACTAATAGACAACGAACATCTATGATGTAATTAATCCAAGGACTAAATTGGTACGCGAACGTATGTTTTTACGCGGTTGCTAGATAGGCTATAGTAAGGGCGCTTGTGTTATTTTTTTCTTGGTTGGAAGTCGGGTGACAACTGTGTGTAACGGTCTGTCAAATTAGTCGATTATTGATGGTTCGCAGCGTGATATCAGCTAAAGTGAAAAAAAGTGAAATATATTGGAAAAATTGTAGTGAAATTTGAATATTTTATGCAGCTGGTAGTAGAACCAAATGCTGTTTTTTGTGCCATTTTTTTCGAATAATTTACAATTGTGCAAGTCAACAGTTTAACTTGATTTTTAAGCTATTTCACCTTACTTGAAACCAAGTATACGTTTTGAAGTTAAATAGTTGGACAATTTTTTATATACTGGATGTTTTGAAGTTGTAATGTAAACAGGTGTTAGTACTCACAAAAATAAATCACTTGACCAAATATAGCCTACATATATATATATATATATATATATATATATATATATATATATATATATATATATATATATACATATATATATATATATATATATATATATATAATATATATATATATATATATATATATATGTATATATATATAATTTCTAGTATTTGTAAGTACGAGTAGAGTGATGCGATAATGGATTTTACCGAACGATAGTCGATGGCAGCCTCCTTATCGTTAATTTTAATTTGTCGGTATATCATTCATCGATACGTCAATAACTATTGATAGTCATCGGTATATCAATAACTATCACTGTGCTACGTTGGGATTTTGTAAGCTTCGACACAATGACACTACAAGACAATTACCACCTCTACATCAAATACTTTATTTTTGCGACTGACGCGCGTTCCACTAACCATTGCATCATCAGGAGTGATGATCAAATGTCATTTACTGAATCATCGCTCCTGATGATGATAAAATGGTTAGCGAAACGCGTTTCGAGTGAAAAATAAAGTGTTTGGTTTAGTAGTGACAGCTGTTGTGTAGTGTTACTATGCTGCATTTACTTTCTTTGCTAACGTAAAAAGATTAGAAAAGTAATTTTTTTGTACGTAAGTAACGCTTGTATGTAAATATTTAAAAAATTAATATAAACAAAACTTAATGGGAAAGTGTCTTGATATAACCAAGATTTATAAAGGACTCATTAGGTAGATATTGTATTAAAATTTTTCGAAATCAAAATTTAAAAAATTCTACGACCTTTTTTCTTTGTCATTCAATTTTTGCAGATCTCTGATGAAGTGACTTATTAAAGGAAATATTGTCCCTGTATATGTGGGATTTAATTGAGCATCAAAATATAAGAAAAAGAAACCTAATAAAAATATGAAATAAGAAATGATCTTGTGATATTATCAAAATTAATTAAAAAAATGAATTTTTAGTGTTCCGTACGGAACACTTATAAGATCACTTCGGTGTCTGTCTGTTCGTTTGTCTGCCTGTCCATCTGTCTGTCCGTCGGTCACACCCGATTTTCTCCGAAACTATTTGACGTAGAAAGTTGAAATTTGCTACTAATATAGGAATTGATGGCCTCATCAGAGCCACGAGTTCAAAAATATATATAATGTTTTACATGCGCACGTTTTTCTTTGTATTATTTTGAAAAAATAGCGAAAAATCGCTGTCACCCCTCTATCTCGTTCCAAAAATTTTTAAGAAATTGTGGAATATTCTCCACGGGGTGTAGATCGAAAGAAAATTATCACGAGTGCATTACCTTTTAATAATTTATCTGGTATATAAAAAAACAAAAATTTCAAGGTCATCAGTTTTCAATAAAGATTGGAAACAAACTTTGTTGAAAACTCATTTGAGGTGTGTTTTGTGAAGTCATTCATTTTATACCTCCGTAACAAAATTTTTTATTTCAGAAGCAATCAATGTACGGAACAGTAATTGCGCAAGTTCAACTTGCACTTGACCGGTTATTTATTCTTATGTTTTAATTATCTATCATATTTTACAATCTTCGGGATCAAAAAATTGGTGAATTCCGACCTTCTGAGCAGAATTTGTTTTTTATTATTGTCTATACACGGCCTACGCAATGTTCGGCCGCTGGCTTTATTCTTTTTTATATTGAAGATTCGAAACTTTTTTTGTAAAAGAAGAAAAGTCGTATCAGCGAAGAATATTAGTATTTTTTTTGGTCAAATTAGAACTCTGTAACGTTATTTTGCCTGCATCTTATTTTTAAAAGTAACACATGCATTACAAGTTAACAAAAAAACTCCGAAATCCAAAAACACCCACCCACTATAAATTTAGAAAGGTCTGGTTTTTGATCTTTATTTTTAGCAAAACCGTTATATATTTTAATTGATATTAGAGAGCTTTTGCAAAGCTTATTTTTCACATGCCTTTGTTCTTATCGTTATGTCAAGCATGCGCAGTATTAACGCAAAGGAGTTACAAAGTTAGGTTAGTATTCATACACTTAACTTCAATAACCTTAGAAGTGCCTAAATAAGGGAAATCGTTATCCTTAATAAGGATTTCTCTTATTTTGTTTCAATACTGCGCAAGCTCCAAATGGTGAGCGCATGCTTCAAATAACTATAACAGCTGAGTCTTTCTTCCCTTTGGTACTGCGCAGGCTCCCAACGGTGGGCGCATGATTCAAATAAAGGTAATGACAGTGGCCTACCAAGCGTTGCAAAATCTCTCTATTAATGTATTTACACCTATCCAAATACGTATATGTCCCCATTTGTATGTTTTCAATTTGCGTTATTATAATTTTGGTTGAGATAATTGATTATGTTTAACAGTGAGTTCGTCTCGTAAAACTCTCTCGAGTTCCCTGTTTGACACGAGCAACCTTACTAAACAATTGCCTTTCATTTTTGCTTTTTTACATCTAGTCAGCTGACATTTCGATGGATTCGAATGTGTTAGTGCGAGTGTGCTTTCAAGATTTCCAGAGGACACTTGTTGCGGAAAAAGCGGCGGGAAATATGGAAAACAGTGGTCGTAGGAAGCCGGAGTTATCTCTCAGTTAGCGAGTGATGTCGGGCTCAGCTTGTTAATACAGTTGCAGACGTCGCGTTTACCGATTTCGGCTAATTATACGCTGTAATTATAGGTTGTAATTATAGCCATTTGCAAATTGGTTCTTCAGTGTTTGTGTGTGTGTTTGGTATTGCGCTTTGGAATAGCCCTCTGTCGTTGCATTAGGAAGGTGTTACAAATAGGACGTGTTAACTCTGAGTGGTAGTTATTTAATATTGCGATTTTGTTGATGTACGTCTATATTTTAATGTATGGTGAGAAATGTGTTTTGTATCTCAGACCTTTTGAAAATAAAATAGGCAAATTGAAGAATAAAGAATAATATTTTGAAGTTTTAAACTACTGTATAAAGATAATTTCACACAATAACACATTTCTTTATATTGTGTTAGCGTCATTCTTTGGCGTACTTTCATCATACTGTTCGTCTGTCTCAGGTAGTTAATAATTAACAATTTCTTAGCTTTCTGTTAAAATTTTTCTTCCTTATAAAAGCATGTTACTCCTAAATAATCGGTCAAGTGCAAGTTGAACTTGCGCAATTAGTGTTCCGTACGTTGATTGCTTTTAAAATCAAAAATTTTGTTACGGAGGTATAAAATGATCAGTGACTTCACAAAACACACCCCAAATGAGTTTTCAACTAAGTTTATCTTCAATCTTTACTGAAAATTGATGACCTTGAAATTTTTTGTTTTTTTTGTATACCAGATAAATTATTAAAGGTAATGCATTCGTGATAATTTTCGTTCAATCTACACCCCGTGGAGAATATTCCAAATTTTTTTCAAAATTTTTTGATAAGTATTTTTCGAGATAAGGCGGGTGGACAGCGATTTTTTAAAAATAATACAAAGAAAAGTGCACGCAAGTATTACATTATTTACTCGTGTTTTCACAAGCTTTCATTTGACACCACACTCGTCAAATTTTTTTTTTTTCACTTCCGATTTCACCCCCCAAAACTAACCCCTTAAGTTAAAATTTAACTTTCAAAACTACATGGCTCTGATGAGGCCATCAATTCCTATATTATTACCAAATTTCAACTTTCTATGACAAATAGTTTCGGAGAAAATCGGGTGTGACAGACAGACGGACAGACAGACACCGAAGTCATCTTATAAGTGTTCCGTACGGAACACTAAAAATAACCGGCCAAGTGCAAGTCGGTCTTGCGCAGTTAGTGTTCCGTACGTTGATTGCTGAAATACAATTTGACTTTACAAAACACATGAGTTTGCAATGCACTCGTGATAATTTTCGTTCAATTTACACCCTGTGGAGAATATTCCAGAGTTTTTTTTTTCAAAATTTTTTGAACAGTTCTTTTCGAGATAAGGGGGGGACAGCGGTTTTTCACAATTTTTTAAAAATAATACAAAGAAAAGTGTGCGCAAGTATTAAATTACGGATTTTTGAACTCGTGTTTTTACAAGCTTTCATTTGACACCTTACTCGATGACCTGGTAATTTTTTTTTTCCATTTCCAATTTCACTCCCCAAAACTAACCCCTTAAGTCAAAGTTGAACTTTCAGAAGTACACGGCTCTGATGAGTCCATCAATTTCTATATTAGTGCCAAATAAATTTCTACTTTGCAACTTTCTATGTCAAATAGTTTCGGAGAAAATCGAGTGTGGCAGAAGGACAGACAGACAAGCAGACGGACAGACAGACACCGCAGTGATCTTATAAGTATTCCGTACGGAACACTAAAAATGTTGAAGTTATTAAATATAGGAATCGGTAAAGTGATTTACTCAGGCAGTTCTAAAATAAATGGTGTATTTGATTTCCTCTCACTAAATAAAAACTTAATTCAAGCATTGCAACTGGATATTTTAAATGATACAGTTTGTCAAGTAAGAACGTGTCCGCGATAATTAATTTTTGATGGATGCAGTTCAACAAAAAATTTTAGTAAAAGTGTCAGTCGATTCCGTCGAAATCACGTAAAATCCAAAATGAGTCACTTGTTTGCGCGTCGGTTCCAGGCTGTCTTTCTTTGTTCATACCCAAAGGGGCCTAAAATGCGGCCGCTGAATATATTAAAAAGTCGGTGTCGTTTGTGAAGTGGGTAAATCGTTTTAACGAGACGAAAAATCTCGACGACTTGCCAAAAAGGTGGTTCAGTAGGCAAAGTTACTCCTAAAGTTGAAAGATGAATCGTGTCTTTGTTTTTACGAGACCCGAAATTGACGCTGCTGTGAAGGAGCGGCCAAATTAAGAAAATTGGGTTTGAATGTGTCCAATGAGACCATTCGACAACATCTTCGTGCTCATGATGTCAAATTCCGAAGCACGTTGAAGAAACCTTTGCTGGGCGAAGATCACGTCGCGAAGGAGCTCGCTTGGGCCCACGATAAGATACTAGAGTGGCTCTCACAATCGCCGGACACCGACCCTATTGAATACGTTTGATCCCTTGTAAAGAGCAAGCTCAGAGGAAAGACTCTGAGGATTTGACTCAGTTGTCTCGCGAGAATCGAAAAATTTGGAGGCGATTGGACAACTTATTAAGGAAATTACGCCGTTGTTAGCACACTAAAGAATACATTGATAGCAAAAAATGTTCTCGAAACACATTTTTTCAACAATACGAGCGGTCACGTTCTTACTTGACTTACTTACTTGACTCTAAGTATTAGTCAAATATAGTGATAGTATATTTCCAAAAGAGATTTATAATATAATTGTTATTTTTCAAATTAAACCTTTTGTAGAATTACACTGTGCAACATTTTCGAGGTCATCGAATGTAAACTAAATTCTGACTTCAGTTTCTGGAAGTGCCCACCCAAACTAGCAAAACCCTATTTGGGTTTTGATAGTTTAGTTCGAATTTTTTTTGCCATCATCAATTTTTTGCTCGAGCTTTGGTTTTGCACGGCTATATCTCGTAAATTATTGGGAATTTCTCAATGCAATCTTCAGACGAAATGTTCTTCACACTAAAAACACAATTTTTGTGAACATGTCGAGGCCAGATTTTCACTCTTTCGGGGTGTTTTTAGTGCAGAAGGCCCGAAAAAAATGCCATTTTTTCACATTTTCGACCATAACTCACAAACCGTGCATATTTTAGCATAACTGTCTTCGACAAAAATGTTCTCTGCATAAACACGAGTAACTTTGCTGAACATTGCAATAACCTACAATGGATCCTTATAGTTCTTTTGGCCGTTGTAAAGAATTTCACACCACTTTTGAATGTTTACTAACCATTAGCATCTATTTTTGCAAAAGAAATTGAAAAAAAAAATTGTTTGTAAACTGCTATGGTACACACACACACACACACGCTGGAATAAATACACACACATTTGAACGGGGAATCGCTTGTAGGAACTTAGTACATAAACGTTGTCAATTTTTCGTGTGTGTATAAGTGGGTTTAAAATTGATTTTTAAATTAAAATAAAGAGAGCACAAAGAAGATGAAGGACACACCGAAAGAGATATGCCCTTTTTTTTTATCCAACGCGAGCTCAGATGGTGATGATACGGATTCAGACGACGAATTAGAACGACCATCGAAGAGGTCAAAACCATCGACTTCTCGGGCTGCTATGGAAATCGATTGAAAACACGTTTTTTTCTTTTTTTTAAATTTTGAATTTTCAATAGCTCTATAAAATGGATAAAAATTTGCAAAATAAACTTTAACACAAAAAAAGATATATTTGCTGATGAAACCTGAAATTTCGGTGTGAAATGTACTATTTGGTGGCGAAATTCCTTACAACGGCCAAAAGAACTATAAGGATCAAATGTAGGTTATTGCAATGTTCAGGAAAGTTACTCGTGTTGATGCAGAGAACATTTTTGTCGAAGACAGTTATGCTAAAAAATATGCACGGTTTGTGAGTTATGGACGAAAATGTGAAAAAATGGCATTTTTTCGGACTTTCTGCACTAAAAACACCCCGAAAGAGTGAAAATCTGGCCTCGATATGTTCACAAAAGTGTGTACGAGGCTGGTTTGAAAAGTCCGTGCAAAGTCCGACAGATGGCACCACCGGCGCGTATCGAGGTCATGTTTAGTTAGTAGCATCTCTTGAATGAACGCACACCAAGTTTCAGCCATATTGGTCTATTTCTTTGTGTTTGGCATTCGTGTGAATCAAGGAAGTCGAGTGATTTTCAAGAAATGGACGAAAAAGAATTTCGTGTGGTGATTAAACATTACTTTATGAAAGGCAAAACGCCTCAGGAGACTAAAGAGAAGCTTGATAAACATTATGGTGACTCTGCACCTTCGATTAGAACAGTTTATAAGTGGTTTCAAAATTTTCGGACTGGCCATATGGGCACAAGTGACGCTGAACGTTCTGGACGGCCTGTGGAGGTTACGACTCCAGAAATCATTGATCAAATCCATGGTGTGGTGATGGATGACAGAAGAGTTAAGGTGCGTGAGATTGCTAGTGCTGTGGGCATCTTGACTGAACGGGTACATAATATTTTGCATAAACATTTGGACATGAGAAAGCTATCCGCAAGATGGGTGCCGCGATTGCTCACGCTTGACCAAAAACGGAATCGTGTGAAGTGTTGCAAGGATGGTTTGCAGCTGTTCCAGAAGAATCCGGAGACGTCGTTTCGTCACTGTGGATGAAACATGGATACATTACTATACTCCTGAGACCAAACAACAATCTAAACAATGGGTTACCAAGGGGGAATCTGCACCAAAAAGGCGAAGACCGTTCCTTCGGCCGGAAAGGTTATGACGACTATCTTTTGGGATTCGCAAGGGATAATCCTCATCGACTATCTGGAAAAGGGTAAAACTATTACAGGTGAATATTATTCATCGTTATTGGACCGTTTGAAAACCGAGCTGCAAGAAAAACGCCCGCGATTGGCCCACAAGAAAGTCCTTTTCCATCACGACAACGCACCAGCACACACCTCAGCAGTTGTGGTCGCAAAATTAATGGAAATAGGATTCCAACTCGTTTCACATCCCCCTTATTTCTCCAGACTTGGCTCCCTCGGACTACTATTTGTTCCCCAATTTGAAGAAATGGCTGGCGGGACAAAGATTTTACTCAAACGAGGAGGTGATTGCAGACACTAATGGATATTTTGCAGACTTGGACAAATCCTATTATTCGGAAGGGATCAACAAACTAGAACATCGTTGGACGAAGTGTATAAACCTAAAAGGAGACTATGTCGAAAAATAAAAAAGGTTTACCCCAAACACATAAGTAGTTTTTATTTTTGCACAGACTTTTCAAACCAGCCTCGTATTTTGGTGCGAAGAACATTTCATCTGAAGATTGCATTGAGAAATTCCCAATAATTTACGAGATATAGCCGTGCAAAACCAAAGCTCCCAGCCTACGATTTCTCCCCTTTCAGTTAACAAGGATTTTCTTTGAAATTTTTTCCAACGAAAATTGATTGATTTTAAAACGTCCCACAACTTGGTCCTGCCCATCGTTGGTATCTGTGGGTTACTTTTAACAGCCTCTAGAATTAAGTCCAAAGTCGAGATTTTTTTTCAATGAAAAACCCATGAATGATGATTCTTCGCAGGGAATTTTTTACATCTTCTATCAGCTTCAGATTTATTTTATCTGGTTTTAGCTTTGGCGCAGTAACTCCTCCTGCCCTTTCTTCTTTCAAAATTCGATAGATAGTTGTTTTTCCAACTCCGGCATTAGGGAACACTTTTAAACACTATTGTTTACACTTAAATTAAGGTTTTCATCACTTTTGATGTATCAACACATTCCTAATTATGATCTTTTCATTTAAGCTTAAAGCCGTTATTTTTTGACGTTTTGGGGAAGACATCTTTATTGTTCTGAACTGATGAACTACGTGTTACGTGAGAAAATAAACTGACAGTACGAGTATACCCTCGATACGGTTTATAATCCAAATTAACCCCATTAGGTAAAACAACCCGCCTTTGGTTTACTATCCACTGGGTCACTGGGTTATTAAGCTTTAAAGAAAAAAGCTCGCATACAAAATTTCCATTTTTACTGCTGTCACAAAAGAACATTAATTAGGAACGAAAAAGACCACCTAGTTAATTAATTAACAACTACAATCGGTCGACGTGTGACTCGTTTACCCACACTAATTTTAATTAATCCCCGGTACATGCAATCTGAACCCACGCAACTGACGTCCAAGTAAATTTAAATTTCCACTGCAATTTTGAACTAAACAAAAATATCATGATCCAAACGGGTCGCGTTTTAGTATTCCATACGGAACACTGATGGGATCACGTCGGTGTCTGTCTGTCTGTCTGTCAGTCCGTCAGTCCGTCCGTCCGTCCGTCCATCCATCCATCTCCGAAACTGTTTGGCATAGAAAGTTGAAATTTGGCACATCGCCCAATCAGAGCGTAGTTTTGGAAGTTCATTTTGGCTTAAGGGGTTAGTTTTGAGGAGTGGAATCGGAAGTGGAAAAAAAAAATCGTGTGTCATCGTGTGGTGTGTCAAATGAAAGCTTGTGAAAACACAAGTTCAAAAATATCTATGATGTAATACTTGCGCACACTTTTTTGTATTATATGTTAAAAAATGGCCCAAAAGGCTTGTCCACCCACCTTATCTCGAAAAGTACTGATCAAAAAATTTTGAAAAAAATCTGAAATATTCTGCATAAGGTGTAAATTGAACGAATTGTCACGAGTGCATTCCCTTTGATATATTAATCGGGTATATAAAAAAAATTTCAAGGTCATCAGTTTTCAACAAAGATCAGAAACAAACTTTGTTGAAATCTCATTTGCAGTGTGTTTTGTAAAGTCATTGATCATTTTGTACCTCCGTAACAAAACACTTGACCTGTGTTTTAGAAAATTAAACTGTTACCTACTTCAGTTGTGGCAGACCTAGTTTCATGGTGGAGTTCCGGTTTATCCTCTTCGAGCAAGTCAGTCACACATCATACCTCGGACCAAATTCTCGTTCTCATGTAGGATGCATGTCTAAAGTCGATCTGAATGGATCGAGAGCTTTCACCAATAAAGCTTACTTTGCCGTAATGTCACAAAAATATTCAAATGTCTTGCCCTTATCGAGGTTCGGGCAACCGGGAAGTGTATGTTAGAAGAATACCGTAAAATGGTCGGCTGAGAGTAATCTTTGCCGAGCTTGTAATTCAGATCCCACGTTAAACTGTGTGCTATTCGACTGAACTTACTTAAACGTTAAATGAAGCTTGCAAAAATGGTTTATTTGTCTCGCTATGAGCCTCCCCAAATTATTTTTTTTTTTTATTTTTTTTATTTTTTTTTTATTGGTCTAGCACACGTGCTGCAGGGAAGTCCCTAAAGCGCTCCAGGAGCGGCACGAGTGCGGAAAAAGCGATTCACGTTTTTCTTGAATCGCTGTAAATTGTACTCGGTGGGAAGCTTACTATACTACTATACTTACTGTCCGGTATATTGAAAAATTGAATTTTATATCGTCGACAAGTGGATGTCGGTACGTCCTATCGTTGAAACTCGATAGTGCGGTACCAGTATAATAGGCCATTAGGAAGTCGACATAGGTCTATGGATGGCATTCATAGAGAATAATGTCTTTGTCGTTAGAAAACTCAGAATGCAAATTATTTGCTTCTGCAACTGTATAAAGATTTATTTTTATCCCTGGTTTGTGTTCGACAAATGTTTGACGTATTTCTCAGAACTTTAGTGCTAATTAAATGTCGTGCCAAGATATTTAACTAACAAATTTTCTGATATCAAGTTTTTGGTTTATTTTAAGAATATTACAGAATATTTAAACAGGAAGGGCTACGATGACTCTATGCATACATATTTTTATTTTTGACTATAGCAACTTAAACAGAACAATCCGAGCTAACAAGAACATAATGATCATTTAATTGAAAAAAACACTTTTAAGTGGGTCAAGGAATTCATATCAACCTAAATAACTCCCGACCGGAATGAAACATGAGTTTTAACTTTGGTACACACGTAGTACTTGAAGTGTGAAGGGAGCCTATAGTTTTTGAGCAATACTATTTTAGGAGATATATATTTATTTCTAGTAAAGTAGGGAATATACCTTGGTATGTATCCTTTTTTGTAATCCTGGAAATGATATATCTGAAAATCTCATTTATCATGGTTTCTTTTCTTAACAGAAATAGTATGTAGCTTGGACGGGGAGTGTCTGGTAAACTTATATTTGCTAGAGTAGTAAGAAGAAGTACTGGGTAAATAACTATAACAAATTTCAATAAATCTTTCCGTAACCAGTTACCTTACCTTATTTAAGTTTGAAAAATATGCAGGGGTCTTTAAAGAGGTTATTACGATTTGACTGCCCATAGTTGTCGTTATGTAAAACGTACGTGATGTTTCCTAATCAATTTGAACTTGTTTTTTAGAGCAAAGGAATGACTGTGTCCTTATTACCCCGGATTCTACTTAAACTTAGCTCGGGAGTTTCTACAAGATTGCATATGCCCATTTATTTGATTGCTCGGGGATACACTACGATCACACAAACCGCTGGGGTCCTTTAAAAACTCCTAGGCCAATCGATCGTTAACGTCCCTACGCACTATCTATGTACTCTTTATATTGCTTCATTCATGTGTTATGATATTAAAATATAAAATGCTGAAAAAATGTTAAGTTATTTTTTAAGTTAATTTTTAACACACTCATAAGTAATTTCTGTTTCAAGCTTTGTTCATGCGGCGTCTGTCTATTTTTGTAAGGCTTGCAGTAATTTTGTATGCAAGAGCAATATAAGGTGACCTAAATAAAATTTGTGCAATTCTAATCTATTTTTTTTTTCTGTTCGCCTTATTTGTCCTAGACGAAGGTACTGCCACTGGGTGTTAAGGTAAATGATTGGATTGATTCATAGTAATCAGAGAGGATAGGTAGTCACATAGATGTTACTATAAGATATCATACTTTAATATACTATATATCAATACATATTATAAAACAAAGTCCCCCGCCTCGTCTGTCTGTACGCGATTTTCTCAGTAACTACCCAACAAATTTTATTTTGGTTTTTACTAATTCACTAGATAGAGTGTTTCACGAGGAAGGTTTAGGTGTATAATTTGTGGATAATTTTTCTAAATTAACCAACCTATGACGATGAATGTCGGATGAAGTCGGAAAAAAAATCAATCGTCGAAGAGATATTTTCGCGTCCGCTGTGTAAATAGAGATGCGCGAAAACAATGTAAGGTAATATTGCTCGCCTCAAATAATTAAACGCGACAGCATATGTCTGTCTACAGAGGTTAATCCAAATTATCGAAGTAGAGATATTAAAAATAGACGTGTCAAAATACTTCAAGTAAAGAGAGTAATTTGGGTAGGAAATAATAAATCCGTATTAAATTAAATGCATTCTTTGTATTTTGCATTTAACGAAGATAAAAACTGTCTTTAAATTGTAACACTTGGATGAAGAGTTCAGATTTTACAAGTGTGTTTGTGAACTCGCGCCGCCCACAAACTCATTGTTAAAGTAGGGACTCTTGTAATATTGCTATATATCCACCAAAATTATGACGTTCTGCCACAAGATCCCATGTATTTTTTATGGTCCTCAAAACAGACATTTTGTGGACCTTTTTTTAACCTAATCCGCACATGCGCAGGGGTGAGACAGTGTTGCCAACTCTGCGTGAAGAAGTAGTTTTTCGCCTGTCTAAGGTATTGTTAATATATAATGGAGTTAGGTTAGATGTTAAAAGGGCGTTATGAGAGATTCGGCTAAAGATGTTCATCGTCGTCGAGGTGTGTGTGTGTGTGTGGTGTTGGTTGCGGGTCAGACTGACATTAACGAAAATAGCGGTGAGGAGTTGGTTGAGCAAAAGATCCCTATTATGGTGATGAGGGATATGCGAGATCGTTAGAATTGTCTTGGTTATTTTTAGTGTGTAATGGGCGTTAATGAAGTTAGTAGTTTTTTTTTTGATAAAAAGTTGGTCAAAAAGGCATTAGAGAGGGTTACTGGTTGTTTTTTGATAAAAAGGATGTTAAAAAGGCATTAGAAGATGGTTGACGTGTGCGTGTGCAGATATGAAAAAGACATTAATGAAGTTAGTGGGGTTGTGTTTCTTTATATATTAAGTTGATAAAGGGTATTTTTTGTTAAAAAGTTTGTCCGAGAGGTCTAATATGGGTTGTTTTTCGTTAAAAAATAATTGAGGAAGTTCTTAGATGAGGGTAGAAGAGGGTACGATCATCTGACCAAAAATTCCTTATATGTTTTTTTTGTTTAAAAAATGTTGAAAAAACGGGGTTAGAAGAGGGCTGATTTAGGCTAGAAAAGGGTAATCCGAAAAGCCCTTATTATAACAATGAAGGTTCGGCTGACCAAAAAGACATTGAGTATTATGCTAAAAATAATTTTTTATGAGGGTAATTTACCCTCATTTTTAGATGACGTTAAGTATCAGTACATAGTATAAAACAAAGTTCCCCGTCGCATCTGTCTGTCTATTTGTCGATATTCTTAGTAACTACTGAACGGATTTTATTCCGGTTTTCACTAATGGATAGAATGTTTCACGAAGTCTGTTTTTTGGCACCTGGGGAAGAGACACTTAATGTGGTGTATAAAGAAATACTTTAAACTATCTTAAAAAATATTTTAGACATGCTATTTTTGTCTACACTAAACTATATTGAATATTTAAACAGTAATTCCCGTGTGAAGCCGTATACTTATATATTTGGTCGAGTGATTTATTCTAGAGAGTATTCTAATTAGGCAAAAATAGTGCCCCAACAGTTTGTTCAGATACGATATAGTGTAAAGGAGTTGTTAAAATAAATCAATTTCAACCGCAAAGATCAGTAAATCATGTCACATTCACATGTTTTTATTTTTAATATCATACTTTCCATATTATATTAATATAATAGGCGACATGAATACCGAGAGTAATACCAAACATACACAGTAACATCATTCTTATGTATAATAGTGTTTTCGTCTGTTATTACCGTTTTAATAAGAAAAAGTAATGAGGAGCCACCTATCAACTTCACCAACTTCCTCTTCGGCGGGTAGTGTTTACCATCACCGTTATTTACCGAATGGCGGAGGCAGTAGACACGCCAGCCCCGCTCGAAGCGGACATACAGTGACGTCAGTGAGTGATGTTTGTGACAGGACAGTGGTGCGAGTGCGCAAATCTGGATTACAGCAGGAGAGGATTCGGGTGGTGTGCACAACTAGAAGGCAACATGTCAGCCGATTAGTGACAGTTTCGGATGTCTGTCACACTCTGCCACCCTTTAGAAAGCATGTCACTGTTATAAGGTTAGAAGTTATGTTTTAGATATTAATTATTAGAGTGTAATTTAGTTATTTAAAATATTTGGGCCGTCGACATAATTTACGATAGTAACACGTAGGCCGAAAAAGTTTTTCGTCTAGCTACTTAAACACATTTTTTTACAAAATTCGACTTTATTCATCAACATAGTCTCCTTCAAGAGCGATACAATCAGTCCAACGCTTTTCTAACATTTCTATACCTTTTTTGTAGAAGGATTTATCTTTGTCTTCAAAATAGGTCTCAATTTCGGTGATAACGTCTTCAGTGGAGCCAAACCTCTTTCCTGCGAGCATTTTTTTTTGAGGTCTGCGAATAGACAATAGTCACGGGGCCAAATCTGGAGTATACGGTGGATGAGGAAGCAATTCTAACTTCAATTCATGCAATTTTGCCATCGTAACCATTGATTTGTGACACGATGCATTGTCTTGATAAAAAAGCACTTTTTTCTTGTTCATTTGGGGTCGTTTCTTTGCGATTTCTGCCTTAAAGCACACCAGTAACTTTATATAATATTCGTTATTGATAGTTTTCCCTCCTCAGCATAGTCGATGAAAATTATTTCATACGCATCTCAAAATACAGAGGCCAAAACCTTCCCAGCCGACTGTTGTGTCTTTGGTCGGTTCGGGCGGCTTTCACCGGCTGCTGTCTACTCAGCTGACTGCTGATTTGATTCCGGGGTGTAGTGATGGATCCATGTTTTATCCATTGTCACATATCGCATGAAAAAATCCTTTTTATTGCGCTTAAACAGGTCCAAATAGTGCTCAGAATTATCAACACGTTGTTTTTGGTTCACTGTGACCAAACGCGGTACCCATTTCGAACAGAGCTTTCTCTTTCCCCTAATATTCATGCAGAATATGACCAACCCGTTATTTTGATATCTTTAGGGTGTCAGCTATCTCATGCAATTTCACTTTGCAGTCATCCAAAACAATTTTGTGGATTTTTTTGATGTTTTCCGTTATAACCACGTCATTTAGGCGTCCAGAGCGTTCAACATCATTTGTATCTGTACAGCGGCGTTTAAATTCAGCATACCAGTAAATGATGAAAGATTTTCCATGAGCAGAGTCCCCATAACACTTACCAAGTCATTGCCTTGCTCGAACGGTAATTTTTGCCATCAAAAAACAGTATTTAATCAATACACAAAATTCACTTTTTCCCATTGTTTTGAAAATATCAAAAGTAGCGTCACTAAAACCACTGTAACTTGTAAACTAATCGTCAAAATGTCACGAAATTTTGGCACGTATCGTTTGAAGGTTGGTACTTTCTAAAAATCATATGGATTTTTTGAAAAGGGGGACATCTATGTGTCAGGCCAAAAACTTTTCAGCGTACGTGTTAGTTAACGTATTAACAAGAACGATTGGTAAATTATTTAAATAAATAAAGAAAGACAACAACATAAGAATGCGTCCCAGCAAGGTTTATTCTACATTCGTTATTTAACCACAATCATTACTTTTAATAACGAACTTTTGAGTTATATCTTTAAAATAACTTTTTATTCACGAAAATGTAGGAATTTGTACTTCATACATAGTTAACTTATGCAACAAATCTTCATGTGAAAGGCAGTGTGTGCCATTAAATGTTAACATTATTAGTTTTATGGTTATACGTTGTACAGGAAGACGCTAAAATATTAGCTCTACTTGCATTTATAAATCAAGAAGATTTATTGTAATGATTGTGTTGTTTTAGGATCTCCTGTAACGATAAAATCTATTGAACCTGAAACATTGCCAACACCTATTTTTGATAAGTATGTAATTATTTAATTATTTAATTTTTCTCTGATATAAAAATAACCTGAATTCGGTACAGCAAGATGTCATTCTTCCCCTTCTTTATTCCTTAGAAAGTTGTTAGATGTCTTCCAAGCAGTGACGATAATAGTGAATGAAGTCGGAAAAAAGTTTGCCGCTAGCGCGTTCCCTTGCAATACACAGCCTAAACCATTAAATATGAAACATTATTATGTAGCAGAGAATATCTATAATCTATAATTTATAATATATATACAATGCAATGTCTCTCTGTTTGTCTGTCCATTAGTGCGTTTATCACGCGAGAACCACTTATCCAATTTACGTGTCTTTTTTAAATTCGTACATATATTCTTTGGCCAGGTTATATAATAATAATAATAATAATCTATATCTATAATATATATAAAATGCAACGTCTCTCTGTCTGTCTGTCTGTCCGTTAGTGCGCCTATCCCTCGAGAACCACTTATCCGATTCACGTGATTTTTTAAATTCATACATATGTTCTCTGACCAGGTTATAGATATATATTTTATTACATCTATAATATATATAAAATGCAAAGTATCTCTGTCTATCTGTCTGTTCGTTAGTGCGCTTATCACTAGAGAACCACTTATCCGATTTAGGTACTTTTTTTTTTAAAACATACATATGTTCTCTGGTCAAGTTATAGGCTATATTTTATTACGATAGCATAAGGAATGAGCTGTGACGATAATAGTGAATGAAGTCGGAAAAAGTTTGCCGCTAGCGTGTTCTCTTTCAATACACAACCTAAATCATTAAATATGGAACAATATTATGTAGCAGAGAATGTCTATAATATATATAAAATGCAATATCTCTCTGTCTGTCTGCCTGTCCATTAGTGCGTTTATCACGCGAGATTATATAATAATAATAATAATCTATATCTATAATATATCTAAAATGCAGCGTCTCTCTGCCTGTCTGTCCGTTAGTGCGCTTATCACTGGAGAACCACTTATCCGATTTACGTGCTTTTTTGAAAACATACATATGTTCTCTGTCCAGGTTATCTATCTATAATATATATAAAATGCAACGTCTCTCTGTCTGTCTGTCTGTCTGTCTGTGTATCTGTCCGTTAGTGCGTTACGTACTTTTTTTTTAAAACATACATCTGTTCTCTGGCCAGGCCAGTGGCGATAATAGTGAATCAAGTCGGAAAAAAGGTTACCGTTAGCGCGTTCTCTTGCAATACACTGCCTTAATATTGCCATTAAATATTGAACAATATCATGTTGCAAAGAATATAATATATATAAAATGCAACGTCTCTCTGTCTGTCCGTTAGTACGCTTATCACTTGAGAACCACTTATCCGATTTAGGTACTTTTTTTTTTAAAACATACATATGTTCTCTGGTCAAGTTATAGGCTATATTTTATTACGATAGCATAAGGAATGAGCAGTGACGATAATAGTGAATGAAGTCGGAAAAAGTTTGCCGCTAGCGCGTTCTCTTTCAATACACAACCTAAATCATTAAATATGGAACAATATTATGTAGCAGAGCATATCTATAATATATATAAAATGCAATATCTCTCTGTCTGTCTGCCTGTCCATTAGTGCGTTTATCACGCGAGAACCACTTATCCGATATACGTGTCTTTTTTTAAATTCGTACATATATTCTTTGGCCAGATTATATAATAATAATAATAATAATCTATATCTATAATATATCTAAAATGCAGCGTCTCTCTGCCTGTCTGTCCGTTAGTGCGCTTATCACTGGGAGAACCACTTATCCGATTTACGTGCTTTTTTGAAAACATACATATGTTCTCTGTCCAGGTTATCTATCTATAATATATATAAAATGTCTGTCCGTCTGTCTATCTGTCCGTTAGTGTGTTACGTACTTTTTTTTTAAAACATACATCTGTTCTCTGGCCAGGCCAGTGGCGATAATAGTGAATCAAGTCGGAAAAAAGGTTACCGTTAGCGCATTCTCTTGCAATACACTGCCTTAATATTGCCATTAAATATTGAACAATATCATGTTGCAAAGAATATAATATATATAAAATGCAACGTCTCTCTGTCTGTCTGTCTGTCCGTTAGTGCGCTTATCACTTGAGAACCACTTATCTGATTCACGTGTTTTTATATATCATATGTATAAATTTATACATATGATATGTTCTATATAATTCCATATAAGCCTAGATAATGGGAGATAAGGTGAGCAGTGACGATAGTAGTGAATCAGGTCCACGCGAGCGGAGCCGCGAGCACGGCTAGTATGCTATAAGGCAGACTTTATCAATTTATAAAGTAATTAAAAACGCTGATGTTAGCAGCTTACAAAGAAAACACACTATGCCAGTTTGTTTTCCCATGCTTTGTTAACAACAATATCAGGAGTTTTTCCCATTTTTTTCTAATTCTTACTCATAAATTCGCCTACCTCGAAACCCTTCAACGTGTTCTTCACAAACTCAGAAACAGCTGTTTCGCTAGGCAAAGTTGGATTAGTGCTTTTTGTGCTATTTGCCAAGTTACTTATTATTTTTGTCAGCGTAAATGTATTGTCTGCCAAGTTGTCCATTTTTTAACTATTTAAAAGTAATGTAAAAAAAAGCGAAATATGGAAAATTGAAAGCGTTTGTTCTATTTTGTGGTAAATAGAAAGTATGAAATTGAATATTAATATTTACTTGCGGTTGATTTATTTATTGTTTAAATTAGACACAGTTTACATTAATCTTGAGAAAGATCCATATTTTAAAAGCATTACAAAAGAATCTTCATTAGTTTTCGATCTCTAAATAGTTAATAATTAAATAAAAATAAGTAAAATGTAAATTTGATTTAACACTTTTCCTTTGATAGTACTCGATGCCTAAATAAATTTGGTATTTTACTTCTAACATCATTAAACGTGTCTGCAACACAAAAAAAAATAGTAAAGTATCTAGAGGTATAGTGCTTCCCTTGCAATCACGTGTTAAAGTAAATATCGAATTTAACTTTCTGACACAAAAAAAAATAACATAATCCATGCACTACTACTCGATATTTTACCATCTGGAACCTTGAAATATTGAGCAGAATTGAGAAGAATGAAAAAATAACATAATTTTCAGATCTCGATTCCGGCAAGGTCTGATTTGCCAAATTCAAGATGGCGGATGAAATTTTCGAAAATCTATCGATTTGTACCAAATATGTTTTTGGGGTCCCTGATAACGAATCTGAGGTCAAATTTCTAAAATTCTTAAATTCAAGAAGGTGGACCCAATATGGTGGAAACTGAATAAGGCAGTCTAGTATATTGGGTCCGCCATCTTGGAATTTGAAAATCGAACTTCTGATTCATAATCGGCGACCCTAAAAACCCCCGTATAACAAATTTGGTACAAATCGATAGATTTTCGAAAATTTCATCTGCCATTTTGATCCACCATCTTGAATTTGGCAAATCAGACGTCGGATTCGTGATCAGCGACCCTAAAAACCCCCGTTTACCAAAATTTAGTGCAAATCGGTCCATTTGCGAAAATTCGGCCACCATATTGGATTTTTGACTTCCATATTGGATCCGCCATGTTGGATTTTGTCAACTTATCACACCAGTTTTTTGGGGCGTCCATCAGCTACAATTTGAGCCAAAAAACGACCCAAACAGTTGCGAATTTTTATTTTTACAAGCTTTTTTTGCTGGACACTTGATTTTTCTCCGGCTACCGGCCGCCATATTGGAGCCGCCATATTGGATTTTTCAAAGGCGCACTCGGCATTTAAAAGTAGACGCTCTAAACTTTAAAATGAGTCCTTGGTCAAGTTTTTTGGTTGTTTCTAATTTTGGTCGTAGCTCTGATCCGGTTGACGCGGATCGTCCCATATATATATATATAGGACCACAACTCACAACCCATATATATATATATATATATATATATATATATATATATATATATATATATATATATATATATATATGTATATATGTATATGTATATGTGTATGTATATATATATATATATATATATATATATATATATATATATATATATATATATATATATATATACAAGATAAATCAAATTTAACCTAGAATTTTTCTCTCAACTTTCGAGAGGTAATCCGATCGACTATCTCGATCGATTTTGTCCTCAGTAACACCATGTCAGAACAGGAGGTATCAGTGTCGATTGAGCAACGCAATACACTCTGTCAAGTAGGAACGTGTCCGCGATAATCCATTTTTGGTAGATGCAATTCTAGCGATTCAACAAAAGATTGGTAGAGGAAACCTTTGTCTACGACGCAATTTCGTAAAAGTATGAGTCAATTCCGTCTTCGTCTAAATCACGTAAAATCTAAAATGAGTCACTTATTTGCGCGTCGGTCCTTCTTTGTTCCCATCCAAAGAGGCCTAAAATGACACATTCTGCGGTCGTTAAATATATTAAAAAGTCGGTATCGTTTGTGGAAAAGTGGGTAAATCAATTTAGCGAAACGAAAAATGTCGACGACTTTCCAAAACGTGGCTCGGTAGGCAAAGGCAAGTCGAAAAACAAATAATGTATTTGTTTTCACGGGATGTCAAATTCTGAAGCACATTGAAGAAACCTTTGCTAGCGAAAATCACGTCGAGAAGCGGCTCGCTTGAGCCCTCCATAAGATACTAGAGTGGTTTTCGCCAATCTTAATGAAAACGTGTGGTCCCTTGTAAAGACAAAGCTCTGAGGAGTTTGACTCAGTTGTTACTTGAGATTCAAAAAATTTGGAGAGCATACCTCGAAGATGCCAGGCGATTATTGATGCAGGAGGCGATTGGACAACTTACTAAGGTAATTGCGCCATTGTTAGCACACCAAAAAGAATTCATTGATGGCAAAAAATTTTCTCGAAACTCATTTTTTCAAGAATACGAGTGGCCACGTTCTTACTTAATAGACCGTATTATCAACTTTTTAAGGCTAGGAAACGTAAAACCTTCTGAAATTTTGCAAAGACTGACAAAACAGTTCGATAAAAAGATGCTTTCGAAAACTGAAGTCTATGACTGACCCAAGAAATTTTCCTATGGCCGGGAAACGGTGGACAATCTAAGTCATTCTCGCCTTCCTCGGACTAGCATCACGGATTCGAACGTTAAGGCAGTTCGCGAGCTTATCGATCGTGGCAAGCTCCCGACAATTTTTGAAATCGCTTGTGAGGCTGGGATATCGTTCAGAAGTACATAAATTATCATGGATGACTTAGGTTTACGGAAAGTGTTGGCAAGGTGGGTTCTTCGCTTACTGACAGATGCACAGAAAGAAACCCGCCCTAGAGCCCGAATTTGTCGCCATGCGACTTTGTTTGGTCCTTTGAAACAAGAATTTCGAAAATGGCGAAGGCGCAGTATTTTTTGTGCGCAATTGCAACCTGACGCGACCTGCTTCATTTCGCGATGATGGTATGTATAATATATGTATATATATGTACATAACAGATATAGACAGTTGTTAAAATTTATATATGATGAAATAAGGTTTTAAGTGAATCCGGAGATCAAAAATTTTCCAGTATTTTAGAAAACCTAAAACAAAATTTTAAGACTGTTACTTGTGTTTATAATATTTAAGGCTAGTTTTGTTATTTATAGAATTTTATTGATTTCGGTTTCGTTGATTCTATATTTACTTTTATAAATATTGTGAAATTTAGGATGTTTACTGTCCAGTGTGTATTATTTTTCCAAGCTGGAATTCAACGATAGCATGTTTATTTTAATCCGAAATAGTAAATAGGGAAGAATTTCTTTTGTTCTAAGATTCACGGCATTGTTAACATGTTACTGGATTTTTGGGGCTAATTAATTAATTGTTTGAAATATTTTTTTTGGTAACAATGATAATGGCGTTAGAAGTGTATTATTGGTTTTAGAGTACAAAATACATTGAGTTTCTAAAAACTTTAAATCGGATATGTAACATGCTATATAATGAAATAAAAAAAATGTTAGGAAAATCCTCTTGCTAAAATCCAAAGAAAAAACGTAAAGAAGAGACTAATGTTATTTTTAATATTATTGGTTATTGTTAAGGTGTTTTCATCCAATCAAAAACGTTTGTTCCAAACCATTTGGTTTGATAGCTTGTTATTTTTACTGCTGTGACTTTTCAATTAAGGCCTGGTTAATATCTGGAACATAGTCGGTAATAACTCTTAGCCTAAGTGCAACGTTATTAAATTGCGATATGCTGTTAAATTAGAACTTTTTACAGTTTTAATGGTATGGTAAAACTTTTTCGTGGGTTTTGGTAGGGCTACAGGTATTCTTATCGTCCAGTACGATACGCTACAAGAAACTTTTCCTTACGTGCAAAGCAAATGCTGTTGAAGAACACATTGTAAAAACAACTTCTCGCGCTCCACTTTAATTCGCTTGTTAAAAACACCAGTGTACAGGGTGGTCCAACTTGGACACTTATAAAGGTAAACCCCTTTATCTAAAGGAGATAGACGAAAACTGATGTCGGTGTCTGAGGCTCAATTTTTATGATAAACTCAATGGTGAAAACCACATATCGATATCTAGTACCGTTTCAGATATACAGGGTGTTTTTCAAAAATTGCATTTTGGAAAAATGTTCGTAATTCTTCTCCTATTGAAAATTTTTGATTTCTGTAAAAACATTCTCAAAGCACTTTTTTACGTGGATTTCAACAGTGTAAGTTACATTTTTTTTACAACTAATATTTTAATAGTTACTAAGGCAAAAATATATTTTTTAATGGGATATCCTGTATATTTCTCCTTATCCGATTAGAGTTTTAAATTACAATTCTAAAAATATAGCACACTTTATATTTTGCTTAAATCTACTTCAAAATATAAAGGTTTTCAGTTTTTTACGCGAGTTTTAAATGTACATTTTGTGCGGTAGGCTTTGGACGGAGCGGCAATATCAATTGTTTACCGATAGCAGTCAGATCGTAAAAAAAAAATCCCAGAAGTAACACTAAGAGTCATAACTACAATGAAATCTACTAAATGCTATAGTACTTTAAACTATGTAGAAAATAAAACAAAACAACAATAAAACAATTTATTCCGAGTAGAGCAAACTAAAACAAAACAATTTTCTATAAGAGATGTTCGAAATGTCAACCAGTTTCATTTACACAAGGCGGCACCTTTTTCTGGACACTTCTTACCGAGTTGATTAGTTCAAGAGGAGTGAGAGCTGCAAAACTTTGTATCACTGCGACTCTTGCCTGGTGTTTGTCGGCAATTTAAAAATTAGGTCTTTCAATCTTCCCCAGAGATAGAAGTCCATGGGTGTTAAATCCGGTGACCATGCCGGCCAACGATTCGGACCTTAGTTGGCTATCCAGTTATTGTCGAAATTGGCCGATAAAAAATTACTAATAACTGCAGCATAGCCCCCAATTACTACACACTGTTATGAGGGGGTGCCCCGTCGTGTTGAAAAAATATATTTCTAAGGTCCATTAAGAAGATGTTCTATTTGCTGCCTTAAAATTTCTAAAATCCCTGAGAGGTGAGTGTTCCTTCGTAAATAAATGCCTCTAAAAATTCCTGCCCACACATTAAATCCAAATCTGCCTTGATTTCTTTGCTCCACAACTAAATGAGGATTTTCTTGTGCCCACGTATAAGAATTGTAACGGTTAAAAATACCTGCATTGCTTACATAAGTTTCGTCTGTCCAAATGCAATTTAATGAAAAATTTGGAACATGGTTACAATTCTCCAGAAACCATTGGCAAAAATCCATACGCCGCCGTTGAAAATCTCTGTCTCTAAGGTGATGAACTTTTCTTGTCCTGTGTGGCCTGAATTTGTGCTTCTTCAAAGTACGACTTATGTTAGTTCTTGGTAGCCCAGTGGATTCTTTTAACTGTCGGGTTGAAGTGTTGGATTATAGTTCCTACAACTACCATTTCTTCTTATCTCTGTTTGATGCATAATTTTTGGGTTGTTTCTTTTCAAACTGGCCACTATTAACTAGGTTATGTCGCAATCGAGCGAATATATCCTTGAAGGGTTGACGCCTCTCTGGATACCGTTCGTGGTATAAATTACTTGCCGCTTCCGAATTTTCTCTGGTTTGTATGAAACACACTATCATATCTCATTTTTCGTAATTTTCAAACTTCATTGTGATTTATTTGACAATTATATAACTGATCCTGAAGTAAAATTTGACAACTACGAGTAAACAATTGAATTAAACGTTATGGCCGCTCCGTCCAAAGCCTACTTCACAAAATGTGCATTTAAAACTCGCGTAAAAACGGAAAACTTTTATATTTTAAAGTCGATTTAAGCAAAATATAAAGGGTGCTATATTTTTAGAATGGTAATTTAAAGCTCTATTCGGATAAGGAAAAATATACAGGGTATCTCATTTAAAAAATATATTTTTGCGTTAATATCTATTAAAATATTAGTTGTAAAAAAATGTAACTTACACCGTTGAAATCCACGTGAAAAAGTGCTTTAAGAATGTTTTTTACAGAAATCAAAAATTTTCAATAGGATAAAATTACAAACATTTTTCCAAAATGCAGATTTTTGAAAAAACACCCTGTATATCTGAAACGGTATTAGATATCGATATGCGGTTTTCACCATTGAGTTTATCATAAAAATTGAGCCTCAGACACCGACATCAGTTTTCGTCTATCTCCTTTAGATAAAGGGGTTTTCCTTTGAAAGTACCCAATTTGGACCACCCTGTACACAATGGATGACGTGTGCTAACTGAATTTTATTGGGGTAATGTTTAAACGTCAAGACGACATAACTAACAGCTGTAACTTCTTACGGAACATGTAACCAGAACCATCTACATCTAAATAGTACGTTTTAATGCAATTAGTTAATAATTTATAGGAATCCCATCAGCATTCGCAAAATTATAAACCTAATTACAACATAATTTATTTGTACTTTTAGTGGGTGGACTAACTCAAATAGAGATCGTGTTTTAATATTTCTCCAATATTTGTAAAAGTTTAATTATTTATTATATAATATTTATGATGCAAAGCTTATCTTTGTAATCAAAACGAAGTGGGTGTATTTTGATTTAGTATTCTGGGAAAGGATTTGTTAATAAAATAAATAGTTTCAATTATGTTTTAAAGGCTAATTTAAATGCCGATTGCAGAGATCTAATATTAAATTTTTGTTGTATGTTTTTAGTTTTCATTTATCTGTTATCTCTTATATGAATAATTCGGTGGGCATCACGTTCTGGGGCAGTTTACTCGAATAAGATCAGGTTTTCGATATGAAAGGGTGATTGAAAGGAGTTGTACCAGGAGTGACAAGCTGAATCTTAGACGGATAGGTGTATCACTAGCATGCACCACTCCGAGAGAAATGAAACGAACTACATCACACAATAATTTCCATGAAATTTATTGAAGCAACCAATGTAACACGTAGGCTGAAAAATTTTTGGTCTAGCTGCTTAAAACACATTTTTTTTTGCAAAATTTGACTTTATTCATCAACAAACGCTCCTTCGAGAGCGATACAATCAGTACAACGCTTTTCTAACATTTCTATACCATTGTTGTAGCAGGATGCCCTCAAAATAGGCCTCAGTTTCGGTGATAACTTCTTCATTGGAGTCAAATCTCTTTCCCACGAGAATTTTTTTGAGGTCAGCTACTAGTCACTGGGGGGCCAAATCTGGAGAATACGATGGGGCCGTTTCTTTGCGTTTTCTGCCGTCAAACGCACCAACAACTTTATATAATATTCGCTATTGATGGTTTTTCCCTTCTCAGTATAGTCCATGAAAATTATTCCATGCACATCCCAAAATACAGAGGCCAAAACCTTCCCAGCAGTCTTTGGTAGCTTCGGGCGGCTTTCACCGGCTGTTGTCCACTCAGCTGACTGCCGATTTGATTCCGGTGTATAGTGGTGGATTCTTGTTTCATCCATTGTCTCATATCGCATGAAAAAATCCTTTTTTATTGGGCTTAAACATTGTGAGCAAACGCGGTACCCATTTCGAAAAGAGCTTGTTCTTGCCCAAATGTTCATGCAAAATATGACCAACACGTTCTTTTGATATCTTTAGGGTGTCAGCTATCTCACACAATTTCAGTTTACGGTCATCCAAAACAGTTTTGTGGATTTTTTTAATGTTTTCCAGTGTAATCACCTCCTTTGGGCCTCCAGAGCGTTCAGCATCATTTGTGTCTGTATGACTGCGTTTAAATTCGGCATACCAGTAAATAATGAATGATTTTCCAGGGGCAGAATCCCCGTAACACTTACCAAGCAAGCCATTACTTGCTTTGCTTGAACGGTATTTTGTCCCATCAAAAAAACAGTGTTTAATTAACACAGTAAATTCGATTTTTTCCATTGTTTTGAAAGTATCAAAAGTAGCGTCACTAAAACCACTGTAACTCTTAAACTAATCGTAGAAATATCGTCGTTTGAACGTTAGGTACCTCCAAAAAAATCACATGAAGTTTTTGAAAAGGTAGACATCTGTGTGTCAGACCAAAACTTTTCAGCCAACGTGTTATACAATCTTTCTTCGATGTCTCAAAAGAATCGAAGTTTGGTATTGAGTTCATTCTTCTCGGAGACTGAATAGAATCTAACAAATCTATAGTATAATAATAAGTTTATTAAAGTTTCCGCACAGATAATTCACATTCTTTATTTTTTTAATGATATACGCAGTGTACTTATTACAGAAAATAATACAGATAATTTTTAACTTCGAGAATGATTTGTCAGTTTTAATTTACTTTGTCTCCTAGTTAATTTAACACTTAATGTTTAAATAACCATATTACAATATGCATACGTATCTATTAATAGCAATTTCAGAATAAATTCTATTGAACATGTGAGATTACAGATTATATCGATAATTATAAAACTGAATAACTGTCATTTGAAACCATAATTTGCCGTGACTACCACGTGAGATTAATTAGTGTTGTATTAATAACATTTGCTGCTTTGAGATAATGACAAGGGATAATTTTAATTTATTGCGGCTAATGTTTTGCGTAATTTAAATTACAAATTTAATCATTTATAATAATATGGCACCTGATTAAAAAAGAAAATTAAATTAAATAGCTTTATAATGGTTTTAAAAAACTATAGGGTCATATATATATATATATATATATATATATATATATATATATATATATATATATATATATATATATATATATACAGTGAAGTCCGTTTATAACGAACTCCAAAAAATCATTAAAAATGGTTCGCTATATCCGAAGTTCGTTACAAACAGTAAACAAAATCTAATATCATTTTTCATTCTCTTTTATTTAGATTAGGCGCTAATGCTTAGAAAAATTAATAATAATAATATGTAAATTAAAAGAAAACGTTCAAAGGAAGATAAAACAAGTGACACTAAAGTTATTATTATGCATGTTGCTACATGTACGAATATAAACGAAAACGTAGTTTATACAATAAAATCAGTAATTTTCGTTTGTACACTTTTACTTGACAAAGAAATGGTGTTTATATAATTGTCAAGGTCACAAAAACTACTCCATATATGTTCAGGAACTTCACGAGATTCCAAACAATTGCGAGTTTCAGTCATTTTCTTAGTCATTTCTGAAATGGATGGAATATAAATATTATCTCCTTCTCCAAGCTCGTCCTCGTCGTTATTATCGCTTAAAATCTTTCCAGAAGTCACTGATGTCACAATTTGATCATCAGTTAGTATTTCTCTCGTCATTAATTCATTATCAGCACATACATCTTCAATATTAAAGTCATTAAACATCTTTTTAATCTCGATTTCCACTGTACTTTGTTGAATGTCAGCATCGTAAACAAATTCTAGACAATCAGTAGGATCTTCTCGATATTTTTTCAATCCACTGAGTCAACGGTAGCTCATCATCTGAGTCATATCTACATTTCGTCCTTAAAAATCCGCCATGCTTTAAAACAGTTTGCAATGGTTTCTTTACTGACTCTTTGTCAAACCATATGGATAAAGTTTATAGCGTCCAAGAGAGTTACAGAAAAAATGTTGCCTTTATTGATCGTCTCTTACATTTTCATAAGTAAAATCTTTCTTTAATGACATTTTAAAAAATGTATCACACCTTGATCCGTAGGCTGGAGCTTTGCACTTGTGTTTGGAGGTATAAAAACCAGTATTTGCTGTAGATCAAAAGTAATACTTTTCTGTTTGTGAATTTTAATTCTTTGTCTCCTGTTACGATGTTATATACGGATTTTGCATGTTCTCGGTCTAATTTTTTGAGCATTACGTCAATTAACATGACCCTGTTTTTGAGTTTGGGTAAAATTATGCCCAATCCATCGGAAACAGGTCTTTTTCACAGGCAAATGTTCATGCAAAATCGAATGTACTGCAGCCTTCAATGTGCCTGAGGATTCCTCTATTTCACGTTGAGTCACATGCCGATCCTCTTCAATCATGTTGTATACGATGTTTTTTGGAACAACAACCGATTTTGGAACGAAGCGATTCGAGGCATAGTTGTTTAGTTAGACCTTTACTAAAATCGTAAAAAATTATCCTACGAAAACTTTCACGTGACATTTGTTCACAAAACTGTTTTTAAACGCTCACTATAAACAAACTACTTGGCCAATTTCTGAGCTGCTTTAACAATAACAAATGTCAAATATTATAACAATGCTCATGTCACATCTTATCTAGTAATCGTTTGTAAAAACTGAAAAGGCTGCCCTCATATATATATATATATATATATATATATATATATATATATATATATATATATATATATATATATATATATATATACACATATACATACATACATAATACATACATACATACATACATGACATGACATACAATAATTTGACTGAGTTAGAAACTGCAAAAAAAAAAGAAAGAACGAAGGTTGCTGATGCTTTTTTTTACAGGGAGAAATCCGACTTACAGATTCTGGAGCAGTCTGCGTCATCTTATGGGTGCTCCAGAATGCTCCAGTTATGTGGGGCTCTCCAGCTTGATTGGCTGGCATACCCACTAAAACTCTTGTGAGCTTGGACTGCAACCATTTACTCCTTTTACATACTGCGATTTTAATTTATCAAGGTGTTTGCGTGTTTTTTAACTCTAGAGTTAATTTTCTAATGATTGGAACTATTCTACCTTATCTAACATAAAGCTAAATACTAGACCTAAATTCCCCGTTGTTTCAGGAGCGTGTAATGTTATAATGATGTAAGTAGTGCGTGCTGTTTACACTTTTTTTCTTTTTCCGATAGGAACTGCTCAACTATATTACCGTCTTTTACTAAATAAGTAGTAGTCTTTAGTCGAGTCTAATGTCAGTCTAATTTTAAAATGTCCATGGGTCGTAAGTATTGGTTGCCGACATTTACGTTGACTGGGTGGGGGTGGGGGGGGGGGGGGGGGGGGGGGGGGAAGAAGCTGGGCATTACGGATGAATCCTTTTATTGTGGGTATTTGAAACTCCTTGTGCAACTGCCGCTGATGTAGTCCGGACCATAGCAAGGTTAAAATAAAACGTGCAACAACTACTGATAACAGGTGGATAATGAAATGGAGCTCTAGAACTCTGAGAAGTCCACCTAGCCGTCCACCAAAAAGATGAATGGAAGATATAACCAAGATAACTGGTAAAAACTGGCAGTTGAAGGTACAAGGACATGCGTCTGTGGAGACATAGGGGACGCCTTTACCCAGCAGTGGGATGTATGGGCTTGTGATGATGACGAATATATATATATATATATATATATATATATATATATATATATATATATATATATATATATATATATATATATATATATATATATATATATATATATATATATATATATATATATATATATATATACTCTATTGACAATCATAACTCGTGATAATGCTAACTTGGTTAGTAAACGTCGGACGCAAAAATAAGTATTTTAGAGTAATGGTATTAACCGCTGTTTAGGAAATATATTACAAATTTTTTACTGTAAAATAACATCCATACATTTTACTTAACTTTATTCAAATTAATATAGAAATTTAATAACAGACCACCAGTCTGTGCCATCGCACCGAATAAACAAATATGTTTCGTCATTGTTATGTATGTAGGTTTTAAAGACTATTAACACCAGATAGGAATAAAGTAATGCCAACCAAACGTGCTTTGACTAACAATTAGCGCATAACCAAACGGTACTTACTGACAGTGACGTACATATGCTAAAGGGGCCACAATTAAAATATTCTGGTAGCTTTATGAAAGCTCAAACATAAAATGATTCATTTATTTCATTATTCTTTTTGTGATACACATATATGTATATATATATATATATATATATATATATATATATATATATATATATATATATAAAAGAAAGGTATACACATATATATGTATATGTATATATATGTGTAATATATATATATATATATATATATATATATATATATATATATATATATATATATATATATATATATATATATATATATATATATATATATAGAGGAGAAGGGTAGTCTTGACCGACTAGTTAAACAGCAGTATTGTGTTCTTGGGGTAAGCGGTCTTTGGACCACCACCAACTCCTATCCAATCCAATTAATAAATAAATTATTATTTAATTCAACCACACCCCCTGTACAACAAAACAACAATCTTACACCGGATAGTAGTGCTTTCCTCTCTGAAAATCGAATCAAACCTTATTTTTCATTTCCATACATAAAAGAAATCTCCACAAAAAACAACTAAACTTCAACCAATTAGTAGTGTTTAAAAATTGCTTTTAAACACAAAAAAACTCACAACAGTATTTTTACTTGTCTAAAAGACAATGATGAAGTCACAAAAGTTTCAGAAGTAGTCTACAGCATCCCTTGCTCTCAGTGTGAAAAAAACTATATAGGACAAACATCTTGAGTCCTAAAGGACAGAATCACTTCCCACAAAAGTGATTGCAGATTAAAGAAAAACTCTTGTGCGCTTGCCCAACATAGTAGCCAATTTTCACATGAATTTAATTTTGCTGAAACCAAAATCCTATGTAAAGAGAGAAATCTCGACAGGAGAATCTTTAGGGAGATGGTGGAAATCCACCTTCAACCGAACTCGATCAATAAAAAAACTGACATTGAGGATCTGAGTTTAATTTTCTCCAATTTATTAGAAATAGGCAGTCAGAGTGAAAACTCTTACAATATATCTGACATATCTCTACTAATTGTTACTAACTTTTTAAACTTTAAAACGATCAAACAAAATGTCAACGTCATTCTATTTTTAAATAGAAATTAACCACAACTTAACTAAGAGATAGAAACACACTGCCCTTAGCAAAATGACAAGAAAACATAACAAAAAAATCCTTTATGAACTAAAATCATTTTGCGACCACAAAATTCTCTGTACTCTTCCAACAAAATGAAGTAAAATTTTATTATATTTCCCAGAGATGAATATGTCGAGTTTTCTTGTGTTTTTTTCTGTTTTTTCTGATGAATAAGTGCAATAAAGTGCCCCCACAAACAACAATTTTTAAAAACACACCACTTAGCAGTAAGCACTTTAATGTTACATATAAAATAGGGTTGTTCTTTACTTTTAATCTCAAAAATACTGATATTCTACTGTAATTGTAGCCCTGATGAAGAAAATGAAATATTTTCGAAAGCTTGGCGTAGCTAAAAAGGTGTTCAAAACCAAAGACCGCTTACCCCAAGAACACAATACTGCTATATATATATATATATATATATATATATATATATATATATATATATATATATATATATATATATATATATATATATATATATATATATTGATAGAATAGATAATTACAAAAATAAACTACATTTTGCTGTATATAATTATTTGTTCATCCTTGAAGACAGCTGCTTCGGATCATGATCATTTGTGAACTCGCTGATGTATGAATCATTATATTATAATAAGTTTTAAAGCGGGAATTACCATAATTTTACATGTCATTTTCTATTATTGACTACGTTTGCCTTATGAAATTGAGGCAAGTGCATACAAAGCAAAATATGGTAAGAAATGCCTGCTACAAAGTAAGATACAACAAATTGCACTTCTGGCATACGAGAGCTTAAAATTGAAAAGCATACGTGCCCTCCATCGGGGGCTATTTAAGGCCAACAGACCAACAGGGGAATTTTTACTAACAATTACGGCTAGGCGGCTCGATCGTTAGGGTTGTAATCCAGTAATAAAAGTGTATATCAACTACTAAAAATGAACTAAGTCCATATTTCAGCAGTGATGACTGTTTTGGTATCTATTAATCCATTTCGGGACACATTTCGCCATGTCACGACTCAGCAGCCGAACTGGGATCGACAAACGGAAGACCAAAACTCAAAGTACTTATTACAGTACTGACGTAACTTCGCAGTAATATTACGATGTGTTTTTGAAGGAATCATCTGTAAAGAATACTGTAATTTTTGTTTTAAGAAATATGTTTTGAGTTATTTGTTAAAAAATTAAAAATTACTGGTAAAACATCTTAAAAATAATTAATGTCGATAATTTTAATAATTAAAGAAGGATCCTCAAGCTCAGTGTCATTCGTTATATTGGGCCTTATTTGGCGATATTTCTTTAATGACCGTGGTTTTGTTTTGGATGGCGATTTTCAAGTTGGTTGTTTCATTAATAGAATTAACACCTATAGCATTTGCATATTTCAGTTTTAAAACTGTTATGGTGCTCTCCAGGAATAGAAACAACAAAAATCGCGTACATGCATGACTATAAAGTTTTTTGTTCAATACTACAACATAGAGAAGTATTCGTGGAAAAATAACACTTTGAGATTTTGCATTTCTTTACATTTTAGAGTCTCTAGTACACAAAAAAACATTTTCAGTTTTCATCGCCCTGTTGCTGCTGCTCTTTCTGTCCCTCGATCTGTTGCTACGATAACTCACGACCAATGTTTTAATTTTAAATTTCGTACACATACAGTCCCTGGCCAAATTATTAGACGCACTGTATTTTTTTTTTAGTAATTTTATGTTTCTTAAGAGTTTTTATGCAATAATGGTATATTTAAACTACAATATTATTGATTTTTATTTAAAAGAATTGTTGTAGACTACATATTTGTATTTATTTTTAACATATGGCAACACTGTGTTGACAAAGTGATACATGAACGTAAACAAGTACAAACCTGTATCAGTCGCGATCGGAATCGAGTCAGGTACGGACGTGTTTTCTGTGGCTTTATGGACTGTGATTGTTTGTTTAACAGTTTTATACTACTCAGTTATTAGTTTCTTTGTATGCAGTGTTTTAAAAAAGTAATTGGACTATTTTCATTATGGGTAGAAAAGGCGATCTTTCACCACGTAAAAAGCTGAAGTGATTGCGAAAACATTTACAAACCGAGAAATATCACGAGGATTGGAGGTTTCTGAAGCTAGTGTACGACGCATAAAAAAGAAAATTGAGTCAGGGAAGGAATTAAGCCCGAAAAGAAAGAAAAGATGCGGTAGAAAACCAATTTTCACTCCACGGTCAGAGAGATGTTTGAAGAAAATTTGTGTAGAAAACAGATTTGCTACCACAAAGGTAATAAAATCACAACTCCAGGATGCTAGCGTAAATGCTTCTGAGCGCACTGTTCGAAGAAAATTGAAAGAATTAGATTTAAGGCCTGTCGCCCCGCCAGGAAGCCCAAGTTAACAGCTGCAATGAAAGCAAAGCGCCTGAAGTGGGCCAAACAATGGCAAGACAAAGATGTGGACTTCTGGAGATCGGTAAGATACAGCAATTTAATCAATAATTGATACATTATTATAATTTTCAGTTAAATAAAGCAAATAAACATGGAAGTTTATATATTTTTCCTATTTTTGACAGGTCTGCTTCAGTGACGAAAGCACATACGAAATTTTGCAGAATAAAGCTCAGTATGTGCGTCGTCGTCATGGAGAAAAGTTTCATCCTGATTGTGTCGTCCCGACGATTAAACATCCCACCAAAGTGATGATTTGGTCAGTCATCAGCGGCAAGGGCACTGGACGTCTGTACGTCGTCAAAGGAATAATGAGGCAAGATCAGTACAAAGAAGTATTACAAAATCGGTTGATTCCGCAGCTCAGAGAATGATTTTTCAAATGGGGAACCATTCACTTTCATGCAAGATGGAGCTCCCTGCCACACTGCTCGGTCTGTTAAAGCTTTTTTGGTAGAAAAAAATATCCCCTCTGTTGGATTGGCCGGTTTGAACCCCATTGAAAATGTGTGGGAGCTGATGAAAAAGAGAAGTGGCTAAAGATGTGATTACCAACAAAACCCAGCTCCTAGAAAAGATTATTCATGTGTAGAATCATCATCCTCAAATGCAGGAGACAGTACAATCTTGCATTGATAGCATGCCGCGCAGAATTAAAGCTTTGATAGCGGCTAAAGGTGGCTCAACTAAATATTGACTTTTTACTAACATTAATTTCACTTTTCTTTAAAACTTAATAAACTTATGCTTTTCTAAATTAATGCTGTTTTATTTATGTCAAATAAATAGGTAATTGATTGGATAATATAAAAATAAAAAAACAAATCAATTTAAAATAATAAAACGGTACAATATCACTCGGTAATTAATATTTTACATGAAATCTTGCAGTGCGTCTAATAATTTGGCCAGGGACTGTATAGGACTTGATGCACCGAAGAAACTTTTGGTTTATTACTGATTTTTGGTTGTAAAAATATCTCAACAATCAGTGCTGCCCATCAAATAGATTGAGGTGTACTACTCGTAAGTAGCCAGACCAAAAACTTTTCAGCGTACGTGTTGTATATATATGACATTACATTTTTTAGCTATTTTTATTAGTCTAGATAAATATTATTATTTTTAGAATAAAAATTACAATTGGATATTTTTGTTTCAGGTGAGTTGATGATTATGTTATCACCTACCACAATGTTGTTGAAGTTGGTAAGCAGGGTTTTCTACTTTGTTGGGATAGGTGGGTAGCTAGAAGATAGCGAAATGCGATAATGGTATCAAAAAAGTTCGTCAAACTGAATCTGAATTAAAATTTTTATTAAAACCACCACCACTCCTCTGCGGCCATTTAATAGACGACTTGACAATAATTTTGTCGTTGTCTCACAGTAAAGTGATTATTGAAAACAATTTAAATAATAATATTAAATGATAATTATGTAGAAAAACGTATCTAGTTCACTATTTTGCAATAAGAATTAAGATCGTGGTCAGACTAACTAATTTTAGTATTAATAAACCATTCAGTTTTGTAATCGATATGGTGATATATGTAGTAATGTTTTAAAAGAATTTTATTCTGCAATTATTTAAAAAAAAAAGATGCCATTTATTTCCATTTGCGTAGAAAAGTAGGACAAAGGCTATATTTAAAAATCGGACCATTCGGATTGAGTAAATAGCGTGGGAAATAACATTTGCTGTTCGACAGGAAATGTTCTACAGTAGAGAAAGTGTCAAGCTATTTAAAGAACTGTAATATAAGTTGTGTTTCATGAAATTAGAAGTTTTCTGGTGTTTTTTTCAAACCATTACTTTTTATAGTTTTTTTTCCTCTAGTGTCATTTCGTCATCGAAAAAATTACATTTTGAATCATACATCGTATAGAGTTTTTTGTGGTGGGGTATTTATTCATTAGTATGTAGACATATCAGTAACTATATAAATTTGACTAACGATAATGTTACTCATCTCTACAACCGAGAAATATAAAATAACTCTATTTAATGTACTTCCGTTATGGAACGTAAATACACCCAACATGGTAAGTGGGTTTTTTTAGTAAATATACAAACAATTAGCAACACGCACAAAGAGACAAATAGATGCAGTTAAAGGAAATATTCTCTTTTTTAACATTATCGAATTTTAAAATTGAACAATAAAATTTTAATTAGTATTAACGGTCAAGTGCAAGTTGGAGTTGCGCAATTAGTGTTCCGTACGTTGATTGCTTTTGAAATAAAAATTTTCGTTACCGAAGTATAAAATGATCAGTAGCTTCACAAAACACACCCCAAAATGAGTTTTCAACAAAGTTTTTTTCCGATTCTTAGTAAAAACGATGACCTTCAAATTTTTGTTTTTTTTTATATCATCATCATCAGCTATACAGTCCATCATCGGACATAAACCGTCCATCTTCTTCGGTTTTGGGCCTTGTTTATCCAATTGTATCCCACTAGTATTTTGATGTCATCAGACCATCGAGTTTGCGGGCGTCCTTTACTTCTTTTATCATTCCAAGGCCTCCAGTTGATATGGGTCCATCGATTATCAGAGAGTCTTGCGTCCACTTTAACCTGCTTACCCTCTCAGCTCAGTAATCGTGGATCTTCTTCGAATTTCTTCATTAGTCAGCCTATCCCTCAACGACATTCCCCACATCCTTCATTCCATCGCTTATTGAGCTACTTGTAGGCGGTTTATAATGTCTTGATTCAAAGCCCACGTTTCCGTTCAGTATGTCAATACTGGCAATACGCATTGATCAAATGTGTTCGCTTTTAATGTATTTGGGATTTTAAAAATCTGCCAAATGCCGACCAAGCCAATGATATTCTCCTTGATAGATCCACTTTCAAGTTTTCCTTGGATATTACTATTTTTTGGGCATAAATATGGTTTTGGCGATGTTTATCTTCAGACCAATCCCTCTGGACTTGTTAAGTTCGTTCAGCATTTCTTCCAATTTTTTCTTTGTTGTTAGATATAAGCACAATATTATCTGCCAATTGCAAATGATTGAGTTGCTCTCCTCCTATATTTATACCCTTGCTTGTCCATGGAAGTTGTTTGAAAAGATCTAGCGCCAACGTAAACAATTTCGGCGAGATGGTGTCCCCTTGACGTACCGCTCTTTTCATTTCTATTTTATTGATGTTTTCTTTCAATACCGTCTGAAATGTTATATTTTTATATATACCAGGTGTACAAGTATGAAATGCGGATTTCAGGCAACAGATGGTGCACCATTGCAGATTGTGCTATGAAGATTTGACACTGCGCCATTTTGTTGTGTCATCAACAAGTGTCAGGCGCGCACGAGTGATAAATTGGAAAACTGTGTGCATAGTGGTGTGTTGTTCTGTTCAATATGTCGAAATTTATACCGAACAAAGAGCATTCGCGGACAGCATTAATATTTTGTTTTCATTTGAAGAAAACTGCTGTTGAATCATACCGATTACTTCGAGAAGCTTATGGTGAACATGCTCCATCGCAAGATACATGTGAACGATGGTTTTGGCGTTTCAAAAGTGGTGACTTCGATGCTGCAGACACTCATAAAGGTTTTTGTAGAATCTCTGTATATTCATTCGTAGTTTCATTCGTTTCAGTTATTATTTGGTTGGATCGAATGCATTTTTATATATACCAGATAAATTATTAAAGGTAATGCACACGTGATAATTTTTCGTTCAATCTACACCCTGTAGAGAATATTCCAGAATTTTTTCAAAATTTTTTGATCAGTACTTTTCGAGATAAAGTGGGGAGACAGCGATTTTTCGCAAAAAAATAATACAAAGAGAATTGTGCGCCAAATATTACATTATATATATTTTTGAACTCGTCTTTTTACAAGCTTTCATTTGACATCCGACTCGATGACCTGGTAAAAAAAAAAATTCAGTTCCGATTTCACCCCCCAAAAGTAACCCCTTAATTTAGAATTTAACTTTCAAAACTGCACGGCTCTGATGAGGCCATCAATTCCTATATTAGTGCCAAATTTCAACTTTCTGTGTCAAATAGTTTCGGAGAAAATCGAGTGTGACAGACAAGACAGAAAGATGGACACCGAAGTGGTCTTATAAGTGTTCCGTACGGAACACTAAAAATGATAATTTTTGCTGTACAACAACATGGTTTTGTTGTTGTGATCTTACTTACAATCTGCCGAATCAGAAAAGAGTGGTAATAAAGTCAGTCTGGTCAGTGCCGATTAGGGGATGTGTATTTTCCGTTAATAACAATGCAGGCGTATTTCAATTTCATTTTTTTCTATAATGGATGAAATATAGTGGTGAAATTTTTAGTGTTCCGTACGGAACACTTATAAGATAACTTCAGCGTCTGTCCGTCTGTCTATCCGTCTGTCACACCCGATTTTCTCCGAAACTATTTGTCATAGAAAGTTGAAATTTGGTAATAATATAGGAATTGATAGCCTCATCAGAGCCATGTAGTTTTGAAAGTTAAATTTTGACTTAAGGGGTTAGTTTTGGGGGGGTGAATTCGGAAGTGAAAAAAAATTTTTTTACTAGGTAATCGAGTGTGGTGTCAAATGAAAGCTAGTGAAAACACGAGAAATATATATATATATATATATATATATATATATATATATATATATATATATATATATATATATATATAATGTAATACTTACACGCACTTTTCTTTGTATTATTTTTAAAAAATCGCTGTCCACACGAGAAATATATATATATATATATATATATATATATATATATATATATATATATATATATATATAATGTCATACTTGCGCGCATTTTTCTTTGTATTATTTTCAAAAAATCGCGAAAAATCGCTGTCCACCCGCCTTAACTAGAAAAGTACTTATCAAAAAATTTTGAAAAAATTCTGGAATATTCTCGACGGGGTGTAGATTGAACGAAAATTATCACGAGTTCATTACCTGTAATAATTTATCTGGTATATAAAAAAACAGAAATTTCAAGGTCATCAATTTTCAGTAAAGATTGGAAATAAACTTTGTTGAAAACTCATTTGGGGTGTGTTTTGTGAAGTCACTGATCATTTTATACCTCCGTTACAACATTTTTTATTTTAAAAGCAATCAACGTACGGAACACTAATTGCGCAAGTTCAACTTGCACTTGACTGGTTATTTTATTCTGAGAAAGACCATTGTTAAAAATGCATAGATATTCAAACAGTTCATTAAAATTCGAAATTAATAGAGTATACGTAGACAGTTTTTTTTTGTCTAAAATCGTATGATAGAGTCTGATTTTGTCAGTGACTTTTTTTTTCAATAGCCTTGTTTACTATTATATATATTTTATTTAGTTGCAACTATAATCAATCAAACTGTTTTTGTCCTAATAAAACGAGAAATTAGTAATTACGTAAAGTCTGTAAAAACGTACCCAGGCGCTGACGCCAGTAATGATCATAATCCGGTTGTTATGGACTTCGAATTTAGAAGAATCATTAATACGGCAAGAAAGAAAATCGAATTGAAAGCTATAGACATGGAAAAAATGATGGATCCTTAGATCACAAGGCAGATAGGTGTGCAAATCGTAAACAGGCTCAAAGAGATCACACCACGCATAACATCTATAGAGGAAACTTGATCTGAAATTCAAGATACACTCACAAACATTCAAGAGCACACTTGGTGTGAAAACTAAGAGAAAAAAGAAGGAACGGATGACATCTGAAATACTAACCAATACAGAGAACTCAACTAGATAATTCGTCGCAAGTGTAGGAACGCGAAAGAACAATGCATATCTGAAAAATGCAGCGAAATCGAACTACTACAAGTAAAGCACGATACTTTTAATTTACACAAGAAAGTAAAAGAACTAACAAATATAAATCGAAAACATCCAACAACACTTTTAAGAGATGCTAATAATGAAATTATTACAGGAATCGAAGCCAAGCTTAGTAGATGGAAGGATTATGTCGACGAGCTTTTTAACGATGATAGACTAAACGAACCATCGTTCACAGCTAATGAAATAAATGAAACTGGGCCTCCTATTACCAAGAGCGAAATTATTCATGTAATACAATACAGAAAAACAAAAAAGCTACTGGCCCAGATAATAGTCACGTCGAACTAATTAAGGTTATTGCAGAACAAGAGCCATTTGTAACTCGGGCCAGATAGCATCTGATTGGCGGGAATCCACGTTTATTACCATTCCAAAAAAGTCTAATTCGTTTCATTGGGACGACTACCGTATGATCAGACTTATGTCGCACGTACTAACGGTCTTCCTCCGGATAATTCATACACTTATGACTCGCCAGAGGCGCTTTTCGTTCTTAATGTTCTAATACAGTGACGCAGAGACATAAACGTAAATGTGTTCGCGTGTTTTATTGACTGTCGTAAGGCCTTTGATTGTGTCAAACACGCTAAAATGAGAGGGATCCTATGTGCCTCGGGTGACGACCGCCAAGAGATTAACATCATATCCGCTTTGTATTGGCATCATATGTGGCGGCCTGTGGCTCCGTGATGTAGTACCTTGCTTACGGTGCAGAAGGTCGAGGGTTCAATCCCGCAGGTCGATATACTTATTGATTAAATTATTTAAGTATATTTGGCCTGGCCACGTACGTAGGTCGTAGTTGTTCGCAGAAATGCAATAACGTCCTAGGCAGCACTACTGCGTTGTCCAAAAGGTACTGTGAAATACAGAAATGTATGTTTCGGCACTTGGACAACGTTGACGGGTATTGCCACATCCTCGCCGATATCCGTAGGATGTAAAAAAGGGTAAAATCCCTACTCAGGCGGGGAGGTGAACGATAAAAAAAATCAGACATCGAAAGCAACAATCGAACAAAGCCTATCGGAGGATGCTTCTATCGAGAAAGAAGTGTGACAGGGATGTATTTTGTCTCCGATTCTCTTCAGCCTCTATTCGGAGACTATTTTCAAAGAAGCTCTAGCCCAGATTACAATAGGAATTAAAGCAACAACATGATTAACAACCTAAGATATGCAGACGATACCGTAATTGTGGCTGATAATTTACCCGATCTGCAGAGCATGATCAAACACATACATACGAGGCTGGTTTGAAAAGTCCGTGCAAAAATAAAAACTACTTATGTGTTTGGGGTAAACCTTTTTTATTTTTCGACATAGTCTCCTTTTAGGCTTATACACTTCGTCCAACGATGTTCTAGTTTGTTGATCCCTTCCGAATAATAGGATTTGTCCAAGTCTGCAAAATATCCATTAGTGTCTGCAATCACCTCCTCGTTTGAATAAAATCTTTGTCCCGCCAGCCATTTTTTCAAATTGGGGAACAAATAGTAGTCCGAGGGAGCCAAGTCTGGAGAATAGGGGGGATGTTAAACGAGTTGGAATCCTATTTCCATTAATTTTGCTACCACAACTGCTGAGGTGTGTGCTGGTGCGTTGTCGTGATGGAAAAGGACTTTCTTGTGGGCCAATCGCGGGCGTTTTTCTTGCAGCTCGGTTTTCAAACGGTCCAATAACGATGAATAATATTCATCTATAATAGTTTTAACAAAACCCTTTTCCAGATAGTCGATGAGGATTATCCCTTGCGAATCCCAAAAGACAGTCGCCATAACCTTTCCGGCCGAAGGAACGGTCTTCGCCTTTTTTGGTGCAGATTCCCCCTTGGTAACCCATTGTTTAGATTGTTGTTTGGTCCCAGGAGTATAGTAATATATCCATGTTTCATCCACAGTGACAAAACGACGCTTAGAGTCCTCTCCGGATTCTTCTGGAACAGCTGCAAACCATCCTTGCAACACTTCACACGATTCCGTTTTTGGTCAAGCGTAAGCAATCGCGACACCCATCTTGCGGATAGCTTTCTCATGTCCAAATGTTTATGCAAAATATTATGTACCCGTTCAGTCGAGATGCCCACAGCACTAGCAATCTCACGCACCTTAACTCTTCTGTCATCCATCACCATATCATGGATTTGATCAATGATTTCTGGAGTCGTAACCTCCACAGGCCGTCCAGAACGTTCAGCGTCACTTGTGCCCATATGGCCAGTCCGAAAATTTTGAAACCACTTATAAACTGTTCTAATCGAAGGTGCAGAGTTACTATAATGTTTATCAAGCTTCTCTTTTAGTCTCCTGAGGCGTTTTGCCTTTCATAAAGTAATGTTTAATCACCGCACGAAATTCTTTTTCGTCCATTTCTTGAAAATCACTCGACTTCCTTGATTCACACGAATGCCAAACCCAAAGAAATAGACCAATATGGCTGAAACTTGGTGTGCGTTCATTCAAGAGATGCTACTAACTAAACATGACCTCGATACGCGCCGGTGGTGCCATCTCTCGGACTTTGCACGGACTTTTCAAACCAGCCTCGTAGTTCGTCGGCGTAAGCAATTTGTACTACATATAAATATAACAAAGACCAGTCTGGCAAATCTTATTATTAATGGACAGAGAATTTAGCAAGTTTTGTCTTTTAAATACCTAGGAAGACTAATTAATAGCCAGTGTAATCCAAAAATAGAGATTAGTTCGAGAATTAAGGAGGCCCGTGGGACCTTCATGAACATAAAAAAATCTTTTCACTAGATATGACCTTAGTCTAGAATTTCGAGTGCGTATGATTAGCTGATATGTTTTTTTTGGTACTGGACTTTTGATTCCAGCACAGAGGAATGACTCTAAGCTTTCGAAATATATGTTTATGGAAGGATTCTATGGATATTATGGGTGAATAGAGTAACAAATGCTGAAGTACTGAGGCGAATGAGCAAATCCACAGAACTGCTGCTGACTATAAAGGAAAGAAAAAGTAGCTACATCGGTCATATAATGAGAGGAGCAAAGTATGACTTGCTGAGACTGGTCATCAAAGACAAAATATGTTACAAGAAGAAGATCGGTTGGAAGACGTCAACATTCTTGGTTAAAGGACATCCGAAGATGGTTTAATTGCTCATCAATAGATATTTTTGGAGCTGCAGTTTCCAGCACCAAGTTAGCCATTTGGATCGCTAACCTACGGCAGGAGACGGTGAATTCAGAAGAAGATAACCATTTAAAAACATTTCACCCACTAAGAATACACTCTGTAAATAACGAGCAAACAAAATTACCTTTTTTACGACAAAACAATGTAGGTAATATATCGATGGTGACAGTAATTAAAACATCGATAGGGCTGCTCAGCTTTACTTACAAGTAAACAAATCAAATTAAAAACTTAGTTTAATGTCCTTTAGCACTTGACTGTTGACACAATTAGACGAGCGACTATAAAACTAGTAGTGTTGACCCAGTAAGTTAACATGTGAACATTGCTTTTATAAACAAGGGCCAGAAAATTTGCATTTGCTATTAGCCTATTTAACCAAAGGCGTATCTAAAAGCTATTCTTGCAGAATTATTTACGAATGTAAAAGTTAGCATTGTAATGTCGCGCATACATTAAGAAAGTAATTTAGTTGCCTCATCACGAAATAACATTTGTACAATGGGCGGTCTAAAATACGCTGTGTTTATTTTAAACTAAAATAACTTTGCGACTAAACTGCTAGTCGAAAAGAAAAAATTATTGTTAATATACAGTTTAAATGCGGAAAGGACATTTACACTTTATAAAATCTTTTGTTTTAATATTTACAATATCAAACATTGTAGTAAAAAAATCTTTCTCAAATGGCAAACTACATTATTAGTGTTTCGTACAGAACACTTATAAGATCACTTCGGTGTCTTGTCACACCCGATTCTCTCCGATGCTACTTGACATAGAAAGTTGAAATTCGGCACTAATATAGAAATTGAGGGCCTCTTCAGAGCCGTGTAGTTTTGAAAGTTAAATTTTGTCTTAAGGGGTTAATTTTGGGGGGTGAAGTCGGAAGTGAAAAAAAAATGTTTTTCACCAGGTCAACGAGTGGGGTGTTAAATGAAAGCTTGTAAAAATACGAGTTCAAAAACATTTATAATGTAATACTTGCGTACATTGTTCGTTCGTTCGTTTCATCTCGAAAAGTACTGATCAAAAAATTTACAATATCAGGAATATTCCCCACAGTGTGTAAATTAAATGAAAATTATCACGAGTGCATTACTTTTAATAAGTTATCTCGTATATATAAAAAAAAAAAATTCAAGGTCATCAGTTTTAAGTAAAGATCGGAAAAAAAACTTTGTTGAAAACTCATTTGGGGTGTGTTTTGTGAAGTTATTGATCATTTTATACCTTCCTAACAAAAAAAATTATTTTAAAAGCAATCAACGTACGGAACACTAATTGCGCAAGTCCGACTGGCACTTGACCGGCTATTTTTTATAAAAGAATGTCATCAGTTTGTTATCCGGATCGCTACGATTTCTTACTGGACAAATCTTTTTAATTGTTCCAGGGTAGCAGGATTTTAATGTAAACTTAAGTTTTGAGATATTCCCACAAAAAAATACACAGGCCATAAATCAGGGCTATGTAGGGGGCCAGTTTATGGTATGAAATCTGTTTTAGAAATCAGTTTATTAAGGAAAATTTCTCGAGTGATTGGTGAACTATATGCAACTCAGTTATGTATACTTAACGGCCACGTTCGGCTGTTGTGTCGTAAACATGTAATTTTCTTTTACTAATTTGATGTTCCCTATAAAATTAATATAAGCATATATATATATATATATATATATATATATGTATATGTATATATATATATATATATATATATATATATATATATATATATATATATATATATATATACGAGGCTGGTTTGAAAAGTCCGTGCAAAGTCCGAGAGATGGCACCACCGGCGCGTATCGAGGTCATGTTTAGTTAGTAGCATCTCTTGAATGAACGCACACCAAGTTTCAGCCATATTGGTCTATTTCTTTGTGTTTGGCATTCGTGTGAATCAAGGAAGTCGAGTGATTTTCAAGAAATGGACGAAAAAGAATTTCGTGTGGTGATTAAACATTACTTTATGAAAGGCAAAACGCCTCAGGAGACTAAAGAGAAGCTTGATAAACATTATGGTGACTCTGCACCTTCGACTTGAACAGTTTATAAGTGGTTTCAAAATTTTCGGACTGGCCATATGGGCACAAGTGACGCTGAACGTTCTGGACGGCCTGTGGAGGTTACGACTCCAGAAATCATTGATCAAATCCATGATATGGTGATGGATGACAGAAGAGTTAAGGTGCGTGAGATTGCTAGTGCTGTGGGCATCTCGACTGAACGGGTACATAATATTTTGCATTAACATTTGGACATGAGAAAGCTATCCGCAAGATGGGTGCCACGATTGCTCACGTTTGACCAAAAACGGAATCGTGTGAAGTGTTGCAAGGATGGTTTGCAGCTGTTCCAGAAGAATCCGGAGGACTTTAAGCGTCGTTTCGTCAGTGTGGATGAAACATGGATACATTACTATACTCCTGAGACCAAACAACAATCTAAACAATGGGTTACCAAGGGGGAATCTGCATCAAAAAAGGCGAAGACCGTTCCTTCGGCCGGAAAGGTTATGGCGACTGTCCTTTGGGATTCGCAAGGGATAATCCTCATCGACTATCTGGAAAAGGGTAAAACTATTACAGGTGAATATTATTCATCGTTATTGGATCGTTTGAAAACCGAGCTGCAAGAAAAACGCCCGCGATTGGCCCACAAGAAAGTCCTTTTCCATCACGACAACGCACCAGCACACACCTCAGCAGTTGTGGTCGCAAAATTAATGGAAATAGGATTCCAACTCGTTTCACATCCCCCCTATTCTCCAGACTTGGCTCCCTCGGACTACTATTTGTTCCCCAATTTGAAGAAATGGCTGGCGGGACAAAGATTTTATTCAAACGAGGAGGTGATTGCAGACACTAATGGATATTTTGCAGACTTAGACAAATCCTATTATTCGGAAGGGATCAACAAACTAGAACATCGTTGGACGAAGTGTATAAGCCTAAAAGGAGACTATGTCGAAAAATAAAAAAGGTTTACCCCAAACACATAAGTAGTTTTTTTATTTTTGCACGGACTTTTCAAACCAGCCTCGTATATATATATATATATATATATATATATATATATATATATATATATGTTGTATATATATATATATATATATATATATATATATATATATATATATATATATATATATATATATAGTGTTATAAAAATCTCTTAATATATTCAAACTGGTAGCTCCTTCTAGCAAAAACAGTTAAAGAAAAATATTTATAAATAGCATCCCTGGATAACAAACTTAAAGAAGTTTCATATTGTCGATCTCCACCCCTGTCCGTCTGACGGAATTGAAAACTACTTATCAATACTTATATTACTTTTGCAATCAATTAATTATTTTATTATTTGCATGCATCTAAATAAGTAACAAACAACATATTTTTTCTTAACAATTAAAAATTTCTTATTAAAACAATGCATTAAACACAGCACATGTAGGTTAAAATTTCACCTTCTGAATATATCACTGTTCTTATTTAATTACACAAACTGTTACAAAAACTAATTGTCACTAATCTTCAACAATATCAATGAATCTTTAGGGCACTTTTTGCATTAACAATTTGTAATATTTCACACATCTGCTGTCTCTTTTCAATTCACTTTTGAAACGTCTTCTCTCTATCTTTCAATTAGGTATTCCAATAGTTATCTCGGTTGTGCCAGTGGCGGCACATTAACTTTTAGAATTAAGCAGTCTGGTGATTATAAAATTTTGAACGATGTTCAAATTTAATAAAAATAAGTATTAGGTGTGTTTGTAATTGACTCGAGCGGTTACCTATTCAGTACATAAAACAGTTTTTACACCCCACATATATAAATAAGTTAATTAAACGGTGACTCACCCTTTTGTAAATCCTTCATTTGTTACATCAGACTTTTCATTAAAATAAATATCGCCATAATTTTATTTTCATTATTTTTGTTAAAACTATTTATTCTTAGTTTATCATTATGTCTACAGAATTGATTTCTCAATACTAAAAATACTTAAGGAATAGCAATTATAATATACGTATATGTAAGTTGGGAATGTGGAAGCTTTAGTACAATGATACTACTCAGTATATATCCCCCCTACACCAAACACTTTATTTTTGCACTCGACGGGCGTTTCGCTAACCATGTTAGCTTCATCAGGAGCGATGATTGACTAAAGCTAAAGTACAAATCTACCCTATTTATACTTAGCCTAACCCTTGAATTACTCAGGCGGAACTAATGGCATAGGCAAGGCCATCAGTTCCGGTCAAGTAACCAGTAGAGGGGACTATAAGGAATAGGCCCTCTGTCTTTATTTAAACTACTTTTACATTTTATAATTTCCATACTTTCGTATGCGTTCAACAATCTCCTATCAAATACACTTTTTATTAATCTTAGATTATCCAATGTCACAATATGGTCAGCTTCAAGACCATGTTCGGCAATGCTAGACTTTTCTGTTCTATTGTATTTTAAGTGTGCTAAATGTTCTTTAAATCGTGTTTTAATTGACCTTTTAGTTTGCCCAAGATACTTTTTGTCACAATTATTACAACTAATTTCATAAATTCCACTTTTCTCACAATTAGGATTCTTATCCTTGGGATTTCCTAAGATATTCTTCAGATTGTCTGATGACTTATAGACTAAGGTGAGGCCTACCTTATTAAATACCTTATTGAGTCCCTTGCTATATTTCGGATTATATGGTATGGAGACATACTTGGTGTTATTTTCTTCACGTGTAAAAAAAGGTGAAATTATGAATATTAAACCTAAACTTATGTCTATTTATTAGCTTATTTACTAAGTCATCGTCATAACCATTAACTCTAGTTATATTTTTAATACGATTCCTTTCTTTATTAAAGTTTACTCTATTCAGAGAGAAAGTGACCAAACGATGAACTAAAAAATGTAATGAAGCTAATTTGTGTTGTTTGCAATGAAATGAATCGTAAGGAATATATCTATCTGTTACTGTGTCCTTCCTATAGATATCAAATTCTAATCTATTATTATTTTCAATAATTAAAATATCTAGAAAATGCAATTGTCCTTTGTTCTCAGGTTCGTAAGTGAATTTAATGGGATCATACCGGCTATTTAATTTAGAAACAAAATCATCAATGTTTACTTTCTTTGTATCAAAAATCGCGAAAATATCATCCACATACCTATACCATACCTTTGGGAAATATTCGAATTCTTGACTGGCTTCAAAGATACCATATAATTCCAAATATAGCAAGGGACTCAATAAGGTATTTAATAGGGTAGGCCTCACCTTAGTCTATAAGTCATCAGACAATCTGAGGAATATCTTAGGAAACCCCAAAGATAAGATTCCTAATTGTGAGAAAAGTGGAATTTATGAAATTAGTTGTAATGATTGTGACAAAAAGTATGTTGGGCAAACTAAAAGGTCAATTAAAACACGATTTAAAGAACATTTAGCACACTTAAAAAACAGTAGAACATAAAAGTCTAGCATTGCCGAACATGCCCTTGAAGCTGATCATATTGTAACATTGGATTAATAAAAAGTGTATCTGATAGGAGATCGTTGAACGCATACGAAAGTATGGAAATCATAAAATGTAAAAGTAGTTTAAATAAAGACAGAGGGCCTATTCCTTATAGTTCCCTCTACTTGACCGGAACTGCTGGCCTTGCCTATGTCATTAGTTCCGCCTGAGTAATTCAAGGGTTAGGCTAAGTATAAATAGGGCAGATTTGTAGTTTAGCTTTAGTCAATCATAAGTAGTGGTGATATATACTGAGTAATACGTACATCTAAAATAATGAAGACATAATTCAATCTATAAATCAAATAAAATAGTTGAAGGTAAAGATACAACCATAAGAAAATAACATAAATATATATCATAAGATTTTTGATCTTATGATATATATTTATGTTATTTTCTTATGGTTCCCCATAAGCACCAAAAATTTTTTTTGAGTCTCTTGTGGTTTTCTTTACGTTCAGATGTTTTCCTGTTTTTAGTGTTCCGTACGGAACACTTATAAGATCACTTCGGTGTCTGTCTGTCACACCCGATTTTCTCCGAAACTATTTGACATAGAAAGTTGAAATTTGGTAATAATATAGGAATTGGTGGCCTCATCAGAGCCATGTAGTTTTGAGATTTAAATTTTGACTTAAGGGGTTAGTTTTGGGGGGTGAAATCGGAAGTGAAAAAAAAAAATTTTTACTATGTCATCGAGTGTGGTGTCAAATGAAAGCTTGTGAAAACGCGAATAAAATATATATATATATATATATATATATATATATATATATATATATATATATATATATATATATATATATATATATATAATGTAATACTTGGGCGCACTTTTCTTTGCATTATTTTAAAAAAATCGCGAAAAATCGCTGTCCCTCGCCTTATCTCGAAAAGTACTTTTCAAAAAATTTCAAAAAAATTCTGGAATATTCTCCACGGGGTGTAGATTGAACGAAAATTATCACGAGTGCATTATCTTTAATAATTTATCTGATGTTTAAAAAAAACAAAAATTTCAAGGTCATCAGATTTCAGTAAAGATTGGAAACAAACTTTGTTGAAAACTCATTTGGGGTGTGTTTTGTGAAATCACTGATCATTTTATACCTCTGTAACAAAATTTTTTATTTTAAAAACAATCAACGTACGGAACGCTAATTCCGCAAGTTCAACTTGCACTTCACCGGTTTTATTTTTTATGAGTTCGGTGACCCCAAACCGACTTTATTTTCTTTCAATAGTATTATTTCTTGGTTTATGTATTGTAAAGACTCACAAACGAACGAAACATTCAAATGGTGACTCCAAGGCATTTACTGATGATGCCAGTGTATTTGACGTCAAGGGAGTTGAGATTGGTTCGCGACTGTGATGGGAATAGCGACGAAACAGATCTCCGACTAGCTAACAACGATGCAATTGCCTTAGTAAGTTGTTGCCCCTGCATAAATAACCGCCTGGCATCTTCGAGGCATGCAGTCGGCTGAGTCAAAGTCCTCAGAGTCTTTCCTCTGAACTTTCTGTTTATAAGGTTTGATCCCTTGTTTTCAATAAGGTTGGCGTCAGGCCTCTCTAGTATCGTATCGTGGGCCCAAGCGAGCCGCTTCGCGATGTGATTTTCGCCCAGCAAAGGTTTCTTCAACCTGCTTCGGAATTTGACATCATGAGCACGAAGTTGTCAAATGATCTCATGGGACACGTTCAAAACCCGATTTCCTTAATTTTGCCAATCCTTGACGCAGCATTAGTTTCGGATCCGGTGAAAACAAAGGCACGATTCGATTTTCGGAGTGATTTTGCCTACCGAGCCACGTTTTGGCAAGTAGTCGACATTTTTCGTCTCGTTAAAATAATTTACTCACTTTTTTAAAAACTACTCCGACTTTTTAATATATTTAGCAGCCGCGGAATATGTCATTTTAGGCCTCTTTGGATGGGAACAAAGAGAGTCTGCTTCGAACGGACGCGGAATCAAGAGACTCATTTTGGACTTTACCTGATTTGTAGTACATATATAAATATATATATATATATATATATATATATATATATATATATATATATATATATATATATATATATATATCAATTTATGTTCTTTTTACGTGTTTATGCTATTGAACCCAACCCTACTTAAAACCTTCTATTTTTATTACCTTCTTGAGTTTTTAATTATTCTGTTCTGTGTTATTTAAGAGACACCCTCTTAAAAGTCAAAGGCACAGACTTTTTTCCTAAATAAATTAAAGAAGTTTTTTTTTACGAGAGATGGAACGTGTCATTGCCACCCATCTCGGCAAGTAAATTGGAACACGGAGCACGAAAAAATGCGGATAAGTTGTTCTGACGATATTATCATAAAAAAAAATATTCTTTAAGGGTGTTTTAAGTGCTTCGATTTTAACGGAAACAGTAAATTTAAAAAAAAAACAACATAGAACTAAGTATTTGAAATAAACGCCTAAACAATATAGAGCCTCCGTCGATTTAGGAGACATGCCATAGTCGGGCCGTTGCGCTAGTTACACATACTGCTTTAAAATTTATTTCATTTCTAGGAATAAATTAAGCAAGTTTTATTAATTACACGGCTAACAGGCCAACGATGAAAAAACTTTTTTTAATAATTATACCTGATTCCTATGTTTTTTTGGTGTGCTGAGCCCGAAAATAATAATAAAAAGTCGTATCATCCACCAATTTTCCACATTTTAATATTCAAAATGGAAAAGTTTATTTTTTTATCATCCGTATGTTATTAGGTTGGCAATAAAATCAGAATTTTATAAGGTTGGCAGTAAACTGTATATATATATATATATATATATATATATATATATATATATATATATATATATATATATATATATATATATATATATAAATTATTTTCTGTATAATGGTTCAAACTTTCCTTAGACAAAATGTAATTTAAAATTTGTTAGGGATGCTATTTTATTTTCTAGTCCGATTTGCAATTTAAAAATACCAGCGTGACACGACAGTAATTGTAATAGACAGGAAGGCAGGGAAGTTGGGATGTTTTTTATTAAAATTAAGGTAAACGTTACAGACCTGTCAAGTACAAAAAGTAATTACCTCCGTTTCTAAGTCATTTTTTTCTTCATTATTAAATTATTTAAAAATACCATTTTAACAGAATAGTAGGAGCAGTGTGGGCTAGTTAGGGTGGAAAAGGGGGGGGGGGGGGGGTGTCGAGGAGACACATGCTCTCGGCCCTTATGGATGTACAAAATCTCTTAGAAACAGGGCATTTTTTTTAAAAAAATGTTTCGATATGTTTAAGTTTTGATGTGGCAGCTCATGGCTCCGTGGCGTAGTACCTTGCTTACGGTGCAGAAAGTCGAGGGTTCGATCCCGCAAGTTGGTATACTTATTTATTAATTTATTTAAGTATATTTGGCCTGGCCACGTACATAGGGAGTAGTTGTTCGTAGAAATGCAATAACGCCGGAGGCAGCACTACCGCGTTGTCTCAAAGGTGCTGTGAAATACCAAAATGTATGTTTCGGCACTTGGACAACGTTGACGGGTATTACGACATTCTCGCCGATATCCTTAGGTTATGGAAAAAAGAGTAAATTTCCTACTCAGGCGGGGAGGTGAACGATAAAAAAAAATATATATTTTCTTGTCTTTTCTCCCGTTTATTGATTTTTTGGTATTCTGTTAAGTTTATGCAAACCTTCACTATCAACATCGGTGTGTCCCAACGCTCCTTACCGTCTCCTACTCTCTTTCTCCTTTAGATTAGCGATTTGCTGGAAAGGACCATAAATGCAATCTACAGCTTTGCCGATGACAGTACGCTTTATTTGCTATATTCCTTACAGAAGAGAGATATCCGCCCGATTGGAAAGCCAGAACTCACCAGCAGCCGTGATTGCTTGGAATATCGAAGAATGGTTGGCGAGTTGAGCCTATTTTATAAGTATTTTCATGGAAATTATTTGCTGAATGTGGCCCCCCTCCCATAGTGGTGTATGCTAGGAATACATGTCGTGCTACGACTCACTTCGCATACCATCGTTCCCAAGAATTCGTTTATATGGAGAACCTTATCCCTTGGAACGCGTACAATTTGAAGTGAATCACTTGATGCCCATAATAAAAATAGTCGCCCATTTTTTTTAGATATTTATCGTTATTCACGGTACGACCGATACGTATTAATACGAACTAGCCTTTCTGTAATCAGCGATCGTAATGTCACAGTTTAACAGGAACATAATACGCCTTCAAACCGCTTTGAACCGTAGCCAGACGAATCCCTTATGTATTTTTTTAGTGTTGCTTTTTAAACTTCTGCCGATTTTACTTATTTATTTGTGGCGGTGAAGACTGCCAGTTTTTTTTATTATTTATTTAGGGTTCTCTGCTACATTAACCTCTTGGGCTTGTATTTCTGCCTCCGCAAAAATATTGTTATTCCGATAATGACCCAGGACCAAAAATAAATTAAATGATTTTTTCAGGTAGTTTTTTCTTCAAGCTTGTCACCTTATTTAGCAGGTCGTTAATAATCGTTTGTAAAGTTTAAATTTTGTGTTGTAAAATAAATAATAAAAAATTAAGGTGGACGACAAAGGAAAATGCAAACAGAGTGTTTCAGAATATATATATATATATATATATATATATATATATATATATATATATATATATATATATATATATATATATATATTAGTTCTTTATTGCATTACTCGTGTATCGTAATAATAGGCTCGTATTTCTGCCTCCGCAAAAATATTATTATTCCTATAATGACCCAGGACTAAAAATAAATTAAATCATTTTTTCAGGTAGTTTTTTCTGCAAGCTTGTCACCTTATTTAGCAGGTCGTTTGTAAAGTTGTGTGTTGTAAAATAAATAATAAAAAATTAACATGGACAACAAAGGAAAATGCAAACAGAGTAGTTCGGTGTATATAAACTCCTGGACAAAATTAACGCAACAATCTGAAAATTAATTTATCTTTTTCGTATGTCAGTTTTATAGTTTATCGAGTATTTGAATAGTAGGATGCATAGTTTCGTTGTTCATGACAGAAATCAAAACAATTCGTTTAGATTTACAGTTTTAAAGAATTTTTTAGAAGATAAACAATTTTTCTGTAATAATGCGATAGATTTTCTTTAAAAGTAAGCTTATGAATTGTTCCCTTTTTCAAAGTAATACGTTTTTTTGTGGTAGACTGTTTTATTTTTGACTCCGAAGAATTAGAAAAATGAATCGAACAAGGAACTTAACTGAACACGAGGTAGTGCGAGCTTCAGTTTTATTGGACGAGGGATATTGTCAGAGTTATGTTGCCAATTTGTTAGGCAAACATCGTTCCACAATAAGTCGTATGGTAAGACGCTTGAATAAAGTAGGAACTTATTCTAGAAGGCTAGGGCAAGGGCGAAAACGATGCACTAGCGACCTAGATGAACGTTTTATAAGACAATATGCTTTAAGAAACAGGACAGTCACTAGTTCTATAATAAGAAACGAACTCGAAGCTGTTCGCAATGTCACAATTTCTTCTAAACCAGTTAGAAGATGGTTAAATAAAGCTGGATTAAACAGTAGGAGAACAGCCACTGCGCCCTTGCTTACTAGAGAGAACAGAGTTGCCAGGTTACGTTTTGCTCGAAATCACGAAAACTGGTCTGTGGATGATTGGAAACAAGTTTTCTTCACAGATGAAACTAGGGTTAGTCTAAAACATCCAGATGGTCGTGAGCGAGTATGGCGAAGACCAGGAGAGAGGTTTGCTCCTTGCAACATGTCTGCAAGGATTCCATTCGGCGGTGGTTCTGTTATGTTCTGGGGTGGCATCTTCTTTGATGCTCGCACAGAGTTAGTTCCTATCCGTACGAGATCCATGAATGCTGACTACTATCTTGAGAATATCGTAATAGAACATGTGATGCCTTTTGGTCATTTTGTGGGGCCCAATTTCCTGTTTATGCAAGACAACGCTCGACCTCACGTGGCTAGGGAGGTACTCGATTATCTTAATCAAGTTGATATACCGATTATGCAATGGCCACCAAAAAGCCCGGATCTGAATCCGATAGAACATGTATGGGATCACCTTAAGAAAAATGTGAAACGTCATATACCTGCACCTAGAAACCTGAGGGAACTTGAAAATGTAGTTATCACAGAATGGGAGCAAATTCCTCAAGATTTTATCTAAAATTTAATTAGAAGCATGCCTAGGCGCATAAACGCTGTCATCCGAAGTAGAGGAGGCAACACACGCTACTAGTGTCCCAGTTACACCATTAATTTTGCTACTAGTGTCCCAGTTTATTTTTTTCATTATTACATAATTTCAACCATTTTGTTATTAGGTCTTAAGAATAATTTTAGTTCGAATCTTATAGAGAAATTTGGTAGCTAATTCACTTTTAAAGTACCCGAAAGTTTTTTCTAACTTTTAGTGTAACCAATGTTCATAAAAAATTATTAAAATTAATTCATTATAGAGATTTGTATGATTTAATATATTGTTGCGTTAATTTTGTCCAGGAGTGTATATATATATATATATATATATATATATATATATATATATATATATATATATATATAAGTTGGATTGAATTGAACCTTGGAATATTGAATATATATTTTTTCAATTTCTTGGGCTTTATGGTTCTTTTGTTTTAAGGATAGAGAAATTACATCATGTTCTAGTTAGAATTTATTGAAAACGTTTCGCCCGATTTTCAGGCTTCTTCAGTTCATATGTGTGGGTTGAAACGAAGACACACTTAACATTCTTTAAAAGGTGTTACTAAGACGGTCACATTTTAAAAAAAAAATTTTTTTTTTAAAAAAAAAATTTTTTTTTTAAAAATGTGACCGTCTTAGTAACACCTTTTAAAGAGTGTTAAGTGTGTCTTCGTTTCAACCCACACATATGAACTGAAGAAGCCTGAAAATCGGGCGAAACGTTTTCAATAAATTCTAACTAGAAGATGATGTAATTTCTCTATCCTTAAAACAAAAGAACCATAAAGCCCAAGAAATTGAAAATATATATATATATATATATATATATATATATATATATATATATATATATATATATATATATATATATATATATATATATGTATGTTAGTTGTCAGCATTTACTATATGGAAAAACCCTCGTTCCGGGCCTGGTTGAAAAAAAATTACGATGCAATATGAGAAGGAGAATATTAATTATTGATAACACAGGCCAACAAAGAAAATATTTGTAAAAACTTTTTAAACCAGTACATCTAAGTGTTATGTGCTGAAACCGTATCTGGTATAAGTTTTTTTGTATCACCCACAATTCTCTCACAATATGACATCGATTAAATTTCAAAAAAGGGAAAATTTGATACATAAAAAATAAAAACTTAAACCGTATTTATTTATTTATATTACTCGCGATAACATATTTCACTTCAATACGAATATTTTAGGTGCTTATTTTTTTTGAATTTCCTTTCCCCTTTCTCTGTGAAGTTTCTTGTATAGCTTTTTCTCCGATGTGATGCATTTTGTTGTTTTGTGATGAAGTGACCAACAGTAATCACCCATCATGTTGATATTCCACCGTCCCTTTACCGTTTCTCCATCTCCTTTATGTCCTGATGGAACCGTTCCCCCTGCTCTTCATTCACATCGCCTAAGTTTTTAGGAAGAAAATCAAGATGATTGTGCAAGAAGTGGACTTTAAGGCTCATCAGACAACCCAGATTTTTGAACTTGTCTATCATATTAGCTACGATGAGTTCATAGTTAGGGTCTTTCACATTGCCAAAAACTTAGTTACAACTTCTTTAAATGATATCAAAGCCTCCTTTTCCTTTGTAATCATCCTTTCTTCAAAGTTGGAATCGAACATTATTTTACGAATATCAGGCTCAACGAAAACCTCTTCTTTTAGTTTGGCTTCTGATAAATGAGGAAATCTTTTACACAAATATTTAAAATATTCACCATCTTTAGGCAAGGCTTTCACAAATTGTTTCATTAAGCCTAACTTGATGTGTAGTGGTGGTAGAAGAATCTTTTTTGGGTCTACTAAAGTTTTATGCAAAATGTTCTCTCGCCAGGTGTTGAAAGTTTTTCTTACGGGTTATTGTTTTTTGGACCAATGTTGATCCTTTGCTCTGCTGTCCCACTCACATATAAAACATGGAAACTTTGTAAATCCCTTTTGTTGACCAAGGATCATGGAGACAACTTTAAAATCTCCACATAGCATCCAATCGTGAGCTGGTTAGTTAATTTTCTGTAAAATCATGTTAAGATTTTCGTAAGGTTCCTTCATATGGACTGAATGAGCAACAGGCAGTGAAGCATAGGCATTTCCGTTGTGTAATAGAACACCTTTTAAACTAGTTTTTGATGAATCTATAAAAAGCCTCCAATCTTCCTTCTTGTAGTCAATGCCAAATTCGTTCATTAGACTACCAATATCATGGCAGTAAACCAAATCCTCTTAATGCTTGAAAAACTGAGCAAACTGTTGATCTTTTGTTCTATAATGGTAAATAGATGTTCTAGATTCCAATAAATGTTTTTCTTTCAGCCTAGAACCAAGCAATTCTGCTAAATCATTTAACTCAGCTTGTGTAAACAACTATGGTTTTAGATTTTCTAGAGAACATTGAAACTCATCATCATCCGGTCGACTTTCATTAAATTCGGAACTGGGCTGTAAAACGTCCTTAACAGACTGAGGTGGCTCAGGGACAGAAAGTCCCGGTCCATGTCCTACCGGCCGATTAGCTGAAGTAAAGTTAAAATAGACAATTACTTTCTTATTTTTGGAGTTATATCCATAAACAATCATTTGTATGATTTTCTTGCTCTGTCCATACCATGGGTACTGCAAATCTAAAAGCTTTCTTTTCTTTCTGATACCATTTCCTAAGATCCTCGACACAAACATAACATACTTTGTGAGGAGCCCAACATTTTTCTTGGTTACCGATTTCTACACCAAAATATGCAAAGTATACTTTTTTTTTTACAAAGTCAGTAATGTTTCTTTGATGATTTTTAACTACAAACTCACCACATAACATATGTAACAAAAAGTGTTGGGAGAGTTTTTAGAACCACGATTATCCATACTTTGAGTGTGAATTAAAGCACATGGGTTAAATACTGCAATGCGAGGTTATATTAACTGGAAGAAAACAAACAGCTGTGACATCTGTCGGAACTGCCAACCTAATAACATTTGCTTTTATTGCCAACCTTATAAAATTCTGATTTTATTGTCAACCCAATAACATTCGAATGAAAAAAAATAAACTTTTCACGTTTTGAATATTAAAATGTGAAATATTGGTGGATGATATGACTTTTTTATTATTATTTTCTGACTCAGCACACCAAAAAACATAGGAATCAGGTAGAATTATTAAAAAAGTTTTTTCATCGTTGGCCTGTGTAATTATTTTCAGGCAGACTGGCTTGTTTACATTACGTAGATTAAATTATACTTAAGTTACTCATATGTCTCAAATCACTAAACCCTTGAGTTTGTTTTATGTGACAGATAGGCCATATCTGTCACATATCTGCTTATATCTTATAAAAATGTTTATGTAACCGTAATGAGATTTAGGTAACAGATATTTTGGTACGGTGTATATATATATATATATATATATATATATATATATATATATATATATATATATATATAAACATGTAGGCTGAAAAGTTTTTGGTCTAGCTACTTAAAACACATTTTTTTTGCAATATTCGACTTTATTCATCAATATAGTCCCCTTCGAGAGCGATACAATCAGTCCAACGCTTTCCTAACATTTCTATACCTTTCTTGTAGAAGGATTTGTCTTTGCTTTCAAAATAGGCCTCAGTTTCGACGATAACTTCTTCATTGGAGCCAAATCTCTTTCCCGCGAGCATTTTTTTGAGGTCTGCGAATAGATAATAGTCGCTGGGAGCCAAATCTGGAGAATACGGTGAATGAGCAAGCAAATCGAACTTCAATTCATGCGATTTTGCCATCGTAACCATTGACTTGTGACACGGTGCATTGTTTTGATGAAAGAACACTTTTTTCTTGTTCATTTGAGGCCGTTTCTTTGCGATGTCTGCCTTCAAACGCACCAATAACTTGACATAATATTCGCTATTGATACTTTTTCCCTTCTCAGCATAATCAATAGAAATTATTCCTTGCCCATCCCAACATACAGAGGGCAAGACCTTCTAAGCCGACCGTTGTGTCTTTGATCGCTTTGGACGGATTTTACCGGCTGCTGTCCACTCAGCTGACTGCCGATTCGATTCCGGTGTGTAGTGATGGATCCATATTTCATCCATTGTCACATATCGCATGAAAAAATTCTTTTTATTGCGCTTAAACAGGTCCAAACAGCGTTCAGAATCATCAACACGTTTTTTTTTGTCCACTGTGAGCAAACGCGGTACCCATTTCGAACAGAACTTTCTCATGCCCAAGTGATCATGAAAAACACAACCAACACATTCTTTTGATATCTTTGGGGTGTCAGCTGTCTCACGCAATTTCACTTTAGGGTCATCCAAAACAATTTTGTGGGTTTTTTTGAGGTTTTCCGGTGTAACTACCTCATTTGGGGGTCCAGAGTATCATTTGTATCTGTACATCCGCGTTTGAATTCAGCATACCATTAAATGATGAGTGATTTTCCAGGAGCAGAGCCTCCGTAATGGTATTTTTTCCAATCAACAAACAGTATTTAGTCAACAAACAAAATTCGATTTTTTCCATTGTTTTGAAAATATCAAAAGTAGCCTCATTAAAACCACTGTAACTTGTAAACTAATCGTCGAAATGTCATGAAATTTTGACACGTATCGTTTGAAGGTTAGTACTTCCCAAAAATTAGATGGATTTTTTGGAAAGGGCGACATCTATGTGTCAGACCAAAAACTTTTCAGCCTCTGTGTTATAATAGCAGTTCTTTATTGCGGTACTCGTGTATCGTAATAATAAAATACAACCAATTGTATTCCTAGGTGATGGCAACCAGTCCGTTTCTATTGACCGTATCACTAAAAATCACAGTTGAATAGTGACATTTTTAGATGTATTTTGCAGCCCAATTGCTTACAAAACCACTCAAATAGGCTTCGTGAAATTAAAAACTTTACGATATGTTTTTTCCCTTCATCCGAGGCATCGTCTACCAGGTGTACAAGTGGTAATCGGAAGGAGCCAAGTCTGGTGAGTAAGCCGCATGAGGTAGAACTTCCCAGCTGAGTGCTTCCAACGTGTCGCGAACTGGTTTTGCCGTATTTGATGGAGCATTGTCATGAAGAAAAATGACTTTGTGTTGCCTCTTTCGGTATTCTGGCCTTTTTTCAAGCAGTGAACGGTTCAAATCGGTCAATTGTTGTTGATAACGTTTAGTATTAACCGTTTCCCCAGGTTTTAACAGGTCATAATAGACCACGCCCCTCTGGTTCCACCAAATACAGAGCATCGTCTTTCTGCCAAAGCGATTCGGTCTTGGGGTAACTATACGATGCAAAAACGACTTCCTTTTGTACCGAACTAGCAAAATGTCAGACGTGTTTTTGCGCTTTTCCATTTGCCTGTCGTTCAATTCATGTGGTACCCATCACCGGTCTTCTGAATCTTTCCCATCTCTCGTAGCCGATTGGAAACAGCTTGTTGACTAACGCTCAATTGCTCGACAAGTTGTTTTTATGTTTGCGAATCATCCTTATCCAACAGTGCTTGCAATTCCACATCTTCGTTTTTTTTTTCCACGTCTGAAACATCGAAATCACCACTTTTGAAACGCCGAAATCATCGTTCACACCTATCTTGCGATGGATCATGTTTATCATAAGCTTCTCGAAGTAATCGGTATGATTCAACAGCAGTTTTCTTCAAATGAAAACAAAAAATTAATGCTGTCCGCGAATGCTCTTTGTTCGGTATAAATTTCGACATATTGAATACAACAACACAACATTATGCACACACTTTTCCAATCTATTGCTCGTGCGCGTCTGACACTTGTTGATGACCCAACAAAATGGCGCAGTGTCAAATCTTTATAGCACAAACTGCATTGGTGCACCATCTGTTGTCTGAAATCCGCATTTCATACTTGTACACCTGGTAATGTTGCATAAGTATTAATGAAATATACAATCAGACTACAGATACCAAATTATCGTGTTTTTCTTCGTTTTGTTATTAATACGTAAAGTGGAATCGCGATCCGAATTTTCAGATCATGAAACGTGGAAAATAGAGCGTGGCATCGAAAAAAGGTTATTTGGTATCGTTTTGTGAAGCCCATTTGAATAAGTTGTTCTTAAAAGTAAATCTGTCCGAGAAGTATCCAACCTACACTAATAATTGCGTATTGTCGTTATTCTGCGTGTCCTGGCGGGTGGCATCCTTCAAAGGAGTCCCCATTTGACTTCACAACATGCTCCCATCGGTGTAGCCAAGTGTTGAAACATGCCTAGAAGTCTTTTGCTGGAATGGCCCTTGAGTGCACTCGTCGCATTTTTTTGGATCGTCTCAACATCGCCGAATCTGAGTGGTAATTTTAATTTTGAGTAGTAGTTTTAATTTTAGAAAGAACCAATACTAGGAGCAATTTCAGAACTGTGTGGAGACTGGTGAAGCTATATTATGCCATGTTTTAATAAAAAAATTATTACGATATGCGATGAGTGCGTTGGAGCATTCTTGTGATGAGGCCGCCGGTCACCGCTCGTCCTTAAATCACGTAATTTCGTTCGTTTCCGCACATGATTTTCCAAATTTGACACAAAACTTGTTACAAGATCTTTGTTCGATCTGCTCCGACATTGTTAATGATAACAAAAATGCGCCGAAAGCAAGAAATCACTGTAAACAAATACACGCTGCTTTCCGTGGCTGGCCGAGGACTTCATAAGGTGTAACTGGTCACTCTCGAACCCCGCAGATGGTGCTCGAGGGCCTTGGCGCAAAATTATAATCACAAGTCGGATAGTTTTCAGACAGTCCCCGTATATAATAGTATTAATGCCAAGTATAAATTTGAGATCATCAATTTTTTTAGTAGAATTGTTTTATCATTATATGATTGATTAGCTAATATCGTAAAAAAACTAAAAATAATTAAATCGTTAAGCCACTTAATTAATTTGCCAATTTAGAATATTATCTTAATAACTCATATTTGACTATCAAAATCGATAGCAAAAAATACAACGTGTCTCATAAAAAAGGAGGAGGCTCCTTTTTAAAGTCAGTACCGTTTTGATATTAAAAAACGTTGGGCCATTTTTTTTACAATTGTATTTTTACATGAACGCATAGATCTCAATCTACTTTTCAATATAATTTCCACCTATATTCAGGCACTTGTCGTATCGTAAAACCACCTTCTGTGTTCCATCCTCATAGAAATCTGCCGCCTGATTTGCTAACCACCGTAGCTTAACACACTGAATAATGATGAAATCGTAAAGCGTCGGTTTTCTCAAACTTATTCATCAAATTTCCGCACCATCATTAACGACGGACGGTCGCCCACTTCGTCCTTCTTCGTGCACGTTTGTACGGCCATCTTTAAATGTTCTAACCCATTTTTTTACCATTCCATCGCTTATGGCGTTTTTGCCACATACTTTATTAATCTACCGATGAATTTCGGCTGCTTTTAAGTCTCTTGCAATTGAGAAACGAATTACAGCGCGTATTTCACACTCCGCGGTGTTTTCAGTAGTCTGAGGCATTTTAAGCTGGCACAAATCAACGTAAACTCGGACGAATGATCCCGTAATGGCGTCTGTGGCTAGCCAACAGGTGCAGGTCCATATTTCAAAACGATGCTTACAAAACGCGCCTCGTATTTCTGGTAAAAAATATATTGTATATCACATTATAGTCCTTACAAAATAAATTTTTAAAAATAGCATTTAGGTTTTGAACTACTACAGTTCTGTTGATCATGGGATCTTGCTGTCAAAACTGGACATTTATGGGTTCAGGGGGTTAGCTTGGGATTGGTTTCGGTCGTATTTGTCGGACCGAGTCCAGGGAGTGACTTTTAAGGGTCAGTGCTCGGAGGGGGTTGGGATCAGTGTGGGTATCCCTCAAGGCTCTCTACTTGGACCACTATTGTTTTTGATCTATGTTAATGACCTGCCCCGTTTGACAGTGGCTGGCAGATTTACCATCTTTGCTGATGACACCACAATTTTGTGGCACTATAAGGATGTGGGGAGACTTCGGGCCGATGTTCAGGCAGATTTATCTAAGATGAAGGCTTGGTGTGATGATAACAGACTGTCCTTCAATATAGCCAAGACAAGGATTCTGAGCTTTAGATGCAATATAGAGAATGTTAATATTGAGATTGAGATCATCTCTTCAGCTGATAGGAATTCATTCCTCGGTCTAATAATTGACTCATCGCTGCGGTTTGAGGATCACATTGGCAACATCTGCAGCAAAATTTCTTCAGGCTGCTATGCCCTTAGGGTTATTGCAAGTAGCCTGGGGCTGGATGTAGCTAGAACCTCTTATTTTTCACTAGTTGAGGCTTATTTGAGGTATGGGATCTGTTTCTGGGCTTGCTGCTCTCGAGTTCACTTTAGTTCTGTTTTTGTATTGCAAAAGAGAGCTATTAGATATATTTCTGGAGCTGGGTTGCGAGAGACATTTCGACCATTGTTTCCGAGGTTAGCGATTCTTACTCTTTGTGCCCTATTTATCCTGGAAACTGCTATCATGATCTTTAAAAAACATCGTCTTGAGGCAATGCCAGTCAGCCGGCACGGCACTAGGCGAGCGTTCGTCCTGCCATTGCCGGCCCCGAAAACGGAGCTGATCAAATCTGCAATTGTTTATAATGGCGAAAAAATATATAATCATCTGCCTCTCAAATTGAGAGGATTGAATTGCGAGAGAGTCTTTAGACCAAAGACTAGGGCCCTACTTATAAAAAAGGCGTACTATGTACTTGAGGAATTCTACAATGATAGACTGGAATAAGCATATAACAGTAGTTGAGTGGTTGGCATTTGGGTTGACATATGTGTAATTTTTATTTCTTTTATTTTGTAGTTACTGCATTGACTACTAATCTTGTTCTGTTTCCTTATTTTTTCTTTCTTTGAATTTGTGTATATTAATATAATAATAATTTAAGTTAAGCTTGCTTTGTCAACAAATACGTTGTATTTTAGGACAATAAAGCATATTTCTATTCTATTCTATTCTATTCTAAATGTCATTTTAGTCCGATCAATGATTCTTTGCATGCACATCATAAACGTCTGAATATAGTGTAAACATCTGTCTATATTATTCTTGTTGTCAACATTTTAAGTATATTTAAAAACTTAAAAACGTAGGTCTTCTGTCATCTGAAGTTATTTACGACATTCATTATTTGTACATATGCAAGAAAGACAGCAAACAACCTGGAATTTGGGTATAATTTTTGGGAAGTGTCTAATGCACGGTTCATTGGACGCCGACATTATAAAAATTGCTGCACCGTCCACGCTTTGTGTGGGAAATTTGTGGTATCCAGGGAGGGTGTTTGTAACAACTTTTTTTAAATAAATAAAGCCACGTTACGGAAGTTTTACAATTAAATCAAACATAACCAGAATTTCCCACAAAAAACGTGAACAGTGCAGCAATTTTTATTCAACGTATATTGAACCATGCAGTAGGCACTTACCTAATTTTTACGACATTATTGAATTTTGGAATATACTTGCCAACTAATAAATAGGCCTGTTCAGAGCTCTAATATTTGTGGAATATTGCCAAATACTCTTTATATGAAGGCACCAAAATGCCTGGAAAACATTTGAATAGTCAAGCAAGAGATTTTGTGGTAAAATTAATAGTGTATTTTACATCGGAAAGGGATAATCAGGGTCCTCTTATATCTCTTAATGCTGTACAAGAGGTAAATAAATCACATAGGTATATCTTTTTAATGTGTTTACAATGTTCTGGTGCCAGAGAGTCGTTGCTGCTTTACAGATTAGTACGAGAACTGTATCGAGCATCAAAATTTGTAGTGATAAAAATGAATTGCTTTCAACACCTGGAAAATCACGACCAAGGAAACAAGCTAAGACCCATGATTTGAGTGAAAGTTCTAAAATCGACGTTGGTAATACATTATATGATATGTTTGCACAAAGTAAGTAGTTATTAATATCTATCGGTTTAAGTGAAATCGAAAGTAAATCATATTGTACTTTTAAAAAAACATGTTACTATTAACTACTTACGTAAAGAACTGCGACAAAAAGAGATTAACGTCAGTTATGGAACTCTTCGAACATTACTTCTTGATTTGGGTTTCAAATTTAAGAAAGATGACAACAGAGAAGCATTAATGGAGACACCAAAAATTTGTTCAATGAGGGCAGCTTTTCTTAGAAAGTATATGGAAAACAAAAATGCACACATTGCCCGTCAGCTTGTTTTCATAGGCAGTCAAAGGAAATCAAGGATTTTTTCAAAAGGCAGTCAAAGGAAATCATGGCAGGATGACAACATTAAAAGTGTTCGTAAGCCTGGGGGATTTAACAGTAAAAGGTTTATTGTTTTACATGCTGGACACAGGGGGTTTTGTGGAAAATGCCAATTTGCTATTTGCTAGCAAGTCAAAGTCACCTGATTATCATGGAGAAATGAATAGTGAAATGTTTACAAAATGGGTCAGAAACCAGTTAACTAATTTGGAAGAACCATCTTTAATTATAATGGATAATGCTTCATACCATTCAGTTGAAGTAGAGAAACAGCCAACTTCAGCAGGGGAAAAAAAAAAATTCTCGAGTGTTTAGAGAAGAATAGTTTAACTCATAACAAACAGATGTTTAAGACAGTTGTTAGATATTGCAAAAGCTCATAAAAAATCAAAGGAATATCAAATTGATCTCATTTTTTTCAAGAGCATGGGCATGAAGTGTTGAGACTATCTTCTTATCACTGTCAATTTAATGCAATCGAGCTGATTTGGGCAAATGCAAAAACATTTTATAAGAAGCACATTGGTGAAGAAGGATATGGAGATAAACAAGTACTTCAGATGTGGAATAGAGTCTTAGAAAAGTTTATACCAGAGGAATGACATGCTAGCGTACAACATACAGGAAACCTGATTAAACAGTGAATATGATCGTGAGGTAATAATCGAAGAGATTCCAGAAATCATTATTCGTGTTGGGAATGATGAAACCGAGTGTTATTCTTCTAGCGGTTAGTGTCATTATTAATAAATTAAATATTACTTATTGACACGTTTCAAGCCCCCTTGTCACTTTTACAGGACAAATATAGACTTATCTATCTATCTATTAGTTTGATTTGATAAATCATATTAAAATTAGATTATGCAATTTATATCTCCTATTCGTACTTTATACCCTCGTCATGAAATATCAGTTTTTGTTTTTTTTTTTTTTTTTTTTTTTTTTGGGGGGGGGGGGGGGTTTTCTGTTTTTAAAAGTATTATATTTCAGTTCTCTATTTTAAAATTTTATTTATTGAGTTTTACGGTGCAATTTTTTACAGTTTTTATAATGCGTTATATGTAAATTTGATAAAGCTCTTTAAGTGTGTTTTGTAATTAAGTTAAGCATTACACCAGGAACAGATGCAAATAAATTATCGACGAAACCAAGGAGGTACACAATCAACGGATCAACAAACTTCCCGCTTGTCCCTACAATTCAAGGTCCTTTTGGTCGGTCGCTAAGGCAGTTAGTCAAAATTTCACCAAATCCACCATACCACCACTCACACGGCCAGATAATTCTATTGCAACGACGCCTGTTGAGAAACTTTTCAACCTATCCTACAGGAATATTTCCTTCCTGCTGGAAATGTGCTACAGTTCAGCCGATACCTAAAAAAGGCAAGAAAACCTTGCCAAATAACTACCGACCAATCGCACTGCTTTCAATAATCTCGAAAGTCATGGAAAAGGCTATCAATCAGCATCTTCTAAAATATCTTGAAGGATTCAACATTATTAGCGATCACCAATATGGTTTTCGTAAAAACAGATCAACAGGAGATCTTCTGACTTATGTAACACATGTTTGGAACAATGCAATTGAACACTTTGGAGAATCTCGAGCGGTTGCTCTTGACATATCCAAGGCATTCGACCGTGTTTGGCACGATGGTCTGTTGGCTAAGCTACGTTCTTATGGTATGTCGGAAAAGTTCTGTTTGTGGCTCTCGTGTTTCCTCAGAGAGCGTTCTTTACGAGTGGAAGTCGACGGATTTCTTTCTAACAACTTCACTATCAACGCCGGTGTACCCCAAGGCTCCATACTGTCTCCTACTCTCTTTCTCATTTACATTAACGATCTGCTGGAAAAGACCGAGAATCCAATCTACAGCTTTGCAGATGACAGTACACTTATCTCTTCATTCACTTTGAACGCTCTGACATCGGCTACTCAGACGAATATCCTCAGACAGCAGAAAGTCATTCAACTTAACAAAGACCTGGAAGAAATTCTATCTTGGGTGACAGTAACCAAGTGGAATTTAACGCCACAAAAACCCAGGCGGCAATTTTTTCTAAAAAAGTTAACGTTGCTGAACCCGACATAGTTATGTCGGGGCACTCCATTCCTCTAACATCGTCACTCAATTTGTTGGGCGTTAATTTGGGAGCAAATATGTCCTGGCATGAACATGTTGCAGGCATAGCAAGGAGAGCTTCTCAAAGGTTGGGAGTATTATTTCGAACCAGAAAGCTTTACACTCCACAACAACTGTTAATTCTTTACAAAGCTCAAATTCGACCAACTATGGAATACTGTTCCCATGTTTGGAGCTCCGCTCCCAAACATACACTGCATTTGTTGGATTCTATTCAGAGAAGAGCTGTTCGTCTGACTGGAGACCCGGAACTGACCGTCGGCTTTGATTCGCTGGAACATCGAAGAACGGTTGGCAACTTCAGCCTATTCTACAAGTACTTTCATGGAAAGTGTTCGAAGGATGTGGCCCGCTTAATTCCTCCCGGAGCGGTGCATGTTAGAAGTACACGTCGCGCTAATTATTCACATCCGTATGAGGTTCAGCTTGTTACTCCGCGTACAACGGAGAACATCATCCCTTTGGAATAATTTGCCCAGGACTGTGTTTTTCCCACCGAGTACAATCTATAGCGATTCAAAAACAACGTGAATCGCTTTCTCCGCACACGTATCGTTCCTGTAGCGCTTTAGTGACTTTCCTGTAGCACCCATAAAAAAAAACTTCAAATAACTAACAGATAACAATTGTAAACTTTTCAGAAGATAAATTTACTCACGAAATAATCTAATAGCAACCTGAAAAATAAAAATAGGTGATATTAGACGTTGGATTTATGCAGAGAGGCAAATGTCCTTCACGAGTAAGAACTAGGGTGTTTTACACATCACACACATTTAATATACGGAGTTTTCGTTAATTACCAAACCGGATGAAAAATTTTAAATTGTATTTTGACTTCTGAAATTGTCATTTAAAACTCAGACCGCCGACACCGAATTTGCAGCCGACTGAATCGTATGAATATTCTTGACGCGTTGATCACATGACTGCAAAGATCAATTGAACAGACTAAAGCAGTTTATTCTTATTTAAAATTATTTCACATTTTTACAACTTAACTGTTTACTTTTCGTATATATAAAGAGAATGACCCTCAGAACCTTATATATACAGTTTACTCGACATAATGTAATAAACCTTGTTGTTGCTTAAAAATAGTTGTCGCTCTGGTAGTACCAATTAGATAATGTGCTAGATTTCTTGATGCTCTTTTAATGGCCTGTAGGATGTGTTTTTTAATATTTCACATGTTAACACTATAATTACTAAATTAGAAGAGGCACCCTGTTGCGGTTTTTACTATATTATTTTATGAATTGCGTGTAAAGATTTGTTATTTAATTGATAAGTTAGTCGCAATGCGTAGAATAACTCGGTATCTAATTGGTTGGAAGCATGCATATGTGCTCTTTAATGTGGTAAACCTAATTTAAAACATTTTAATAGTTTTATAGTGTGTAATTTAGCTTTGATTCGTTTTCGAAGATGAATAATTCAGTTACGATGCCAGTATTTCGAAATAACTATGTCGGATTCTGTAGTGCTCACTTTTTTAGAAAAAAAACTGCCGGTTGATGAATACCCAATGCCTTCTTGTGCGAGATATTAATCGCAAGAAAAAAATTGTAGAGATAAAGTGGTTCAAAAGATGCCTCGTGCAATTGTGGGCGAAATTTCGGAAAGTTGCCCAAATGACACGGTCTAATCCTAAAAACAACGATTTCTCACCTCACAAAACTGTGAAAAGTTCCGTTAATCCCTTATACACTACCGTCAGAAAGTATTTGCTCACCTAGTTATTTTAGTCCCAAGACGACAAAATCCCAGATACAGTAGAACCCCGGTTATCCGAGATAACGTGGGGGCACCCTCCTCGGATAACTGAAAACTCGAATAATCCGGATTTGTTTTTTATTCATTTAAAAAATAAACACCAATACTTTAAACCGATGTATTAACGTTTTTAACATATAAATATATACATACATTATAAAACAGTGAAAAAGGTATCTATGCGCTTCTGTTTCATATTGCATCTTCTTTTTCTCGCTGCAATGTTTCTCTATCTATTAAGAAGAAGCAAATCCGCTGGGGTTGCCTCTGGTTGTTGTTCGATATACCTCAAAGCTTTTTCCAAAGAAGCAAAACCTTGATAAGAGATCTTAGTGGGAGACTGTTCATCCACCGCCGCTTCGTCATCTGATTTTTCGGTTTCCTAAAAGGCATTCGTTATTTCTTCAATACTCATTTCTTCTTCTAAATCATCTGCTGTAATCCATTCAACAACATCTTCTCTTGTCACATTTTCGCAACCTTTTAATTTTTGCATTAATTCAAATAAACTTTTTTCTTTTTCTTCTATCTCGCTGTCAAAATTTGAACAGGACATTTCTCCATGGCATCTCAATTTCAAAGCTAATTCATTTAATGGAGTATCATCTTCACTGTCATTATAGTCCTCAAAATCAATAACTTTTGACCAAGATTTTTGAATAGTGGTAGTACGCAGAGAATCCCAAGCTTGACTTACCTAGTAAATAACATTTTTCAGTGTAACCTTCCTCATCCCATTGATAATATTTAATAATAATAAATATATTTTTGTGTATCCTAACAGATGTTCAAGATATAAACGCCTATAATTTTTTTTAATGTTTTCGAGGATGCCTTGATCCATTGGTTGCATCATGCTGGTTACATTTAGAGGAAAAAATTATACAGCAATTTCACCCACATGAAGTCCTTCTCTAGGGTGAGAGGGGGCATTATCCATTAACAAAATTGCTTTAATAGGAAGACGGTTTCTGTTCAAAAATTTAGTCACAGATGACACGAACTCTTCTTCAAACCAGTTAGTAAATAAGGTCGCATCCATCCATGCGCTCTTCTGACTTTTGTAATAGACTGGTAGGGCTTTGGGTGAAATGTCTTTTAAAGCTCTTGGACATGCAGACTTGCCAATCACCATCAGTGGGATTTTGTGCTCGCCAGATGCATTGGAACATGCCATTATAGTTAATCTTTCCTTACTTCGTTTGTGCCCAGGAGCTGATTTTTTCTGTCGAGATGCCAATGTTTTTGATGGAAGCATTTTATAATTCAGACCAGTTTCGTCACAGTTGTAAATTTGATCACATGTGTATCCACAATCTTCGATTTGCTTTTTAAAGTTCTGCTTAAACTTCTCAATTGATGACACATCAGCAGAAAGTTTTTCACCACATACAGTTAGTTGTCGTACACCGTACCGTTTTTTCCAGCGGTCAAGCCATCCAGAACTGGCGGTAAACTAATCTATCTCTGGGAATTGCCTACTAATCATTATTGCTTTCTGTTGTAAAATTGAACCTGACAGAGGCACACCTTTTGATCTCTGTTGGTTTAAACCACATGAATTCGTTTAAACTTTTCGTAGTTGCCGGTTTTCATTGATTTTCTTCCTGAGAACGAGGCTTGATTTATACACCACTCTTCCATTTTTGTGCGGTTTCTTTTCCCATCTCCAACTGTTACGTCACCTACTCCATAATCTCGTACAACAACTTTAATTGTCTCTTCTGCTTCAATTCTTCTGATGGCTTTTAATTTTTCTTTAATAGGAACGACGATTCTTTTATGATTGTTTTGCTCCATTATAATACGACAAACAAAAACTCCAACCAAATAAATTATGTGAGTATACTCGTACTTCTCCGTAGTAAACGCTATAACGCACTGCATTCCCGCAAATTTACATGCTGAAAGAGTCCAAAAACATAAATAGGGGAACCCCTCACACGGGCCAGGGGGATTCCCCGAAGGCTCCGACGATTTTAAATGGAAATATGTACATACATATTTTAGAAGCTCGGTTAATAGCATAGACGTGTGTACCTCGGATAATCAGGTTCTTAGATTGGCTCGGTTAATCCGAAGCTCGGATAATCGCGACTCAGTTAATCAGGGTTTTATTGTAATATATTTTTTTAAATTTTAATGAATTATTATTTATTTTCACATTATTTACAGTCTAGAAAAAGAAAAATATTCATGATTTTTCTCATTTATGTGATCTCCTTTGTTTTTAATTACCGCTCTGCAGAGTTTCGGCATTCTGTCCAGGAGTTTCTTCAGAGTTTCTTCGGTTATTTTTTAACCCGTTCTGCTTCTAAAAGTTCCCACAAATGATTTTCTAATGTTGGATTGAGTTTTCGAACACACCTGTCCAAATGGTCCCACAGCAATTCCATGGGGTTCAAATCAGGTGATTGTGGAGGCCAAGTCATCATTTCCAGGACGTCATTGGATTTCCATTGGCCCAAAAGTTCTCTAATTTTTTTAGCAGACTATTTAGGGTCATTATCATACTGAAAAGTAAATTTCCTCCGAAAAATATCTCTTCCAGAAGAAAGCATTTGAGTTAGCAAAATTTCTTGATACTGTTCTTTTCGCATGATTCCTTCTATCCTAAAGGTTTTTCCAACTTTATCGTTGACAAAACAATCCCAAACCATTACCGAACCTCCACCATCTTTTACTATAGGCTTCCAACATCCTCTCTCCAGCTGACCACCGGACGTAAACTTTGAACTGAAAATTTCGAATTTAGATTCGTCGCTAAAAAGGACGGAATTCTATTGTTCTGATAGTTTCGAATTTAGATTCGTCGCTCCAAAGGACGGAATCCCATTGTTCTGATGTCCAATTTTCATGTTCTCAGGCCCATTCTAATCGTTTACGTTTATTCACTTGCCTAGGAAGTGGTTTCCTCACTGCAACTCTCCCGTGTAGTCCACCTTCTGCTAACCTGTTCTTCACGGTTGTCACGCTGATGGGGATGGACCGCTCCAGGTTTACTTGAGCCGTGATTTCTGGTGCGGTTAGGCGGCGATTACGTCTGCTAGACATTGTTATAGCATTGTCTTCAGCGGGAGTCATTGTTCGAGGCCTTCCTGAACGTTTTTGGTTGAAAATTCCATGTCCCGTAGAAATTTTTTTTACGATGTAGTCCACCGTTCTCCTTGGTATCTGTATATCACTCGCGATTTATCGACTCGAGTGACCATTTTGATGTCTCTCCCGATTTTCAACGTTTTTGGCATTTTCACAAAACAATTGAGCCTGTATCAATGACAAACTACTTTTTGCGAATGGTTAATTGCCAAAAAGGCAACAGTATTTATAGCATAGTTTTTATCATAAAATGTCACCAGGAATTTCAATAATCCCTAGAAACGAAACGAGTTCTTACTTCAACTGGAATTCTCAGAAATCGATTATCATGCAAAACTTGCAAATTCGTTCTAATTGGTTTTTAATTTGTATTTCACCAAAAAGGCTTATCTAAACAATTTTATGATGGACACTATATATATATATATATATATATATATATATATATATATATATATATATATATTTTCTACCGCTGACGTTGTCTTCCTTCTCTCAGCCTTTGATTCCATCTGTTAGACCCTTGTCCTCCATAGCCTCGTCCACATCGTCTCTCCACGATCGTCTGGGTCTTCCCCTTTTTCTTCTCCCTGTAGGGCTCCACTCCGTTATTTTTCTTATCCACCTATTATCTTCGCTCCGTCTTATGTGTCCATACCATTTTAATCGTTTTTCTTCATTGGTGTTTATTGCGTTTTCGTTGATGTTCATTCTGCTTCTTATTTCTTCATTTGTTATTCTCTCCATACGTGTCACTCCACAACATCTTCTCCAATACTCCATCTCTACCGCGTTAATTTTAGATTTATTTCTTTTGTTGATCGTCCGTGTTTCTGACCCGTATGTCATTATGCTTTGTATTATTGATTTGTATATGCGTGTTTTGTTTCTCTTTGTAATGTGCTTGTCCCACAGGATCGAATTTAATTGTCTTATGCATGACCGCGTTTGTCCTAATCTAGCTTTAATCTCTTCTTCTGATGTTGCGTTTTTTGAAATGTTGGTTCCTAAATATTTAAATCTATCGGTTCCTTTGATTATTGTTTCGTTATCAACTTCTAGATTCTCCACGTTGCCCTCCTTTGTTGTTAGATATTCTGTTTTATCAAAGTTTATTGCTAATCCTGCTTTAGTGTATTCTTCTTTCAGTTTTCTTACCATATAACCAAGGTCTTCCTCATCTTGCGCTATGATTACTTGGTCGTCTGCGAAACTTAGAGTATATAAGTAATCTTCTCGTATTGGGACTCCCATTCCACTACATTTTTGCTTCCATTTTTTTAATGTTTGTTCGAGGTATATTTTGATTAGTGTGGGGGATGTAGAGCATCCTTGTAATAGGCCTTTTGATGTTTGGAGTCTCTTCCCTATTTTGTGTCCTATTTTTATGTTCACTCTGTTGTTTTCGTAGAGAGCTTTTACTGCGTATATTAGTTCTTTGTCAATGCCTATTTCTTTCATTGCGTTCCATAATCTTTGTCTTGGTACTGAGTCATAGGCCTTTCTTATGTCTATGAAGGCTAGATGAACTTCTCTATTCTTTGCCAGTTTTTTTCCATTGCTTGTTTTATAGTGTATATGTGGTCTATACATGATTTTCCGGTCGTAAAGCCTGCTTGGTCTTCTCCAATTTTTCCTTTTATCTTTTCCTCTATGATGTTTTTAATAATTTTTCCATACAAACGTCCCATACTCGATATTATGCTTAGGCCTTTATAGTTTGTGCAGTGTTGATGGATGGATTGAGTAGTTCATCAACACTGTTGCCGGTCCCAAGCCCGGATAAAGGAGGAGGGTTGTGGCGTTAGTAACAGCTAAACTGGGAAATACTAGTTGTTTTTGAAAAGTAGGATGAAAAATCACAAGATAAGCAAATATTCTCGGGTGGCGATCCACACCTTCGAAGAAGGGAGCCCCATCGGATACGAGGGGGGGGGGCAATTCTACTTCAAAGCGAATAGTTAACGCAAGCTTAAAACTCAGCCAAACGAAGAAATCCCTATATTTTTCGTGATGTAGATAACCTGAAATGTCAAAAAATGTAAAAATCCCGGAGGGTGATTTTTTTTCACGAATGCGATACGTTCTTTTAATAAGAAAAGTAAAAAATATACGTATTGTAGTAAAGTTGTCAACACCGTTTTGTTTCTTGTTTAACATTTCTGTTTGATCCTCGACTTACGTCCTGTATATGTAATAAAAAACGTTACATTTTTTCATTGAATAACCAAATGAAAACTGATTAAAAGTATATGCACGCAACGAGCGAAAAAAATCGCAGATTAGCGCAATTTTTGACATCGCATGATGACTGGTAATTTGCTACCATATAGACCAGCCGACACAAAACTATGCATTTTGTATTCCCGTAGCGCACATAAATGTTCAAAAGATTGTATAATTATATCTTTATAAGGCTTAACTAGTGTTTTGTCAACATTGTTATGGGTTTAAAACTATTACGGTATAATGTGGTCATATTTAGAATTTAATAACAATGGGTCATTCTTAAAAATAAATTGTATACAAACACCTGCTCGGTTAGTTGGTTATAGGCGGGGTGAGGGATTATGCCTGTTTGTGCACTGCAACCTCTTCGTTTATTCAGCCCCTTGGTTACAAGAACGTCGTCTCTTTAAGAAGGTCTATTAACTTCCTTCTGAGCCCTAGATGTGGTAATTTTTTGCCACGATGTAGTTCTCCGAACAGTTTTTATCTGTTCTGGACCATTGAGGATACCTGTTCTCTGAAAATATTTCCTCAGGTGACAATGGCCGGTGATCAGTCCCACCACTAGTTTAATCATTAAATGAAGAACATCACTTGTTAGTTTCTGTGAGAGGCCGCCAATTATATCCTTCGCATGTCTTTGGCCCGATGTTGCGAGCCAATGATCTAGATGTTGCTGATATCACCATCTGCTGATTGTCGTTTTCACTATCTTTTTTGGTATACCCAACGCTGGTTCTGGATCTCTGTGTGGTTTTGTAGCTCCGAATCTTGCTAATTCGTAAGCTTTTTCATTACCGTTTGTCCCCGAAGGTCCTGGAACCTACAGTAGTTCAACCCTGCTGTTCTTAGAGGATAGTTCTAACAAGTCACGTTTAGACTTTATCGTGATCTTGGAATAGGATAGGCATCTAAAGCCTTTAAAGCAACTTGACTGTCTTATAGAATATATATTTCTTGGTTGCGATAGCCTTGTCTAATAGTCTCGTGAATACATGCTTGTATTGCGTAATTTTCTGCCTGGACTGTTGTATTTGTCCCAACTTTTACTTTATGCAGAAAAGCTTGGGCTTTCCTGCATAAAAGCCAGTGCCTACTTCGCTTATAGTTTTTGATCCCTCTATGTAATAGTCCAGACCATTTACCTTCGTGGAGTCTCTACCATCACCCATAGATTTGGATCACACCCAATGGCTTTTCGAATTTGTATGACTATCTCGACCTAAATATCAAATCTTGTGTATAACAGTAATTTTTATTGAGCAAATAAGGCAAAGTGAAAATAAAATTTAAATTATTTCGCTATTATTCAGCTTTTGTATATGCTATATTTGGCAAACGAGTTATTTTACTGGTCAGTCAATAAGTTTTGAAAGCGGAAATGAAACAAGATGAAATAAAGGGGTGGAAATACATTTATTCTTTAGTATAATTTCCCTTAAGCTCGTTATATTTTTTCCAGTTCGGTTACCCCATCTTTGAATAGGTTTTTCGGAAGACCTTCAAGATACCCATCTACGAATGCCATCACGTCATCATTTGTTGAAAAACGCTTCCCATATAGAAATCTTTTGAGGTTTGGGAACAGATAGAAGTCAGACGGACCCAGACCTGGCGAATAGGGTGTATGTTCCAACAACTCGTACTCCGTGAGCAGGTGCATTATGATGATGAAAAATGATTTTTTTTTCTTCTGGAAACTGGGTCTTTTCTCACGAATTTTCTCATCCAGCAATAATATTCTCCCGTGATTGTTTTACCGGTTTGAAGGTGATCAATTAACAAAATTCCTTTCGCATCCTAGAAAACTGATGCCATAATTTCATGGAGGACTTTGACCAATTTGGCTGCTTATCACTGCACGATATTCGATTTTATCCATTTTTAAAAAATACTCATACAGGTCCACTTTAACCAGCTGATAAACAATGAATGACTTGACAGATTGACTTGAAGTTTAGGTGTGTTCATATGACAGATGAGGCTTCAAAATGGTGCTCAATATTTGGTTCAAATGATGCTCCATAGGTGTCGCTTTCAAAACTTATTGACTGACCTGCTAGTAAGTCTGAATCTATTAAAATAAACGGTTCAACTGTAAAATTATCAGTTGAAATAAATTGGCAACGTAAGCTAATAAATACGATCTATTGCAATTTTTCAGTCACTTTTGATATCATATATAAATATTATTGTTAGATAAGAAAAGAGCATGCACCTTTATCTACATTATTAAGTTGCTAAATGAAAAATGCATGGAATTTAATTCACATATAATTAAACGAACTTAAATATGTGCATCGTGCAATAACGACATTCTAAGTGGCATGGTGATTATTTAAGAAAGAAATCGCTAAGTAATCGATTCTTAAAATAACGCACTCAACTAAACATCATTACTGGAATGCGCTACTCTTCATCATTCATCTGACATAGATTGGTTAACGAATTATACGAAAATGTGAAGAGTTTTCCACTTTATTCCTCGATAAGCAAGGTCCCTCCCAGCTGTGTCTGTTGCGAAGCATTGCAATTCTTGCCATTCCTTTAGTAGTGACGGATTCCGTTCAACAAAAATGAATTTTACTTCAACCAAGGCGAACTTATTTTTAAACACTCTATATATAACAGTGAATGAATGTATCAAAATTTATTACACTACTCAATATGTATCACCACTACATCAAACACTTTATTTTTGCACTCGACGCGCGTTTCGCTAACCATGTTAGCTTCATCAGGAGCGATGATGTAATGTTCCAAAATTACTTTCTTTGCATCCCGGCGATGAGCTATGTCGTCATTCGTTGCTTGATCTTTTCATTTCTGGTTGGTGATAGTGACCCTAGGTTTCATCGCCTGTAACATTTTTTTTTCCAGAAATCACCTTCGACGTTAAAACGACGCAAAGGTTCTTCACAGGCATCGATACGACGGTCTTTCAATTCAGCAGTTAATATTCTGCGCTGGACCAAAACTCATATCAAAAATTGTGGCTATTTCGTTCAGAGTAATATTCCTATTTTCCTTTACAAGCCCAAGCAGTGTTTCGTCCGTCACTACGCGGTGAGTCTGCCCCGGTCGGGTCCACAGAAGTTACGCCGCTTTTAAACTTCCTACACCACTCGTATAATTGCTGCAGCGACAAACACGCATCACCGTGCTGCGCTGACATCCTGCGATGAATTTCAGTTGGTTTGACACCGTCACTACTCAAAAAACATCACAGATCGCTGCTCTAACGCGGTGCATGTTGACAGTGGGGACGCCATCTTTTTACTGATGTTGCCGTCTTCTTTGTTACAGCACCACTCTGCCACCTGTCGGTCATTTTGTGAAACTCAAGGAACACTACTGCCATCTATCAATCATACAACTTTTTGAAATTTTATTGCACTTTTGAGGTTTTTATTTGATTCACTCCCATATTGAAGGCATGCATACAAATAATTTGGTCGTTAGCCAAGAGACAGAATTGTGGTTTGTAACAATTATTTGTTCACGTGTTCAAATTAATAAGGTATTAAAATATGATTTTTATGATGTCAATAAAGCACTTTAGTTAGGCTTACACATTAAGTTTTACAAACTAGTTTGCGTAAGTATTAGGATTATTTTTAAACAGGGAATAGTTTTCATTTTTGCGAGCAACAGGAAAATCTCACCGGGACAGTAAGAATACAAGCAACATTTTTTCAAAAACTATAACAAATAGATGGTTAAACTGCACTCTGTCGGCGACTTACTAAGCCTTTTCAAGCAGTTTTCCGTTAGTTACCTGGATAAAGGACTAAAAATGTGTTCTCGTATTTGCTGAACCTATCCCGGCTGATGAGCCGTGATACGGCGAAACGCGTCTTGAATAGGCTTAGTAAGTCGCCGACAGAGTGCAGTATAAGCATCTATTTGTTATAGTTTTCCGTTAGTTACCTGGATAAAGGACTAAAAATGTGTTCTCGTATTTGCTGAACCTAGCTCAGCTGATGAGCCGTGATACGGCAGCAAATACGAAGAACACTTCTAAAAATACGATTCTTTTCGTTTCGTCTTTAGTTGTTATACCAATGCTAACATTTTTTGAATTTTATGTTTTTGATTCAATTTCCGGTAGAAATCTTGTTTTTAAGCCAGATTATTTTTAAACAGGAAATAGTTTTCATTTTTGCAAGCAACAGGAAAACCTCACCGGGACAGTAATAATACAAGCAACATTTTTTGAATTCTACATTTTTGATTCAATTTCCGGTGGAAATCTTGTTTTTAAGCCAGATTATTTTTAAACAGGAAATAGTTTTCATTTTTGCGAGCAACAGGAAAACCTCACCAGGGCAATAAGAATACGAGCAACATTTTTTGAATTCTACATTTCTGACCAAATTACAGGTGGAAATCTGGTTTTTTAAGCCGGAATTGGTTGAAAACGTGAATTTTATAATATAGTAGTCATCTGAAGAAGACGTCTGTATTATAAGATTCTGTCAAAACGATCTTTATAGTAATTAAAATAAAGTGAAATCTTATTATACACTTAGTCTCATTTCTATTAAATTTTGTGTAGTTTTTAGTGTTCCGTACGGAACACTTATAAGATCACTTCGGCGTCTGTCTGTCTGTCACACCCGATTTTTTCCGATACTATTTGACATAGAAAGTTGAAATTTGGTACTTATATAGGAATTGATGGCGTCATGAGCGCCGTGTAGTTTTGAAAGTTAAATTTAGACTTAAGGGGTTAGCTTTGGTAGGTGAAATCGGAAGTGAAAAAAGTAGTCGAGTGTAGTGTCAAATGAAAGCTTGTGAAAACACGAGTAAAAAATATGTATATAATGTAATACTTCAGCACACTTTTCTTTGTATTATTTTTAAAAAATCGCGAAAAATCGCTGTCCCCCTACCGTATCTCGAAAAGTACTGATCAAAAAATTTTGAAAAAATTCTGGAATATTCTCCACGGGGTATAGATTAAACGAAAATTATCACGAGTACATTACCTTTTTTTTTTAATTTATCTGGTATATAAAAAAAACACAAATTTCAAGGTCATCAGTTTTCAGTATAGATTGGAAACAAACTTTGTTGAAAACTCATTTGGGGTGTGTTTTGTGAAGTCACTGATCATTTTATACTACTGTAACAAATTTTTTTATTTTAAAAGCAATTACCGTACGGAACACTAATTGTGCAAGTTCAACTTGCACTTGTCCGGTTATTTACTTTAAAACTACGTGTTTGCACCAGAATTATATGTATTTCTACACTAAATCCATTTTAGAGAATCATATAAATGTATTAAATCCAATCGCGTCTTATGAAACTTTTTACTTAGGATACGAAAATGAAATACATATTTCATGACACGCCAATGATTGTTCTAAATTTTTTACAATATCTGATTGGATTTGGGTGATATAACAATGCAAACATAAACAGGTTCCCAAGATAATGTTATGCAATCCTAATTGTTATAATAACATACAAAGTCATGCCGACGTTAAATGAGCACTTATTATTTGAAGAGTTAACACAGCTATACGGATGTACATACGTACATAAGTGACTTTCTGAAAACGTATATGGAATAAGTAAATTGAAATATTTTATGTTTGAGAAAGCCTTAGATCACAAATCTTTAAACGATAGTAACAAGTGTCTCATAAAAAAAATTATGCTTTTTACACAATTACAGATTTGGGGCTCCATTTAGGTTGCGTAAATAATATTGATCGTGACGTGGCGTTCTGGTAAAACACCTAACAGCAAATAAATTTCCTAGGACCGGAGTTACACTCTTAACCCTCGACTTTTCGCTCGTTACTTACACCTCGGAATTTTCATAAATTCGATTTTTTTTAAGGATTTTTATTCTGTATACTTCTAAAAATTATTTAAAAAAAAAATTGTAAGAAAATTCCATTCCATTTTTTTTAAAAAAATTTTTGTGGGTCTAGCATACGTGCTGCAGGGAAATCCCTAAAGCGCTGTAAATTGTACTTGGAGAGAAACAGTCCTGGGCAAACTATTCCAAGGGGATGAGGGTCTCCATATAAAAGACTGCTTGAAAAGGGTTGAACGAGGAGTAATAAGCTGAACCTCATGCGGATGTGAAGTATTAGCGCGATGTGTGTTGCTAGCATGCACCACTCTGGGAGGAATTAAGCGGGCTACATCCATCGAATACTTTCCATGGAAATACTTGTAGAATAGACTCAAGTCGCCAACTGTTCTTCAACGTTCCAACGAATATATATATATATATATATATATATATATATATATATATATATATATATATATATATACATATATATATATATATATATATATATATATATATATATATATATATATATATATATATATATACTAGCCGGGCCCGCGGCTCCGCTCGCGTGGACTTGATTCACCACTATCGTCACTGCTTATTCCTTAATTTACCCAGCGTAATAAAATATCTCCTATTATTTCCCCTTATCTCTCAATATTTCTCCTTATCTCCCATTATCTCTACATAATTTCGATTATCTAGGCTTAACTCTGCTCATCTCCCATTATTTCTCCTTATCTCCCATTATTTCTCCTTATCTCCTATTATCTCACCTTATCTCCCATTATCTAGGCTTAACTCGACTTATCTCTCAATATTTTTCCTTATCTCCCATTATTTCTCCTTATCTCCCATTATCTCACCATAACTCCCATTATCTAGACTTATCTTTGCTTATCTCCCATTATTTCTCCTTATCTCCCATTATTTAGATTTATCTCCCATTATCGAGCCTTATCTCGACTTATCTCCCATTATTTCTCCTTATCTCCCATTATCTAGGCTTATATCGAATTATATAGAACATATGTTTAAATTTATAAAAACACGTAAATCGGATAAGTGGTTCTCAAGTGATAAGCGCACTAACGGACAGACAGACAGACAGACAGAAAGTCTGTCTGTCTGTCAGAAAATTTTATATATATTCTAGATAGAAGATTATAGATAATCTGGCCAGAGAACAAATGTATGAATTAAAAAAAAACACGTAAATCGGATAAGGGGTTCTCGAGTGATAAGCGCACTAACGGACAGACACACAGTCAGAGAGACGTTGCATTTTATATATATTATATTCTTTGCTACATGATATTGTTCCATATTTAATGCTTTAGGCAGGCGCGCTAGCGGCAAACTTTTCTCCGACTTGATTCACTATTATCGTCACTGCTTATTCCTTATGTCACCTAACGTAATAAAATATATCCTATAACCTGGCCAGAGAACATATGTATGTTTAACAAAAAAGCACGTAAATCGGCGCACTAACGGACAAACAGACCGACAGAGAGACGTTGCATTTTATTTATATTATAGATATTCTTTGCTACATGATATTGTTCCATATTTAATGGTTTAGCATGTTTAAAAAAAAACACGTAAATCGGATAAGTGGTTCTCCAGTGATAAGCGCACAAACGGACAAACAGACAGATATACGTTACATTTTATATATATTATAGATGCAATAAAATATATATCTATAACCTGGTCAGAGAACATATGTATGAATTTAAAAAATCACGTAAATCGGATAAGTGGATCTCGAAGGAAAAAGCGCACTAATGGACAGACAGATAGACAGAGAGACGTTGCATTTTATATATATTATAGATATAGATTATTATTATTATTATGTAACCTGGCCAAAGAATATATGTATGAATTTAAAAAAAGACACATAAATCGAATAAGTGGTTTTCGCGTGATAAACGCACTAATGAACAGACAGACAGACAGAGAGACATTGCATTTTATATATATTATAGATTACAGATTATAGATATTCTCTGCTACATAATATTGTTCCATATTTAATGGTTTAGGCGGTGTATTGCAAGGCAACGCGCTAGCGGCAAACTTTTTTCCGACATTATTCACTATTTTACGTCACTACTCATTTCTTATGCTACCTATCGTAATAAAATATAGCCTATAACCTGGCCAGAGAACATATGTATCTTTTAAAAAAAAAGTACGTAAATCGGATAAGTGGTTCTCCAGTGATAAGCGCACTAACGGACAGACAGAGAGACGTTGCATTTTATATATATTATAGATATATATAATGTAATACTTGCGCGCACTTGTCTTTGTATTATTTTTAAAAAATCGCTGTCCACCCGCCTTATCTCGAAAAGTACTGGAATATTCTCCACGGGGTGTAGATAGAGATAGATAATTTATCTGGTATATAAAAAAAAAAACAGAAATTTCAAGGTCATCAATTTTCAGTAAAGATTGGAAACAAACTGTTGAAAACTCATTTGGGGTGTGTTTTGTGAAGTCACTGATCATTTTATACTTCCCTTACAACATTTTTTATTTTAAAAGCAATCAACGTACGGAACACTAATGGCGCAAGTTCAACTTGCACTTGACCGGTTTTTTATTTTATTTGAGCTTAAAATGTGAATAAGTCCAGTTATATAAGTCGGATCGAAACAAAAAAAAAACCAAACTCTTAGTAATGAAATTTTCAACAAAACCTCATTAGTTTTAAGTCGCTCAAGTGCTTACATAACCTACAAAATTGAAAAAAAAAACAGGTAAACTGTTGTTTTTTTTTTTAATTTTATTGTACAGGTCGACTAGGTGAACCAATCGGCTTGAAACTTTCAGAAAATATGCCTGTTGTTATAGATAGCAAAAATACTGAAATTTTGGTACAAAAATATTGAATCCAGTGAGCACAATTAAATTTGTTATTTAAAATTTGAATTGCCCGCCATTTTTTTAAATATATATAATTTTTGCAGCGCCCAGGTGTATGTGTCAGTGTCCGCAAACAATATTTTAATCAGTGTATGTGAGTGCGTACGGGTTAAATTACTAACGCAACGGTTACACTCGTGGATTTTTTTTTAATTCGCGGGCTTTTATTAATTTAAAGCAAATTTTTTTGATATTTATGCAATTTCTCTATTAACGAACATACTTAATAAATACTATAAAAAAATGTAAAAGCTATGTTGATAGGTTTAATAATAGAAAATATTTAAGCACCACGTTTAGGTATTTAAGGGGAATTAAAATAGTTATTTTAGCAGCAATTTCTTTTACAGTATTTTATTTAGAAAATTAGTAGAGCGAAGTAACTACCAATGCAGAAAAAAAAATAAATGCCTAGTCTTCTATAAATATTACGGCTAAATTATAGCTTATTAATAGACAACTGTTCTTTTTAACGTTTTTAAGTAAATTGCAATCAGCTTCTACTTTGATCACGATTTATAAGTAAAAATCCCATATAGAGAATGTATTTCATCTACCAGGTGTACAAGTATGAAATGCGGATTTCAGACAACAGATGGTGCACCAATGCAGTTTGTGCTATAAAGATTTGACACTGCGCCATTTTGTTGTGTCATCAACAAGTGTCAGATGCCCACGAGTGATAAATTGGAAAAGTGTGTGCATAGTGTTGTGTTGTGTTCGATATGTCGAAATTTATACCGAACAAAGAGCATTCGCGGACAGCATTAATTTTTTGTTTTCATTTGAAGAAAACTGCTGTTGAATTATACCGATTACTTCGAGAAGCTTATGGTGAACATGCTCCATCGCAAGATACGTGTGAACGATGGTTTCGGCGTTTCAAGCATTGTTGGACGAAAATGATTCGCAAAACACAAAAACAACTCGCCGAGCAATTGGTCGTTAGTTAACAGGCTGTTTCCAATCGGCTACGAGAGATGGGAAAGATTCAGAAGCCGTTAGATGGGTACCACATGAGTTGAACGAAAGGCAAATGGAAAAGCGCAAAAACACGTATGACATTTTGCTCGCTCGGTACTAAAGGAAGTCGTTTTTTTTCATCGTATAGTTACAGGGGACGAAAAGTGGATGTATTTTGAGAATCCGAAGCGCAAAAAATCATGGGTAGACCCAGGCGCACCATCCACATTGACGGCAAGACCGAATCGCTTTGGCAGAAAGACGATGCTCTGTGTTTGGTGGGACCTGAGGGGCGTGGTCTATTATGAGCTGTTAAAACCTAGGGAAACGGTTAATACTAAACGTTACCAACAACAATTGACCGATTTGAACCGTTCGCCGCTTGAAAAAAAGGCCAGAATACCGAAAGAGGCAACACAGTTATTTTTCTTCATGACAATGCTCCATCACATACGGCAAAACCAGTTCGCGACACGTTGGAAGCACTTAGCTGGGAAGTTCTACCCCATGCGGCTTACTCACCAGACTTGGCTCCTTCCGATTACCACTTGTTTGCGTCGATGGGTCACGCATTTGCTGAGCAGCGCTTTGGTTCGTACGAAGATCTGAAAAAATGGCTCGATGAATGGTTCGCAACAAAAGGGAAAGATTTTTACTGGCGTGGTATTCACAAATTGCCCGAAAGATGGGGGAAAAATATATAACAAGCCATGGAGCATACTTTGAATAAAGCACTTTTTATCATTCTTCCAAATTTAACATGTTTTTTTTAGAAAAAAAAATCCGCATTTCATACTTGTTCACCTGGTACATGAAAACATATGTTTATGACGCCACTTTGGAAAGGTTTCAGATGAAATAATGGGCTGGAAAGATGTATCTGTTGAAATATGGACTTTGTTCATTTTTATTAGTTGATGTAGATTTTTATTACGGAGTTCGCGGTCGGTACTCTTAAACAGCCCCCGACGAAAGGCAGGTATGCTTTTACATTTTAGACGTTCACAAGTCAAACATACAATTTGTAGTACCCTACTGCAATATTACCCTAGTACTGCAATAAATACTACCAGTTTTATTATCTCGCTTGTTAATTCTAGCTCTGCTCATGAGCTGTGATTCGGGGAAACGCGTCCCGAAATAGTGAAGGTAGCAGATGAGAGAACAGTGGTCACTGCTGAAATATGGACTTTGTTCATGCTTAGTAGTTGGTAGAGATAAATATGTACATTTTAAAAAATATGTGCTTTTTTCTTTTTTATTATTTTAATATTATATTACGGCACAAAATTGCGTTTTATTGTAAAAATGACTTTAATTATCAGAGGGGCAAGTATTTAAATCTTTGTTTTTCTCGTTACTCTCATTATGTGGTAATTTTTCACTCGTAATGGCAGAAAACATCAGTGTAGCTGATAATGCTAACTAATGGCCTTTGAAAGGAAATGTTGTGTTGAAAAATTAGTTAGGAACATTAGCGAAAATTAAAATAGCATATATACTCATTTGCGAAACAAGGCCCAAAAAGTTGATGTTTTAGAACTTTTAAATGCCTTCCAAGCTAATTTTAATATTAGATTAAGTTAAGTTAATTATTTAATAAAGATTATTACGCCCTAAATTTATTACTTAACTAATTACACTGATCAACAACATTTTTTTAAAAATAGTGTTATATTGTGGTAGTGTATTTTCTTAATAATAAAATAACTTCAAAAAAGATTGCAGCAACAAAAAAATAAATTTGAACTGAACAAGGTATAAAATAACAAATACACTCCTGGACAAAATTAACGCAACAATATATTAAATCATACAAATCTCTAAAATGAATTAATTTTATTAATTTTTTATGAACATTGGTTACACTAAAAGTTAGAAAAAACTTATTCGGATACTTTAAAAGTGAATTAGCTACCAAATTTCTCAATAAGATTCGAATTAAATTTATTCTTAAGACCTAATAACAAAATCGTTAAAATTATGTAATAATGAAAAAAATAAACTGGGACACTAGTAGCAAAATTAATGGTGTAACTGGGACACTAGTAGCGTGTGTTGCTTCCTCTACTTCGGATGACAGCGTTTATGCGCCTAGGCATGCTTCTAATTAAATTTTGGATAAAATCTTGAGGAATTTGCTCCCATTCTGTGATAACTGCATTTTCAAGTTCCCTTAGGTTTCTAGGTGCAGGTATATGACGTTTCAAATTTTTCTTAAGGTGATCCCATACATGTTCTATCGGATTCAGATCCGGGCTTTTTGGTGGCCATTGCATAATCGGTATATCAACTTGATTAAGATAATCGAGTACCTCCCTAGCCACGTGAGGTCGAGCGTTGTCTTGCATAAACAGGAAATTGGGCCCCACAAAATGACCGAAAGGCATCACATGTTCTATTACAATATTCTCAAGATAGTAGTCAGCATTCATGGATCTCGTACGGACAGGAACTAACTCTGTGCGAGCATCAAAGCAGATGCCACTCCAGAACATAACAGAGCCACCGCCGAATGGAATCCTTGCAGAGATATTGCAAGGAGCAAACCTCTCTCCTGGTCTTCGCCATACTCGTTCACGCCCATCTGGATGTTTTAGACTAACCCTAGTTTCATCTGTGAAGAAAACTTGTTTCCAATCATCCACAGACCAGTTTTCGTGATTTCGAGCAAAACGTAACCTGGCAACTCTGTTCTCTCTAGTAAGCAAGGGCGTAGTGGGTGGTCTCCTACTGTTTAATCCAACTTCATTTAACCGTCTTCTAACTGTTTTAGAAGAAATTGTGACATTGCGAACAGCTTCGAGTTCGTTTCTTATTATAGAACTAGTGACAGTCCTGTTTCTTAAAGCATATTGTCTTATAAAACGTTCATCTAGGTCGCTAGTGCATCGTTTTCGCCCATGCCCTAGCCTTCTAGAATAAGTTCCTACTTCATTCAAGCGTCTTACCGTACGACTTATTGTGGAACGATGTTTGCCTAACAAATTGGCAACATAACTCTGACAATATCCCTCGTCCAATAAAACTGAGGCTCGCACTACCTCGTGTTCAGTTAAATTCCTTGTTCGATTCATTTTTCTAATTCTTCGGGGTCAAAAATAAAACAGTCTGCCACAAAAACGTATTACTTTGAAAAAGGGAACAATTTATAAGCTTACTTTTAAAGAAAATCTATCGCATTATTACAGAAAATTGTTTATCTTCTAAAAAATTCTTTAAAACTGTAAATCTAAACGAATTGTTTTGATTTCTGTCATGAACAACGAAACAAAATATGCATAGCCTCCTATTCAAATACTCGATAAACTTTAAAACTGACATAAGAAAAAGATAAATTAATTTTCAGATTGTTGCGTTAATTTTGTCCAGAAATTTATTTAATATTTTACGATTTTCGCGGATACTTAGCTACGGGTAGACCTCTTTTAAGTGTCCAGCAATACAAATGTTCAGTTACCTGGATGTAGGTATTTTTTAAGTGTCCAACGATTGCAGTATCCAATTTTAACGAACTGTTGAAAACTAAGTTTCGAACAAAGAGTTACGTTTGACTTGTGTGTTAAACGTAATAATCAAAACACATCGACTGCTTTTAAATTCATAAGAAACATAAGGTGAATACTATATCTTCAAGAACATGAGTGAATTGCTGAAACAGCAATTACCACGACTTTCAACAGTATTTAACCTGCATAAATTGTTTTTTAAATTTTGACTTGGGCAGTCGCAAACTGAGACACTTTATGTTGAATTTCAGTGTATCAAAAACTATCTTATCCGTTGCTACTTATTGCGTAAATATAAAAAAGGCCTTTCCTAATAGGAGGTTTAAGCTTTTCTCGCTCTAGGCCGATCAGAGCATTTTAAAACCCGGTGTGATATATTACATGAGGATTTAATACAAGTAAGACAATAGTTGCGAGTGCTACCATTTAAGTTTGTGCAAAAACAATGAAAGAAAAAAAAAATTTGGTACATATCGTTTTATTGTTTCTCAAAATATTCGCGTTTAAGATTTACATCCACCCTGTCTTGTATTTTGTATTTAGCTATACACAATAAGAACATTAAAAGTTATAGTGCCCTGTTTTATGTTTAGTATATATAAATGTCTACTTTGCTTTAAAAACGCTGTTAAAAATAGAATTCCATAAATAATCGGTGGGGAAAACACAACACAATTTATTTCCCAGATTTTCTTCACCGCCTTGAATAAAGCTGCTGAGAAAGTTAGGACAAATAATTTTGCTTGACGACAAATCCCGTGACAAATAATCATTTTTTTTAAATAACTGTAAACGAACGAACAGAGTTTGTAATAGTGTTTTTCTAACAAAAATATCAATCATAGTTTTTGGACAGAACTCTTTTGTGTAACACTGCTGAGACAATCCAGAGATTGTATCTTATTGATTCTTTGCACTTGTACTGTTATAAGTACTTTACCGATGAGGATTCGATGAGATGCGTCCCGATATGAATTGACATATGGAGAACACTAAATAACTGTTAAAATATGGACTTAGTTCAGTTTTAGTACGAGGGTTACCTTTTAAGTTTTTACAAAAACTATGAAAAAAAAAATCGTTCTATTGTTGTCTTTAAGATGTATACACTTCTGCATGCGTTCGAACCAGTTCTCAAGACATACGAGGTATATCCACAAAGTAAGTTCCGTTTGGTTATATAAAAAAAACGTGTACAGAAACAGAAAAAATATTTATTGTACAAAAATCTACAACTGTTAAACTAATTTTGTACATAGCTTCCGAAATTTTGTAGGCACTTGTCATAGCGTGGCACAAGTTTTTGTATGCCTTCTTCATAGAAGGTTGCCGCCTGTGTTTTCAACCATGTGGTAACATGTTCTTTCAGCTCGTCATCATCGTTGAAGTGTCGACCACCAAGGAAAGATTTTAGGTGTAAGAAGAGATGAAAGTCGCTAGGAGCGAGGTCCGGGCTGTACGGAGGATGATCAAACACGTCCCAGTCAAATTCCTGTAGGAGTTCTTTTGTCACGTTCGCAATGTGAGGTCGGGCATTATCGTGGAAAAAAACAACATCTTTCGACAGTAATCCTCGGCGCTTGTTCTGTATTGCGCGGCGCAATTTCTTAATGGTCTCGCAGTAGACATGTGCATTGATTGTTTGGCCTCGTGGTAAGAAATCAATCAGCAAAATGCCTTTTCTGTCCCAAAAAACGGTGCACATGAGTTTTCGAGGTGTCAAGATTTGCTTAGGCTTAACTTTCGTTGGGGACGAAGTGTGCCTCCATTCCATTGATTGCCGTTTAGTTTCTGGGGTGTCGTAAGATTCCATAGCAAGAGCACTAATTGTAAACTTACGGTTTTGCTTAAGCTTCTCTTCAATTGCGTGAACCAGTTCATCAGTAACCAACGGGCGTCCACATCGTTCTTCATCGTGCACTTGATCACGTCCTTCATTGAACTGTCTGACCCATCTTCTAACCATTGAATCACTCATAGCAGTTTGTCCGTAAACCTCGCAGATTTGCCGATAAATTTCACTTGGTTTACCTTTCTTCGCATTTAGAAAACGAATCACAGATCTGATTTCACAAGCGGCGGCATTTTCGGTTAAGGCTGACATCATAAAGAAGCACTACAAAGAACACGTCGGCAGCAGCGATCTGAAAATGACATACATTTCTTCCGCTTGAGTCAGAGCAACTGCCACGCATGCTCGGAACTGCGATCGCAGCGCTGCCGCGGATAGAAATAGAAACGGAACTTACTTTGTGGATATACCTCGTATTTTCCACTCTGAAGTTGGTACCTCAAAAACATGGTTTTGGAAGGATTTAACAGTTTCTGTAGGTGATGAAAATCGCTGACCACGAATTTTTTTTAACATTCGGGAACAAAAAGAGGTCGCTTTCATCGATGACTTCTGGCAACCAAATTGTTGTATACCATTCGGTATTAACTGTTCTTCGGTCCTCTAAAGCAGTGTTTTTTTTTATGGGTCTAGCACACGTGCTACAGGGAAGTCCCTAAAGCGCTACAGGAGCGACACGTGTGCGGAGAAAGCTATTCACGTTGTTCTTGAATCGCTGTAGGTTGTACTCGGTGGGAAACAGAGTCCTGAGCAAATTATTCCAAAGGGATTATGTTCTCCATATAAAAGACTGCTTGAAAAGCGTTGTACGAGGTGTAATAAGCTCAACCTCATACGGATGTGAAGAGGGGAATTAAGCGGGCCACATCCTTCGAAACACTTTCCATGAAAGTACTTATAGAATAGGCTCAAGTCGCCAACCGTTCTTCGATGTTCCAGTGAATCAAGGCCTTCGGTCAATTCCGGGTCTCCAATCAGACGAACAGTTCTTTTCTGAATAGAATCCAACAAATTCATTGCATTTTTGGGAGCGGAGCTCCAAACATGGGAGCAGTATTTCATAGTTGGTCGAATTTGAGCTTTGTAAAGAATTAACAGTTTTTGTGGAGTGTAAAGCTTTCTGGTTCGAAATAATATGCCCAACTTTTGAGAAGCTCTCCTTGCTATGCCAACATGTTCATGCCAGGACATATTTGTTCCCAAATTAACGCCCAACAAATTGAGTGACGATGTTAGAGGAATGGCGTGCCCCGACATAACTATGTCGGGTTCAGCAACGTTAACTTTTTTAGAAAAAACTGCCGCCTGGGTTTTTGTAGCGTTAAATTCCACTTGGTTACGGTCGCCCCAAGATGGAATTTCTTCCAGGTCTTTGTTAAGTTGAATGACTTTCTGCTGTCTGCGGAGATTCGTCTGAGTAGCCGATGTCCGAGCGTTCAAAATGAATGAAGAGATAAGTGTACTGTCATCTGCAAAGCTGTAGATTGGATTCTCGGTCTTTTCCAGCAGATCATTAATGATAATGAGAAAGAGAGTAGGAGACAGTATGGAGCCAGTATGGAGCTCTGGGGTACACCGACGCTGATAGTGAAGGTGTTAGAAAGAAATCCGTCGACTGCCACTCGTAAAGAACACTCTCTGAGGAAACATGAGAGCCACAAACAGAACCTTTCAGACATACCATAAGAACGTAGCTTAGCCAACAGCCCATCCTGCCAAACACGGTCGAATGCCTTGGATATGTCAAGCGCAACCGCTCGAGATTCTCCAAAGTGTTCAGTTGCGTTGTTCCAAACATGTGTTACATAAGTCAGAAGATCTCCTGTTGATCTATTTTTACGAGAACCATATTGGTGATCGTTAATAATGTTGAATCCTTAAAGATATTTTAGAAGATGCTGATTAATAGCCTTTTACATGACTTTCGATGTTTTTGAAAGCAGTGCGATTGGTCGGTAGTTATTTGGCAAGGTCTTCTTGCCTTTTTTAGGTATCGGCTGAACTGTAGCACATTTCCAGCGGGAAGGAAATATTCTCTTTCTGTAGAATAGGTTGAAAAGTCTACAGAAACTGGTGTTAGTTCCCTCGCACAGTTTTTAAGAACTATGGCAGGTATTCCGTCAGTGCCAGAAGCCTTTTTGGTGTCAGAATACGCTTTATGATACCCTGTCTGAAGACAACATCGGGCATCCTTGACTGCTCTATCGGAATAGTAGATGGTGTTTTTCCTTGGAAATCGACAGTAGAATGTGAATCAAAGTGTTGAGCCAACAAGTTCGCTTTCTCAACAGGTGTCGTTGCAATAGAATTATCTGGCCGTGTGAGTGGTGATATTAGCGACCACCAAAGGGACCTGGAATTGTCGGGACAGCGAGAAGTTTGTTTTTAATCTGTTGTGTGTGTCCGGTATAACCAAAGAAACAAGCGATCATTTTTTGGAAGTGCTTCGCGAACGAACCACTTTTGTTGGATTCGATTCCTCTTGGAACACCCAAACATTTGATTGTTGCTTTGTTTTCGGTTCCTACAAATATATCCAAGTTTCGTCTCCTGTTACGATGTTGTATACGGATTTGCATGTCATCGGTCGAATTTTTTGAGCATTTCCTTACATCAATTGACACGAGCTTGTTTTTGAGCTTCTGTCAAATTATAAAGAATCCATCAAACAAATCTTTTTCACAGCTAAATATGTTATGAGCCTGCTTTCGGTCAAATTATGCGGAATCCATCGGAAACAGATCTTTTTCACAGCTAAATGTTCATGCAAAATCGAATGAACTGCAGTTTTCGATATACCTAAGGATGCCTCTATCTCACAGCAGGTCACATGCCGATCCTCTTCAATCATGTTGCGCACAGTATCGATGTTTTTTGGAATCCTACCTGATTTTAGTAGGCCTTCACGAAATTCATCGCCGACGGAGGCACGACCTTGGCGAAATTCTGCAAACCAATTGTAAACAGTCTTTTCTGATGATGATTCGTTATTAAAAGTTAAAAGAAGCGATTCGAGGCATTGTTGTGGAGTTAATCCTTCGTAAGAGATCATGCAACGAAAACCTTTACGTGAAATTTCCATTCCACCAAGCTGTTTTTTTTTAAACGCTCATTATAAACAAACTACTGGGCTACTGTTTTAACAATAACAAATGTCAAATTTGACAACAACGGTAATGTCACATCTCAATAGCGCCATCCAGTGGTCGTTTGTAAAAACTTAAAAGGTTTGTTCTTTAAACGGAAACTGGTCACCAATTTTGATTAGAATAAATATATTTTTTTTTATGGGTCTAGCACACGTGCTGCAGGGAAGTCCCTAAAGCGCTCCAGGAGCTGCACGAGTGCGGAAAAAGCGATTCACGATGTTCTTGAATCGCTGTAAATTGTACTCGGTGGGAAACACAGCGCTAGGCAAATTATTCCAAAGGGATGACGTTCTCCATATAAAAGATTGCTTGAAAAGCGTTGTACGCGGAGTAACAACCTGAACCTCATACGGATGCGAAGCACCAGCGCGACGTGTATTTCTAACATGCACTGCTTTGGGAGGAATTAAGCGGGCTACATCCTTCGAACACTTTCCATGAAAATATTTGTAGAACAGACTCAAGTTGCCAACCGTTCTTCGATGTTCCAGCGAATCAAGGCCGCCGGTCAATTCCGGGTCCCCAATCAGACGGACCGATCTCCTCTGAACAGAATCCAACAAATGCAGTGTATGTTTGGGAGCGGAGCCCCAAACGTGGGAGCAGTGTTCCATAGTTGGTCGAATTTGGGCTTTGTAAAGAATTAACAGTTGCTGTGGGGTGTAAAGCTTTCTGGTTCTAAATAATATTCCCAACTTTTGAGAAGCTCTCCTTGCTATGCCTGCAACATGTTCATGCCAAGACATATTTGCTCCCAAACTAACGCCCAACAAATTGAGCGACGATGCTAACTTTTTTAGAAAAAACTGCCGCTTGGGTTTTTGTAGCGTTAAATTCCACTTGGTTACTGTCACTCCAAGATAGAATTTCTTCCAGGTCTTTGTTAAGCTGAACGACCTCCTGCTGTCTGCGGATATTCGCCTGAGCAGCCGATGTCCGAGCGTTCAAGGTGAATGAAGAGACAAGCGTACTGTCATCTGCAAAGCTATAGATTGGATTCCCGGTCTTTTCCAGCAGATCGTTAATGTAAAGAGAGAAAGAGAGTAGGAGACAGTATGGAGCCCTGGGGCACACCGGCGTTGATAGTGAGGGTGTTAGAAAGAAATCCGTCGACCGCCACTCGTAAAGAACGCTCTCTGAGGAAACATGAGAGCCACAAACAGAACCTTTCAGATATACCATAAGAGCGTAACTTAGCCAACAGTCCATCGTGCCAAACACGGTCGAAGGCCTTGGATATGTCAAGAGCAACCGCTCGAGATTCTCCAAAGTGTTCAATTGTGTTGTTCCAAACATGTGTTACATAAGTCAGAAGATCTCCTGTTGATATATATTTAAGAAAACCATATTGGTGATCGCTAATAATATTGAATCGTTCAAGATATTTTAGAAGATGCTCATTGATAACCTTTTCCATGACTTTTGATATTATTGAAAGCAGTGCAACTGGTCGGTAATTTTTTGGCAAGGTCTTCTTACCTTTTTTAGGTATCGGCTGAACCGTGGCACATTTCCAGCAGGACGGAAATATTCCCTTTCTGTAGGATAGGTTAAAAAGTCTACAGAAAACTGGTGTTAGTTCCCTTGCACAGTTTTTGAGAACTATGGCAGGTATTCCGTCAGCGCCAGAAGCCTTCTTGGTGTCTAGCTTCATTAAAATACGCTTTATGATGCGCTGTCTGAAGACAACATCGGGCATCCTTGACTGCAATATGGGAATAGTAGGTGGTGTTTTTCCTTGGAAATCGACAGTAGAATGTGAAGCAAAGAGTTCAGCCAACAAGTTCGCTCTCTCAACAGGTGTGGTTGCAATGGAATTATCTGGCCGTGTGAGTGGTGGTATGGTGGATTTGGTAAAATTTTGACTAACTGCCTTAGCGATTGCCCAAAGGGACCTGGAATTGTTGGGACAAGCGAGAAGTTTGTTTCTAATTCTTTGATTATGTGCCTCCTTGGTTTCGTCGATAATTCCCTTGCATCTGTTCCGGGCATGAACAAAGATGTTTCGATTTACGGTGTTAGGATTTTCACGCCATTGTCGGTAGGCAATATGTTTAGAAGCAACAGCTTCTTTGCATTTTCGGTCGAACCAAGGCTTGCCGTTGGAGGAGCATTTCTTCGAAAAAGGGATGTAAGCTTCCATACCAGCCAAAATAACATCGGAGACCTCCCTGGCGCAGTCAGATGGGTTATCCGATCGAAAACAAATGTCCATACAAGGGAAAGTTCGAAAGTATTCCATGAGATCTTCCCATTTAGCAGATTTGTAGTGCCAAATCTTGCGTGGCCCAGGCGCCTCTCTGTCACTGATTGGCAGGATACTCGATGTCGAAAAGCAGTTTATGATCGGAAGAACCTAACGGCGGATTTACGGTGACCGTGTATATCTCCGGATTGGTGGTTAAAAACAGATCAAGAAGACTGGCGAACTCCCCGTCTCGATCAGGGATCCGTGTTGGTTCGTCAATAAGAGTTTATGTGGCGATGACTTTGAGTTTTCTTTCCCAAAAATTTGTAATCATTCTCGTTCGTATAAACAACAAATATCTGTTCTCGTGTATATTTCATAGAAATCTAATTTATAAAAATTATAGGAAAATATGTAGTTTTGTTTCGATTTTATTAAACTTTCTCTTTTATCGCACAATTACCTGTGCACATTTTAATGCGGGTTCGTAAATACTTTTATCAACGCATGTACCATAACTTACCCAAAACGGTTATGGTGTGAACCGCATAATTTCATACAGTACTGTAATTGAAATTAAACTGCTTTTTAATGATTAATATTATTGTTGTTGTTAATCGACAGTTACTACCAATTTACGATTAAATTATCACCTATAACTTCATTCTGTTAGCAATTATTGGGAGTTTATAGTTGTATTTGTTATAATGTGACATTTGGAGGCAATGCTGCATGTGATTTTTTTAAAAAATCGGTGATTTATTCAGTATTTCCTGGGGAAACTTGTAATTTCAAAATAAGTACTGCATTTGACTCTATTACGAAGTACTTACAGTTAGTCAAGTAAGACCATGTCGCCTATAACTTGTAATCGGTAAAAGAAATTCCTTTTTTTTGTTATTCTTGGCACCCCTGCAAATAATGCTTTGTGGAAAGAGATTCATTTCTCACTTAATTTATAGTTAAATACTACGTTATCGAACAAGAGTGCAGCATACGCTTTGCATTTCGATGATGTGTTCGTAATCATTCAAAAGATCCGAAAATGACGTCTAGAGCTGCTGCTAAGTTCGAACTTTCTATGATAGATACCTGGCCTGACCTCATCGTTTGAGTCAAATTTGCTCCGCCGAGCCATTTCTTCATATTTGGAAATAGGAAATAATCGCTGAGGGCTAAATGTGGCGAATATGGTGGATTCGGAAGCAATTCATATCCTAACTCATGGAATTTTGGCATGGAGATTACACGTGTGCACGCGTGCATTGTCTTGATGAAAGAGAATCTTCGCAAAATGCGGACGTTTTTTTTTTTCATAGTATGGCTGAAACGATCCAGTAGGTTGACATAATACCCTCCATTAATCGTTTCGCCCTTTTCAAGGTAATCGACGTGAATTATGCCTCCCAAAACACTGTGGTCATGACTTTGTTGGTCGATAAAGTCTCCTTGGTCTTTTTTGGCGCAGGTTCGACACGGAAAACCTATTCTTTGGACTGTTCTTTGGTCTCCGGTGTGGTGTGATGAATTCATGTTTCGTCAACAGTTATGAATCGACGTTAAAAATCTTTTAACATCATCAAACATTCTTTTAAAGTTAACATATGTGCGTGTTTATTGTCAATTGTGAGCAAACTCGGCACCCATCTTGCGGAAAGCTTTCTCATATCCAAATGAGTTGTTAAAATGTTCTGGACTCTTTCAATCGAGATGCCCACAGTCTCGGCAATCTCACGCATTTTCACTCTCCGATCATTTATCACTATATCGTGGATTTTTTCAATCATTTCTGATGTGGTGACCTCATTTGGACGATCTAGACGTTATTTATCAAAAATGCTGGTACGGCTTCGTTTGAATTCAGCTGTTCAATATTTTATGGTCGATAACCAAGGTGCGTGGTTCGCTTTTATCTTATAATTCGTTTTCTTTTTTAAAAACAAATATTTTATCACTGCTCGATATTCAATTTTTTCCATTGTTGTAAAATTGCAAAAGTTGTTCTATTTAAATTGCTGTCAGTCACAAACTAAATTACGCAGCGACTTGAAAATTTGACAGGGTTTTTGTGAAAGGTTATGTTTATGAAAAATATAATTTTTTTAAATAGTAGTAATGCTATCTCTGACGAAGGTACTTATCATACGACCCCCGTATATGGGCAAGTCGAGGACATTCGTTAGCAAGTGGTTGAAACCATACTCTCAGTTAAAAAAGGTTGATGATCTACCAATGTGATTCGAGAGGAAAAGTGTCGGACAAAGACGAAAAAATTATTGACATGTTTTCTCGAAATCCTCTGTTTACGAGGCTGGTTTGAAAAGTCCGTGCAAAAATAAAAACTACTTATGTGTTTGGGGTAAACCTTTTTTATTTTTCGACATAGTCTCCTTTTAGGCTTATACACTTCGTCCAACGATGTTCTAGTTTGTTGATCCCTTCCGAATAATAGGATTTGTCCAAGTCTGCAAAATATCCATTAGTGTCTGCAATCACCTCCTCGTTTGAATAAAATTTTTTTCCCGCCAGCCATTTCTTCAAATTGAGGAACAAATAGTAGTCCGAGGGAGCCAAGTCTGGAGAATAGGGGGGATGTGAAACGAGTTGGAATCCTATTTCCATTAATTTTGCTACCACAACTGCTGAGGTGTGTGCTGGTGCGTTGTCGTGATGGAAAAGGACTTTCTTGTGGGCCAATCGCGGGCGTTTTTCCTGCAGCTCGGTTTTCAAACGGTCCAATAACGATGAATAATAGTCACCTGTAATAGTTTTACCCTTTTCCAGATAGTCGATGAGGATTATCCCTTGCGAATCCCAAAAGACAGTCGCCATAACCTTTCCGGCCGAAGGAACGGTCTTCGCCTTTTTTGGTGCAGATTCCCCCTTGGTAACCCATTGTTTAGATTGTTGTTTGGTCTCAGGAGTGTAGTAATGTATCCATGTTTCATCCACAGTGACGAAACGACGCTTAAAGTCCTCCGGATTCTTCTGGAACAGCTGCAAACCATCCTTGCAACACTTCACATGATTCCGTTTTTGGTCAAGCGTGAGCAATCGCGGCACCCATCTTGCGGATAGCTTTCTCACGTCCAAATGTTTATGCAAAATATTATGTACCCGTTCAGTCGAGATGCCCACAGCACTAGCAATCTCACGCACCTTAACTCTTCTGTCATCCATCACCATATCATGGATTTGATCAATGATTTCTGAAGTCGTAACCTCCACAGGCCGTCCAGAACGTTCAGCGTCACTTGTGCCCATATGGCCAGTCCGAAAATTTTGAAACCACTTATAAACTGTTCTAATCGAAGGTGCAGAGTCACCATAATGTTTATCAAGCTTCTCTTTAGTCTCCTGAGGCGTTTTGCCTTTCATAAAGTAATGTTTAATCACCACACGAAATTCTTTTTCGTCCATTTCTTGAAAATCACTCGACTTCCTTGATTCACACGAATGCCAAACACAAAGAAATAGACCAATATGGCTGAAACTTGGTGTGCGTTCATTCAAGAGATGCTACTAACTAAACATGACCTCGATACGCGCCGGTGGTGCCATCTCTCGGACTTTGCACGGACTTTTCAAACCAGCCTCGTATTTGCCCCAAGGGACGGGAGTCTGGTCAATTTCCACTAACCGATTGGTCTAGCGCACCGTCAAACACCCTCGGAAGAGCAATATTTGGGAATGTCTTTCGAGGAAAGGTTTTGTGAGACTGCCAAACGGTGGTTGGTTGATAAAAATAAGGAGTGGATTGTTCAAGAGGATGACGACCTGACATCAGAGTAAAACGTGTAACCAGTGGAAAGAGGAATACGGTATAGTCATGCTAAATTTGCTATCGCAGCCGCATGATGCAAACCCTGTCGAGAACGTGCATCAAACCAAATTCGGGCAATTTGGAAATCTTTGCCCCAAGAATACGCCGAAAATGTCGTCGAAAGTATGTCCTGAATATGATAGGCGATTATCGACGTTGAGAGGGACGAACGATTTACTGGATCATTAGCATTTTAATTGCAATTCTGTAGTATCGTTCTTACTTGACCGATTGTATTCGAAGCACTTCACTTTGTTTCACTACTATCTTAAATATACCGGGATATTAATTATTAATTACAATAGACGAAAGGATCAGATTATGTGGCCATTGAAGGAAAGAACAGAAAAAATACTAAAAGCTACAGAAATGGATTTCTGGAGACGAGCAATATAGCAATTGATGGCTTCCTCGGAGCCGTGTAGTTTTGAAAGTTAAATTTTAACTTAAGGGGTTAGTTTTCAAGGGTGAAATCAGAATTGAAAAAGAAAAATTTTTACTAGATCATCGAGGGGGGTATCAAATGAAAACTTGTAAAAAGTCGTGTTCAAAAATATATATATTGTATTGTTGCACATACTTTTCTTCGTATTATTTTTAAAAAATCGTGAAAAATTGCTGTCCTCCCCGCTTATCTCGAAAAGTACTGATCAAAAAATTTTGAAAAAACGCTGAAATATTCTCCACAGGGTGTAGATTGAACGAAAATTATCTGATATATAAAATAACCGGTCAAGTGCAAGTTAAATTTGCGCAATTAGTGTTCCGTACGTTGATTGCTTTTAAAATAAAAAAATTTTGTTACAGAGGTATAAAATGATCAGTGACTTCACAAAATACACCCCAAATGAGTTTTCAACAAAGTTTGTTTCCAATCTTTACTGAAATCTGATGACCTTGAAATTTTTGTTTTTTTTATATACCATATAAATTATTAAAGGTAATGCACTCGTGATAATTTTCGTTCAATCTACCCCCCTGGAGAATATTCCAGAATTTTTTCGAAATTTTTTGATAAGTACTTTTCGAGATAAGGCCCGGGACAGCGATTTTTCGTGAATTTTTAAAAATAATACAAAGGAAAGTGTGCGCAAGTATGATATTATATGTATATATATATATATATATATATATATATATATATATATATATATATATATTTTACTCGTGTTTTCACAAGCTTTCATTTGACACCACACTCGATGACCTAGTAAAAAAATTTTTTTTTTTTTCACTTCCGACTTCACCCCCCAAAACTAACCCCTTAAGTCAAAATTTAATTCTTAGAACTACATGGCTCTGATGAGGCCATCAATTCCTATATTATTACCAAATTTCACCTTTCTATGTCAAATAGTTTCGGAGAAAATCGGGTGTGACAGACAGACACACAGACACCGAAGTGATCTTATAAGTGTTCCGTACGGAACACTAAAAAACAAAAAATTTCAAGGTCATCAGTTTTCAGTAAAGATCGGAAACCAGTTTTGTTGAAAACTCATTTGGGTGTGTTTTGTGAAGTCACTTCGTTTTATACCTCCGTAACAAAAATTTTTATCTTAAAAACAATCAACGTACGGAACACTAACTGCGCAAGTTCAACTTGCACTTGAGCCGTTAGTATCAATATGTGATTATAAAATAGGCATGTCTGAATTCTATTACGCCTGGTGTCGATATGTCTGTCTATCTGTTGGCAGGATAACTCTGAAATTAAATAAGATATCGATTTCAAATTTGGTATGCAGATAACACTTGATGTAAGGAAGAATCCTGTATTTTTAAACGATGTCTCTTCATAGGAAAGGGGTGAATCGATAAATATTGTGTAGTGTTTAGAGACCGGATTATATGCAACATAAAAATCTTGAAATATGCATGCAAATATGCATGAAAAATGCTTAAAATATGTATGAAAAGGGTCAAAATATGCAATATTAAATAATTAGTAGTAATTTTTAGTTTTTTTATTTCAAAATCAGCATAAAATTAACAAGTTATCGACGATCTTTAAATTTAATTAACAATTATTTAACATTTTTAAAAATTATTTAACATTTGTATTCTTGTACACGTAAACAATAAGGTATTGTTCCAAATGTTGGGTAGTAAGATTGTGTCTTAAAATATTTTTATAAGTGGAAAAAGACCGTTCCACATCCACTGAGGTAACTGGGCAGTATTTGAATTTGGGTGCTATGTTAGCACTTATTGTTTCTGGCAAAAGTTCACCCGTCCCATTAATAAAACTATCAATATGATACAAAGGTTTAAAGCCTGGATTATTGCACAAAATGTTTTCAAACTTTTCTTTAACTCTACGCGGGAATACATCTGGCAATGTGGAGTTTATTTGACGGATTTTATTCATTAACTGAATTGATTCGGTCAACGCCAAACCTCGAGTTTCAAGCTTTTTAATACCCGCAGGTATGTGGGAAAAGTGAGTGCTAATCAAAGCTATGTTTTTTTTTAATATCAGAATCGTTAAATGCTTCCTTGGATTGACGAACTGCCATAGCCTCTGCACTATCGAAGTCATTTACTACATCTTTGATGGCCTCGAAATGTTCATAGTAAAATAGTACAGCTTCAATCCATGTTCCCCATCGAGTTTCCACTGGTTCAGGAGGTAATGGCACATTTGGCAGTTTTTCTTTATAGGTGTTATTGCGAGCAGGTGCCTTAAGAAACACTTTCTTTGCCGATGAAATCAGTTTATTTACATTTCCAAACGTGCATCGTACCTCTTCAGCGAGTCAATGGACTCCGTGAGCAAAGCACGTCACATGAATTTTTTTTGGATAAAATACTTGGAGTACTTTGGCTGCCTTGATCATATAGGGCGCAGCATCTAAGAGAAATATAAACACAGAAAATTGTTTATTTGATCCAAGCTCAAACAAATATTCTTAGAAACTAACTACTTATCACTTAATATCCCGACCAAGAAACAAAGGAATAAAATACCGTCGTAATTTTGGGTATTCCCTTGGCAGTGTAACCTAATCGACGTTTAGACTATTGTAGGTAATGTCCCGGCGATAAGATCGGTTCTAGACGGCGACATTAACAATACTCTGAACAATTCAATTGCCTAGTAATACCGAGAAAAAATTATAAATATAGGAAAAATATGCATCATTACTAGATTTTGGGTAAAATATGCAATAATCGGTGAGAATGGTCTAAATATGCAAATGCATATAATCCGGTCTCTAGTAGTGTTCATAGTATTATGAGAATGTTTTTCTGATTTTTGGTGTGGATAATAAACAAATTTTATGCAGCATTACTGTTCGTCATACATATAAGGTGTTGGAGAGAGGGTTGGCAGGGTTCCTTCCTATGTATCGGGTTATATGTCCTTTTCAAGCTTCTTGGAATAAATGAACCTGAAAATGATGTTTTTTTTTTTTATTATTTTGAACGTTTGATAAAATACTATGTATAGAAGACGGGAACGTGACGAACAGAGACCGTTTCGTTGTTTCTGGTCGCGAAAAATAATTAATTTGAAATGTAGTTATTTTTAGTGGAACGTATACTGACTAGGGGAATCGGTCAGGTCTAATTTAGTTCTTATTTTATAACCTATGTATTTGCAAGGGGAGTACTTTACAAATTTCAAAGTTAAATGTCATTTTTATTCGATTGCTTTATGGACCATGAAATTTCCAGTAATATCAATTTTAATATAATTGATTTATGGTCTATAATGTTTTAGAGAATTTCACGGTTATATTAAGTTTTATAGGACTTAGTTACTGCCCCCTTTGCTAATTTAATTCATATATTAAGCTTTCCAGATTAGCCATTGGAGCAGTAGTTATCTGGAAATGGAATGAAACAGTAGTGCTTCGTACTAAATCATTTACTAGTTATGTGAGCCAGTTTGCACCTTTTGTATTAGTTTAAAATTTGTTGATTTTTTCTGATTTTAAGTAATTTAATATTTAATTTACTATAAATATGTACTTTGTTTTTTAAATTCCATTTTATTTATATTTTTATTTTTAATTCATGGCACATTTTGTCAGTACTAAAAATTTTATATTTTTTAAGTTTTAAATAACAATTATAAATTTAAAGACTTTTAGGAAGGAAAGTGAAAAGTGTTATGACCGGTTTTTATTTCTTAAAAATTTGGACTAACTTGGAACAAATTTCCAATTTCGATCGTATTTTAAATGTTTACGACATTTTTTGGGAACTAATAAGTAAGCAGCATTTCATTTTCACATTATATTAATTTGAATTATTAAACAGTTGTTTTTTAGTTTGTCCTCGAACATAAATCAACTGTAGTTTTGTGCTAATATTTGGGGTAAGTAGAAACTCTGCTAAAATAACAAATTATTAATGTGAGCAGCATATTAGAATATTACTTTGGCTTATACTCTGGTAATATGAAGTTTATAAACTTAACTTTAATACAAATTATGTGAGGCGATATATTTATAATTACTTCTACTTTCTTGGGGGTAACTGGAGAAGTTAGGGGTAATTGAAATCGATAACAATTATATTTTTTAATGAATTATTAAATTTTATTTTTTGGAATAAGTAAAAACACTGGTAAGGAGTTACATCACCTTGGCGCTCTGAAAAATAAATATAAAAATAAAAAAAAAAATTCGACGTAGCTATTAAATATCGGCGTTAGTAAATTTCCCACCAAGACTACCTGCGCCCTTAATACAACAGGTAAATTACACACTAACCTTATAAGGGTGCTTAAATCTTACAGGTAATTTCCACACCAAGCAAATATAATTATTATATTTATAAGGTAGATTTATAGTTTAGCTTCAATCAATCATCGCTCCTGATGAAGCTAACATGGTTAGCGAAACGCGGGTCGAGTGCAAAAATAAAGTGTTTGGTGTAGTGGTGATATATACTGAGTAGTAAATATAATTATGCTTTATTCATCTAAATAAAATTGGACGGATTTCTTTTAAATCAGTTTTTTATTGAAAATTTTAGATATTTGCAAAAATATTGTTTTTATTTCATAGTAGAATAATATTGATAAAACATGAAGTTTTTGCTAAATACATAAAATACAATTGGACAAATTTCCTTACATATACTAGATAATGCTACAAACCTATACATATCTATTTATATATATTTACAAAACAGGTTGAGAAAAATAGGAGACACATTTTAAAAAAATGAAAACGATTAATATTTCCTAATTGTCTTCGTTCATAAAGATTTTTTAAATGTTTTAATTTTTGATTATTATGATTATTACTTAGTTTAGACTCGTCGACACTTTGTATTTTTATATATACGTTAATTTAAAATTCTTTCAGCCTATCGATAAAAGTATACAGAGATGCATGTGTAGAATAAAAAGAATTATTTAGATGGGAATGGAAGGACTCACAACAGTTAGTCGTTCGAGTTAAAGATGGACTCGATTCTGCCCATATTTCAACTGGAAAATCGGCTACATCCTCTATATACGTTTCTAGTAGGTAATCACAAAATTTATTTAAACGTTCATCCTCAGGTTTTATAGAATATAAATCGTATGCAAAACTGTCACCTAATTCTTCGGGTGCTAAACAGGACAAGCCGAAACAGTACTTTAACCAACGACCAATTTCAGAATTTTTGTCGCAATATTCTTTAGCTAGACCTAGATTCTGTATCTTGCGAAACCAAGATTGGTGTAAATGAAATCTACATCCAGATTTTTCGAAGTCAATAGTAATTTTCTCTGGATTGAAATACAGTGTATCTGTTGAATAAATCTTACATTTTAATAATGTGGAGAGGTTTTTGTATGTTTCAACTCTCTTATCACGCAATAAGCAAAATAATAATGGAATGTAATGACCATTTGCAAAACCATGCACTGTAAATAACTGTGTAAAATATTTAGTGCAGTATGAAAAGGTGCCGTCCATATATATATTGGATATTTTACACAACATATTGACATTTGTAGTGCAAGAAAAAACAATAATGCCACTTTCGAGTTCATTGATATATAGAAAATTCTCACCCTTGTTAGTTTTGATTTCAAATGTCTCTAAAACACTATACACCTCCTCAGCACTTCTTGGATTACGTCCTGGCAAAAATTTTATTCGACATCTTTTTCTGTTACTGTTTCAGGCAGTGTGTTTTGTAGTTCTTGTCGGATAATTTTAGATGGCCTTTCACTCATATGCTCTCCGGCTTTTCTTTTGCAGGAATTACTAATTATTTGCCGATTCAGCTTCTTGGTGTCGGCTTCGTGTGTATGGAGTCCTTCACTTCTGGTAACTAAATTCTCGGACCCAACGGTGAAGACTTTTGATTTGCAATCTTTTTTTAAACATCTCCAAAATGTTTCTCCACATTTTAGCACCTTTTGTCGAAAGTAAGTGTAGTAATTCACACATAACATGTCCTTTCCTCGATTACTTTTTATTAACTTTGCTTCCATATTAGCAACACTTTAAAAATATAATAATAATCACAAATTAATAATATGTACTAAACTGATATGTAGAAGGGTTTAATAATGATTTAATTGAACAGGCCGGTGCGTACCACCACCCATTTATCAACCCTCATCCTCTACCTGAAAGTACTCGGTGTGGAATTTACTTCTGCAATTACAATCCCTTAAATATGTCTAGATCACAAACGGATTAGTGGTGTGGAAATTACCTGCGCCCATTAAATATATAAAATATTTTTTCTTTTACACATATACATAGTAGTTTTATGAATAATTTGAAATAATAACAAATACAAAAAATTAAAAAATGACTGAGATATGAGCCATCAAGTAGGACCCTCTTTTAAAAATCCTTGCTTTTGGTGTACTTATTTTCTCTGTCAGGCATCGTCTAAAAAATAAAATATATATTTTTTTCTTATTTAGAAAGGTAATAGCTAAGCTGTAGCACAGAAAAAAAAAAATGTTTTTGTAGAAATGACAGTTGTTTGAAAAAAAAAACTCCGATTTTTATCGAAATTTTGAGTTTAAAAAATTTATAACTTATGAACGTGGCACTCAATCAAAAAAATCCTGTGCTACATCTTAGATAATCTTATAAAGAATATATGTAAATTTTAACAAAATTCAGTAGATCTTAAGATATCTTGTACACCAGTTTGAAAAAATTAGTTTCGAAAAAAACGCAAAAGAAAAAACAGTACGGCGTCAGCGTCTTAAAACCAAATATTTTTTTTGAATTACCTTCAATCTGCGATTCCTGGACCGTACATGAGGTCTTCCATTGTTGCCGCGATGTGCTCCGACTCCTTTTGAGCAGCTCTTTTCAATTTCCTAGCCTCTTTAGTCTCCTGTTGGGCTCTGATGTTGGCTGTAAATATTCGTTGAGAATCCAAGTTCGCGGTAAATCGCAGCGCGCTTGGGTCAATTACAAGGTTTAATAATTGCATCATTTGTAATACACTAGTGTATCCATCATTAAACTGATGCAATCTCAACAATTTTTGTGCCACTTTAATGCACTTTTGGAGCCATAGACCAAACGACAGCGTTTAGACTTTCGTTGTTATTCTGAGTGTATCCTTCCTAACAGCGTTCTAACAAATCGGTATCAGTTAATCTATCGTATAGCGGTTCAATTACTTTTTGGACAACTACAGGAAAAGATTTTTTATATTTATAAGAATCCAAAATTCCAGAGGCCTTCGCTTTCTGATATGAACACCCGGTATCTTTACCGGACGGGCACTTTTTATGGTAATAAATTGCCCATATCGCATTTTCATTGTTTCCACTGATGTTTTTATACTCCTTCTAATTTCAAGACCCTAGTAAACTGTTAACTCATCAATAAACTTGGCTGTCAACTTCCCTCTGCCACCTACACCAGGATTATCTTTTTTACTTTGCGTAATTGCATACCCATTCGCTGTGTACCTGAGTTACTTTTAGCTTCCAAAATTCCCCAAAGGAATTATTGTTGTAAAGGATTGACTAAAAGAACAATACCCTTTGTCACGGCTTTGACCGCTCGTGCCGGTAATTGCGATAATTTCGGAAATAATTTGAATTTTGAAATGATTAAACGTTTAAAATATTCTTAAAAGTATAAACCATTTATCTAGATAAAAAAAAAAATCGATTTGTTGAAAATCTCAAGGTGGTGTCACCCCTTATGTTACCCAATTTTTAATTGATGAAGAGTTATTAGAATATTATTTTAGCTTACAATTAGTTCTGGTGGGTATACTAGGAATACATTTTAAGTTTTTTACAAAAACAGTGGAAGAAAAAGAAATTGGTACAAATCGTGTTATTGTTGTCTTTAAGATTTATAAACTTTTGCGTCCGTTCGAACGAATTCTCGAAACATTTTTTCCACTCTGAAGTTGGGTTTGTAAGGATTGAGCAGCTTCTTGAGGTGATGAAAATCGCTGTCCATGCATTTTTTTGATATTCAGGAACAAAAAGAAGTCGTTAGGCGATAAACCAGGTGTACACGGGACGTTGTTTTTCTCCATCAAATAATCAATTGTTTGACGTGCTGTGTGAAACCTGGCATTGTCATGATGAAGCATGCTGCGACGTTTTCGATTGTTTTTCCTGATTTCATCGAAGTGAAAACAAAGACACGGTTCGTTTTTCGACTGTCGGAGTGACTTTGTCTACCGAGCTACGTTTTGGCAAATCGTTGACATTTTTCATCTCGTTAAAACGATTTACCCACTTCTTCATAAACGACACCAACTTTTTCAGCGGCCGCGGATTGTGTAATTTTAGGCCCGTTTGGATGGGAACAAACAAAGACTGCCTCGAACCGGCGCACAAACAAGTGACTCATTTTAGATTTTACAAGATTTCGATGAAAGTTCGGAATCGACTAATCCAACTGTAGTTAAATTTCATATGTACAGTGCGACCTCGATAATCCGGACTAATTAAAACGGCGGTAATCCGAATTAGTAAATAATTCGAATTACTGAAGCAGGGCATTATCTATATTAAAAAACGAATCATTTAATACGAAACAACTAAAAAATAGTATATGCATAGAATAATATTTAAAATAGAAGCATATCTTATCAAGTTTTATCTTATTTTGTAAAAAAAATTCGTAATTTTTGTTTGCTTGACCCTTCTCTGGATCATCATAAAAGCAATTTCTTTTAATCTTTGAAGTACGAGAACATCACTTAGAGGGATATCATTTTCTTCTGCCCATGTCATGCACACATTGAAACTTTTAACTGCCTCATCATTCTTCACAGTGTTCTTAACAGTCTGGTTTGTGTTAGTATTTAACTCTGAACCTTCATTATCACTCTCGCATTGTTCATCTGTATCATCGATGCCTTCCAGTGGTAACAAATCTTCATCATTTTCAAGCCAATTACATATTTCCACGTTCGTGAGATTCTGCTCAGTGAGAACATTCAGCATATCTGAAACATCTGTTAATTATTTACGTATTAACCAAAGGTACTAAAACAAAAATTTCAGGCTTTACCTTTCATTTCTTCATTCGTGGAAAGCAAATTGTGTCGCAATTCACTCAGAGGAATCAGATCTTCAGCATCATATTCAGTGTAGGGTTGGTATCTGCCACATAAGCCATAATTTTGTGCCAGCACGTTTTCAAGACTTCAGGGGCGACTTTTTCCCATGAATTGCATAGTAGACATACAGCATCTTTTAGATTAATGCTTTTTAATAACCTAACAAGGCTCTCTTCATTATTTGATAAAATATGGGCTAAAAGACTTTTCCGATAAAATAATTCTGTCAGTCTGATTGCATTCTGGTCCATAGGCTGCAAAAGTGCAGTACAATTTGGTGGAAGAAATAATGTTGTAAACTGTCCATCCTCACTAGTCAGCTCTTCTATAGTTCCATGGCTCAAAGTGTTATCAACGATTAGCAGGGTTCTTTCAGGCAAATTGCGACTTCTTAAATGACTTTTGACTTGACGAATAAAAGAATGATAAAACCAGTCTAAGAAAATTGCTGTAGTCATCCATGCATTGGCAGATGATTTGTACTCAACAGGTATGTTCACATTTTTAAAAGCCCTCGGATTTTTTGCCTTTCCCATCACTAACAACTTTAATTTTTGTGATCCATCAGCATTGCAACATGCTAGAAAGGTAACGCGTTCTTTGTTTATTTTTCGACCTGGTGCGGTCTTTTGATTTTCCCTTGCTTCTTTTTTATATCCGAAATTGTGGATGTTCCTACTCCGTATTCATTTGCCAACACTTTTCCGCTTTCACCATAAATTAGTCTTTCTAATATATTGGACTTTTGTTTTATTGTTAGTGTAATATGTTTTCTTTTAGAAGGCATTTTAATATGTAGGTACATGTACGTAAAAAAAAAAACGTTTACATACTTATATGAACCACATAAAGTAAAATAGAACGTAGGTATGTTGTACTTGTGACAATAAACAAACAACTATAAAGTCCTTAGCCATTAGACGCGATACACGATTTTTTTTTTATGGGTCTAGCACACGTGCTGCAGGGAAGTCCCTAAAGCGCTCCAGGAGCGGCACGAGTGCGGAAAAAGTGATTCACGTTGTTCTTGAATCGCTGTGCGATGCGTTGTAGGCAAATCAAAGGCACCTACAGTTTGTGTGAATCCCAGATGTATTAGACTGGAAGTTAGGGGAATCCCCTCACTATCGATTTCAGTTTTCCCATGTACGTTAAATTAAGTAGATGTCTAAAAACGCAGGTCCGGATTACCTAGTACTATCAAATCAGGATTATAAAGTACACAATGCAATAGAAATGTTTGTCCGGATTATTAAAGAATCCGGTTTAATGGAGATCCGGATTATCGAGGTGGCACTGTATTTTAAAATGTCTTAGACCTTAGTTTTCAAAGTTAACTCGAGCTAAAATTTTTATCGGAATCAAAATAGTGCTGAATAAAATAAATGAAAAATTCACTACTCTCGTATCAACTGTCTAAAAAACATAAATATCGGAATACATGTTATATTATCCGAAGCGAACGCTCCCACTTGTTGCAGTAGGCGGCCAGATTTATAATATCAAATTATAAAAAAAAGTAATTGTCGTCAAGTTGATGGTGTCAGAAACATAACCGTAAAAGGATGTTAAAGCATTTGTTAGGAACAAAATAAATAAATCTCCCGCAGGTTCTCTGAACTAAATGTTAGTAAAAGTTTTATCATGATCAAATAAGTGACTTATGGATAAAGTTGTTTCAAACAAATTTTTCTTTTTTAGTGTATTAATATAGAAGTTTAGATTAACATTTTATAGATAGCAAGAACATAAAAATGCCAGTAAAAAAAATGTTTTCACAAGAAGTTGGTAAAATTGATTAGAAATCCTAAACAACGAAAGTCAGTAACCTCGTACATGTTGTTGGATTAGTTAGCACCTTGTACTGTATCTGGTACTGATGTGTTCAATTATATTCGGAATTATCGTGCCTGCTTTAAATCAAAAACAAGAAAAAAAATATTTTAACTTATGTTGTATATTATGTGAAACAGGAAGGAAACTGCCGTTTCTGATGGGTCTCGTTTTAAGAGAAGAGGATGAATGAAGTGGCGGTCGTTAAGGGTGAACACCACTGTAGAGGTCAAAAAAAGGTGAATTTTAAGAATTTTTTTTACGAAGAACTACACAAGATATCGACTTGCGATTAAAAAATTTTTATTATACAAATATCAAAGAACTTTTTAATACAAATGACGGCTGTAGCCCTCGGTGAACAAAAACTCCTTTTTTGCACTACCGGAAAGATTTCTCACAAAGGGATGAATTTAAAAAAAAAAAACAAAAATATTCTTATTTTATAAGTAAAAATCTAGGGAATGACTTAGGGAAATGAAGAAATATTATTTTTTTTTGTTAAATTGGCAGGCAAGTGAACAAAACTAAAAAAAAATGACGAAAAATTTTGCACTAAATTGTTAGTTAAGTTGGGAATGTGGAGTCTTTGGCACAATGATACTACTCAGTATATATCACCACTACACCAAACACTTTATTTTTGCACTCGACGCGCGTTTCGCTAACCATGTTAGCTTCATCAGAAGCGATGATTAACTAAAGCTAAACTATAAATCTACCCTATTTATACCTAGCCTAACCTTAAATTACCATCAGTTCCGGTCAAGTAACCAGTAGAGGGGACTATAAGGAATAGGCCCTCTGTCTTTATTTAAACTACTTTTACATTTTATACTTTCCATACTTTCGTATGCGTTCAACAATCTCCTATCAGATACATTTATTATTAATCTTAGATTATCTAATGTTTCTATATGATCAGCTTCAAGGGCATGTTCGGCAATGCTAGATTTTTCTGTTCTACTGTATTTTAAGTGTGCTAAATATTCTTTAAATCGTGTTTTAATTCACCTTTAGTTTTTGTCACAATCATTACAGCTAATTTCATAAATTCCACTTTTCTCACAATTAGGAATCTTATCTTTGGGGTTTCCTAAGATATTCCTCAGATTGTCTGATGACTTATAGACTAAGGTGAAGCCTACCTTATTGAGTCCCTTGCTATATTTCGGATTATACGGTATGGAGACATACTTGGTGTTATTTTCTTCGCGTGTAAAAAAGATGGAATTCTGAATATTAAACCTAAACTTATGTCTATTTATTAGCTTATTTACTAAGTCATCGTCATAACCATTAACTTTAGTTATATTTCTAATACGACTCCTTTCTTTATTAAAGTTTACTCTATTCAGAGGGAAAGTGACCAAGTGATGAATTAAAAAATGTAATGAGGCTAATTTATGTTGTTTGCAATGAAATGAATTATTAGGAATATATCTATCTGTTACTGGGTCCTTCCTATAGATATCAAATTCTAATCTATTATTATTTTTAATAATTAAAATATCTAGAAAAGGCAATTGTCCGGCTATTTAATTTAGAAACAAAATCATCAATATTTGCTTTCTTTGTATTAAAAATCACGAAAATATCATCCACACACCTATACCATACCCTTGGGAAATATTCGAATTCTTGACTGGCTTTGGTTTCAAACTTACTCATGAACAAATTGGCTATGAAAGGTGATAAGCAATTACCGATAGCTGTTCCTTCATTCTGAACATAAAATTGGCTGTTATATTGGAAATAATTTTGTTCCATACAAAGTTTAGATAATGTTAAGTATTCACGAATATATACGAGGCTGGTTTGAAAAGTCCGTGCAAAGTCCGAGAGATGGCACCACCGGCGCGTATCGAGGTCATGTTTAGTTAGGAGCATCTCTTGAATGAACGCACACCAAGTTTCAGCCATATTGGTATATTTCTTTGTGTTTGGCATTCGTGTGAATCAAGGAAGTCGAGTGATTTTCAAGAAATGGACGAAAAAGAATTTCGTGTGGTGATTAAACATTACTTTATGAAAGGCAAAACGCCTCAGGAGACTAAAGAGAAGCTTGATAAACATTATGGTGACTCTGCACCTTCGATTAGAACAGTTTATAAGTGGTTTCAAAATTTTGGGACTGGCCATACGGGCACAAGTGACGCTGAACGTTCTGGACGGCCTGTGGAGGTTACGACTCCAGAAATCATTGATCAAATCCATGATATGGTGATGGATGACAGAAGAGTTAAGGTGCGTGAGATTGCTAGTGCTGTGGGCATCTTGACTGAACGGGTACATAATATTTTGCATAAACATTTGGACATGAGAAAGCTATCCGCAAGATGGGTGCCGCAATTGCTCACGCTTGACCAAAAACGGAATCGTGTGAAGTGTTGCAAGGATGGTTTGCAGCTGTTCCAGAAGAATCCGGAGGACTTTAAGCGTCGTTTCGTCACTGTGGATGAAACATGGATACATTACTATACTCCTGAGACCAAACAACAATCTAAACAATGGGTTACCAAGGGGGAATCTGCACCAAAAAAGGCGAAGACCGTTCCTTCGGCCGGAAAGGTTATGGCGACTGTCTTTTGGGATTCGCAAGGGATAATCCTCATCGACTATCTGGAAAAGGGTAAAACTATTACAGGTGCATATTATTCATCGTTATTGGACCGTTTGAAAACCGAGCTGCAAGAAAAACTCCCGCGATTGGCCCACAAGAAAGTCCTTTTCCATCACGACAACGCACCAGCACACACCTCAGCAGTTGTGGTCGCAAAATTAATGGAAATAGGATTCCAACTCGTTTCACATCCCCCCTATTCTCCAGACTTGGCTCCCTCGGACTACTATTTGTTCCCCAATTTGAAGAAATGGCTGGCGGGACAAAGATTTTATTCAAACGAGGAGGTGGTTGTAGACACTAATGGATATTTTGCAGACTTGGACAAATCCTATTATTCGGAAGGGATCAACAAACTAGAACATCGTTGGACGAAGTGTATAAGCCTAAAAGGAGACTATGTCGAAAAATAAAAAAGGTTTACCCCAAACACATAAATAGTTTTTATTTTTGCACGGACTTTTCAAACCAGCCTCGTAATATAAATGGAGTACTAATACCACTAAAATATAAGTAAGGTGCTAGCTATTTTTCATGAAGGGCGAAGCTGCTGGTATAGGACAGTTACAAATAATATTTTCTAAAATACATGGAAATGCATATTTAAGCCAAGTTCTGTGAATCATTAGGGTGAACGCGCTAGAGAAAATAAGACGATAATAATAATAATACGTCCAAGTTATTAATTTTAGCAGGCTGACATTGCAACTGCGACCGGGAACTGCTAGTTGGTAAATTACTTTATATTTATTTTGGTACTTTTGCGGTTTCAGAGGGTTTGCTGAGCTGATTTATAAGCAAAGTTAATTCGAAAAGAAGCAAATTAAACGGATTAATTGTTACAATTAATGGGAGCTTGCGTGAAACTTTTTATTTCCCTCGCTAGATGGAAGTGTTACATTCGTAAGAAAAAAACAGACTCTGACTTTTTTGCATTTCTTCATGTTTCAGGAGCCCTAGATCATCAAAAACATAGTTATATACATATGTTGGTCTGTTAGCGCGATAAGTCGCAGACGAAATAATATAAGCATTTTAATTTAGATACACGTGTAATACTTGAAGTAGGAAAGGAACCTATAGTCTTTTAGCAATATTAGTTTGCCTTTTACTGATAAGTCGGTCATCGGCACAAGAACGCAAAGAGATTCGGAATGGTGTCGATTGAAGATCACACTGATGGGATTCATATTCAGGAAGTAAATGTAAACAAAACTGAAATTATTAACGATATCGGGAATTACAGCGAGGTCAATGACCTACTGAGGTATGTGCCAAGTTGAAATTCATTCGATACTACCTAAAATTCAAATAATATTATAGGCACATAAAACACAGTAGCGACAGTCTGTCTCGGCACCTTTGATTTCAAGGAGTTCGGGTTTGTGATGATCACATGACCTGTCACCATATTGCTGGTGTGTTGCCCGCGAGTTTTTTGAAATATTAAAATTCCTTCTTTCGTAAAATAAAAATAAATTTTGCTGAATTGAAAAGAAGAAAAAACAAGAAACGTTTTCTTAGAAACATTTTTTTATCAAGTTCTTATTAAAGCACAAATACAAGAAACAGGGAAAACCGCGAAAAATACGAGGCTGGTTTGAAAAGTCCGTGCAAAAATAAAAACTACTTATGTGTTTGGGGTAAACCTTTTTTATTTTTCGACATAGTCTCCTTTTAGGCTTATACACTTCGTCCAACGATGTTCTAGTTTGTTGATCCCTTCCGAATAATAGGATTTGTCCAAGTCTGCAAAATATCCATTAGTGTCTGCAATCACCTCCTCATTTGAATAAAATCTTTGTCCCGCCAGCCATTTCTTCAAATTGGGGAACAAATAGTAGTCCGAGGAGCCAAGTCTGGAGAATAGGGGGGATGTGAAACGAGTTGGAATTCTATTTTCATTAATTTTGCGACCACAACTGCTGAGGTGTGTGCTGGTGCGTTGTCGTGATGGAAAAGGACTTTCTTGTGAGCTAATCGCGGGCGGTTTTCTTGCAGCTCGGTTTTCAAACGGTCCAATAACGATGAATAATATTCACCTGTAATAGTTTTACCCTTTTCCAGATAGTCGATGAGGATTATCCCTTGCGAATCCCAAAAGACAGTCGCCATAACCTTTCCGGCCGAAGGAACGGTCTTCGCCTTTTTTGGTGCAGATTCCCCCATGGTAACCCATTGTTTAGATTGTTGTTTGGTCTCAGGAGTATAGTAATGTATCCATGTTTCATCCACAGTGACGAAACGACGCTTAAAGTCCTCCGGATTCTTCTGGAACAGCTGCAAACCATCCTTGCAACACTTCACACGATTCCGTTTTTGGTCAAGCGTGAGCAATCGCGGCACCCATCTTGCGGATAGCTTTCTCATGTCCAAATGTTTATGCAAAATATTATGTACCCGTTCAGTCGAGATGCCCACAGCACTAGCAATCTCACGCACCTTAACTCTTCTGTCATCCATCACCGTATCATGGATTTGATCAATGATTTCTGGAGTCGTAACCTCCACAGGCCGTCCAGAACGTTTCAGCGTCACTTGTGCCCATATGGCCAGTCCGAAAATTTTGAAACCGCTTATAAACTGTTCTAATCGAAGGTGCAGAGTCACCATAATGTTTATCAAGCTTCTCTTTAGTCTCCTGAGGCGTTTTGCCTTTCATAAAGTAATGTTTAATCACCACACGAAATTCTTTTTCGTCCATTTCTTGAAAATCACTCGACTTCCTTGATTCACACGAATGCCAAACACAAGGAAATAGACCAATATGGCTGAAACTTGGTGTGCGTTCATTCAAGAGATGCTACTAACTAAACGTGACCTCGATACGCGCCGGTGGTGCCATCTCTCGGACTTTGCACGGACTTTGCACGGACTTTTCAAACCAGCCGCGTATAATGTCAACAGTCATACTCCTTATATTTCAGCGAATCCCAGTAATCTGGAGAGATTGATTAGTTATAATTATCATCGTCTTTCTTCTGAACTTAAAAATGCTAGATTTTATCATTAGTTAAATCTAATATAATAATTTTCATACAACTAATGGCTTTTCGTGCCTATATACTACTTATATAAAAATTAAATCCATGTACTGATTTATTCAAGCTCATTCGTGCTGGAGAATTACTACTTTTACATGCACAGATTGAGTTTTGAAAGTTTGGTTAGCGAATTTTAACAGATAATATAACTTAAATCTAGCAAAAATTGTTAAAGATATCTTTATATAATATATTGCATAGTAGAAATAAAGAATTATGAATAAATTATGTTTTAGGATCTTTGGGAAAGCTAAAAAAACTAATTCCTTGGAGATACCACATATAGTTTTACAAGCACTAACCGCACAACAAAAACTACCTCGACATCTTTTTTGTAATTGTTTTCAATTATAACGTCAAACGAGTTATTTATTTATTGGAAAATTATTAATAATGAATTTCGGATTCTCCTTGAAATCCAGATGTAAACACAACCCGCGACCGCGCTGGCAGCCATGTTGTTGGTATGATAGGAGACGCATCCGTGATAAAAAGCAGGACCTAAAAATTTTCTTGAGCGTCGCTACTGTGTTTTATGTTTACTGTGTTATAGATAAGAATGTTCTCTCTAATTTACGAAGAGTACGCTTTCGAACTTTGTAAAGTATAAACAATTGTTTATTTAGTCTACCCACCATTATATTTTTCACCAACCTAATAAATCTTTTAGTTACGTTTTGCATAATTTTCCATTTTATATTCAATTAAAATGGTTTTAATCATTAATTTTTTCTTTACGCAATTATAATTACATTGGACTTGTGTTATACAATATTTTAATAAATAAAATAGGCCATTACATTTATTTCATTAATTGGTAAGAGTAGATTTTAATTATGTTACATCTTTATATAAACGTGCCTTTAAATTATATCACAGCGAATTATATTATTATTATATTTCTTTTTATTCTTCTGTATTGTTATTCTACAAGTATTTCACAGTAAAAAGGGAAACATAATAGTTATTAGAGAGATTTTGCGACGCTGATTTTTGTAGGCCACTGTTTTTATCTTTATTTGAAGCATGCGCCCACCGTTTGGAGCTTGCGCAGTAGTAAAGCGAAGAAATTAAATATAAGGACTCAGCTGTTATCGTTATTTGAAGCATGCACCCGCCATTTGGACAAAGGACAGATCCAAAAAACTATCAAGGTATCAGCTTAATGAGTGCGGTACTAAAATTGTTCACTAAAATTTTAGCAGAAGAAATAATGTAGCTGTGAAGAACAGCAAGGGTTTAGAAAAAACAGGTCTACTATAGACGCCATATTTATAATCCGCCAAATGACCGAAAAAGCCAGAGTTTAATAAGATAGCCTTTATGTGTTTCATTGATCTTACCCAGGCATTCGATAGGGTACGGTTAACTTTTGTCATAACCCTACTACAAAAAAGGGGAATTCACCCGAATATAATAAAAACTATCGAAGAGTTGAACATCAACAACCACATATATGTAAGAGTGGCAAATACAGTCCCTGGCCAAATTATTAGACGCACTACAAGATTTCATGTAAAATATTAATTACCGAGTGATATTGTACCGTTTTATTATTTTAAATTGATTTGTTTTTTATTTTTATATTATCCAATCAATTACCTATTTATTTGACATAAATAAAACAGCATTAATTTAGAAAAGCATAAGTTTATTAAGTTTTAAAGAAAAGTGAAATTAATGTTAGTAAAAGTCAATATTTAGTTGAGCCACCTTTAGCCGCTATCAAAGCTTTAATTCTGCGCGGCATGCTATCAATGCAAGATTGTACTGTCTCCTGCATTTGAGGATGATGATTCCACACATGAATAATCTTTTCTAGGAGCTGGGTTTTGTTGGTAATCACATCTTTAGCCACTTCTCTTTTCATCAGCTCCCACACATTTTCAATGGGGCTATTACCCGGCCAATCCAACAGAGGGATATTTTTTTCTGCCAAAAAAGCTTTAACAGACCGAGCAGTGTGGCAGGGAGCTCCATCTTGCATGAAAGTGAATGGTTCCCCATTTGGAAACCATTCTCTGAGCTGCGGAATCAACCGATTTTGTAATACTTCTTTGTACTGATCTTGCCTCATTATTCCTTTGACGACGTACAGACGTCCAGTGCCCTTGCCGCTGATGACTGACCAAATCATCACTTTGGTGGAATGTTTAACCGTCGGGACGACACAATCAGGATGAAACTTTTCTCCATGACGACGACGCACATACTGAGCTTTATTCTGCAAAATTTCGAATGTGCTTTCGTCACTGAAGCAGACCTGTCAAAAATAGGAAAAATATATAAACTTCCATGTTTATTTGCTTTATTTAACTGAAAATGATAATAATATATCAATTATTGATTAAATTGCTGTATCTTACCGATCTCCAGAAGTCCACATCTTTGTCTTGCCATTGTTTGGCCCACTTCAGGCGCTTTGCTTTCATTGCAGCTGTTAACTTGGGCTTCCTGGCGGGGCGATAGGCCTTAAAATCTAATTCTTTCAATTTTCTTCGAACAGTGTGCTCAGAAGCATTTACGCTAGCATCCTGGAGTTGTGATTCTATTACCTTTGTGGTAGCAAATCTGTTTTCTACACAAATTTTCTTCAAACATCTCTCTGACCGTGGAGTGAAAATTGGTTTTCTACCGCATCTTTTCTTTCTTTTCGGGCTTAATTCCTTCCCTGACTCAATTTTTTTTTTTTATGCGTCGTACACTAGCTTCAGAAACCTCCAATCTTCGTGATATTTCTCGGTTTGTAAATATTTTCGCAATCACAAGGGCCTTCACTTCAGCTTTTTTACGTGGTGAAAGATCGCCTATTCTACCCATAATGAAAATAGTCCAATTACTTTTTTAAAACACTGCATACAAAATAAACTAATAACTGAGTAGTATAAAAACTGTTAAACAATCACAGTCCATAAAGCCACAGAAACACGTCCGTACCTGACTCGATTCCGATCGCGACTGATACAGGTTTGTACTTGTATACGTTCATGTATCACTTTGTCAACACAGTGTTGCCATATGTTAAAAATAAATACAATATGTAGTCTACAACAATTTTTTTAAATAAAAATCAATAATATTGTAGTTTAAATATACCATTATTGCATAAAAACTGTTAAGAAACATAAAATTACTAAAAAAAATACAGTGCGTCTAATAATTTGGCCAGGGACTGTAAATTAAGCAATAAAATACCTATGACCACCGGAATCAGACAAGGAGATAGCCTAAGCCCAGTCTTATTTAATAAATAAATAATAAACGAAGTAAAGAAAACTGGGAGAAGATATCGATTGGGAGACAAAGAAATAAAAATAATATGCTACGCCGATGATGCAGTAATCATATCAGAAGACGAAGATAACTTACAGAGACTCCTACATAAGTTCCAACAAACAGCAAAAGTGTTTAATATGCAAATATCTGTAAAGAAAACAAAATCCCTTACAATATCTAAAGAACCGAAAAGATGCAAACTCGCGATTTATGATCAAAGTGTAGAACACGTGATGTCTTTCAGATATCTAGGGGCAAACATAACAAGTACCAGGAACCTTAAGGAGGAAGTAAAAACTCAAACAACAAAGGCATCATTAATATCAGGATACTTAAGAGATATAACTTGGAGAAACAAATATATGAGCACCAGGAGCAAAGTAAGAATATACAAAACATGCGTAAGACCGATCATAACGTACGCGATAGAAACCAGAGCGGGGGAACACAATAACAAAACGACTCCTAAGAACAACAGAAATGCGAACACTTAGATCGATAACAGGACATACCTTATTTGACCGGAAGAGATGTGAAGAAATAAGGGAAATGTGCGAAATACAGGATGTGGTGGATGGGCAAGGAATAGGAGAAAAGAATGGAGAGACCATGTGGACAGAATGCCAAATGACCGGTTGGCTAAGGTTGCAAAAGAGAAGCGACCAAACACACCTCGACCGCTTGGAAGACCACCAATAAGATGGTATGAGAGCTGGTCTTCATCATCGCAATTGTTTCTGGGAAACCTTTGAAGTGAACACAGGACATGGTCCTAACGTACGAAGAAGAAGAAGAAGACCCGCCATTTGGAGCTTGCGTAGTATTAAAACAAAATAAGATAAACCTTTATTAAGGATAACGATTTCCCTTATTTAGGAACTTATAAGAGAGGTTATTTGAAATTCGTTATTCTTATCGCTAGGGCCTCTTTTTTTTCCTACTTGGGCGTACAAATCACTAAGAAAATACAGTAAATTGAAATGACAATATTTTATTTCAAACAACACCGGTAACAGTTAATTAGTGTTTAGATTATGTTGGGATTTTGCAATCTTTGGCTCAATGGCATTATAGTGTATGTAGCGCTAATTTCGAATGAAGTTTTATTATCGCACATTTTTATTACCTTGGAAATGTTGAAAGAAGTGACCGAAACCTGCTAGAGACAACTTAAATTTAGAAACTGGTGTTGACTCATCAAATACTAATAACCGGTGTCCTTAACCATGAAATGAATGAAAAAAATCCCCTGTTTACAGAAGATGAATACTAGCCCCACCTTGCAATTTCTTCGCGTTAATACTGCGCATGCTTGAGATAACAGTAAGGACAGACATGTGAAAAATAAGCTTTGCAAAATCTCTCTTTTTTTGATACGTCCTTTTCGGGATACTTAGATCCAAGGAGTACTTCAACCTCATTACAAACATTATTAAGAGCTTTAAATTTTATTATAGACACAGGATTTTGGAAAAAATTTTGAACAATTTTGACAGCTATTCTTCTATTCCCAAAATTGATCTTCTTGACTATGTTAATATTGTAGAGACAGCATGGAATGTAGACGTCCCCAAACAACAATCCACAATTGTTTTAGAAAAGCCGATTTTGGAAAAAGAGTCTTGTATAATGAAGAAGATGAAATTCTATTAGCGCAATTAAGAGACAAAATTATCAGTGAACAACAGGTGCTCTTGGCCGTTGAACAGTGATTTAACAAATGTTTGGAATTGGTTAATGCAGACGACGAAATTATAGTTACGTGTTGGTAAACAAAATGAGTTACAAGATAAATCTGATGAGAGCGCCACTGACGAAGAATTTCCCAGGGAGAAACCTTCTCGTCAGGAGATGATAAAAGCATTTGAAACAATTGAATTTTTTTTTTAATATGAAAGAAAATACAGCGGATAACCTATTTAGCTCGCTTAATGAAATAAAGAAATTTTATAAGTTTTATGTTAAAGAAAACACAACATCAAAACTTAGTTGTTGATTATTTTAAAAAATTACTTTTTTTGTTATGTAATAGATATGTGCATATAAATATTTACTCTATGTAATATGCTGTTTATAATATTTTATTTTCTGTTATATATTAGCATTTTTTACTCAATGAAACATGTGTGCAACAAGTACATATGTATTTTCTTTAACTCGAAATTTTTTATAACTCGAACTAATTTCATGGTCCCTTGAAATTCGAGTTACAGAGGTTCGACTATATATACATATATATACATATATATATATATATATATATATATATATATATATATATATATATATATATATATATATATAGTAAAATTAAGCGAAGAAATTAACTTAAAAAGGTAAATTTATCTTAACTAATCAATAAACTCTAGTGCTAATTACGAATTAATATAGTTGTTATAACGGAAGTAAAGTAATAGGTATTTTATTAATTTTGACCATGATTTTTTTCATAAATAAAACAGAATAACCTTACAACTTTAATAAAAATATATATAAAAGATTGAAATCATAAATTTCTGATTGTTTTTTTAATGTTTATATTATCATTACATTAATAATTAGGCAGTACTTGATGGAATCTCATTCTAAAGTAATAGAAATAAAACAAAATGTTTGTTAAAATTTCCACTTTGTTTTAACTACTTTGACGATCATTTCGACAGCTCTGTATCTTCTCTAAATGACTTGCAGCTACAGTAGTTGTTCTCACCTGAAGAAGGCCCAGTGCTGTCGAAACTATCGTCATCCTAATTAAAATAAAGTAAAAAAACTAAAACTTTATCGTTTACTATTTAGTTTTAAACCATACTTGGAAATTTGTGGTCTTCCTATATTTTGGCACCAAAAAATAACATTGTAAATGTAAGTTTGAACTAGTAGCAAAATGGTTGTGATTTTGAGATAGTTTCTAAAACTAAAATATCAGGTTTCTTCGTTCGTAGACACTGGTTGAAAAGGCAAAGTTTCAGTAAATAAAAAGATTTTGCAGCGCTTATTTTTCACATGCCTTTGTTCTTATCATTATCTCAAGCATGCACAGTGTTAACGCGAAGGAATTGCAATTTCACACTACGGTAGGATTGCAATAAAATAAACTAATAGTAAGATTAGGTTAGTATTCGTCTTCTATACACTTCGGGGATTTTTTTTTATTCATTACATGGTTTAGCACACCGGTTGTTAGTATTTAATGGATGAACTCAAATTTCTAAATTAAAGTTGTGTCCAGCAGCCGCAAAACTTAAGTGTTTGTTGTAGTGGTGGTAACTATTCTGTAATGGCGTTGTCCAAAAATTGCAAAATCCCAACATAATCAGAACCCTAATTAACTGTTGTCAGTGTTATTTGTTTGTAATAACAGATTACACTGGTCAACACAAGTCTTGTTTCCTTTATTTTTTTTTCTGTTATTGGGTATTTCTATGGCCCTGACTATGAAAAAAATACTGGGAGATTGCTGCCTTTTGAAATATACAGTTTTATTATTTTGCCAAAAAAATACAAAAAAATAATACATTATGTTAACAAAATTTCTATTGAACACTAGCAAATGATCTTTTATAAGATTTCCTTGAATGAACGACTTTAGGTAGATCTTGTTGCAAACTCCAGCAGTAGTCTGCTATCATATGTGAGTCCCACCGCCCCTGATAACGCTCTTCCATTGTCCGAAGATCCTGATGAAATCTTTCACCCTGCTCCTCACTAAAATCACCCAGATTTTGTGGAAATTGGTCTAAATGCGAGTGCAGGAAGTGGATTTTTATGCTCATGTTGCACCCTAGCGCTTGCAAGTTCGATAGCATGCACTCAACAAGCTCGACATGGTCGTCAGATTTCTTTTTGCCTAGGAAGCTATTCATAACCAAAACAAATGAATTCCAAGCTTTGGATTCGACTTCAGTCATTGATTTGACAAAATTAGGATCTTTCACGAGTTGCCTAATCTGGGGCCCATCAAAAATACCAGCTTTCAATTTTTCTGAACTTAATCCTGGAAACTTGCGTGAAAGAAAATTAAAACATTCGCCACTTTTGTCAAGCGCCTTCACAAACTGTTTCATTATGCCGAGTTTAATATGAAGTGGTGGAAGTATGATGCGGTCTCGGCTAACTAAAGGCACGTTTATAACATTTTTTTGTACCAACTTTTAGCTCTTCCCGCACTGGCCAAACTTTTTGTGACCAATGGTGTTGTTTGTCAGGACTATTCCAGAGGCACATGAAACAAGGGAACTTTGTGTACCCCCTTGTTGACCTAAAAGAAAGTTAACCATTTTCAGATCAACACAAATGACCCATTTGTGGTCTTGATACTTAATTTTTTCCATAACCTTAGAAACATTTGCGTATTCTTCTTTTAAAGTCGTCGAATGTGCAATAGGTATAGATCCGTGCTTGTTACCGTTATGAAGCAAAACACACTTTAAACTTTTTTTGCTGCTGTCTATGAAAAGACGCCAATCACTAGGTTGGTACTGTTTTAATCCCATCTGCTGCAAAATACCATCAACATCGTTACAAAAAACTAAATCCTTCTCTTGAGAAAAATACGATAACAGATTTTTTTTTCGGATACGATAAAATGTAATGTTGATTTCCGGAGTAAGCAAATTTTTTTCTTTTAAACGAGATGCTAAAATTTCAGAAGCTTCTTTTGGTAAGTTCAGATCTCTTACTAAGTCATTTAGTTCTTTCTGATTAAATGGTTGAGGTTCCGAAAGGCTACATTTGTAGTCTGAATCAGAGTCTTCACTTGATGTATTTCGTTCGGGTTCACAGAGATTTGGATCATCAGAAGATTTAGATGTGCTGGGTTGTACCTCTTGTGATTTTAATTGAGGTCGTTGAGCAGAAGATAAGTTAGGATATGACCACTTTATTCGATTTCCAGGGTTAATTCCGTTTATTTTCACAACGCAGAAGTAGCAATCGTCATGATGGTTTCGAGGTTCTCGCCAAATCATGGGTGTTACGAACATTATTGCATCTCTTTTTCCACTGGACCATAACCGTAGACATACCACACATTTCTGGCATACAATATGAGGAACCCGTGGCTTGTCCTGATTACACAATTTTATTTTAAAGTATTGATGATACGCAGTTTTCACAAAGTCCGATATAGGTTGTCGATATTTTGCAAATATATATTCACCCCAAATATAGCAAAAACAATCGGGATTAAGCACACAACATCTTCTTGACGAAGCCATATCTAAAACAACAAAATATATTTTAGTGTCCAATAAAAAACGAAAATCTAAGTAAAAATAGTAAATGAGGGTAGTTAGCTATAACTCAAAAACAAAAGCTGTTAGAGAAAAATTGTTGCCATATTTAAAAAATACGCGTCAATTTGAGATAGAAACAAAAAAAAAATCACAGGAAACAAGCAATTTTCTTTTTTTTGTTGTTGACCAGTGTTATAATTTCAATTTTGCTGTATTTTTTTAGTGGTTTGTATACCTAAGTAGGAATTAATTAACTCATCAAAAAAAATACTTCAAAAGACTACAACAAAAGACTGGTATTTGTTTTGACAAATGAGACCTCTGTTGGTGGGACAGGGAACTAAATACACGGCAATGTTTGAGTACTTTTTGGTCTGCGATATACTGGGCTACTTGCCGGCCAGTAGTTGCAATACGGGCCATATTGCCGAGCAACACGGATATATTGCCGGGCAATACGTAAATATTCCTGGAAATGTTGCTGAGTTTTGAGCAATGTTGCTCAGTCATAATTTCCGGCCACGCATTGCTGTAAGATGTTGCTCGTTTACAGGCCCCTTAAGGAAACTGAGCAACATGTTAACATCATTTAACTTTTTTTTTTTTAAATAAATATTCAATTTTGAAAGTGGTATAAATCAGCTCCGTCTCATCCTGTCTACATGCAATTATAATAATTATTTCAATTAATAATTTTTAAATTTACAAAAAAAAATTAGCCTTATAAACAATGCAAGTATTAGCCTTGAATACTAATGCCGTACAACCATGCAGTTATATAATGTTTAAAAAAAGTTGCCACTTTCTCTAATTAAATAGACTTATATTTAAAACATACATACACAGGCACACACAGTAATAATAATAATAATCGTTTTTGAATTATCAGCTTAAAACGGTAAATAAAGGAAACTAACCATGACTTCTAAATAATTTCTTGATTAAAGTAAAAGGACGTTTTATAATATGAAAGTAAAACTTCCATCTTTCACTACTAAAACATTTTAAATTGGCATGTTTTTTGCTTTGGTCATAACTTATAATTAATTTCGTTAAAGTGTTTCAAAACCACAAAAAAATTACCAGGTATTTTTAAAACGTCATCAGACTACTTTTGAATAGTTGCTATGTACTAAAAGCTTCTAGTTATTTTATAGTTATTATTAACGATACAAATTAATTTATCAGAAAAGTATGAAGTTTTTTTATTGAATCTATTGGAAAAATCACATTTTTTCAACTCTCACTTTTTATTAATTCCAAAGAAGTAAAAATGTAATTTACCCATCAATGAAGACTATCTAAAATTAGAAATCGACATAGCATACAGCCACATCCTAGAAGCATTACAGTCGGCAGCAACAGAAGCTCTTGGACATGGACACGAGCAGTAGCGTACCTCTAAATATAATGTCCAATTCACTTGGAACAATGAAATGAAGGAACAGAAACGGAAAAAAAGAACAAGCCTACCAGAAGTGGACAATCACAAAGGATGACCATGACAGAATAGGATATAGACTAGAACAGGCAAAATTTAGGAGAATGGTCATCCAAAAGAAAAATGAAACTTGGGACAGAAAATGCAAGGAAGTAGACATATACAACCAAACCATCGGAAGCTTGAAAATTCCTGAAATTCCTAAAAACAGAAAACATCAACAAAATGAATATAAATCTCATAAAATTAGAGAAATGGCACCAGCACTACTCTCAAGAATTTCTCGAAAATAGAGAGCAGTATGCAACCAATTACCATATTCAGGGACAACACATAAATATAACATAAAAGATGGTTTGGAAAGCCGTTCGGTCGGTGAAGAATTGAAAAGTTGCTGGACCAGAGGACATCCTTACAGAATTGATAAAAAATGGGACTAGAAAGTTAATATTAATACTGAGACACATATTCGAGGAATATATAAATGAAAGAAAATACCTCAGATTTGGAAAGAAGCATGGATAACACCAATCCACAAAAAGGGAGATAGAACTAGCTGTCAAAACTATAGATGTATATCCGTAATGAGCACCCTCAGTCGAGTCTACGGAAAAATTTTAAGAAATATAATTGAGGATGAATATAGTCCCCACGAGAATGAACATCAATCTGGTTTCAGAGTTTGTAGATCGTATGTAGACGATATATTTAGTGTAATTCACTTAAACGAGAAAAATACATCAACGAACAGAGAGCTCCATCTGCTGTTTATAGACCTAACCAAGGCGTGTGATACCGTCCCAGTGAAAAACTATGGCAAATATTAGAACGATTAACCAACAACAGTACAGAAATCGCCCCAGTAAAACTACTGTACGACCAGTCATGTTCCCGAATAAAGTTGAAAAAACCAAAAGAAGTGGTGATAAAATACACTCTTTTAAATTTAGTCAATTAATTACAATAAATGACACCAGTCAGCAATGTAATTGGTATCCTACTGCTGCATTTTGCGAGTGCTGCGATTTAGTACTGATTTTTTGCTTTTCTCTCTGTCAAACCTAGCTCGACTAATAATTTGTGCTACAGTGCCACGGTCGCGCCGGGATGGTTCGGTAGATTGAAAAACCATAAGTATGATAATGATAATTACATCAAGTACTCGGCAAGCTTTACCCACTGCTCCACAAGTAAATTGTCAACTCACAACAAGTTGGTAATCTACAAGATGATGATCAAAACTGGATTGACCTACGCCAGCCCATCATGGTACCAAATGTCACGTACGCATAGATTTAATTTTAACTTTAACCATAAGTTTATGTTCATGAAATATCTTAAGTTTAAGTATGTTACGTTCAGATATCTTAAGTTTCTTAATATATTTAATAAAACCCTTACCTAAGCTAAGTTAGTTAGGTCCCTGACATGAATATATCCTAAGACCCAAAATTCAGGTTTGTCTTAGTCAATCATGTATGCTACGAGTACTACTAGCATTTAATATTATTATAAATGGCCAGTAAATCATGTTAGATTGCTGAAATATGGACTTTGTTCAGTTTTTTAGTTATTTTAATAACTTCCTGGTCGGGGGTTACCAACTTATATGTGAAGCTGCCTACAGGCTGTATTAGCAGTTGTGACTAGAGATGGGTAATAATGAATTTTATATATAGTTATATAACTCATCAATATATTGAGGATTATTAATGTAACGTTAGTTATTATTATATTGAGATTTCTCGATATGTACCTTACTGTTGAATTATACATTTTTTAAATTCATAAACTTTTTGATCAATTTAGAAAAATTTACTTTTTAGTGTTCCATACGGAACACTAAATCCGGAATCACTTCGGTGTCTGTCCGTCTGTCTGCCCGCCTGTCTGTCACCGCCGATTTTCTCTAAAACTATTTGACATGGAAAGTTGAAATTTGGCACTAATAAAGGAATTGATGACCCCATCAGAACCGTGTAGTTTTGAAAGTTAAATTTTGACTTAAAGGGGGTGAAATCGGAAGTTAAAAAAAATTATCATTGAGTGGGGTGTCAAATGAAACCTTGTGAAAACTTGAGTTCAAAAATATATATATAATGTAATACTTACACACACTTTTCTTTGTATTATTTTTAAAAAAATTGCCAAAAATCGCTGCCCCCCCCTCATGTCGAAAAGTACTGATCAAAAAATTTTGAAAAAAATCTGGAATATTTTCCACAGGGTGTAGATTGAACGAAAATTATCGAGTGCATTACCTTTAATAACACCGTGTAATTTTTTAAGTTATGGAAAAATAACCATATACGGACACCACTACGTGATAGTAGACCAAAAAAAAAAAAGACCCGTGTCTCCCAGTTTTTCCGAAAGTCATGCAGTTTTTTTTTTTTATGGGCCCCCAAAGATTTGAGGCCTGGGTGTAATTTTTGCAAAAAACTCATCATATTCTGAGGCTCATATCTTGCAAACCGTTCGGAATTTTAATTTACTTTCTGTGGCAAAGTTGTAGCCCTTGTCATAAGGAACAAAAATTGTGAACATTTAAAGTAAAAAAAACTTCATCTTCAAGATCAAAATAGCTACAAACTGTAAAAAATTTTTTTTACCTTTTTTTCCCTGTTTAGGCCCATAGCTAGCAAACCGTTCAAAATTCAAGGAAACAATCAACTACAAAAATGTAGCTAAGATCTTAGTAAACAACTTTCTAGAATATATGAACTTCCTAGGAATGATTCTTAACACTGTTTAGGTAGCCGCAAAAGTTAAAATTTTCCCGAAAAATCTACTTTTTTAAAGTTTTTTGCGATTTTGATCTGGAAGATGAAATTTTTTGGGTTTTATATGTTCACAATTTTTGTTCTTTATGACAAGAGCTACAACTTTGCTTCAGAAAGTAAATCAAAATTCCGAACGGTTTGCAAGATATGAGCCTCAGAATATGATGAGTTTTTTTGCAAAAATTACACCCAGGCCTCAAATCTTTGGGGGCCCATAAAAAAAAAAGTACATGACTTTCGGAAAAACTGGGAGACACGAGTCTTTTTTTTTTTGGTCTATTATCACGTGGTGGTGTCCGTATATGGTTATTTTTTTTCGTGTTGCACTGTGTAATTTATCTGGTATATATAAAAAAAAAAAATTCAAGGTCATCAATTTTCAACAAAGATCGGAAACAAACTCTCTTGAAAATTCATTTGGGGTGTGTTTTGTGACGTCATTGATCTTTTTATACCTTCGTAACAAAAAATTTCATTTTAAAAGCAATCAACGTACGGAACACTAATTGCGCAAGTCCGACTTGCACTTGGCTGGTTATATAAACCAATAATAAATATTTCGAAGTTTTAAATATGCCCGTCATAAAGTTGTGCTCTGCTGTCCAATAATATATTTAATGACTTACAGACTGGCTTGAACTCGACCGAAAAGTACTATATTTGTTTTGAAATTTCTTTTTATTTTTTTTTTAGAAACGAAAAATACACCTTATTTAACAATTTTTTTTTATTTTTTACAGGTAAGTTGCATCTTCAGTACGAAAACCCAAATATCTTAATCCCTGTGACTGGTAAGTTAATAAATAATAGTTGAGAAGTACCGGCTGATGACGATCCGTCACTTCATTACAGCTGCTGAAATGTTGCCGTTCATTTCGTGCTTGGGTAAGGAACCAAAGGAAAAAATTCCTTTAGAAGAATATGAAAGATTAAAAAAGCTTCTTGAGGCGAAAGATAAGGAGTGGAATTTCAAGTGGAAAAAATGGTCCACAGACATATTAAAAGATAGAGATGACAAATGGAAAGCAAGACTGAATGACGTTATCAATGGTATTAACGTTGAAAATGACAAGAAATTAAATGAAATATATGAAATCATAAAAAAACAGGTTGAAAGGTACAAAGTTAACTACTAATCGATAAAATAAAAGCCTAAATATCTTAACTCAGACATTACTAACAACGAAAACAAAGACTTGCAGATAGTAACTAACATATGTTCATTTTATTTATTTATTATGCAATATGGAAAGTCAATGTCAAAATAAACACGAGCACCACCGTACAGTATATAATGACCACGCTTCGATAATTATCTCTGATCTTCTTAGCCCAGCTGGCAGGCTTATCTTATTTCGGGCTTGATTCTGTGCTGACCGTCATCCGAGACAACTAGGTTCTGAAATTAGGGTTTGACCGACAATCTGATTTCAAAATTATTATTAGCATAAATTATTATCGTTCCCTTTGATGTTAAGAACATCTATTGAAGTTTTTTTTATTAATTCCGTAGCATAGGTTTAAATATACCTATCCCTCATGTTACGCCATCTACGAGGCTGATTTGAAAAGTCCGTGCAAAAATAAAAACTACTTATGGGGTTAACCTTTTTTTATTTTTCGACATAGTCTCTTTTTAGGCTTATACACTTCGTCCAACGATGTTCTAGTTTGTTGATCCCTTCCGAATAATAGGATTTGTCCAAGTCTGCAAAATATCCATTAGTGTCTGCAATCACCTCCTCGTTTGAATAAAATCTTTGTCCCGCCAGCCATTTCTTCAAATTGGGGAACAAATAGTAGTCCGAGGGAGCCAAGTCTGGAGAATAGGGGGGATGTGAAACGAGTTGGAATCCTATTTCTATTAATTTTGCGACCACAACTGCTGAGGTGTGTGCTGGTGCCTTGTCGTGATGGAAAAGGACTTTCTTGTGGGCCAATCGCGGGCGTTTTTCTTGCAGCTCGGTTTTCAAACGGTCCAATAACGATGAATAATATTCACCTGTAATAGTTTTACCCTTTTCCAGATAGTCGATGAGGATTATCTCTTGCGAATCCCAAAAGACAGTCGCCATAACTTTTCCGGCCGAAGGAACGGTCTTCGCCTTTTTTGGTGCAGATTCCCCCTTGGTAACCCATTGTTTAGATTGTTGTTTGGCCTCAGGAGTATAGTAATGTATTCATGTTTCATCCACAGTGACGAAACGACGCTTAAAGTCCTCCGGATTCTTCTGGAACAGCTGCAAACCATCCTTGCAACACTTCACACGATTCCGTTTTTGGTCAAGCGTGAACAATCGCGGCACCCATCTTGCGGATAGCTTTCTCATGTCCAAATGTTTATGCAAAATATTATGTACCCGTTCAGTCGAGATGCCCACAGCACTAGCAATCTCACGCACCTTAACTCTTCTGTCATCCACCACCATATCATGGATTTGATCAATGATTTCTGGAGTCGTAACCTCCACAGGCCGTCCAGAACGTTCAGCGTCACTTGTGCCCATATGGCCAGTCCGAAAATTTTGAAACCACTTATAAACTGTTCTAATCGAAGGTGCAGAGTCACCATAATGTTTATCAAGCTTCTCTTTAGTCTCCTGAGGCGTTTTGCCTTTCATAAAGTAATGTTTAATCACCATACGAAATTCTTTTTCGTCCATTTCTTGAAAATCACTCGACTTCCTTGATTCACACGAATGCCAAACACAAAGAAATAGACCAATATGGCTGAAACTTGGTGTGCGTTCATTCAAGAGATGCTACTAACTAAACATGACCTCGATACGCGCCGGTGGTGCCATCTCTCGGACTTTGCACGAACTTTTCAAACCAGCCTCGTATTATGTAGAGCCTGAAAACTCGTAAGATATTTTTTTACATGTTAAGAAATTTAGTAGGTAGTTTAAAAACTTGGTTAGAACATTATTTTAATTACAATTTGACTTAAAAAATAATTTCAAAAGTCGCGCATGATAGATTGATCAACTTTTACTAGTTTATTAGAATGTTTTGGGTGAAGCGTGGTGAAACGGACATTGGCTTTCTTAAGACTGACTTGGATTATGCGTTTTGATTGGTGAAGAAAGTAGCGCCATCTACACTGGTGAGCAAAAAAATCTACTCAAACTATTTGGCTTCATTTAACATGGATCCTAGAATTTAGTGTTCATATATTTTTACAGATTTTAGTATCATTTGAAAGCCCATTCTATTATTTTTCCACTGGCACCAAACAAGGAGAACAAGGATTGAAAATAGCGGTAAGAAAAAGGAAAAATTAAGCAAATCTTAAGTTTAACAATTAAATTTCTTAATAAAAACCAAAATCACCCGCCCAACCCTTATTACTGCTTCCAACCTGTTTTTCATGGAGCGGGTGAACTTTTTCACCACTGTCTGTGGGATTCTTCCCCACTCTTCCGCCATCGCAACCTTTAAGTCCCTCTGCGATGCAGGGGCTGGATTTCTGGCTCGAACTCTTCTTTTGAGCTCATCCCACACGTGCTCGATTGGTTTGAGGTCAGAACTCCTCGCAGGCTAGTCTAATATGGGTATTCCCACTCCTGCCAGGTGTTGCCGCACCGATGCAGCAGCATGTGGCCTTGCATTAGAACGAAGCGTAAGGAACGTGTTCCCGCAGGCTCTCCTCGATGCACCGGTGAGCAGTTAAGCCACCACTATGAATCTTATCAGTCACGAAAACCAAATCAGTTTTCGCATCCAGTGAGATGCGTCCCCACACCTGGCCTCCTATAGACTAGTCTTCTTCCATCATTGCCATGTAGGCACATTCGGGACTCGTCGGAGAATAAAACGGAGCCAGTCGACATGTTCTTGGGTAAATCTGAGTCACGCTTGTCGATGGGCTGCTGTCAATTTGGTTTAGCTTCTTTAAGTCTTCTTCTGACTGTCCAATGACTGATAGCCCGACCACGAACTTGTCGGAGCTCCTGCTGGATCTCAACGCCGGTCAAGTGACGATTTCTTAGGAAGTCTTTTTGGAAATCCAAATGTTTTTGGTATTATTGGAAAGAGTAGAAAATCAGCATTCTAATGATACCAAAAATAATACCACTGTTTGAAAATTAAATTCAAGGATCGGTGTTAAATAAGCAAAATCGTTTGAGTCGATTTTTTGCTCACCAGTATATTACGTGATCGTGAAACCACTTAAATTAGCACAGTGTAACATATTGTAAAAATAACTGTTATAAATCCAAGAACGCAGTTTTTTAAAGCACGCTAACTACAAATAAAAAAGGATAATGATTTTAAAGATTCCCGAATACATCTTAAGGTAGACCAAAATTGGCGGGGTAAGAGGGACGTAAGCAGGTGGTTGGCAACCTCTCCATGGCATGTGTCGTGTGGTGGACCGACAGGCAGATGTTTCCTAAGGGCCTCGATTAATATTTCGAAAACTATTTTTTGTATATACAGGATGAAGCATACTTTCGGTTTTAATGCTCGCAGATGATTTAGAGATGTTTATCGTCGCATCAATGTATCCACCATAACTGTTGATAGTTTTGTTTACTTTACCTTGTAGTCCGGATGTTTTGTTTTGTCAGGTTTTGAAGTTGACTGGCTTGAAAATGTCGGTCTTTTATTATGGCTGAAACCGTGTAAAACATTATATTAGGAACAGGGTTTAAAATAAACGGTCATTTTAAGTTAGCTCAAGAGGAACGCAAATATATAGTAAGTGTAACGGTACCAGATCGATTCGATCGGATCGGAACTTGATGCTAAAATTATTTTGCTGCTAACTTTTTTAAAATTTCCCCGTAAAACAACAAAGTTGAACAACCCAGCTTCAGAAGCCAATTGCTTAAGCTGTTTTCTGTCTGGCAAAAGTGTGTGAAACATTAAAATTGTTATGGTTAGACGATAAAAAAGTAAACTAAATGAATATTGCCGTACACACAAGAATTATAAATGGAAGTAATAATAACCGGTCAAATGCAAGTTGAACTTGCACAATTAGTGTTCCGTACGTTTTTTAAAATAAAAAATTTTGTTAGGGTGGTCTAAAATGATCAGTGACTTCACAAAACACACCCCAAATGAGTTTTCAACAAAGTTTGTTTCCAATCTTTACTGAAAACTAGTGACCTTGAAATTTTGGTTTTTTTCTATACCAGATAGATTATTAAAGGTAATGATAATTTTCGTTCAATCTATACCCCGTGGAGAATATTCCAGGATTTTTTCAAAATTTTTTGATCAGTACTTTTCGAGATAAGGTAGGGGACAGCGATTTTTCACGATTTTTTTAAAAGTAATACGAAGAAAAGTGTGCGCAAGTATTACATTATATATATATATTTTACTCGTGTTTTCACAAGCTTTCATTTGACACCACACTCGATGACCTAGTAAAAAAATTTTTTTTTCACTTCCGATTTCACCCCTCGAAACGAATCCCTTAAGTCAAAATTTATGTTGCGGTGATATAAAATGATCAGTGACTTCACAAAACACACCTCAAATTAGTTTTCAACAAAGTTTATTTCCAATCTTTACTGAAAATTGATGACCTTGAAATTTCTGTTTTTTTTTATATACCAGATAAATTATTACAGGTAATGCACTCGTGATAATTTTCGTTCAATCTACACACCCTGGAGAATATTCCAGAATTTTTTAAAATTTTTTGATAAGTACTTTCCGATATAAGGCGGGTGGACAGCGATTTTTCGCGATTTTTTAAAAATAATACAAAGAAAAGTGCGCGCAAGTATTACATTATATATATATTTTTTACTCGTGTTTTCACAAGCTTTCATTTGACACCACACTCGATTACCTAGTAAAAAAATTTTTTTCACTTCCGATTTCACCCCCCAAAACCCTTAAGTCAAAATTTAACTTTCAAAACTACATGGCTCTGATGAGGCCATCAATTCCTATATTACTACCAAATTTCAACTTTCTATGACAAATAGTTTCGGAGAAAATCGGGTGTGACAGACGGACAGACAGACGGACAGACACCGAAGTGATCTTATAAGTGTTCCGTACGGAACACTAAAAAGCACACATTCACATGACCTTTTGTTTTAATATCGATTTGAATGGGGGTTGTAGAGCTATTAATTATTTTAGACAACACTTAACTAATAAAAAGTAAAATAATATTAGCAGTAATCGTGGCTCAAGTCGGACTTGCGCAATTAGTGTTCCGTTTTAAAACAAAAAATTTTGTTACGGTGGTATACAGTGATCAATGACTTCACAAAACACACCCCAAATGAGTTTTCAACAAGGTTTGTTTCTGATCTTTGTTGAAAACTGATGACCCTGAAATTTTTGTTTTTTTTTATATACCAAATAAATTATTAAAGGTAATGCACTCGTGATAGTTTTCGTTCAATCTACACCCTGTGGAGAATATTCCAGAATTTTTTCAAAATTTTTTAATCAGTACTTTTCGAGATAAGGGGGGCCACAGCGATTTTTGGCAATTATTTCAAAATAATACAAAGAAAAGTGTGCTCAAGTATTATATTATATATATTTTTGAACTCGTGTTTTTACATTTGACACCTCACTCGATGACCTGGTAAAAAAATATTAAGTTACTGGATTGTTTTGACCGATACTTGGTGGAGATCCATTACGCTTAAGTTAAGTGAACAGTAAAACAATTTTTTTTTCGTTTACTGGTAAACTCCACATTTATTTTTACATATCAACATGTTTCGCTATCACTGTAGCTTTATCAAGATTAAAAGAACAAGATGGAAAATTTGTTATATATATAAGATCCTACAGGTAAAATACAATAATGTTGGAAATCCCTAATTATACTATTATAAAGACTTTATATTACACTGGTCAACACAAGTCTTGTTTCCTTTATTTCGTTTTTTGTTATTGGGTATTTCTATGGCCCTGACTATGAAAAAAATACTGGGAGATTACTAACAGCTTTACCTTTTGAAATATACAGTTTTATTATTTTGCCAAAAAAATACAAAAAAATAATACATTATGTTAACAAAATTTCTATTGAACACTAGCAAATGATCTTTTATAAGATTTCCTTGAATGAACGACTTTAGGTAGATCTCGTTGCAAACTCCAGCCGTAGTCTGCCATCATATGTGAGTCACCCTGCTCCTCACTAAAATCACCCAGATTTTGTGGAAATCGGTCTAAATGCGAGAGCAGGAAGTGGATTTTTATGCTCATGTTGCACCCTACCTCTTGCAAGTTCGATAGCATGCACTCAACAAGCTCGACATGGTCGTCAGATTTCTTTTTGCCTAGGAAGCTACTCATAACCAAAACAAATGAATTCCAAGCTTTGGATTCGACTTCAGTCATTGATTTGACAAAATTAGGATCTTTCACTAGTTGCCTAATCTGTGGCCCATCAAAAATACCAGCTTTCAATTTTTCTGAACTTAATCCTGGAAACTTGCGTGAAAGAAAATTAAAAACATTCGCCACACTGCTGAGTTTAATATGAAGTGGTGGAAGTATGATGCGGTCTCGGCTAACTAAAGGCACGTTTATAACATTTTTTGTACCAACTTTTAGCTCTTCCCGCACTGGCTAAACTTTTTGTGACCAATGGTGTTGTTTGTCACGACTATCCCAGAGACACATGAAACAAGGGAACTTTGTGTACCCCCCTTGTTGACCTAAAAGAAAGTTAACCATTTTCAGATCAACACAAATGACCCATTTGTGGTCTTGATACTTAATTTTTTCCATAACCTTAGAAACATTTACGTATTCTTCTTTTAAAGTCGTCGAATGTGCAATAGGTATAGATCCGTACTTGTTACCGTTATGAAGCAAAATACACTTTAAACTTCTTTTGCTGCTGTCTATGAAAAGACTCCAATCACTAGGTTGGTACTGTTTTAATCCATCTGCTGCAAAATACCACCAACATCGTTACAAAAAACTAAATCCTTCTCTTGAGAAAAATACGGTAACAGATTGTTTTCTCGGGTACGATAAAATGTAATGTTGGTTTCCGAAGTAAGCAAATTTTTTCTTTTAAACGAGATGCTAAAATTTCAGAAGCTTCTTTTGGTAAGTTCAGATCTCTTACTAAGTCATTTAGTTTTTTTCTGATTAAATGGTTGAGGTTCTGAAAGGCTACATTTGTAGTCTGAATCAGAGTCTTCACTTGATGTATTTCGTTCGGGTTCACAGAGATTTGGATCATCAGAAGATTTAGATGTGCTGGGTTGTACCTCTTGTGATTTTAATTGAGGTCGTTGAGCAGAATATAAGTTAGGATATGACCACTTACTTCGATTTCGAGGGTTAATTCCGTTTATTTTCACAACGCAGAAGTAGCAATCGTCATGATGGTTTCGAGGTTCTCGCCAAATCATGGGTGTTACGAACATTATTGCATCTCTTTTTCCACTGGACCATAACCGTAGACATACCACACATTTCTGGCATACAATATGAGGAACCCATGGCTTGTCCTGATTACACAATTTTATTTTAAAGTATTGATGATACGCAGTTTTCACAAAGTCCGATATAGGTTTTCGATATTTTGCAAATATATATTCACCACAAATATAGCAAAAACAATCGGGATTAAGCACACAACATCTTCTTGACGAAGCCATATCCAAAACAACAACAAAATATATTTTAGTGTCCAATAAAAAACGAAAATCTAAGTAAAAATAGTAAATGAGGGTAGTTAGCTATAACTCAAAAACAAAAGCTGTTAGAGAAAAATTGTTGCCATATTTAAAAAATACGCGTCAATTTGAGATAGAAACAAAAAAAATCACAGGAAACAAGTAATTTTCTTTTTTTTGTTGACCATTGTTATAGGTAACAAATTAATTAAGTACGGTATTATTGAAATATATTTAAAAGAGGTGATTTATTTAATTCTAATTGGGCGTTTAACAAATAATTAGTATTTTTAAGTTTATTGATTTCCAGAGATTCAAGCAAATTTCATTTATACCCTTTATTTTCAACATATAAAATTTCAAAGTTTAATCATTTCATTTTTTTTCAGTTTAATAAAAACTTTGAAATTTTACATGTTGAAAATAAAGGGTTATAAATTAAATTTGCTTGAATCTCTGGAAATCAATAAACTTAAAAATACTAATTATTTGTTGAACGACCAATTAGAATTAAATAATTCACCTTTGTTACCTATAATATAAAGTCTTTATAATAGTATAATTAGGGATTTCCAACATTATTGTATTTTACCTGTAGGGATTTTTATATATATTATATATATATATATATATATATATATATATATATATATATATATATATATATATATATAACAAATTTTCCATCTTGTTCTTTTAATCTTGATAAAGCTACAGTGATAGCGAAACATGTTGATATGTTAAAATAAATGTGGACTTTACCAGTAAACGAAAAAAACAATATTTTACTGTTCACTTAACTTAAGCTTAATATTAAGTTAATCAAATTTAATATTTTGGTTGAAATCGCATATTTACGAGGGAAGTACTAGGTAAATAACACGTATACATGCTCTTTTTAGTGTTCCGTTTGGAACACTTATAAGATCACTTCGATGTCCCTCTGTCTGTCCAACTGCCCGACTGTCCGTCTGTCACAGCAGGTTTTCTCCGAAACTACTTCACATAGAAAGTTAAAATTTGGCAGAAATATAGGAATTGATACCCCAATCAGAGCCGTGTAATTTTGAAACTTACATGTTGACTTAAGGGGTTAGTTTTGGGGGGTGAAATCGGAAGTGAAAAAAACAATTTTTACCAGATCAACTAGTGGGGTGCCAAATGAAAGCTTGTGAAAAGGCGAGTTCAAAATATATATCATGTAATACTTGCGCACACTTTCCTCTGTCCCCCCACTGTATTTCGAAGAGTACTGATCAAAAATTTTTGAAAAAATTGTGGAGTAATCTAAATAAAGTGTAGTTTGAGCGAATATTATCACGACGTTTGATAATTTTTCTAGTATAAAAAAAACTATGATAGAATGGTGAAGGTTGGGGAAGTTGGGAATTCAACCGGGACTAAGAGCTACGAAATATCAATACGTATACGGTGCAGTCAGTAATATCATGATGAGTTGTGACCAACGGATAAGTACCAAAGACAAAATAATTTTATTTTATGTGTATATAATTAAACAAATATTTAGGTAGTAAATATTTATTTTAAACTTTTACTACTAGATTCTAGATTGATTGATTTATTGTCTATTAGATATTTTTATTTTAGTAATCACGGTACACAACACTAATTACGCAAGTCCAGCTTGCACTTGACTGTTTTTTTTTTATAATTTAAACTTTGCCAAAGAAGGAGAAACGCAAGAAATAAAAAAAAAGAAATTTCACAACTTTCTTGGAACAAAAGCTTTCTTGGTCTTAGCTAGATGAGAAATCGTGCTTCTTAGGATTACACTGTGTCAATTTGGAGTAACTTTCCGACGTTTCGCCTACAATTACATGAGACATCTTCGCATATCCTTATTCTTCTAGTGTTCTAATCTCGAAGAGTAAAGATTTTTGGTGAGTTACTCCAAAATACCAAGAATCACGATATCTTGTTACAATTATCTGCTATATTTATTTTATCAGTACACTAAATGTGGCGAAACTTTACATTGCGTACGTCGCCAGGTTTTATTTCGCATTTGTAATTACCCCAAACTCCCCTACTAAACCATTATTGACGCAAGGTGGTATTCAGCATCTGTAATTAACCCACACTCCCCTACTAACCTATTATTGTGTACTGAGTTTGACTTCAATAAAATTTAATTGTTTTTTTATCGGCACGGAATGCATAGTTTGACTGCACGTAACTGTGAGAAAACATTTAAATCGATTTTGCATTCGTAATAGTTCGATAGTAAATAATATTGACCGGTACGTGATCTCTTGGTTAAATGAAAGATTCATAATTTAGTGAGACTATGACAGAGTGTGTTAAAAATGTTATAACCAGAATTAAGAAAGCTTGCTGGTAAGATAAAATATTTCTTTGTGTGTTTTTTTAACACTATTACCTTTTTTAACATTTTCTTAAGGGGTTACGTACACCTGAACGGTACAAAAAGTATGTATATTTAGAAAAAAGGTTATAATACAAAGAAACGTGTGCTCACGTATTGTTGTAAACCAACTATTTTTATTATTATATTGTTTTGTTCTTTAGCTACTCCTATGAGTTTAATACAAGTCATAGTTTAACAATAATGCATTCTCAATAAAAGATCTACTATGTACACTTACAAATGCTCAATTGATAATTTCCCTTGTAAACTTCTTGACGGCCCCAAATATTTGTTAGTTAAACTTAAGAGTACGCCTATGGTAAATTTTAGAGAGAAAAAATATGAAACAATAGGCGGTCAGCTATAGAGGACATTAACATTACGTTATTAATAGTATCATTATTAGTGATATTATTAGTATCGCTATTAGTATTGCATTATTACAGTAACATTCTTATTTATTAATTAATTAACAAAGAATCAAGTATTAAATATTATTTTTTGCAAGCAACGATAGCATTACACTCGTATTGAGATGATAAATGTGGAATTTTCTTAATAAAGGGTTGGAAGTTTTTTATTAAGTGTTATTTTTCATCACTGTGTTTATTGATTTCCAAGGTAGGCTAGGCCTCTATCTTATAATTGTGAAAGTATAAAAATAATTTCAAATACTAAATGTAAACTTATTCTATCTTAACCTAAATTCTTACAATAGAAATCCTATACTAACTTAACCTAGGAAATGTGTTTAGTATGTACATGAGTTTCTTAATGCTAGGACTTAGAACTAAGACTAAAAATACCTTAGACCAGGGATGTCAAAGATACGGCCCGCGGGCCGCATCCGGCCCCCGGGACGTATCAATAAGGCCCGCGATCGCTCTTTTATAACTTTGATATAATTTTTAACAACCGTATATTATATACTATATAATTAAATAAATAAAATGTTATAATTCAGTACATTTTTTTTATTTGAATCTGGCCCGCCTACACATTCTAAATTTAATATATGGCCCTCTGCAAAATTGAGTTTGACACCTCTGCCTTAGACTAAGACTTACGCTAACTTAAACTAGTACGTAACAATGACTTAAATTAGGACTAATTTAAACTTAACCTAGAATGAAAATCTTCTTGTTACGGCGGGCGAGGGGGGTTATCGTCTTCGTCTGAGAGCAGCAGCAGGTCCGACGGTTTCGGGAACTGGCGGCTGGCTTGAGATTGGAGTAATGTTATTTTTGATCGACTTACTAAACCAGTAAAACAAAGGTCGGCTACAACAGTATTACATATAATATATATTCTTTAACTCGTGTTTTCACAAGCTTTTATTTGACATCCCACTCGATGACCTGGTAACTTTCTATGTCAAATAGTTTCTGAGAAAATCCGATGTGACAGACGGACTGGCAGACACCGAAGTGATCTTTTAAGTGTTCCGTACGAAATACTAATGAGAATCAAAACAAATATATTCTCAAAAATTGAAATATATTATTATTTTTAGTCCAAATTAGAGTTAAATTTGCAACCGTGTATATGTATTATTAAATAACAAGAGAGACTAAAAAGAAAGCCCAGAGATTAAAGTGGGTCTTGGGGTGCGTTAAAACCTAAATGGGACTTTACCATTGAAACACCTGAACGTCGTCCCTCTCCGTATATGCACATGCAAGCCAGCACCGAAGCACATGATCATTTTCGTGTCTGTCAAATTCCAACAGCTGCTATACCTTATTCAGTGGGTGTAAATTCGACGAAAAATGCACCTCCTACATTAAGTTGAGTTATAAGCAAATACAGTTTAAAAGGCATCAATATTGAGTCATTTCAATCGTGTGAAGTGTTGCAAGGATGGTTTGCAGCTGTTCCAGAAGAATCCGGAGGACTTTAAGCATCGTTTCGTCACTGTGGATGAAACATGGATACATTACTATACTCCTGAGACCAAACAACAATCTAAACAATGGGTTACCAAGGGGGAATCTGCATCAAAAAAGGCGAAGACCGTTCCTTCGGCCGGAAATGTTATGGCGACTGGCTTTTGCTATTCGCAAGGGATAATCCTCATCGACTATCTGGAAAAGGGTAAAACTATTACAGGTGAATATTATTCATCGTTATTGGACCGTTTGAAAACCGAGCTGCAAGAAAAACGCCCGCGATTGGCCCACAAGAAAGTCCTTTTCCATCACGACAACGCACCAGCACACACCTCAGCAGTTCTGGTCGCAAAATTAATGGAAATAGGATTTCAACTCGTTTCACATCCCCCCAATTCTCCAGACTTGGCTCCCTCGGACTACTATTTGTTCCCCAATTTGAAGAAATGGCTGGCGGGACAAAGATTTTATTCAAACGAGGAGGTGATTACAGACACTAATGGATATTTTGCAGACTTGGACAAATCCTATTATTCGGAAGGGATCAACAAACTAGAACATCGTTGGACGAAGTGTATAAGCCTAAAAGGAGACTATGTCGAAAAATAAAAAAGGTTTACCCCAAACACATAAGTAGTTTTTATTTTTGCACGGACTTTTCAAACCATCCTCGTATAAACCAATCTTGTCGGAAAGCACAAAAATTGCAGAGTTAAAAATAGCTGCCTTCATCGCCGAGCACTGTTCTTTGCTAACAGTTGATCTTTTGATTAACATACTTTCTCAATTGGATCATTCATCAGACGCTTTAAAGAACCTCAAACTTCATCACACTAAGTGTTCGATGTTAATAAAAAAATGTGCTTGGCCCTTCAAAGCTTGAAGCTTTAATTGAAGAAATAGGAGATTCTCCGTATTCAATAATCATAGACGAAGTACTGTTCTTTCGACACAAAAAGTGTTATGCATCATGGTTCGTTTCTTTTCACACAAGACAAGGCAAGTTGTGACAACGTTTTATCGAATAAAGATAATAGAATGTGACGCGAAAAGCGTTCAAGAAGCAATCATAAATCAATTTAAAAAGGATGGCTTAAAAGTAGAAAATATGATCGGTATCGGCGTTGATGGAGCTAACATCATGGTTGGTTCATTTCATATACTTATATATCGTAAGGATTGATCTCCACTCTTGGTTAAGTATCTTCTTTTTCTTTATTTTTTCTTATGGGTACACATGCTGCAGGGAAATCCCTAACGTGTTACACGCAGCGTGTATACGGAAAATGGGATTCACGTTGGTGTTGGGGGGCGTCAAATCCAGAAATCTCGTCATGTTTTGTACAAATTACAGTCACGAAAAATGGGACGAGGATGAGAATGGCTATAGAAAATTTCTGGGAAGACAGGGTAGTAGGTTATGCACGCGGGCGTTCAGGCGGGTAGCGGCGGGCCTGATTAATACGTACTCTATGTACACGTGTTACGCTTACTGTCTTGTACGTTTGACATCCATATGTATTATATTTTTAACCATTCTCTGCAGAGAGGTCGCAGACTATGAAATTTCAGATAGTTTTGAGTTTAAATGATCTAGTCCTGTATAGTTATTAAGATATAGTGAGCCAACGTTTCCAGTGCACGCATCCATATTCTCATTTTAGATTTCATACCTTTTTACAAATGTATCCATTATACCACAATGACGTTACATAGGTAGAAGTTGTATATAGGTAGTAGTTATTTGCAGAAGTGCAGAAACGTCCGTGGCAGCACTACCGCGTTGTCTAAGAGGTGATGTGAAATACCAAAATGTATATTTCAGCACTTCTCTACACAGACGGGGAAACGAACGAGAAAAAAATAACCGGCCAACTGCAAGTCAGACTTGCGCAATTAGTGTTCCGTATGTTGATTGCTTTTAAAATAAAAATTTTTAGTGTTCCGTACGGAACACTTATAAGATGACTTCGGTGTCTGTCTGTCCGTCTGTCTGCCCGTCTGTCTGTCTGTCACACCCGATTTTCTCCGAAGCTGTTTGTCATAGAAAGTTGAAATTTGGTAATAACATAGGAATTGATGGCCTCATCAGAGCCATGTAGTTTTGAAAGTTAAATTTTGACTTAAGGGGTTAGTTTTGGGGGGTGAAATCGGAAGTGTAAAAAAATTTTTTTACTAGGTGAACGAGTGTGGTGTCAAATGAAAGCTTGTGAAAACACGAGTAAAAAAAATATGTATAATGTAATACTTGCGCGCACTTTTCTTTGTATTATTTTTAAAAAATCGCGAAAAATCGCTGTCCACCCGCTTTATCTCGAAAAGTACTCATCGAAAAATTTTGAAAAAATTCTGGAATATTCTCCACGAGGTGTAGATTGAATGAAAATTATCACGAGTGCATTACCTTTAATAGTTTGTCTAGTATATAAAAAAGGAACAGAAATTTCAAGGTCATCAATTTTCAGTAAAGATTGGAAACAAACTTTGTTACGTACGGAACACTAATTGCGCAAGTTCAACTTGCACTTGACCGGTTATTGTTCTTCTTTCTTATATGGTGTGTCATATAAATAAGCATATTGCCTGTTTTTCCCCATTAGGCAACTTCCGATGTGGACGTCCAGCATTCCTACCACCTTTTCGGAGGTCTGCCCTTAGTTCTTCTAGCGCAGGGTTTATTGAGATTGCCCTTTTTACCAGTCTGTTGTCCATCTGATCTACGTGTTTATTGCATTATTTTCTTATAGTTGTGGTCCATTTTGATATTTCTTGGATCTTAGTTCTTGTAGGTCTTTCTTGCAGATTCTGTCGTGAATAGTTTTTCCATGTGTGTCCCTAATCATCTTCATTTCCGTTGTCTTCATCATTTGTGATGTTTTACATATGTCAGCTCTTGTTTGTACAGCATATGTGAGGATCGGTCTCACTCTATATTCTTATTTTACTTTCGACTGTAAGGTATTTATTTTTCCATACTATATCCGTCAAATAATTAGTGTTGCCTTCATACACTGTTATTTTACTTCCCTGTTTAAGTCTCCGTAGCTTCTTTGTTTCCAGGTATGCAAAATTATTAACCTGTTCAAGAATACTTCCTTGGATCATTTTGTCTTGGTTGTGTAGAGACATGATTAGTTTTCTTGCTTCCAAATTCTGAAGGTTGTACTCAGAATCGGAGATGAGGAGTGCACCATCGGCGTAGCAGATTGTGTGGAAGTGTGTGTTGCCCATTTTGTACCCTCTAGTTTTGGAAGATTCTCCACTATTCTGTCCATGACGAGGTTGAAGATAAAGGGACTGAATCGCCTTGTCTTATTCTGGCGTTTATTTTACTTCCTTACTCAGTAGATGCCCCACTTTTATATTTGCTCTACATGCTGTGTTAATGTCATGTATGATTTTTTTTATTAGCTTCTGGTTTGTCTGCTTTTCCTGTAAAACTTTTTGTTACGGAGGTATAAAATGATCAGTGACTTCACAAAACACCCCCCAAATGAGTTATCTACAATTTTTTTTTGTATATACCAAATAAGTTATTAAAGGTAATGCACTCGTGGTAATTTTCATTCAAGCTACACTTGGTTGAGAATATTCCAGAGTTTTTTCAAAATTTTTTAATCAGTACTTTTCGAGATAAGGGGTGGACGGGGACAGCGATTTTTGGCAATCTTCAAAAAATAATACAAAAAAAAGTGTGTGCCAGTATTACATTATATATAATTTTGAGCTCGTGTTTTTACAAGCTTTCATTTGACACTCCACTTAATGGCGTGGTAATTTTTTCTTCAATTCCGATTTCGTCCTCCAAAACTAATCCTTTAAGTCAAAATGTAACTTTCAAAACTACACGGCTCTGATGGTTCCATCAGTTCCTATATTAGTGCCAAATTTCAACTTTCTGTGTCAAATAGTTTCGAAGAATTTTGGGTGTGACAGGCGGACAGACAAACACCGACGTGATCTTATAAGTGTTCCGTACGGAACACTAAAAAAAATGACGACGTAAAATGCGCCGAAATCTCGTTCTTGGCATATAATAGGTAGCAGGTTTTGGTAAAGCGTAATTACATAAGGTTGCATTTTCGATAAACTTATCGCCGCCCGTCTTATTTTTGTTCCATCTGTTTCTTTTCTCTCGCTACCTGTGATTTAGTACCATTTTTAACCATCTTGATTTTGGGTTCTGGGTCCTTACGATTGGTTCAGTCAAACAGCTGCTTCCTTAGGGATAGCTCGAGATTTTTTCGGCTGTTACATTATTCTACTTTCATTTATAGCAGTGATTTTGTGTAGTGTATGGTCGATGTGTTGTTGAAGGTTCAAAATGATTATATGCATTTCCGGATTTTTGGTAGGAACGCCGTGAGTAATAATGATTATTTTTGTAATAATTATTGCTAATTGATTTTTCGCAAGCTTGCGAACGTAATAAACATCAGAAGTTATATAAATGAATGTGAATGTGTGTGTGTGTTAGTGGTTTTAGGGACTCTAATGTATTTACTTATATTATTATTGCTGCTATTCTAATTTTATTGCTGAAGTAAAATAACATTAACGCAAGGTGAAATTTTATTGCTGAGAAAGTGTTAAAAAAGTACTGGTAGATATTAAATAAATGTCAAAATTTACTTTTATATTTGCTACTTCTTTAATTGCATTTAAAAATTTGCGCAATTGTAACTTCTTGTTTCTCGTTAATTTTTTTTAACTTTCAGATTTCCTAGATTATAAGTTTGTCACTTGATGGTTGCCACCACAATTTCGGAATGAAATCAGATATCGATTTTAAATTTAGTATAAATATATGTCAGTGACAAGGGAATCTATATATATATATATATATATATATATATATATATATATATATATATATAAGTTGGGTTGAATTCTTTCTTGAACCTTGGAATATTGAAATATATATTTTTTTCGATTTCTTGGGCTTTATGGTTCTTTTGTTTTAAGGATAGAGAAATTACATCACGTTCTAGTTAGAATTTATTGAAAACGTTTCGCCTAATTTTTAGGCTTCTTCAGTTCATCTAAAAATTGAAATTTTCTGTTTTGGATATTCAATAGGACGCACAATTTTTTTTTTTTTTTAATTATGAACATATAAAATTCTTAAACTTATAATACAATGTAGAAGGTGAAAATAATAAAAATACACACAAAAATATATAAAAACTTACATGTGTGGGTTGAAACGAAGAATGTTAAGTGTGTCTTCGTTTCAACCCACACATGTAAGTTTTTATATATTTTTGTGTGTATTTTTATTATTTTCACCTTCTACATTGTATTATAAGTTTAAGAATTTTATATGTTCATAATTAAAAAAAAAAAAAAAAAATTGTGCGTCCTATTGAATATCCAAAACAGAAAATTTCAATTTTTAGATGAACTGAAGAAGCCTAAAAATTAGGCGAAACGTTTTCAATAAATTCGTGATGTAATTTCTCTATCCTTAAAACAAAAGAACCATAAAGCCCAAGAAATCGAATATATATATATATATATATATATATATATATATATATATATATATATATATATATATATATATATATATATATATATATATATATATATATATATGTGTTTAATGGCTCTCATTGCAGTGCAGGGGGGGGCCGAAAAATTTATTGGTTTCCACAACACCATAAGAATTTTTATTTGTTTTTGGTTGCAGTAATGAACGAAATTTAAGTATAGTGATTTATAGTTACATGGCAATTGATTAAACGACTCGTTTAATGTGTAAGTTTAGTACAAAATTCGTCTGCAGTCCTTTTTTTGAAACTCATTTTTTCCATCATTCTTCTAAATTCACTGTCACTCTTACCACAATAGCCGGACATCTTATGAAGCAACTATCATAAATTAGCTTTTATTAACAGATAGATACAACAGCTGGTGCCACTATATTTTCCCCTTTGCGAGAAGTTCCGTTTCTTTCTGAATAGGTTGTGTATATATTTGAAGTACTTAAATTTGCCAGTAACGAGCGGAACTCTGTGTTAGGTAATATTCTATCAGTCGGTTGTTTACATACAAAACCTACGCTGTGTCACCGCCAACAACACTTCGGCCGTGTACCAGAAAATATGTATTTGTGTTGAAGAGGGCACTGTTAAATATCTATTTTTAGTGTTCCGTACGGAACACTTATAAGATCACTTCAGTGTCTGTCTGTCTGTCACACCCGATTTTTCTCCGAAACTATTTGACATAGAAAGTTGAAATTTGGTAATAATATAGGAATTGATGGCCTCATCAGAGCCATGTAGTTTTAAGAGTTAAATTTTGACTTAAGTGAAGTGAAAAAAAAAAAAATTTTACTAGGTCATCGAGTGTGGTGTCAAATGAAAGCTTGTGAAAACACGAGTAAAAAATGTATATATAATGTAATACTTGCGCGCACTTTTATTTGTATTATTTTTAAAAAATCGCGAAAAATCGCTGTCCCACGCCTTATCTCGAAAAGTACTTATCAAAAAATTTTGAAAAAAATTCCGGAATATTCTTCACGGAGTGTAGATTAAACGAAAATTATCACGAGTGCATAATTTTTCTGGTATTTAAAAAAAAAACAAAAATTTCAAGGTCATCAGATTTCAGTGAAGATTGGAAACAAACTTTGTTGAAAACTCATTTGGGGTGTGTTTTGTGAAGTCACTGATCATTTTATACGTGTGTAACAAATTTTTTTATTTTAAAAGCAATCAACGTACGCAACGTGCGCAAGTTCAAGTTGCACTTGACCGGTTATTTTCTTCCTAAATTTTAAATGAATTTTATTCGTGTCTTAAATAGTTTTCCAGTTAATAGACCCAAGGCATTCAACCCTGTTTGGCATGACGACTTGTTGGCTAAGCTATGTTCTTATGGTATGTCTGAAAAGTTTCGTTTGTGACTCTCGTGTTTCCTTAGAGAGTTTTTTACGAGGAGAAATTAAGGATTTTTTTCTTAATTTCTTAACTATCAACGCTAGGGTGCTCCAAGGCTCCATACTGTATCTTACTTTCTTTCTCATTTACTAGTTTTCTCATTATCTAGTGGAAAAAAGTAGAAATCAAGCCTACAGCTGTGCGGATGTTTGTTTCCCCATTTACCTTGAATGCTAGATATAATTCTTATTCTGTTGTAGAGTTTATTACATCATTTAAAGGCCCCTTGTGCTCACTTTCATTAAAATGTGCAAGCGTTTCGTAGTTTTGTCTAAGAGTATCAAAATTCTAAATAATAAAACCCAAATAAAAAGGACATAAACCGGCCAAGTACAAATCGGACTTGCGCAATTAATGTTCCGTACTTTGATTGCTTTTAAAATAAAAAATTTTGTTATGGAGGTATCAAATGATTAATGACTTCACAAAACTGACCCAAAATGAGTTTTCAACAAAAAATTTTTCTGATCTTTAGTGAAAACTAATGACCTTGAAGTTTATATATATATATATATATATATATATATATATATATATATATATATATATATATATATATATATATATATATATATACACCAGATAATTTATTAAAGCTAATGCACTCGTGATAATTTTAGTTCAATTTACACCCTGTGGAGAGTATTCCAGAGTTTTTTTTTTTTCAAAATTTTTTGATCAGTTCTTTTCTAGATAAGGGAGGGGCAGCGATTTTTGGCAATTTTTTAAAAATAATACAAAGAAAAATGTGCGCAAGTATTACATTATCTATAGGGTGCCCGTTATGTATGGAATAATGATTCCACAGCATTTATTAATCAGTATATCCAAAAAATTGTTTAAATAATAGTGCTGACGTTGACAATAAAATGTTTTGAACTGTCAGTTCGAAGCAATTACGCCATCTTAAATTTTTTTAAATGGAAAGCCCTGTATATTATTTTATTTTTAAGTCCTAACTAAGTTGGGAATGTGGAATCTTTGGCACAATGATACTATTCAGTATATATCACCACTACACCAAACACTTTATTTTTGCACTCGACGCGCGTTTCGCTAACCATGTTAGCTTCATCAGGAGCGATAATTGACTAAAGCTAAACTACAAATCTACCCTATTTATACTTAGCCTAACCCTTGAATTACTCAAGCGGAACTAATGACATAGGCAAGGCCATCAATTCCGGTCAAGTAACCAGTAGAGGGGACTATAAGGAATAGGCCCTCTGTCTTTATTTAAACTACTTTTACATTTTATGATTTCCATACTTTCGTATGCGTTTAACAATCTCCCATCAGATACACCCTTTATCAGTCTTAGACTATCTAATGTTACAGTATGATCAGCTTCAAGGGCATGTTCGGCAATGCTAGACTTTTCTGTTCTATTGTATTTTAAGTGTGCTAAATGTTCTTTAAATCGTGTTTTAATTGACCTTTTAGTTTGCCCAACATACTTGTTGTCACAATCATTACAACTAATTTCATAAATTCCACTTTTCTCACAATTAGGAATCTTATCTTTGGGATTTCCTAAGATATTCCTCAGTTTGTCTGATGACTTATAGACTAAGGTGAGGCCTACCTTATTAAATACCTTATTGAGTCCCTTGCTATATTTCGGATTATATAGTATGGAGACATACTTGGTGTTATTTTCTTCGCGTGTAAAAAATATAACAATCAATTTTATGTTCAGAAAGAAGGAACAGCTATGGGTAATTGCTTATCACCTTTCATAGCCAATTTATTCATGAGTAAGTTTGAAATCGAAGCCAATCAAGAATTCGAATATTTCCCAAGGGTATGGTATAGGTATGTGGATGATATTTTCGCGATTTTTGATACAAATAAAGCAAATATTGATGATTTTGTTTCTAAATTAAATAGCCGGTATGATTCCATTAAATTCACTTACGAAGTTGAGAACAAAGAACAATTGCCTTTTCTAGATATTTTAATTATTAAAAATAATAATAGATTAGAATTTGATATCTATAGGAAGGACATAGTAACAGATAGATATATTCCTAATGATTCATTTCATTGCAAACAACATAAATTAGCCTCATTACATTTTTTAGTTCATCGTTTAATCACTTTTCCTCTGAATAGAGTAAACTTTAATAAAGAAAGGAATCGTATTAGAAATATAACTAGAGTTAATGGTTATGACGACGACTTAGTAAATAAGCAAATAAATAGACATAAGTTTAGGTTTAATATTCAGAATTCCACCTTTTTTACACGCGAAGAAAATAACACCAAGTATGTCTCCATACCATATAATCCGAAATATAGCAAGGGACTCAATAAGGTATTTAATAAGGTAGGCCTCACCTTAGTCTATAAGTCATCAGACAAACTGAGGAATATCTTAGGAAATCCCAAAGATAAGATTCCTAATTGTGAGAAAAGTGGAATTTATGAAAGTAGTTGTAATGATTGTGACAAAAAGTATGTTGGGCAAACTAAAAGGTCAATTAAAACACGATTTAAAGAACATTTAGCACACTTAAAATACAATAGAACAGAAAAGTCTAGCATTGCCGAACATGCCCTTGAAGCTGATCATACTGTAACATTAGATAGTCTAAGACTGATAAAGGGTGTATCTGATGGGAGATTGTTAAACGCATACGAAAGTATGGAAATCATAAAATGTAAAAGTAGTTTAAATAAAGACAGAGGGCCTATTCCTTATAGTCCCCTCTACTGGTTACTTGACCGGAATTGATGGCCTTGCCTATGTCATTAGTTCCGCTTGAGTAATTCAAGGGTTAGGCTAAGTATAAATAGGGTAGATTTGTAGTTTAGCTTTAGTCAATTATCGCTCCTGATGAAGCTAACATGGTTAGCGAAACGCGCGTCGAGTGCAAAAATAAAGTGTTTGGTGTAGTGGTGATATATACTGAATAGTTTTAAGTCCTACTTAAAATTCTAGATATTATTTTTCTAATATACCATATGTCTAAATTGAACTGTTTTGGAATTATTGATATTTAAAATTGAAGAGATCAAATTATTTTTTTTTTTTGTTTTAAGCTGGCTTGTCTCAAACATTTACTGTCAGGTAACGACTTAACGCGTCAAAAAATGATTTATTGACGAAAACGTTTATTGCTGCATTTTGTGAAACTGTAATTTGAGCGTAATATCATAATGATACATTTAACAGAAACTTAAAGAATCACTTTGTGGTTGGTTGCGGAGACCGTAAGAGAACACAACAGAAGGTGTGTGATCTTGTTAACGCAGAATATCTGAATCGAGAACCTATTAACCAATCCATAGTTAGCAAAACATTAAAACGATTTAGACAATCAGGTTATATTAAGGATCATTCTAAAACGAGCGGTGATAAAAAGTTGTTTTATTGGAAATTACAGAAAATCCCCATACAACCACTCGTCAGCTACCTTAAGTCGTATACTGAACGAAGAAAAATTACATTCATACAAACCCATTCTATTGCAAGCATAATCTGAAGATGACTACGCTAGACACGTTGAATTTTGCGAGGTCATGATGGAACGAATCAATAATGATACTAACTTAATTCATAATATTGTTTTTTTCTGACGAGACTACATTTTGTCTTTGTCGGAAGAGTTAACAGGCATAACTGCCGGTACTGGTCTACTGAGAATCCCTACTGGATAATCGACAGTCATTCTCAAAGACCACAAAAGATGTGTGTGGGCAGGGATTTGTGGACGTCATATGATTGGCCCCTTTTTTATCTGTGGTATCAACAGGAGGGAGCATCTCCTGACTGTGAAATCAGTGTTCGTGGATATTTGGATGCGATTTTTTCTAATTGATGGATAGGCAAAAGAGATTCTGTAAAATGAGTCCCGACCTTACGCCACTCGATTTTTTTTTATGAGGTCATTTGAAAACCAAAATTTACCGAAGTCGACCTGAAACTGTAGAAGATTTACAACAAAGAATTCAATATGAATAGATTCTCTGCAAAACTCCGTTCAGGCTGTTTATGACAGATTGGGTCATTGCCTCACTGTTAACGATAGATATTTTGAGCAATTGTTACCTTAAAAATAAACCTAGAGTATTTATTAATAGTTTTTTTGTCTTTTTTTAATTTTAAATTTCAAATGACAATAATTCCAAAACAGTTCAATTTAGATATGTGATGTTAGACAAATAATATCTAGAATTTTTAGTAGGATTCAAAAATAAAGTAATATACAGGGCTTTCCATTTAAAAAAAATCAAGATGGCGTAATTTCTTCGATCTGACAGTTCAAAAACGTTGGCATGTGCGCCGTATAACATCCTATAACTTTTATTTAAACATTTTTTAGATATACTGATTAATAAATGTTGGGGAATCATTATTCCATATATATGGGGCACCTTGTATATTTTTGAACACACACGCTTTCATTTAATACCCTACTTGATTACCTGGTAATTTTTTTTTTCGCTTCCGATTTCACCTCCCAAAACTAACCCTTTAAGTCAAAATTTAACTTTCAAAACTACACGGCTCTGATGGGGCCATCAATTTCTATATTATTGTCAAATTTCAACTTTCTATGTCAATAGTTTTAGAGAAAATCGGGTGTGGCAGAAAGACCGGACAGACACCGAAGTGATCTTATAAGTGTTCCGTGCGGAACACCGAAAATATATTCTTAATAGCTATTGCAGAAAGGTGTGGTACACGTGATAATTTGTTTGTTTATTATTTCTAAAAACAATTAAATTATTAACCATATATGAAAGTATTTATTTATCAGTTTGATCAATTTTTTTCAGAAATAGTAAAACTTTTTCATCATTCATTTAGTTGAACCCGATATCCAGATTTTTGTCGTATACTGCCGTGGGGAATAATAATTTATTATTTATATAATACTAGCCGTGCCCGCGGCTCCGCTCGCGTGGACTTGATTCACCTTATTCGTTATGTTTATATTATTATATAGCTCAAGGGACCTTAGAGGCCCATGGCTTGGTTGCATACTTGTCTCCACTTCTTTTTGTCTCCTGTTAGCTTTTCCTGGTACGGGATTCCCATCAACTCCGGATCTTGCTTTATTGCCTGAATCTATATAGATCGAGGTCTACCCTTTCCTCTCTTCTTCCAACCACTCCTCTTATTAGGGCTTGCTTTGCCTGTCTTTTCTTCCTTCATCCTTGCCACGTGTCCCAACCATCTTAATCGCTGGCTTCTTATGATTTGGCTTATAAGGAGTTTCGTATATAGGCATTTTAATTCGTAGTTTGTTCTTTTTCTCCATCGTACCTCTTCTTTCCTTCCTCCGTAGATTCTTCTCAAAGTTTTTCTTTCCCACACCTCCAACGTCTCCTTTTCTCTTGCATTCAGTTTCCACGTTTCGCATCCATATGTCACCGTGGGTCTGACAAATGTCGTATATATTCTTTCTTTTGCTTTTTTTCTCGATACATTCTTTGATTTCAATATTGGATTCATTGCCCCCAAACATCTCTCTCCTTTCGCTATTCTTTCTTGTATCTCCGTCTTTTCTTGTCCACTCGGGAACGCGCTAGCGGCAAACTTTTTTTTCCGACTTCATTCACTATTATCGTCACTGCTCATTCCCCATGCTAACTATCGTAATAAAATATAGCCTATAACCTGGCCAGAGAATATATGTATGTTTTAAAAAAAAAAGTACGTAAATCGGATAAGTAGTTCTTCAGTGATAGGCGCACTAACGGACAGACAGACAGACAGACAGAGAGACGTTGCATTTTATATATATTATAGATAGTTGATAATTGTTTTTCATTAATATTGTGTAAAATAAATCGATGGAAGTGGTTTTAGATTGGAATAAACGTAAAAAAAAAAATGGTATAAATGAATTGCAGCTAATGGTTTTAAAGGAGTTTAATACATTTACCTTATTACAGCTTAAATTTTAATTTTATTGTAAAAGTAAACTAACACTTATTAAAACAAGGTTAAATTTTAATTTTAAGATAATAGAGGAGTCCGCTAAATGTTAATTAAAAGTTCACTTTTAATTTTGCCATAATTTAACTGTCGTTAATTTGGCTGGTTAACAAGATTATTTTTTTTTTAATCTTTAATATTATTAGTCTAATTTAAGTTTTCGAGGTTAAAATCAATTTGAAAAGACTGTAGAGCTTTAAAGTAGACATAATTTACGTATGAATAATACCTTCTTTAAAATGCAATGGGAGTAGAAAGGTTGCGTTATTACATTAACTTAAGCTTGCCGTATTAGTGTTTTTATTTCTAGAAATAAATTAAACAAATTCGCTTAATGTACAACTTACACACTGGTGAGCAAAAAAATCGACTCAAACCAAATACGTCATTTAAAACGGATCCTAGAATTTACTGTTCATATATTTTTACGGATCATTGGTATCATTTGAAAGCCCATTCTGTTGTCTTTCTAATGATACCAAATTCCATAGCATACCTTATGCATTTTACTGATTAAAATTATTGAAAGGGGAAACAAGGAGAGCAAGGATTGAAAATAGGGGTAAAAGAAAGGAAAAATTAAACAAATTTTAAGTTTAACAATCAAATTTATTCATAAAAACCAATATCAATATTTTGTGTTACCCCTCTAGCCCTTATTACTGCTTCGAGCCGGTTTTTCATGGAGCGAGTGAGCCTCCTGCACCACTACCTGTAGGATTCTTCCTCACTCTTTCGCTATCGCAACCTTTAAGTCCCTCAGCGATGCACGGGCTGGATTTCTGGCTCTAACCCTTCTTTTGAGCTCATCCCACATATGCTCGATTGGATTGAGGTCAGGGCTTCGCGCAGACCAGTCTAATGTGGGTATTTCCACTCCTGCCAGGTATTGCCGTACCGATGCAGCAACATGTGGCCTTACATTGTCGTGCATTAGCACGAAGCTATCGCCAATAAACCCAGTGTAAAGAACGACGTGTTCCTGCAGGATAACCTCGATGTACCGGTGAGCAGTTAATTTACCGCTACGAGTCTTATCAGTCACGAAAACCAAATTGGTTTTCGCATTCTGTGAGATGCCTCCCCACACCGTGACAGAACCTTCTCCGTAGGCGATCGTTTCAGTAATGAAGCACTGCGCATAGCACTCCCTAAGCCTCCTGTAGACTCGTCTTCTTCTGTCATTGCCAAGTAGGCACATTCGGGAATCGTCGGAGAATAAAACGGAGCGCCATTGCTCTGGGATTCAATCGACATGTTCTCGGGTAACTCTGTTATCAATTTGGGGCCGTTAGGTGGTCTCGTCGGTGTTAGGTTAGCTTCTTTAAGTCTTCTTTTGACTGTCCAACGACTGACAGCCGGGCCACGAACTTGTCGGAGCTCCTGCTGGACCTCAACGCTGATCAAGTAACGATTTCTTAGAGTTGTGTTCCTGATCCTGGTCTCCGTGTAAAAGCGCCAGTCTCTTGGTAACGTCTGTAGACTCTGGAGACAGCTGACTGACTCAGGTGCAGTTACGCAACGACTACACCTTGGCTTTGTCCTTCTTGCAATAGGGCATTGACTTGTGGCGTTCCTTTGGGGGTGATATCCATTTGCCAATTAGTGAGCAGATATAGTAGAGATGTTGTCGGTCCAAGTTCCGATAACGGAATGATAGGAAAATGCAGTTGCATGTGTTTTATAGAGATGAATAACGCCCAACGAGTACGTTGCTGAGCGAGCAGAAATGGTTCTATTGAGCAGAACGGTTTTAATCAGCGTGTCTTTTTATACAACCCTGTTCAAACTGCATGTCACTAGCTGCTAAGGAATTTTTTTTTTTGACATTTTGTGCTTTAGATCTTCGCAATACATATGAAAACATCGAAATTTTAGAATAATTAAAAACTGAAACATTTTTATATAAGAACGAGCTTTCCTCGCACTTTCCCTGCTACAACAGATGTTAAAGAATGTCTTTTTGTACAACCCTGTTCAAACTGCATGTCGCTCATCTTTTTGGAAATCCAAATGTTTTTAGTATTATTGGAAGGAGTAGAAAATCAGCATTCTATTGGTACCAAAAATAATACCACTGTTTCAAAGATCGGTATTAAATGAAGCAAAATCGTTTTGAGTCGATTTTTTTGCTCACCAGTGTATGTCGATGCATGTGCAAACAAAAATCACGATAAGAAATCAAATGTCATTGCCATTGTTACAGATCCAGTTTCTTATTTATTACCTAATTTTGAACTTCTGGTGTTTCTCTCCTTTCAAAACAAATAACTTCTACCTGGTATTATAAAGTTGTTAATCCTAGTCTGTAAAAGGACTTAAAATCATATACTTCAAACGTTGACAGAATTATTTTTTAAAATGTCCGGCGGAGAAAATCAATTTTAACTGTAACGAATTGACCTAGCCTACGTTTACGCTTTTATTTTTAACTTTATACGATGATAAAATCGATGTTGCTCATTTCGAGTGTGTAATATATTCTGGGACACAGGTAGTAGATTATAGTAGACACAAAAATATTACTAGTAGTTCACAGCCGTGTACACTTGCAGTGTCAGTATCCCATAGCAGTTAAAGATCCAACGGCCGTGGTTACGCTCTGTGCTCCTACCTGGCGTTTTCGATTTTTTTTATGGGCATAGGTGCTGCAGATAAATCCCTAGAGCGCGATAGGAGCGACGCGTGTGCGGAAAAAGCGATTCACGTTGATCTTGAATCGCTCTCATTGTACTCGAGGGTAAACACAGTCTTGGGCAAATTACTCCAGAGGGATAATGTTCTTCATATGAAAGCTTAAAAAGAGTTTTACGAAGTGTGATAAGCCGAACCTGATACGCACGTGATGTATTAGCGGGACGTGTATTCCTAGCATAACACCGCTCTGGGAGGAATTAAGCGGGCTATATCCATGAAAATAGTTGTAGAATATACTCAAGTTGCCAATGATGTTCCAAGGAATCAAGGCTTCTGCTCAGTTCTGGTTCTCCAATCAAGCGAACAGCCCTCTTCTGAATAAAATCGAACAAATGCAGTGAATGTTTGAGAACAGAGCCCTAAATATGGGAGCAGTATTCCATCGTTGGTTCAATTTAAGCTTTGTGCAGAATTAATAGTTGTTGTGAAGTATAAAACTTTCTAGCTCGAAATAATTTTTTTGGAATTTCTTCCAGGTCTTTGTTAAGTAAAGCGACTTCCTGCTGTCTACATATACTTACATGAGTAACCGATGTTTGAGCGTTGAAAGTGAATGAAGAAATAAGTGTGCTGTAATCTGCAAAGCTGTAGATTGGATTCATGGTCCTTTATAGCAAATCGTTAATGTGAATGATGATTTGTTGCGTTCACACAGTAAGCTAAACAAATTTGTATTTATTTTTGGGACGCCCTGTAATATTTCATGCTTAACTTTCGCAACGACAGCACATCTTGAGAAAAAGGATATTAGTCCCCATCGTGCCATTTGCCTCGTTTCGTATTTCGTGCGACGTCATTTTCTCGACCGTAACCATTTTGGACATTTTCTTTACTGTAACCATTATGGAATTTGTGTAAAAAGGATATTAAATAAAAACCCACACATTTTTAAAAGTGAATTAATTCAGGTAAACTGCTATGATGTGGAAATGCATAAACAAAACTCAGTAGGTGTACCATGCCTGAAGTGTTACTAAAAATATGACATATTCACATTAATCGACAACAAAAGAAGGTAAAAATAAAGATTATATATATATATATATATATATATATATATATATATATATATATATATATATATATATATATATATGGGTAATTCTCTGTCAACCGGACCCCCCCTCCTGCCCATTACAGGTTTTGAGATAAAATGGTCAGTAGGGGCTCAAAATTTTCGTTGAGATGTCTACTTTTTAATGCCGTATGCTACTTTTGAAAATTCAAGATGTCCGAAGCAATATGGCGGCTACAAGGGGAAGAGCACTCAAAAAATACGAAAATTGCAATATTACTAACTTGTAAAAATGAGTTATAAGGGCGTAAAAGTGTACTATAAGTGCTCAAAATTTCCAATTAGACCTCTATTTAACAGTGGAATTTATTGAGGAAATTGTTATTTAAAAATGAAATATTGATTTCATCAATTTTTTAAATGTAATAATAACATAATCAAGGCGTGTAAAAGGCCAAGTTCTAACAAAGCCTAAAGCATCAAATTCCCAAATAATAAAAACTTTACATTGTAATTTCTCATACAGTCTTACAATTCATTGAATCACATTTTAAAAAAAACGAACGTTTTGGTTTATTTTCTGTACCTGGTTTGCATTTTTAAAATCCAGAAGAAGCTACCATCAGGCAGCCAAAGCTCGATAACAAAAATAAAAAGCAGATACTAGAGCCTTTAGATCTTTGATTGCTCATCTCTTCTCCTTATAAGGGCGTTTCCTAGTAGTAGTAGTTAAACTTAGGCTTGTTTGTTGCCAGTGCCCTGTTACTGTCTTTTATATATATATATATATATATATATATATATATATATATATATATATATATATATATATATATATATATATATATATTTATTTATATATATATATATATATATATATATATATATATATATATATATATAGGGTGTTATCAAAATCGTTTAATATATACTAAGATGATCATGGTAGAAAGAGACCGTAAATATTTAATACGAGTTGAAGGGGCACGACACACTACTGTCAGCGTTAATCTAACCTTTAAATTTCTTTGGCGACAAAAGTTTGGTTTATATGGTGAAAAGTATTATCAAAAAAATGTTTTTTTCGTGAAATATTGCACATTGGTAATGTGTTTTGTTGATATTGGCAAGTTTAGTGACAATTGGTTTTTACGGCAGTTCGTTTAATCAAATAGAATTATTGTTGTGTGTTCATAACCTATATCTGATGTGGTGAATGCATTTTTAGTGTTCCGTACGGAACAATTATAAGATCACTTCGGTGTCCATCCGTCCGTCTGTCTATCATACCCGATTTTCTCCTAAACTATTTGACATAGAAAGTTGAAATTTGGTACTAATATAGGAATTGATGGCCTCATCAAAGCTGTGTAGTTTTGAGAGTTAAATTTTGACTTAAGGAGTTAGTTTTAGGGGGTAAAAAAATTTTACTGGGTCATGGAGTAGGGTGTCAAATGAAAGCTTGTAAAAATACGAGTTCAAAAATAAATATAATGTAATACTTGCGCACTTTTTTCTTGCTTTAAAAAATCGTGAAAAGGGGGGACCTTATCTCAAAAAATACTTATCAATAAATTTTGAAAAAATTTTGGAATATTCTCCACAGGGTGTAGATTGAACGAAAATTATCACGAGTGCATTACCTTTAATAATTTATTTAGTATGTAAAAAAAATTCAAGGTCATCAGATCGGAAAAAAATTTTGTTGATAGCTCATTCGGGATGTGTTTTGTGAAGTCACTGATCATTTTATACCTCCGTAACAAAAATTTTTATTTTAAAAGCAATCAACATACGAAACACTAATTGCGCAAGTTCGACTTGGACTTGACCGGTTATTACTAGGAAATTTGTTATTGCTTACGGCAAATATCTTATTTGATTTGTTCTGAATTTCTGTGGGCGTCGATTTTAAGCCAGAAGTTTCTGACTTCTTTCAGAGAGTTGTACGTGTTATTATCGAGGAGCGCTATTTTTTTGCTGCAAAGATGTGCTAGTTTTAATATATTAAGTGATTTCCATAACACCCTATATAAGTACAGTGACAGGCAGAGTGTGGGACATATGCTATTTTTCTTTATTATTAAATTTATGAGAAAAATAAGTTTATAGGTGAATTTTGCGTCACTTGAAACCCATAAAATGATTTTTCCAGTTTAAACTCACTGTATTAAATTATCAAGAAGATTTATTGGAAGAAAGTGTTTAGAATTGTATTTAATGGTAGTGCGCAAGATTTTAGATAGATTGGACAAAAATCGGTCAGTTTTTGACCAATAAAAATATGATCACAAAGAAATTTTTATTTTTTGAATATAGAATTTGTTAGATTGGTACAAGAATTTAAACATTTATTTTTTAATTTCAAGTTATGGTTTACTTATTTTAGAATCAATAATTTAAAAAATCTTGGTTTTCGTTAAACCACAACTGTGGCACGGATAATTATCGACTATTTTTACCCTATTACTTGCAACTTGAAGTGTTTGTTTTTTAAAGGACACTCTAACGTCATAAATTATTACACAACATTAAGAAATACCTGTAAATGCAAACTAGATAATTTTTTTGTTTGTTTGTGGTTTTTCATTTATTCAATTTGTGAAGTGTCTGTAATTTATGTATTTTTTCTGTGCTGTATAGTCAATGTCTTTGTTACCTTTAGTAAATATTAATGTTCTAGTTTTATTTTTTACAATAAACATTAGATTGTTCTTAAAAAAAAAATAAAGAAATGAAAACCAATAGCTGGTTGCGTTTTCAAAATCACACGTTGATGCGAATCTTATTATTAATGGACAGAGAATTCAGCAGGTTTTGTCTTTTAAATACCTGGGGACACTAATTAATAGCCAGTATAATCCAAAAATTAGAAATTAGATCGAGAATTAAGCAGGCCCGTAGGACCTTCTCGAACATGAAAAATCTTTTCACTAGACTGACCTTAGTCTAGAACTTCGAGTGCATTTGATTAGATGCTATGTTTTTTCGGTACATCCTATATGAATGTGAAGGCTGGACTCTTGATCGTAGCACAGAACAATGACTCGAAGCTTTCGAAACGAAGGATTCTACGGATATTATGAGTGGATAGAGTAACAAATGTTGAAGTACTTAAGCGAATGAGCAAATCCGTAGAACTGCTGCTGACTATAAAGGAAAGAAAAACTTGCTGAGACTGGTCTTCGAAGGCAAAATATAAGGAAAAAGATAGGTTGGAAGACGTCAAAATTCCTGGTTAAAAGTCATCCGAAGATGGTTTAATTGCTCATCAATAGATGTATTAGAGCTGCAGTTTCTAGG
>CM032450.1:55280026-55300873 GCA_019049505.1 Pachyrhynchus sulphureomaculatus
AATCCGGCACTGTCGCCTTTGCTTATCATTAAACAAGTCTAAGGATAAAAACTAAACATACCTTTGTATCAACTAAGTTGGGAATGTGGAATCTTTGGCACAATGATACTACTCAGTATATATCATCACTACACCAAACACTTTATTTTTGCACTCGACGCGCGTTTCGCTAACCATGTTAGCTTCATCAGGAGCAATGATTGACTAAAGCTAAACTACAAATCTACTCTATCTATACTTAGCCTAACCCTTAAATTACTCAAGCGGAACTAATGACATAGGCAAGGCCGTCAGTTCCGATCAAGTAACCAGTAGAGGGGACTATAAGGAATAGGCCCTCTGTCTTTATTTAAACTACTTTTACATTTTATGATTTCCATACTTTCGTATGCGTTCAACAATCTCCTATCAGATACATTTTTTATTAATCTTAGATTATCTAATGTTACAGTATGATCAGCTTCAGGGGCATGTTCGGCAATGCTAGACTTTTCTGTTCTACTGTATTTTAAGTGTGCTAAATGTTCTTTAAATGGTGTTTTAATTGAGCTTTTAGTTTGCCCAACATACTTTTTGTCACAATCATTACAACTAATTTCATAAATTCCACTTTTCTCACAATTAGGAATCTTATCTTTGGGATTTCCTAAGATATTCCTCAGATTGTCTGATGACTTATAGACTAAAGTGAGGCCTACCTTATTAAATACCTTATTGAGTCCCTTGCTATATTCTGGATTATATGGTATGGAGACATACTTGATGTTATTTTCTTCGCGTATAAAAAAGGTGCAATTCTGAATATTAAACCTAAACTTATGTCTATTTATTAGCTTCTTTACTAAGTCATCGTCATAACCATTAACTCTAGTTATATTTCTAATACGATTCGTTTCTTTATTAAAGTTTACTCTATTCAGAGGGAAAATGACCAAACGATGAACTAAAAAATGTAATGGGGCTAATTTATGTTGTTTGCAATGAAATGATTTATTAGGAATATATCTATCTGTTACTGTGTCCTTCCTATAGATATCAAATTCTAATCTATTATTATTTTTTAATAATTAAAATATCTAGAAAAGGCAATTGTCCTTTGTTCTCAACTTCGTAAGTGAATTTATTGGAATCATACCGGCTATTTAATTTAGAAACAAAATCATCAATATTTGCTTTCTTGGTATCAAGAATCGCGAAAATATCATCCACATATCTATATCATACCCTTGGGAAATATTCGAATTCTTGACTGGCTTCGATTTCTAACTTACTCATGAATAAATTGGCTATGAAAGGTGATAAGCAATTACCCATAGCTGTTCCTTCTTTCTGAACATAAAATTGATTGTTATATTGGAAATAATTTTGTTCCAAACAAAGTTTAGATAATGTTAAATATTCACGAATAATTTCGTCTTCGAAGTCATTCATTCTAAGTAATTCTCCGAGATATTGTAAAGTTTGTGGAATTGACACGCTTGGGAACAAAGAACTAATATCAAAAGAAATTAAGACTTCACCTTCATTGAGAACTAGATTTTTTGTTTTATTAATGAATTCTAACGAATTCTTCACTGCGAAAGTATTTAATGGTAAATTCTCAAGTTCTTTTGATAACCATTTGGATATTAAATATGTGGGTGATCCGACCGATGAAACAATGGGTCGCATTGCTTTTCCAGGTTTGTGAATTTTCGGTAAGCAATACAATTTTGGTATGGTCGGATTACTCACATTTAATTTAAATTTTAGCGAATCGGAGACAAGGTCACATTTTTTTAAAGAATTTTTAACCTCTGATATCATTCTCGGTAATGGATTTCTTATTACCTTTTCATAAGGGCGAGATTCGATAAGATTATCTACGCGTTCAAAGTAATCTTTCTTATCCAATATAACAACCTTATTTTCTTTATCCGCTTTTAAGTAGAAGACATCTTTCTTTTTAAATCCTTTAACTACTTTTATGTTTTTTTCGTGAATTAGAATTTGTATTGTTAACCATGTTGATGATATCTGTGTATCACATGAAAAATGTCGTTTGTCTGGCCCCTGACATGTAAAGTCCGGCTGACACTGTCTGTGCTAGCTGCTAACACCTCCCCCGCAACTTCTTGAACAAGGACTTGATTCTGACCAGTCCGGCCAAGGCCCTTCCTCTCGTCCTTCGCCTCCTCACGTAGCTTTCTGGAAAGTATAGATGTGTTCCCCGCTGCCGCTTAAATCTGTTTTTATAATGTCTTGTTCGCTGAAAAAAAAAATAAAATCGTAAATATCGTTCTTATAGTTTATATTTAGTTAACATGCTGCTTCGGTTTATTGATAATAATAAAATTCATTACAACTATCTGTTAACCCCAAATGGCAATATGGATATTGATTAATATAAGTAATATAAACCACAGAAATATAGTAAGAAAGTGGTTTAATGAATGAATACAGAAAGCTTGTAAAAATATATATAAATATAATGTAATGCTTGCGCACACTTTTTTTTATATTATTTTTAAAAAATTGCGAAAAATCGCTTTCCGCACCCCTTATCTCGAAAAGTATTGATCACAAAATTTTGAAAAATTTCTGAAATATTTCCCACAGCGTGTAGATTTGAACGAAAATTATCAGTGCAGAGTGCATTACCTATAATTTCATCTGGTATATAAAAAACCAGTCAAGTGCAAGTGGAACTTGCGCAATTAGTGTTCCGTACGTTGATTGCTTTTAAAATAAAAAATTTTGTAACGGAAGTATAAAGTGACTTCACAAAACACACCCCAAATAGTTTTCAACAAAGTTTGTTTCCAATCTTCACTGAAAGTTGATGAACTTGAAATTTTTGTTTTTTTTTATATACCAGATAAATTATTAAAGGTGATGCACTCGTGATAATTTTCGTTCAATCTACACCCCTTGGAGAATATTCCAGAATTTTTTCAAAATTTTTGATAAGTACTTTTCTAGTTAAGGCGGGTACAGTGATTTTTCGCGATTTTTTGAAAATAATACAAAGAAAAATGCGCGCAAGTATGACATACATATATATATATATATATATATATATATATATATATATATATATATATATATATATATATATATATATATATATATTACTCGTGTTTTCAGAAGCTTTCATTTGACACCACACTCGATTACCTAGTAAAAAATTTTTTTTTCCCCTTCCGATTCCATCCCCCAAAACTAACCCCTTAAGTCAAAATTTAACTTTCAAAACTACATGGCTTTAATGAGGCCATCAATTCCTATATTATTACCAAATTTCAACTTTCTATGACATATAGTTTCGGAGAAAATCGGGTATGTACACGAGTAAAAATATATATATAATGTAATACTTGCGCGCACTTTTCTTTGTGTTATTTTTAAAAACTGGCGAAAAATCGCTGTCCCCCGCCTTATCTCGAAAAGTACTTATCAAAAAATTTTGAAAAAATTCTGGAATATTCTCCACGGGGTGTAGAAAATTATCACGCATGCATTACCTTTAATAATTTATCTGGTATATAAAAAAAAAAAACAAAAATTTCAAGGTCATCAGATTTCAGTAAAGATTGGAAACAAACTGTGTTGAAAACTCATTTGGGGTGTGTTTTGTAAAGTCACTGATCATTTTTTACCTCTGTAACAAAATTTTAAAAGCAATCAACGTACGGAACACTAATTGCGCAAGTTCAACTTGCACTTGACTGGTTATTTTTTTTACATTTGTTTATTATTCAAATATAAACAAAAATTTCGGTAATTTTGAAAAAAAAAACTGGAAATTTTTTATCCCATTTAAAATTTTTAAATGAAGATCTCGCGATTCTCTACCAGATGTGATAAAAATTTTCCAATTTTTTTTTTAAAGTTGACCGAATTTGTTGTTATTTAATTAATAAACAAATGTAAAAAAAGTTTAAAATGACTCCGAAAAATTTTTTTGATGGCATCGGAAAGCTGGCATCGAAACCTAAATTTTGAAAAAAAGATCCATTTTGGACTAAATGACCTAAAATGGTGGGAAATACAAATTTTAAATAACAAGTTCAATTGTGCCCACTGGATTCAATATTTTTGTACCAAAATTTCAGGGTATTTTTGCTATAACCAAAGGCATATTTTCACGATTTCGACCTGTACAATAAAATGAAAAAAAAAGGTTTTATCTGTTTTTGCAATTTTGTAAGTTATGTACGCACTTGAGCGACTTTCGTTACGAAGATTTTGGTTTTTTTTTTGTCTCGATCCGACTTATATAACCGGAGTTATTTACATTTTAAGCTTATTTATAAACAAAAGAGCACAAGTTTTTTCGAGGTCCAAAACTCAGGACAATACTCTCCTGGTGATACCCCAGAGAGGATAAAATTATAATATTGCTGTGTCTAGACTATGCAGTTTCAAATAATTTTTTTACTGCACTAAAGTCTAAAGCAACGATTTACGCATTTTACGTTTATTACCAAAAAAACTACGTTAAAGATGTCAGACATGTTTTTAACACTTTTTCCAAAATAAACAAATTTATTTTTGTAAAATTGAGTTTAAATTTTTGTATATTATTAAACCACATCATGCAAAATGGTTTATATATTACTATAATACTAATTATTTAAATATTTATACTTCCTAAACCAAGGCAATGGAATTTTTGACAGGTAATTATTAAAGAATTTAAGTTTTTTTTTTAAAAGAACCCTACTTGTTTATTAAACAAAGAAATATATAATGAATCAGGAAATCCTTGATGCGAATATTTTATACTAATGCCCTTTTCAGAGTTCCGTAGATCCGTTTAGCTGATAATTTTCCCATATCCAGTGGAATGGACAATGTGAAAAACATATTCGTATGAAATGTTCATAGTCTGTGCTGTACGTTTCAGTCCAATTCGTCTATCCTCCAAAATCATTTTACGCACGGCCTCAATGTTCTCTCGGGCGGACACATAAGCGGGACTTCTAATACCGTATTCATCACTGATGTCGGTTATTTTTTTCTTGAAATTCACAACTAAATTTTTACTGATGATATAGGAAGGACATTGTTCCTTCATTGTATTAAGTATCTCCTCGTAAAAACACACAGTCGAGTCGTTTCAAAAATAGCATCGAATTTTACAATATTTTACTGTATTTTCCTCAAAAATTCACAATAAATAGCAGTAGCAGTAAAATCGGGGCAATCAAACTTTATATATATAAATGTCAAACTACTATCCATAGTCGTATTTGATAGTATTCCATGCGGAACACTTATCACTTTGGTATCCGTCCGTCTGTCTGTCTGTCTGTCACACTCGACTTTCGCCGAAACTACGTGACGTAGAAAGTTGAAATTCGGTACTAATATGGGAATTGTTGGCCTAATCAAAGCCGTCTAGTTTTGAAAGTTAAATTTTGAGTTAAATAACACATGGGCTGAAAAGTCCCGGGCCTAACACATAGATGGCGCTAGTTTTATTGCAGTCACCTTTTTTTCAGTTAATACTAACCTTCAAAAGACAGCTGTTAAAATTTCATGATATTCTATTCATTAGTTTGTGAGTTATTGTGCTTGTGCTAAGAGTGACGCTACTTTTGTTATTTTCAAAACAATGGATCAAAAACAATTTCGTGTTTTAATTTTACACTGCTTCTTGATGGGAAAAAATACCGTTCAAGCGAAGCAATGGCTTGAAAAGTGTTATGGGGACTCCGCTCCATCAGAAACAACAATAAAACGTTGGTTTGCTGACTTCAAACGTGGTCGTAGAGACACCGATGATGCAGAACGCAGTGGACGTCCAAATGAGGCGGTAACACCAGAAAACATAAAAAAACCCATAAAATCGTTTTGAATGATCGAAAAGTGAAGTTGCGTGAGTTAGCTGACATCGTAAAGATATCAAAAGAACGTGTTGGCTTTATATTGCATGAGCATTTGACTATGAGAAAGCTCTGTTCAAAGTGGGTGCCGCGTTTGCTCACTGTTGATCAAAAACAAGAACGTGTTGATGATTCTGAGCAGTGTTTGGCCATGTTTAAACGTAACAAACCGGAATTTTTGCGTCGATATGTGACAATGGATGAAACATGGATCCATCACTTCACTCCGGAATCAAAACGATCGTCATCTGAGTGGACAGCAACTGGTGAACCTCGTCCAAAGCGCCCGAAAGCACAACAATCGGCTGGAAAGGTATTTTGGGATGTGCGTGGTGTAATATTCATCGACTATCTTGAGAAAGGAAATACCATCAATAGTGAATATTATATAGCGTTATTGGAGCGTTTGAAGGCCGAAATTGCAAAGAAACGACCGCATATGGCAAAGAAAAAAATTTTGTTTCATCAAGACAACGCACCGTGTCACAAGTCAATCAAAACAATGGCAAAACTACATGAATTGAACTTCGAATTGCTCCCACATCCACCGTATTCGCCAGATTTGGCTCCCAGCGACTACTGGCTGTTCGCAGACCTGAAAAAAATGCTCGCCGGTAAGAAATTTCGCACGAATGAAGAGGTTATCGCTGAAACTGAGGCCTATTTTGAGGCAAAAGATAAATCGTTCTACAAAAGTGGTATTGAAATGTTAGAGCGGCGCTGGAATGATTGCGTTGCTCTTGATGGAGATTACGTTTGATGAATAAAGCTAATTTTGAACCAAAAAAACCGTGTTTTCTTTGTTAGGCCCGGGACTTTTCAGCCCATGTGTTATGTTGTAATACTTGCGCAAACTTTTCGTCATATTATTTTTAAAAAAGGGTCAAAAATCGCTGTCCCACCCCCTACCTCGAAAAGTAGTGCTCAAAAAATATGGAAAAAATCCTGGAATATTCTCCAAAAGGAGTAGATTGAGCAAAACTTATCCCGAGGGCATTATGTTTGATAAGTTTATCTGGTATAAAAAAAAATATTTGTTTTGACAATATGGTAAGGGTTTTTTTTGTCGAAAGTTGTGAATTCAACCGGGACTAAGAGCTACAAAATATCAATACGTATTCGGTGCATTCATTACTTTTTGGTTCATTACTACATTTGGCCAATCAGAGATAAAATACGTTTCAGTGATGACTGGTGACTAACGTATAGGTACCGAGACAAAATAATTTTATTTTATTTGTTTTAACTTTTACTACTAAATTCTAGATTGAGCTAGATTCATTTATTGGCTATTAGACTTATAACTATTATACCTACTACTACCATAAATAACAACTTTCACGTACGCCCTCTATAAACGTTTTTTTTTTTGTGAAATTATTTATAGGTTATGTTACTCAGTTGTTGTACAGTTATCGTGTGTAAACAAAATTTGAATTCTTTAAACAATGCAGTGGGGATCGAGAAAATAAGATTGCTGTAATAGCTTTATATAAGTGCGGTAAGGAAAATAAAACCGGTCAAGTTCAACTTGCACTTGACCGGTTATTTTTTTTACTTTAGTTTATTTCCCTGTTTCTTGATTGATTTGTTTATATTTCTAAATTATATTCAAATCATTAATATAAAAATATTGTACGAATTGAGGAGTTAGGCTAAACCCCTATTGAGGTATAAAATGATCAGTCACTTCACAAAACGCACCCCCAAATGAGTTTTCAACTAAGTTTGTTTCCAATCTTTACTGAAAATTGATGACCTTGAAAATTTTGTTTTTTTTTTATATACCAGATAAATTATTAAAGGTAATGTATGCACTCGTGATAATGTTCGTTCAATCTACACCCCGTGGAGAATATTCCAGAATTTTTTTTGATAAGTACTTCTAGATAAGGCGGGTGGACAGCGATTTTTTTAAAAACAATACAAAGAAAAGTGCGCGCAAGTATTACATTATATATATATATATATATATATATATATATATATATATATATATATATATATATATATATATATATATATATATATATATATTTTTACTCGTGTTTTCACAAGCTTTCATTTGACACCACACTCGATTACCTAGTAACAATTTTTTTTTTTTCACTTCCGATTTCACCCCCAAAACTAACCCCTTAAGTCAAAATTTAACTTTCAAAACTACATGCCTCTGATGAGGCCATCAATTCCTATATTAGTGCCAAATTTCAACTTTCTATGTCGAATAGTTTCGAAGAAAATCGGGTGTGACAGACGGACAGACAGACACCGAAGTCATCTTATAAGTGTTCTGTGCGGAACACTAAAAACAGAAGTTACTACGTAGGATGCTCCGTTGAAAAAAGTTATTTTTTCCTTAAATGATAATTTATACGAGGCTGGTTTGAAAAGTCCGTGCAAAAATAAAAAACTATTTATGTGTTTGGGGTAAACCTTTTTTATTTTTCAACATAGTCTCCTTTTAGGCTTATACACTTCGTCCAACGATGTTCTAGTTTTGTTGATCCCTTCCGAATAATAGGATTTGTCCAAGTCTGCAAAATATCCATTAGTGTCTGCAATCACCTCCTCGTTTGAATAAAATCTTTGTCCCGCCAGCCATTTCTTCAAATTGGGGAACAAATAGTAGTCTGAGGGAGCCAAGTCTGGAGAATAGGAGGGATGTGAAACGAGTTGGAATCCTATTTCCATTAATTTTGCCAATCGCGCGGGCGTTTTTCTTGCAGCTCGGTTTTCAAACGGTCCAATAACGATGAATAATATTCACCTGTAATAGTTTTACCCTTGTCCAGATAGTCGATGAGGATTGTCCCTTGCGAATCCCAAAAGACAGTCGCCATAACCTTTCCGGCCCAAGGAACGGTCTTCGCCTTTTTTGGTGCAGATTCCCCCTTGGTAACCCATTGTTTAGATTGTTGTTTGGTCTCAGGAGTATAGTAATGTATCCATGTTTCATCCACAGTGACGAAACGACGCTTAAAGTCCTCCGGATTCTTCTGGAACAGCTGCAAACCATCCTTGCAACACTTCACACGATTCCGTTTTTGGTCAAGCGTGAGCAATCGCGGCACCCATCTTGCGGATAGCTTTCTCATGTCCAAATGTTTATGCAATATATTATGTACCTGTTCAGTCGAGATGCCCACAGCACTAGCAATCTCACGCATCTTAACTCTTCTGTCTTCCATCACCATATCATGGATTTGATCAATGATTTCTGGAGTCGTAACCTCCACAGGCCGTCCAGAACGTTCACCGTCACTTGTGCCCATATGGCCAGTCCGAAAATTTTGAAACCACTTATAAACTGTTCTAATCGAAGGTGCAGAGTCACCATAATGTTTAGCAAGCTTCTCTTTAGTCTCCTGAGGCGTTTTGCCTTTCATAAAGTAATGTTTAATCACCACACGAAATTCTTTTTCGTCCATTTTCTTGAAAATCACTCGACTTCCTTGATTCACACGAATGCCAAACACAAAGAAATAGACCAATATGGCTGAAACTTGGTGTGCGTTCATTCAAGAGATGCTACTAACTAAACATGACCTCGATACGCGCCGGCGGTGCCATCTCTCGGACTTTGCACGGACTTTTCAAACCAGCCTCGTAAGACGGTGGTCATTTCCATAAACTTTGTTTAGTGTGTATACTTTTGTAACTTTAACCTTTGTTAAATTAACTAAATTAGTTAGTAAATTGGTGGGCTATTTGTGGCTAATCTGACATGCGGCATAGATCATTTAGTAAAATTATTATTGTGGGAATTTCGCAACGCAGTAAAGGAAATTACTAACTGCAGAGTATATTTAGCAAAATTTCAATTGTAAGGGTAGTGATGGTAACTAATTTATTTATTATAATGCCATAGTTGCTCATAAAGCCCATTACTCAGAAACATGTGTGTAGGTTAACATTTTTAATAAACATTTATTATTTTTTAAACAACACCCATTTCACAGTCGAGAATGTAAAAAACATTTGTAGATAATTGAGTAGATATTAAATTTATTATTTAGGTGAATTAGTGTCCTAATAGGATTATCTTTTTAATTACTGTACTGTTTAGATTAATATGTGTATTAAATGGAGTGGATGCGGGGGCGATCGAAAGTTAAAAAAAAAAAATAAAAAAACGGTTTAAAAAAGTTATACCGGGTTGTATTAACATGTCACCACCAACTGATCAAAGACATTTTCCTAAAAATAGCCCTTTTATAGAACGGAATCCTCCTCTGCTACAATTTGACTACCTTTTTAAAGTGGTAGCCCGGGGGGAGGGAATCTTTTGAAAAAAGGCCCTCTTGTAAAATATTACCACCTTCTCAAAGTGATGACCGGAGGGATGGATTGAAAAAAATAACTTTTAGATTCTTTTAGTGGGTCTGGCTGGCATCAATTTGGTTCCTTTATTTTAAAATTAATATTTTTAAGCGAGACTAACGTTTTTTCCCCCGTAAAGTTGCTTTTTTAGAACCTACACCCTTGTATAATATCACAGTTAATAGTTAATAACTTTATTAAATACAGATACGATCTAAATAAATTGAATATGAAAAAACACAATAGCTTGCAAAAAATCGTCACTAAAGCAAACATATATACTAACCAAGATTGGAGATTTTTAACGTGCGGTTTTTGCTAACTGTGCAAAATGCTTTTACTTTCTTGAAGGCCAAATAAACTTCCTATTTTTACGTTAAAGCATAATATTAATATAATAATTTCTATCTCGATTGTGTAATGTGGAGCTTTGACAGGTGAAGGTATGTAGTACAAGGTGCACAAACTGTTTACAGTGTCGTGCTACGCTGCCTGGTAAATGACCGAATGTACTATGGGTTCTTTGTTTTATTACTTGGGTTCTTTCCAGTGTTTGCAACAAATTTGCTTTGCTTGCATTTGTTGGGAAGCGTGAGAGTTTTCACCTACCCAAACGTGAATATTTTCATAAGTGTTTATTTCTTTTCTGGTAAATAGTACCTTAAATTAATTTAGTTAGAGTTTGCATGCATACGATTTTACTGTAAAAGCCACTTGCAAGCTCTGGCCTTTTTATACCCATTTTAAAAAACGTAAATAACCAGTCAAGTGCAAGTTGAACTTGCGCAATTAGTGTTCGTACGTTGATTGCTTTTTAAGATAAAAATTTTTGTTACGGAGGTGTAGAATGATCAGTGACTTCATAAAACACACCCCAAATGAGTTTTCAACAAAGTGTGTTTCCAGTCTTTACTGAAAATTGATGACCTTGAAAACAGACAAGGAACATTTGCAACAAGAAACCAAGCTCCTTCGAAACGTTTTACTTTCAAATGGATACAGTCAAAACACGATCCGGCGGGCCCTAAATAAACAATACAAAACAGGAAAGAAAGACATATACTACAAAGGCATTTCTCCCATATATAAAAGGCATCACAGACAAAATAGGAAAGACTTCTAGGAAAACACCATTTACACAACGAATCAAAAAATTAAAGATATTCTACCTACACCAAAAGACATTATAGCCTTAGAAGACCAAGGTGTATATGAAATTCCGTGTCAGGACTGCGGTCTTTCATACATAGGCCAAACAAACAGGAAAAATAGCGCAAGAAGAGACGAACACAAAAACGCCGTAAAACAAAAATCTACCACCTCTTCTCTAGCACAACATGCACACAATACCGGCCACAAAATCGATTTTGACAAAACCAGAACCCTACAAAAAAGTAATAACCTATCCACTAGGGTAATCAAAGAAGCCATAGAAATAGAAAAGAGGCCCAACAACTTAAATAATCGGGATGATAGCCAAGTCCAACCAAGCGAAACAATAATTCAACCATATGTTACTTCACCAACACAAACATTACAAAGAACCACAAGACCGACAACACGCAGCCAAAGCCGAGCCTCTATTGGCCAGATCCGTCCGACCAATAGCCCCAACCCCGAGCACATAAAACCGGCGCACTCGGTGCCAGTCTCGACATTCAACGCCAAGACACCGACCAGTGATCAACGCTTTGAAAAAGATGGATGAGATTCCATCGAAACGTCAGCGAAACCGTCCATCAAGGGACTTCAAGCTAACACGGGATACCCGAAAAACCACTACTACATATATATATATATATATATATATATATATATATATATATATATATATATATATATATATATATATATATATATATATATATATATATATATATATTGTATTTCAGTGCAAATCAACTGGATGAAACCCAAGGTTCGCCTCCAGAAGGCCTGATCAATGACGATTTCCGTCGTAGCGTCGCATCTTTGGTGGACGCAATGAGAGACTTACTAAACAATATTCGATCGGAGCAACAACAAAACAACGACGCCGATGATGATAACGGCGACTAAATTATCACGATGGCATTACCTTTAATAATTTATCTTTCAATCTATACCCTGTGGAGAATATTTCAAGGTTTTTTCAAAATTCAGTACTTTTCGAGATAAAGGGGGGGACAGCGATTTTTCGCGATTTTTTAAAAATAATAACAAAAGAAGAGTGTGCTCCCTTAAGTCAAGGTTTAATTTTCAATACTACACGGCTCTGATGAGGCCATCAATTCCTACATTAGTACCAAATTTCAACTTTTTATGTCAAATAGTTTCGGAGAAAATCGAGTGTGACGGATGGACAGACACCAAAGTGATCTTATAAGTGTTCAGTACGGAACACTAAAAACAATATTTACCTACTTTGTTGAGAATGTGGAATCTTTGGCACAATGAAACTACCTAGTATATATCACCACTACACCAAACACTTTATTTTTGCACTCGACGCGCGTTTCGCTAACCATGTTAGCTTCATCAGGAGCGAGTCAGTCATCGCTCCTGATGAAGATAACATGGTTAGCGAAACACGCGTCGAGTGCAAAAATAAAGTGTTTGGTGTAGTGGTGATATATACTGAGTAGTGAATATTTACCTACTACGTTGGTATTTTGGAGTCTTTGATACAATGACACTAGAAAATGGTATCGTCGCTATATCGAACTATTTATTTTTTTCATTCGACGCTTTTGATGATGCTAACATGGTTAGCGAAACCTGCTTCGAGCGCAAAAAATGAAGTGTTTGATGTAGTGGTGCTAACTGTTGTGTAATATTTACTCACACAGAGTCATGCATTGATCTCCGTTTTATAACTAACTGTCGAAATAAAGCTGCGTGCGAAATAGGTCAATAGAACGATACCGCTTAAGGAAAATAAGTCATTGAATCCCTAAAACCTGCAGTGCTATTAATTTAGCATACAACTGGCACAAACATTTTTAAGAATAGTGTTTATAAAATATCAAAAAAATGTAAATTTTTTGAAATACAGTGAAGTCTGCTTATAACGAACCCATTTATAGCGAATTTGCGGTTAAAACGAACTCTTTTATAATCCACAAAAAAACTTCCATAAGACCAATGCAAATTTTTATCGATTTAACGAACCCGGTTATAATGAACTTCCGGATAAAGTGAACCAAATTTAGATGTTTTGTGTCCATTTATAACGAACTTGCCACTCCCTGTGCTCAATGTCGCGCGACGTGATCTAGGGAATTCACCGAAACTCGCTGGGAACCCCTATTCTATTTGTTTTCGCCGCGTCGCTAGTTCGAGCAGTATTATTTTCAATTCTCTTGTTGTATTATGCGGTTCTAATGCATATTTGATCAAAGTAGTAAGTTTTTATTTTAAAATGAGTACGCAAAAACGTAAAGTGTTGTTTAAAAGACAAACACCATATTATAAGGAAAATAGAAAATGGAGTTGAACAAAGTGATGTTTGCAAACAGTTGAATTTAACTAAATCTACGGTTTCTACCATAAAGAAACTTTAGTTGTAAAAAAGTAAGAAAATCTACACTTGACCAAGTCGATAAAGGACTCCTTAAATGGTTTAGTCAAAAACGACATGAACATGTTCCTATTACCGGCTATACTTTACAAGAGAAAGCTAGTGAATTGGGAAGGAAAATAGAGAACACCGAGTTTAACTTTCTAGAAGTTGGATGAATGATTTAAAAAGCGACATAATATTGGTGGGGGTAAGATAGTAGGAGAAACTGCACGAGTGGATATGACTGTTGTTGATCAGTGATTGGCCAATGTATGGCCGGAAATTCGAGAAAGTTATGAATATGTGGACATTTTTAATGCGGATGAAACGGGTTTGTTTTACAAGATGACGCCTGATAAGACATTATACTTTGTCGAAGAGAATTGTACTGGTGGAAAATTATCAGAAGTAAGGATTACTGCGTTGGTAATTGCAAATATATCTGGAACAGAAACCATTGCAAACTGTTTTAAGCATGGCGGATTTTTAAAGAAGTAATGTAAATATGACTCAGATGGTGAGATACCGTTGACTCAGTGGATTGAAAAACATCGAGAAGATCCTACTGATTGTCTAGAATTTGTTTACGATGCTGACATTCAACAAAGTACAGTGGAAATCGAGATTAAAAAGATGTTTAATCACTTTAATTTTGAAGAATATGTACGTGCTGATAATGAAGTAATGGCGAGAGAAATATTAACTGATGATCAAATTGTGACCTCAGTGACTTCTGGAAAGATTTTAAGCGGTAATACCGACGAAGACGAGCTTGGGGAAGGAGATAATATTTATATTCCATCCATTTCAGAAATGACTAAGAAAATAACTGAAACTCAGAAACAATTTTTTGGAATCTCATGAAGTATGACTTGTTTTATTTTTCTTTGAACGTTTTCTTTTAATTTAATAATCATTATTATTCAAGTATTAGCGCCTAATCTAAATAAAAAAATAAAGTGAAAAATGATATTAGATTTTGTTTACTGTTTGTAACGAACTTCGGATATAACGAACCATTTTTAGTGATTTTTTGGAGTTCGTTATAAACGGACTTCACTGTATTGAGAATATCGATAATAGTAGTAAATAAGATCGTCGCGGCTGAGATAATAATGAATGAGGTTGTACAGGACCTCATTTACAATCTAGAGTAATTTCAAAATAGTGTATTTCCTTTATTGTTCACTATATTTATATTTGGCGCCTTGTCTTATTGTAGTGTATACCGTAACTTCTAAAAATAATGCCTCGACTTCAAAAAAAACACCCTGTAAATATTTGTTTGATTGGTAGGTTATACAAAGAGTGATATTAGTATGCAAATGCTTAAAATAACTACAGTGAATTGGTTTAGTGAGGCTAGTCCGACACTGCGAGTTTATGTTAGGCCGGTTAACTTAAGATATTGTTACTGCAATTAGTGCAACATGTATTTCAAATTATTATATACCTAGCTATTCGAATTAGGTATTTTGTGCTGGTTACAGCTTCATTACTGTTACACATTACAAATTATATCTTATTCTTGATTGATTAAATTAATACAACATGCTACCGGGTGGTATTTAAAGTTTACTTTTACACGTTCCTAAATCCAGTGTAGATAAATTTGGCCATTTACCTTGGAGTTGAGTATTTTACATGCTAAAAAAACATAGCTATAATTTATATTTAAATACACATCTCTCGACATCTCTATTAGGTTATGTTAAGACAAAAAGAAAGAAAAATTCCTACCATACTATTCAAATCCCACAAAATTTATCGACCACAGCCCTTTTTACCTTCTTTGTTTACAGCAATATCACTTAAAAACTATAGGATCCTCCCCCTAATTCATATATATAAAATCGAGAATTCATGAATTATCGTGGCAATAGGCCAGCATACAGACAGACAGACCGATGGAAATTCCAAATTGTTTTTCGTGATATGGGACCTCTGAAGTGACGAGTGTGTTTCGCTAGTTTCCTTGTTCATAGATGTAAGCCCTAAGATGAATTTTCGCTAAAATCGAGAGCATACAACCTGACATACTCTGTTCTGTATTTTACTTTTACTCTTTTGTCTTTATCTTATACCAGCCGTGCCCGCGGCTCCGCTCGCGTGGACTTGATTCACTACTATCGTCACTGCTTATTCCTTATGTTACCTAACGTAATAAAATATCTGCCATTATTTCCCCTTATCTCCCATTATTTCTCCTTATCTCCCATTATCTCTACATAATTTCCATTATCTAGGCTTATCTCTGCTCATCTCCCATTATTTCTTCTTATCTCCCATTATTTCTCCTTATCTCCCATTATCTCACCATAACTCCCATTACCTAGACTTATCTCTGCTTATCTCCCATTATCTCACCTTATCCCCCATTAACTAGGCTTATATCGAATTATATAGAACATATGTATAAATTTATAAAAACACGTAAATCGGATCGGTTTCTCAAGTGATAAGCGCACTAACGGACAGACAGACAGAGAGACGTTGCATTTTATATATATTATATTCTTTGCAACATGCTATTGTTCCATATTTAATGGTTTAGGCAGTGTATTGCAAGAGAACGCGTTAACGGTAACCTTTTTTTTCCGACTTGATTCACTATTATCGTCACTGCTTATTCTTTATGTTACCTAACGCAATAAAATATATCCTATAACCTGGCCAGAGAACATATGTATGTTTTAAAAAAAAAAGCACGTAACGCACTAACGGACAAACAGACAGATAGAGAGACATTGCATTTTATATATATTATAGATAGATAACCTCGCCAGAGAACATATGTATGTTTTAAAAAAAAAGCACGTAAATCGGATAAAGTGGTTCTCCAGTGATAAGCGCACTAACGGACAGATAGACAGACAGAGAGACGCTGCATTTTATATATATTATAGATATAGATTATTATTATTATATAACCTGGCCAAAAGAATATATGTATGAATTTAAAAAAAGACACGTAAATCGGATAAGTGGTTCTCGCGTGATAAACGCACAGTAGACAGACAGACAGAGACACATTGCATTTTATATATATTATAGATTATAGATATTCTCTACTACATAATATTGTTCCATATTTAATGGTTTAGGCTGTGTATTGCAAGGGAACGCGCTAGCGGCAAACTTTTTTCCGACTTCATTCACTATTATCGTCACTGCCCATTCCTTATGCTACCTATCGTAATAAAATATAGCCTATAACCTGGCCAGAGAACATATGTATGTTTAAAAAAAAAAGTACGTAAATCGGATAAGTGGTTCTTCAGTTATAAGCGCACTAACGGACAGACAGACAGACAGAGAGACGTTGCATTTTATATATATTATAGATGTACAGCCGTGTGGGCTCTAATATGTATTCAATATACCGTAATAAGTATCTCTGTCGATCCTCCCTTAACTGATGAGTCGCGATATGACGAAACGCGTCCCGAGATGTATTGACAGAAAAGAAACAGTAGATAACTTTGTTTAATTTTAATGTACATGGGGTGAACCTTAACGATCGTGCTGCGTAGCGATAATTGTTAGCGACTGTCACAACAATTCCACTATCGTAGCTGTAGATTTAAACGGTCCTCGATAGAGGAAGTCTTTAAAAATAGGCTTACAGCAGCCGAAGATGCAAATTCTTGTATTTTACTAACATAACCTTTTTTTGGGATAATCGCGAACTGTTTTCTGCTTGAGATTAGGACAGTCAATAAGTTTTTAAAGCGGAAATGAAACAAGATGAATTCATGAGTTGAAATGTGTACATTTATTCTTCAGTATAGTCTCCCTTCAGCTCAATAATTTTTTCCAGCGATTTTCCAATTCATTGACCCCATCTCTGAAGTGGTTTTCCGGAAGACCTTCAAAATACCCATCTACGGATGGTATCACCTCATCATTTGTTGAAAAACGCTTCTCACGTAGAAATCTTTTGAGGTTTGGAACAGATGGAAGTCGGACTGAGCCAGATTTAGCGAGAAGGGTGGATGTTCCAACAATTCGTACTTTAATCTGACCAGTTTTGCCAAAGCACCTTTGTGAGCAAGTGCATTGTCATGACGAAAGATGATTTTTTTCTTCTGCAAACCGGGCCTTTTCTCACGAATTTTCTCATCCGATTGGTCTAAAAGGTTGCAATAATATTCTTGGCTGTTTTGGAGCTGAACAAACAGGCTCAGTCCACTGTGCGGTTTATGGTCGCAGTTCAGGATCATACTGGTATACCCAAGTCTCATCCATAGTTACAAATCGACGCACAAAATTAGTTGTATTCTTTGCGAAACGAGCCAAATTTGTCACGAGTGCATTTTTGTACCGATGTTAGCAAATGCGGCACCCATCTTGTAAATAGCTTTCTCATACTCAAAACATTAGTTAAGATCTCATCTACTGATCCATGTGAGATGCCTATAGCCTAAGCTAAATCATCCACGGTTAATCGACGGTCTTCCATTACCATATCTTGTACTTGAACAACAGCAGTTTTTGGACGTCCTGAAGGTGGATCATCACTGACGGTTGTACGACCATGTTTAAACCCTAGTCCATCTATGAAAACAGTTTGAAATGAAAGAGCAGACTCCTTTAACACTTCACTAACTTTGCATGGATTTCAGTTGCCGATAAACCTTCCAAAATAAATAATTTATTATGCACGATATTCGTTTTTTTTCCATTTTTAAAAAATACTCAAACACATCTACTTTAAAGCAGCTGATACACAATAAATGACTTGACAGATCGACTTGAAATTTAGGGTCTTTTCATAGGACAGATGAAACGTCAAAATGGTGTTCAATATTTGGTTCAAGTGATGCTCCGTAGGTGTCGGTTTCGAAACTTATTGACCGACTTGTAATAATTATTTGTTTACTTCAGTACAACAAAAAACTCCGCAATTCTGCACTACCTAACGTAACATTAAGAGAGAGAATATCCAATTAGTTGCTCAAAATAGCTATTATTCCCATGATAAAGACTTAATTATCTTGTATAAGGATTTAATCGTTTATCGGCAGGGTTATCTATGCTCAATTATTATGTAGATTTCATATCGAGTATTATATATTCTAATATCTAGTCAAGCGACATCTTAGCTACGATGTGTTTTGCGTTGTTAACTTAATGGCGGTGTACGTATGCATTATGGTATTTTTTTGTCGATGGTGAGTTTTTCGTTTATGTATTCCACTTAAAAACGTCCTCTATTTAGTGCGGTTTTAGTATCAGGTCAGTCAATAAATTTTAAAAAGCAACACCTATGAAGCATCTTCTTCTTCTCAATGTGCCTCATCCGTTCCAGACATTGACGATTATCATGGCGTTTCCCACTTAGTTTACGGAAGAGTTCAGTTGAGCTAAGTCCCGAACCAGTCACGCAAATTCTTCATCCAAGAGTAACGTCGTCTACCTGGACCTCCCTTCACCTCAAGTCTGCCCTGCAGTGTGAGCTGCAACAGTCGATATTTTTCATGCTTCATGATATGATGCAGGTATTCTAGTTTGCGCTTTTTTTCGAGGTACGTAAACCAATCCCAGATATCTACGAGTTCTCCCCCGAGGACATCTTCGTTTGTTATATGTTGTGTCCAGGCAAATTTTCAATATGCGAAGGTATAGCCACATTTCAATGCGAGCGTTAATTCTTTTTAGTATAGTTTCACTGACTGTTCACGCTTCAGCCCTATACAGTAAAATAGAGAACACGTAACACTCTTAACATTCGGATTTTTGTGATAAACTAAGGTTTTTGGCAATGAAAAATCATCGGAAGAAATGCGACTCTGAACTTTTCAATTCGACATTTAATTTCCGCCCCGTAATCCCATGTATCGTAGATGATATGTACCCAAATAATTAAACGGTCGGTACCCTTTCAATTCTCCTGCCTTCCACTGTCAGGGCTCTTGGTTCGATCTGTGGTGTCTTGGACACTACATTGTATTTGGTCTTGACAACATTTAGACTAAGGCCATATTGACTTATTGACCTACTATACTTTATTAGGATTTAAAATATGAGAAACTGTTAGAACTAGAACTTTTCTACTGCGGTGAACGTTCTTTGTAAGTGACAGTTGGTGGGTTCGGTCCGACATCTTTACTATCAACTCTGGTTTTCGCACGACTATCTCCTACTATCTTTCTTTACATTAATGATCTACTGGAAAAAAACTAATAAAATCTAATTTTATTAGCTTAGTTGATAACCAATCTATAGTTATAGCTGTAAGTTTTACCGCTCAATCTACAAGAACATTTGTCGGTGGTAACAGGTAGAAATTAGAATAATTTTAAAATTCAGGCAGCAGTTTTTTTCTAGAAATGTTATCAGCATCGCAGAACCTGACATAATTGTGTGCAGACACTTTATTCTGCATAAATAAAAAAAACACTAAAAAGGCGAAGCTGCATACAGAGGGGAAAGGTAATGTGACATGTAGAGGGCAAAAAAACCTCTCTTGCAATAAAACTCTATAAAAGCTTAGACCGTTTTTCACAACAGAATAAACTAAAAAGTCAATTGCCAGAAGGTAGTGATTTTCCCAAGAAAAATAATAGAGCTTTAAAACGGTTTACTTACATCTAATTGATGACCCCTGTCAAACAAACTTTACAAGCTTTTCCTTTAATAATAACCGGTCAAGTGCAAGGTTGAACTTGCGCAATTAGAGTGTTCCGTACGTTGATTGCTTTTTCAAAGTTTTGTTACAGAGGTATAAAGAAATACTCAGTGACTTCACAAAAGACACCCCAAGATTGACAGTTTGCAACAAAGTTTGTCTTTTCCTCCAGATCTTTAACTGAAATCTGATGGGACCTGTGGATATATTTTGTTTTTTTTGTTATGTACGCAGATTAAATAATTAAAGGTTAATGCATCTCGAGTTGATAATTTACGTTCAATCTACAGCACAACCCCGATATAGAATATTCCAGAATTTTTTCAAAATTTTTTTGGATAAGTACTTATTCAAGATAAGGCGGGTGGACCAGCGAATTTTACGCGATTTTTTTAAAAATAAAACAAAGAAAGAAGGTTGCGCGGCAAGTATTACCTGTTATAAGGTAACACAAAAAATGATGTGGTGAGAAAAGTATGCTA